>CM028382.1:48107084-48153707 GCA_013146195.2 Codonopsis lanceolata | reverse complement strand
CGCAACCCCTCAATGCTCAACAAATCTCGAACGGCTAGGATCTAAAGCAAGAAAGGGAGGGGGTAGGTCATAAAGACTTATTGAGTTAACAATTATGCATGTCATGGCATTATGCAACATACATAGCAAGATATCATCTTTAGTATCAAGTCACTCAAAGTATTCATTTAATAAACACTTAAATCACATATCACAGCACTCATAAGTGCTATAAAGTAAACCACATAATAGGAGGATATGTTATGGAACCGGTCGCTACGTAGCTCCCGCAATACACAGCGCTAACATCGTGCCAATGATACCCGTGATTAGTGTATCAAAGTACCGAAGTTCTCTTCTGTACCAAGCTCTCTCCTTGGTACTTAGACTTCCAATGTGCTCTTGGTTACAAGAAAGGGCTTCCCCCTATGTCAAAGGAGGCGTGTGATAAAAACCCGGTATAACAACCCATCACTATCACGAGTCCCATAACTCGTGACGGCGATGCATTGTCACACCAACGACTCAATCAAATATGTCACTGACTAATGCAATGCCAAGTAGATGTTTACTCGTCATATAATTCAAATAAGGAACAAGTTCGACAAGAGCGAACTTATTCAACAAGTAGTTGTTTACTCATTTAAGGAATCAAACAAGAATTCGACAAGAGCGAATTCAACATGTCAAATAGATACATTATTCTACAACATGCTCTCAATCATGCATTTACTTCACACGATCTCATAAACCGCATAAGAACTCAATCGAGTCTTAAAAGCACACATACATCAAGGCATAATCATCAATCCATCTCAAAGTATCGTAGCTAATTCATTAGTCTAACGAACTACATTCGCCGAGGGATTGATTGTGGAGTTTATTGCCGATAAACTCCATTGAAGTTTTACTAAAATTCAACCAAGTATTGATACTATATGTATCACATTGCCTTTTTCTAAGTTCTCCGCTCATTTAGAACTCGACAACAAGCCGCTCATGTTCTTAAACTAGCCTTAAACACAATCCCGAAGTTTCAAACCCTAGTTTCGGTGATTTTGTTAAACCTTGAATTGAACCGAATTCTTTCACAAGAGTTATTCCCAAGCTCATTACAAACAACATTCATGCTTTACAAAATGTCAAAATCATAACTTCATAGAGATTTCATAAAATCATTACACATATTTTATATGTTGAATTGGAGGTTTTGTCTTCACAAAAGATGTTCATAATCACATTAAAAAACTATAATGAAGGGGTCATGTTATTTTATTAAACATGAAAATCTTTGGAATTGTCACTCACCTTAGTCCTAAGATTAATGGATGAATGAGTGATCAAAGCAAGGATTTTGTAGAGGAGATTGAGGCCTTCGATTTCGGTCTCTGATCGCCGATCGACCCCAATCTGAAATGGTCTCTCAAGTTGAGTGACCTCCATGGACGAAAATGGAGTTATGTCTCGAATATTAGCTTGTTGTTGATCAACAATGGTTGGTAGGTCGAACAAATGCTTATATACTTGCCAAGAAGACCCTAATCCATGTGAAGGGTGTTAAATGGTTTCTCATTGGCTATGTGAGCCATTGATAAAGAATGATCCAAGGCCTTGGGGGTGGAAGAGTCAACAAAGGGGCTTTGAGTCACTGCCAAGGGAAAAGGTGCAAGGGTCAATAGCCAAACCCACTCAAAGTCACAATGCGAAAACTATCCAATGCGGTCGCTTGTTTTAGGGCCATGCGACCGCAATGGTCCCTCCGCATTTCAGCACATTTGATGTGCTCTCAAAGATCTCCTCGAGCCGCCCAAACCCAATGCGCAACCGTGAGGCACTCAAACCTCATATAAACTTGTCCTAAATGATTCCAAACTCAAAGGAAACAATCCTAAGGTGTGTAGCCAACTCAAAACAAATCGGAAACACACCAAACACATCCGAAACATGTTAAAACATGGCTGGAACCACTCAACAAACAGCCAACGAATCAAACACGAACCAAACCCAACTTAATCTAGGATAGAATGAACATGTATTAGGCTTGTTTAATCATGGTTATGGCTTGTATACAAGGCCTAGAACTCTCAACCGAACTTTCTCGAGATGAAATGAAGGCAATACAAGCAATGATGTACAACATCAAAACACAAACGAAGCAACGGCTTCTAAACTTCCAACCACACAACAACTAAGATGAACATTGTAAATCTTATATGCAACGATTAACACTCTCATGAGACTTATTAAGGTGCTAACACAATACGATGAACACTCGAAACATCATGGCATGCAACGCATGGAAGACCATTACTCTATTATGATCTCTCAACCAACTCAATGCCAACACGATATGAATGAAATGAAGTCTCTAACATGTCAAGATCTATTGTAAACATGTTATAGTGATGACAAACATGAGATGGGGCTCAGTCTCACATCCTCCCCACTTAAAGGAATTTAGTCCCTAAATTCATACGTGAAATCTCTAACAAGTAAGGGTATTTCTCCTCATCTCAAGCTCGCCTCCCATGTGGCTTCCTCAATATCATGATTCTTCCACAAGACCTTCACTAAAGGAATCCGCTTGGTCCTCAAGACTTGCTCCTTGTATCAAGAATCCTCACCGGTTTCTCAATGTGAAAGATCGGGCTCAAAGATAACCTCATAAGAAGGACACGTGACTCGCCCTTCAAGTACTTACGAAGCATGGAAACATGAAACACATCATGACACCCGATATAGACTCGGTGGTAACGCAAGTCTATAAGCCAAAGAACCAATCCGCTCTAAAATCTCGAACGACTAATAAACCTAGGGAGAAAGTTTCCCTTCTTCCCAAACCGCTTAGTACCACGCCGGCGATACCTTTAGAACACAAAGTCACCAACCCGAAACTCAAGATCACGCCTCCTGCTGTCCGCGTAGCTTTTCTGCCTACTCGAGCCGTAAGCAATCTGTCTCTAATCGCCTTCACACTCACCGACCGTTGTACCATCTCCAACCCCATAACCTAGCCTCACCAACCTCATCCCAAAGAATCGGTGATCGACACTTACACCATACAATGCCTCGTGATGGCGCATCTCAATGCTCGACCGATAGCTATTATTATACGCAACCAACCAACGGTAGATGTGAATCCCAACTACCCTTAAAATCCATAGCACACGCACGTAACATATCCTCCAAAATCTGTATCATCGCCCGACCGACCATCGATCGTGGATGAAACGCAGTGATCAAATTCAATTGCACCCAAAGCCTCCTCCGCAAAGAATGCCGTAACCTAGAAGTAAATGGGTCTCTATCTCGACACAATGCTAACCGGTACACCATGTAGTCTCACAATCTCCGAATGTACAACGCCGCTAACCGACTCAAAATCAGGAAATCGCAATAGGGATAAAATGAGAAGACTTAGTCAACGTATCAACGATAACCCAAATCGCATCAAAGCCTCTACGAGTACGTGGCAACCCCAGAACAAAATCCATGGTGATATGCTCCCACTTCCACTCCGGTCTCAAGTGGATGAAGCAAACCAGCAGGTCTCGTGCTCACTCTAAGCACGTCAAACATCTCGAAACATACTCACTATCTCCCTTTCATACCATTCCACCAAACCTTCTTCAAGTCACGGTACATCTTAGTACTACTGGATGTATCGTATACTTGGCCTTGTGAGCCTCATCAAGAACCATACGTTTCATTTCATCGTAAGAAGGAACGCAAACCCTACCCTGAAAAGTCAAGATCCCATCACTATTTATCGCGAACTCCGGTGTATTATTCTCACCCAATCCACCGATAATCTTCATCAAATCCGATCAAGAGCTTGAGCTTCCTTGATCAACCCAAATAACACTAGTGTAGCACGAACACTAGCAAAGAGAACACTATGCTCACTCACAACAGACTCCACTCACTCGACATCCTCGAGCATCTTCCATTCCCTAATCATCAAACATGACATGTAGGATCTCCAACTCAACGCATCCGCAACAACATTCGCTTTCCTGATGGTACAAGATAGTACAATCATGATCCTTAAGCTTCTCCATCCATCGCCTCTGTCTCATATTTAACTCCTTTTGCGAGAAAAGGTATTTCAGACTCTTATGATATGTATACACCTCAAACTTAGCTCCATACAGATAGTGTTTCCACTTATGAGCCTTGAAGATAATAGCCGCCAACTCAAGATCATGAGTCGGATAATTCTGCTCATACGGTGACAACTTCCTAGAAGCGTAGGCAATAACCTTCCCGTTCTGCATAAGCACACAACCCAAGCCTTCCAAAGAAGCGTCACAATAAACCACAAGTTCTCACAACCACTAGGCAAAGCTAAAACCCGAGCGTAGTCAACCTCTTCTTCAACTCTTGAAAGCTAGCCTCACACTTGTCACTCCAAACAAAAGCGGACTTCTTCGAGTAAGATTGGTCATAGGAGTGGCAATCTTAGAAAAATCCCTCAATGAACCTACGGTAATAACCCGCCAAGCCCAAGAAACTACGGACTTCGGTCACCGTACTAGGAGTCTTCCACTTGGTAACGACCTCAACCTTAGATGGATCCAGTGATACCATCACTAGACACAACATGCCCAAGAAAAGCAACTTGTTCTAGCCGGAATGCACACTTGCTAAATTTAGCAAAAACGTTTCTTACGCAACACATTAAGAACCTCTCAAATGATGCTCATGTTCCTCTCGTGACTTCGAGTACACAAGGATATCATCAATGAACACCACTACAAAACAATCAAGGTACTCATGAAACACCCTATTCATCAAGTCCATGAAAACAGCACGAGCGTTTGTCAAACCAAAGCGTCACAACAAACTCATAATGGCCATAACGCTGCACGAAAGGCCGTCTTCTTCGGGACATCCTCAGCGCGAACCCTCAAGGTGGTAACCACTCCTCATGTCTAACTTGGAATACACAACAGACCCGAAGGCGATCAAAGAGATCATCAATGTGAGGTAATGGATACTTATTCTTTATAGTAACCCGGTTCAAGCGGCGATAGTCAATGCATAACCGCAAACTACCATCCTTCTTCTTCACAAACAAAACCTGCACCCTAAGACACACCTCGGTTTAATAAACTCCCTATCCAGCCGGTTCTCGCTCCTTCAACTCTCTCAACTCACTGGAGCCATCCTATAAGGTACTCTAGAGATAGGTGAAGTACCGGCAATAGCTCAATGCAAAACTCTAACTCTCGATCGGGAGGTAATGCATAATCGTCGAAAAGACATCCGGAAATTCATTAACTACGGTACATCTTCTATACTAACAATGCTAGACATGCACACAAGCAATAAACACAAGCAATACCCACAAGTACACCCCGAGAAGTTTCCTAGAAGTTTCCTAGCCCGCAAAGCAGAAATAACATGTATACCACTCATAGCACGATCACCAATAAACACAAACTCCGGAATTCCGGGCATGGCAAAAGTAACCCTCTTGCGACGGCAATCTACTAAAGCATGGTAAACACATAACCAATCCATACCCAATATCACATCAAAATCCCGGATAGGCAATACTACCAAATCCGCATGCAAAACCCGATCACAAACAAGTACATCGCAACCCCTATAAACCTCAGATGCAAGCATACAATCACCCAACGGTGTAGACACCTCAAACACATAAGGCAACTGAGCAGGCAATACACATAAATGATCTATAAAATGAGATGCGACATATGAATGAGTAGACCCCGGATCTATAAGAACTCGAGCTCTATGACCGAAAACTGAGAGTGTACCTCCAATCACTGAAGTAGACTCTGGGACGCCACGCTGATCAAGTGCAAATAGACGTGCCTGCGCCTTAGGACGCCCATCACTATCTCTCTTGTTCCCTGACTGTGGAACAGAACCCACTGACTGACTAGCACCAGACTTAGGACAATCTCTCCTCAAATGACCCGTCTCCCCACACGTGACACTTAGCGATCTTAGTCCAACACTTGCTCAAGCTGTGTGCCGTGCACCGACAATAGAACAAACCACGAAGCTGTTCTCCGTCCTGCTGCCCCCGAGGCGATGGAGCGCGAATATCTCGACTCTCGGGCGCAGTATCGGCCCCTGCTGCTCTACCATGGCCACCGTTGCGACGGTTGCCCCTACGGTGAGACCGATTCCTCGAACTCTGGCCTCTCCCAGAATGCTACGAGGCTCCCTGTTATGACTGAGGCTGATGTGAACACTGCATAGAAGGCTTCGGCCTGTGCTCCTCAATATCTCTCTCTATCACATAGGCACGATCTACCGCACCCCGATAATCTGTCAACTGAAGAGACAAAAGTTGTCTCTTAAACTCTTTCTTCATTCCCTTCACAAACTTAAGTACCCTCTGAGGCTCATCTGGTACAAGATGTGCACAATATCGCGACAACTCGGTGAACTTAGACGAATACTGAGCCACGGACATAGAACCCTGCTCCAAGTCTTGGAACTCCTTCTCTCTCCTCTGCCTCACTGCCATAAGGACATATGAAGCCCTGAACTCCCTCTCAAAGTTAGGCCACACTCTAAGGAACCCATTCAGATTCCAGCTAGCAAGCAAGACTTTCCACCAATGGTTGGCGGCTCCCCTCAGCTTATAAACTGCTAGTACAACCTTTTCCTCCTCAGTGCAGTCCAGAGCTGCAAAAATCTTCTCTAAGTCCTCCAGCCACAACTCAGCAATACTAGCATCAGACTCACCCTCGAAAGATGGAGGTTTCATCTTCAAGAATCTCTCCAAAATAGCGTTGTTCCTCCCTCTAGGATCAACATGCACATCAATACGAGGCGGCGGCTGCCTCACCTCTGGTTCTGGTGGTGGTGGTGGTGGTAGTGGTGGTACAAGTGTTACTCCTCCTGGCTGACCTCCCTGGGCCATCTCAGTCATAAAGGCAAGCATACGGCGATACATGTGCGCCATGTGCGCATTAGGTCAACTTTGCTCTGCCGAGGAGGTCTGCATCACCCCGACTATCCTCTCGTCACCTCGACCAACACCGCCTCCTGGCTAGACCGACCTCCTGGTATTCGTACCGTGTCTAGTCTCCACCATCGTGAACCTATAAGAAATCACTCAACATTAGAAATCACACAAAGAACCAACCCACCTAGGCCATGGAACCTATCCTGGCCGATAGCTAACCTATAAAGCTCTGATGCCAACTGTGATGACCCGACCCGGACCCCGAGGTGGAATCACAAGTCAAGTCATCCAAATAGGACAACAATACATGCAAAGACTCAATTATAGAAAACGACGTGACGCAACATTTTAGATGAAGCGCGACTCGGCACCAAAGGGCCAGAAATTTTTAAAACTTTTTAAACCTGATATAGCAATTTAAGACAAGTATATCAAATCATCGGCGACTTTACGGAACCCACACTTTATGCAAATATACCTCGGCGGCTACACCCACATGCTACAGTTCATGCAAATATACCTCGACGGCTAAAGTAATGCATGCCTGAGAACAACATATGTAAATAAGTGAGCGACACTAAAGTAATGCATCTAACAAGGCTCGGCGTAAGTCGGCACTAAATCAAAATAGGATACATGAACACAAGTATAGACATAAATCCAAATAAGGATACAAAGTGAACCCAAGCAAAGTCTAACAAGTATAGACATAAATCCAAATAAGAAGTTCCCAAGCAAAGTCTAAATGACTTGCTAAACCCAACGTCTTACAAAAGAGAACAAAATAAGGACATCTATAAACCACAACCTCGTCGCGTGCGATCACGGACAAGCAAGAATCCGCAACCCCTCAACGAGCGGTACACGAGCGGCTCGGATCTAAAGCAGTAAAAGGGAGGGGGTAAGTCATAAAGACTTTGTGAGTTAACAATTATGCATGTCATGGCATTATGCAACATACATAGCAAGATATCATCTTTAATATCAAGTCACTCAAAGTATTAATTTAATAAACACTTAAATCACATATCCATGGTAGCACATTGTTTCACATAAGTGCTATAAAGTAAACCACATAATAGGAGGATATGTTATAGAACAGGTGCCGCTACGTAGCTCCTGCAATACACAGCGTTAACATTCGTGCCAATGATACCCGTGATTAGTGTATCAAAGTACCGAGTTCTCTTCTCGGGTACCAAGCTCTCTCCTTGGTAGTTAGACTTTCCAATGTGCTCTTTTGGTTACAGCAAAGGTGCTACTTCCCCACTAAGGTCAACAATGGAGGCGTGTGTGATAAAAACCCGGTATAACAACCCATCACTATCACGAGTCCCATAACTCGTGACGGAGATGTATTGTCACACCAACGACTCAATCAAATATGCCAGCTAGACTAATGCAATGCCAAGTAGATGTTTACTCGTCATATAATCTCAATAAGGAACAAGTTCGACAAGAGCGAACTTATTCAACAAGTAGTTGTTTATTCATTTAAGGAATCAAACAAGAATTCGACAAGAGCGAATTCAACATGTCAAATAGATACATTATTCTACAATATGCTCTCAATCATGCATTTACTTTACACGATCTCATAAACCGCATAAGAACTCAATCGAGTCTTAAAAGCACACGTACATCAAGGCATAATCATCAATCCATCTCAAAGTATCGTAAGCTAATTCATTAGTCTAACGAACTACATTCGTCGTAGGGATTGATTGTGGAGTCGTTATTGTTCGATAACTCCCTAATTTCAACTTCGGTGAGTTTTACTTAAATTCAACCAAGTAGAGCATTGATACTATATGTATCACATTGCCCTTTTCTAAGTTCTCCGTTCATTTAGAACTCGACAACCAAGTCGTTCATGTTCTTAAACTAGCCTTAAACACAATCCCGAGTTTCAAACCCGAGTTTCGGTGATTTTGTTAAACCTTGAATTGAACCGAATTCTTTCACAAGAGTTATTCCCAAGCTCATTACAAACAACATTCATGCTTTACAAAATGTCAAAATCATAACTTCATAGAGATTTCATAAAATCATACACATATTTTATATGTTGAATTGGAGGTTTTGTCTTCACAAAAGATGTTCATAATCATCATTAAAACAACTATAATGAAGGGGTCATATTATTTTATTAAACATGGAAATCTCAGGGAATTGTCACTCACCTTAGTCCTAAGATTAATGGATGAATGAGTGATCAAATAAAGGATTGTTGTAGAGGAGATTGAGGCCTTCGATTTGGCGGTCTCGGATCGCCGATCGGACCACAGGATCTCCGGGAAATGGTCTCTCAAGTTGGAGTGACCTCCATGGACGAAAATGGAGTTATGTCTCTAAATATCAGCTTGTTGTTGATCAACAATGGTTGTAGAGGCTGAACAAATGCTTAAATACTTGCCAAGAAGACCCTAATCCATGTGATGGGTGTTAAATGGCTTCTCATTGGCCAAGGCATGTGAGCCCTTGATAAAGAATGATCCAAGGGTGTGACGACCCGACCCGGATCCCAAGACGAGACCTCGAGGTCGTGCCGCTTCCAAAAAGGGACATAACAAAAACAAATAGCAAATAGTGGGTAAGGCCATAAGGGCGGTACGCCAAAAACTTTAACACATGCGGAAGCGTAATATAATTAAACGGTGGCGCCCGAGCTAACAAGCTCAAACTAACACAACCTTAGAGATAATGAATCTCTTGGTCCAAAAATAAAATCATGTGATAACAATTTATAGCATATACCAAGTCATTATACCAAGGCGATCGGCGACCCAACATTAAACTAAGTCTACAACTCTAGTCTAACATGCTTAACGGCTAAAAACATGTCGGATAACAAACATAATAAACTAACCAATACATGGTTAAAACAACTAAAGCATGATCATCAAATTACTTAAGGCACGACTAACACATGTCGGCTCTCAAAAGATTAAGTACTAATTAACATAAGTACTAATAATCAAACACACAAAGTCTTGCTACCCCACATAAAGTTTATATAACTTTATGTTCCCATCGTCCTTGCCAAAAGAAAAGGTACTAAAATTACAAGGTAGCAACCTCGTCAAAGCTTCACCAACGCAACTTGATAATTACTTCGAACCGCTCGCTCGGCTCGGATCTAGGGAAAACAATCAAAACAAATAGGAGTAAGTTATAAAGACTTAGCAAGTTACTAACATAACTTCCTGTCATGGCATCATCCTCAACAATAATAATTCATGCTATTGCCATAATATACATTTCATAAATAATCATGTCAATATACATTTCATAAATAATCATGTCATATCCATACTTAAAAATTTCGAGTATCATGTTATCTTAACAAGTATAACATTAACATCATTAATTCGTTCAACCATCATTCCATATCATATCATATTCACGTAGCACATTATTCACATATAAGCACTCGTGAGTCAATTCATATAAAAAGGGATATGATATCGTTACCCTTTTTCCGCCGTGTCGCTCCTGCAAAAACACGTGCAAAACCTTTATGTGTCCTCGATATCCCTTTCGTGGATATCGACGTCCCCGAGACATTTCCCCGCTCGAGTTCCGATAGTTATCAAAGTCATGTTTCCATACTACAACTGAGATCAACTACTTCCCTACCGTGGCCATCGATAGAGGGTGTGTGCAATCCGGCGCGGCGATCCATCAAAATCACGAATCTCACAATTCGTGAAGATGATGCATCGTCCGCCCCAAAGACTCAACAAACCGACTCAGTGGACTCAAACTTCAAGCACACGTAATACATTATCATATGCTCAAATAAGTAGGCATGTACTCTACAATCATCTAGTCATGCTTTTACTTCACAACTAGAACATAATCACATTAGAGATAAAAATCAAGGCTCTAATCATCAAGTGTTCTTCATACACTTTAAAATGCTTGGAGGCTTAACCTCCATTAATACTACCCCAAAATTCGTAGGACTTAGGCATATTACTCCTTAATGTCATACTAACCCAATGGTCAACTCCGTTGAGTCATAATCAATCTTTCAAAAATTAGGGTATAGAAGCCGTTGGCCTCAATACTCTCCTATGTCCATACTAACATGAATCAATAGGTTACTAAGGTCATTAAACCCATAAGACCCCAAATCAAACATTTAAGTAGGCAACATAGAATCACGGTCACAAGTTAGGCATATATACTCATTCACATGTCATCAAACATGCTTCCAACACTTAAACAAACAAGATAGAATGATTTATCATATATCTCTACCCTTGAATATCATCATAAACATACTTTACAATCTGTTTACTAAGGTTATTAAACCCATAAAACTCCACTCAAACAATTAACTAGTCAACATAGAATAGAAGTCACAAGCAAGGCATATATATTCATTCTTTCTATTTCCTCAAATATGAGTCTAACCATTTCATCAAATATGCTCTCAACACTTAAACAAACAAGATAGAATAATTCATCATCTATCTCTACACATGAATATCATCATAAACATACTTTACAACATGTTCATCCAACCAAAATTTCATCATCTAACATATAGTGAAACATGACATTTCTACAAGCCTAACCATTTCATCAAACATGCTCCCAACACTTAAACAACAAGATAGGGTTATTTATCATACATCAATACACATAAATAACATCATAATCATGGTTTATAATCTGTTCATCCAACCAAAAATGCATCATTTAGCATATACGAGAACATGGCATCTCTACAAGCCTAACTATTTCATCAAACATGCTCCCAACACTTGAACAACAAGATAGGGTGATTTATCATACATCAATACACATAAATAACATCATAATCATGGTTTATAATCTGATTATAATCTGTTCATACAACCAAAAATGCATCATTTAGCATATACGAGAACATGGCATCTCTACAAGCCTAACTATTTCATCAAACATGCTCCCAACACTTGAACAACAAGATAGGGTGATTTATCATACATTATCACACCTAAATAACATCATAAACATGGTTTATAATCTGATCATAATCTGTTTATGCAACCAAAAATTCATTATTTAGCATACACGAGAACATGACATCTCTACAAGCCTAACCATTTCATCAAATATGCTCCCAACACTTAAACAACAAGATAGGATGATTTATCATACATTATCACACCTAAATAACATCATGATAAGGGTTTATAATCTGTTCATAATCTGTTTATACAACCGAAAATGCAACATTTAGCATATACGAGAACATAGCATCTCTACAAGCCTAACCATTTCATCAAATATGCTCCCAACACTTAAACAACAAGATAGGATGATTTATCATACATTATCACACCTAAATAACATCATAATAAGGGTTTATAATCTGTTCATAATCTGTTCATACAACCGAAAATGCAACATTTCGCATATACGAGAACATAGCATCTCTACAAGCCTAACCATTTCATCAAACATGTTCCCAACACTTAAACAACAAGGTAGAATAATTTATCATACATTACTACACATAAATGACATCATAATAAGGGTTTATAATCTGTTCATAATCTTTTCATACAACCGAAAATGCAACATTTAGCATATACGAGAACATAGCATCTCTACAAGCCCCACCATTTCATCAAACATGCTCCCAACACTTAAACAACAAGGTAGAATGATTTATCATACATTACTACACATAAATGACATCATAATAAGGGTTTATAATCTGTTCATAATCAGTTCATACAACCGAAAATTCATCATATAGCATATACTAGAACATGGCATCTCTACAAAGTCCTAAGTGCTCTCATTGACCTCAAATAGCAAGATTGTTTTCCCTAGGGTCAACGAGGCTAAAATAAATAGAAAGGGATGTTGTAAATCGCCTTAAATAAGTCCTACAAGATGTACAAAACGTCCATGCAAAGGTGGGTATGTGATCTCCATGCCCTCCTCTTCTCTTCTATGATTGGGTTTTGGAAATGGCTTCCTCAAGACTTGGCCACCATTGTTGATCACCCAAAAACCTTCAAGAACTCCTCTCTAACTTTAGAGAAATGATCAGCCATGAATTTGGGAGAGGATGGCTGAATTTGGGAGGTAATGGCCACTCTATGGCTGAAGTGGGGTGGGAGGAAGTGTCCAATGCATGTTTGTGCATGTTGGAGGTCTTTCTTTGCCAAGTGTTGTATATGCACTCAAATCTCCCGAAACATGTCAAGCATGCAAGGGAGGATAGGTAGGAGGAACTAGGGTGGTTTAGGGTGGGTTAGGTTGGGTTTGGGTAGGGTTAGGTTGGCCAAATAGAAAGTCTAACACACAATGAGTGGTCAACTATAGTAGACCAGAATTTGGGTCATTTTACAAAATGTTCCTGTACCGAAATACACGTCATAAAATTACAAAAAAGGTATTTTTAGAAATATCTATGAGCCTAGTTTCTAACACAGCAAACGGATCCAAATTCCAAGTTTCGTACACAAAGTTATGGCCAAAATACTACAGACCTATCGTGGCCTTCGGAAATACGCGAATTTCCGAAAATCAAACTCGAGCGTGTGTAAACGTTTACACGACCACTCAAAAATAATTCTAAGTTAATTCCCCAAGGTCCCCTAGTCATCTAGGGTCAAAATAATACCAACCGAAAAATTCGTACAAAGAAGAAGAACAACAAGAAGTAAAGTAGCAATTAAACCGTCGATTCGACAAGCATTCAAACAAGATTTAAATCATGTTAAGGATATTATGAATGATATCTAATACTTACATATATGCCTCCATCTAGAAGTCTAACATATCTAAACATATTATTTAATCATCATGTAAAGATCTAGGACCAAATCGAGGTCAGGAACACAAAAACTCGAGTAAACTCTCAATCGCGTCACATTTCGATTATCGTCGAGTTACGACTTGTGACTTTAGCAAGTTAACAACTAAATGACATCTCTTAAAAGTATTTTGGTCTTAATGTGATCTATCATACACATCTAGACTCTCTTAGAAATCAAATAAGCGATCAACAAGGGAAGAAGTGCGAGCATTGCACATTCAAGCTAACCGAGAATTGGGGTCTTACAAAGGGCTTAAAGGGGGTGTAGAAGAGTCAACAAAGGGGGATTTGAGTCACTAAGGTCGGCCAAGGGCAAGGGTGCAAGGTTCAATAGCCAAACCCACTCAACAAAGTCACAATTGCTGAAAACTGTCCAATGCGGTCGCATTGTTTTGGGGCCATGCAACCGCATGGTCCCTCTTCCAGATTTCTGCACATTTTGATGTGCTCTCAGCATCTCCTCGCGAGCCAGCCTCCAAAACCCAATGTGACCGCGAGGTACACTACTCAAACCTCATCTAAACTTTTCCTAAATGATTCCAAACTCAAAGGCAACAATCCTAAGGTGTAACCCAACTCAAAACAAGTCGGAAACACACCCGAAACACATCCGAAACATGTTAAAACATGGCTGGAACCACTCAACAAACGGCCAACGAATCAAACACGAATCAAACCCAACTTAATCTAGGATAGAATGAACATGTATTAGGCTTGTTTAATCATGGTTATGGCTTGTATACAAGGCCTAGAACTTAACCGAACTTCTCTCGAGATGAAATGAAGGCAATACAAGCAATGATGTACAACATCAAAACACAAACGAAGCAACGAAGCTTCTAAACTTCCAACGAAGCACACAACAACTAAGATGAACATTGTAAATCTTATATGCAAGGTATTAAGACTCTCATGAGACTTATTAAGGTGCTAACACAATACGATGAACACTCGAAACATCAACACAGGGCATGCAACGCATGGAAGACCATTACTCTATTATGATCTCAACCAACTCAATGCCAACACGATATGAATGAAATGAAGTCTCTAACATGTCAAGATATATTGTAAACATGTTATAATGATGACAAACATGAGATGGGGTTTGGGTTCTCACAAAGTTCTATACACAGTTGCCACGCTAATCGATATGCAGCCCAATTAGCCACTGATGTATAAAACTAGTGTAATGTATGAGCAGATATAAATCTAAATACAATAAGTATCAACAGCCGTCCTTGCAGGTAGGTCTTGAGCCTTTGAGTTTCCCAGACTAGGCCGGTGCAGCTTTTCTCTAGTGCTGAGTAATTTAGCTCACTTCCTTGCAGCTTCCTACTTATGAAGTAGATGGCATTTTCAATATAGGAATTTTCTTTTTTTTGGGCGAGCTTAGCCCCTACTGACGTGTCTGTGACGGTTAAATATAGGAGGAGCGGTTTATGTGTATGGGCCAGAGCTAGCACGGGTGGATTGGTGAGGTAAGCTTTTATTTTTTTGAAGGCTAGCTGGCATTTCTCGTCCCAGACTTGGTCAGTATTTTTCTTTAGGAGTTTGAAGAGAGGCTCACATATAGATGTCAGCTGTCTGATGAAACGACTGATATACTGCAATCGGCCTAGGAAACCTTTGACTTCGGTTGGAGTTTTTGGCCGTGGCATCTCTATGATGGCTTTAACTTTTGCTGGCTCGATCTCGATGCCCTGCTCGGTCACCATGAATCCCAGGATTTTGCCTTTGGTAACCCCAAATGTGCATTTGGTGGGGTTAAGCTTCATTTGGTGCTTCCTTAACCTTTCAAAGAATTTTTGAAGGTCTTTGATATGAGCACCATTGGCATCGCTGGAGTGCACGATCATGTCATCAATATAGACCTCCATTTCTTTATGGATCATGTCGTGGAAGAGGGTGGTGGCAGCCCTTTGATAAGTAGCCTCGACATTCTTTAGCCCAAATGGTATGACATTGTAGCAGTAAGTCCCCCAGGGAGTAGTGAATGAAGTTCTCTCCTGGTCCTCTGCTGTCATTTTGATTTGATTGTAGCCCAACATGCCGTTGACGAAGGATCTGATTTTGTGAGCAGCGACGGCGTCTACCACAATATCAATATTGGGTAGAGGGAAGTCATCTTTGGGCGACACCTTATTGAGGTCGCGGAAATCTACGCAGATCCGGACCTTCCCGTTGGGCTTGGGAACAGTCACTGTATTAGACAGCCAAATTGGGTATTCAACTACCCGAATAAATTTGACATGCAGCTACTTCATGATTTCTTCTTTCACTTGTAGTGACCTTTCTGGCTTAATTCGGTAGAGCTTTTGCTTAATTGGCCGAGCATTCGGATATATGGGGATCCGGTGTTCGACTATGGTTGGGTCTAGCCCGGGCATATCTTCATAGGACCATGCAAATATGTCCACGAACTCTTTGAGGAGGTCAATGAGTGCTACCCTTTCAGAGCCTTGCAGGTAGTTGTCGATTTTGATTTCTTTTATTTCATTGTTCAGCCCCAGATTGATAGTGGACAAGTCTTCAGTTGCTGCTGATGAATGATGTTGTTCCTGGTGCTCAACTAACTTTACAAGGTCAAGCAAATAATTTTTATCTTTTGGGTCCATTTTATTAAATGACTCGTTATTATAATTATTTAATGTGTCTTTTAATGCTGGTGCAACTAAGGAATAAACAAAAACATTTAGATTATCATTAATAGCAAACTGTACAGGGTTATTTACATTATTGAGGACCTGGGGTTTGAGATCCTCAATTTTAGGGAGCGGATCGGTAGATGACCAATCCGTAAAGCTAGGGGGAGGAATAGTTATAGAATATCCAAAGCGGTCCACCAGATCTGCAGGAGTTAAAAGCGGGCCGGTCGTAGTACACCAGTTCTGCAGAGGCTTAACAGTAATAAGCTCAAACTCAGCAAGGAGCTTCTCATAATCAATGCCTCCGTCTGTCATACCCAGGAAGCTATCATCTAGGCGTTCATTAAAAACTCCTTTTATTGATGAGCATATTTACAGCACCTTTATTTTAGCTCAATAGATTAACTTGCCCTTTAGATCTCCTTGGCTTGATTCATTTCAAAGATTCTTGTAGCTGCCACCGTAATTACCTCGTTATCAATAAGATCTTGAATTGCGTTTCTGAGCAAGTATCATTTATCGGTACGATGACCACTGCAGCAATGGTACTCACAATACTGGGCGTGATTCCATGTGACGGGTAACAAATTGGGTGGTTGGTAATTATCAATGGGCTTAAGTATCTCATGGGCCCACAGTGTTTGGAGTATTTCGGACCTTGGAGCAGGTAAATCATCATAGTGCCTTGGAAGTATTTCTTTCCTTCCTCTTGGCCTGGGCAGATTACCAAATTGAGATTTGGTCAAACAACTGGGTGGAGTTTTCTCTCTTGGGTAATATTGCACTGGGATTGGGTTGTCTGGACTCTAGTTTAAGGGAGGTTCCTTTTCTGGTACACAAATGATTTCTTTTTTAGTTCCCGGGGTCAATTGCTGGGAATAAGTATTTGCGGGATCGAGACGAAGATAGTTCTTTTGGTTATAATAGCAGGCATTTAGGTGAGGGAGATCGGGGTTGATTTCTGGAGGATATGGATTAGAATTATGAGCACTGGAAATCATATTATTTTGGGCAATGGGATCGTTATTTGGCTGCTGGCTAGCACTTGGTTGCTTTCTGGAGGCTTGAAAAAGGATATTTTCTGAGGTATCAGGACAATTTATTTCTGGGAGGCGAGAAGTATTAGGAACATATTTCGGGATTTTGATCTTTTGGGAAAAAGCGGCAAGATTTTCTGAGAAACCTGCTAAAAGATCATTCACCACCCGATTTGTTATCATTTCTGCATGGGCATCCAATTCTTTCTTTAGCCAGATTTCGAGTCCAGGAGGAGGAGCATACTCAGGAGTCTCCTTTTCTGGTTCCCAGTTGTTCCAATTGTTGCTAACCTCTGTCATACCCTGTTTATTTTTAGCGACCATTTTGCTCGGATCCGCGCGTTTTGAACTGATTTTGCCCTTTTCTGATCTGCCCCTGATATTTTTTGATCTGCTTTCTGCACCTGTATCCCGTATCAACCGGCAAGTACTATCTCTACTTTTCCAAATTCGGGCCAGGTTTCAGAGGAATATGGGTTTGGAGGTATCAGAAGGCTGGTTGAATGCTTTCTAGGCTTGGAGTACAGCGTGCCTTTATTAGTATTTTTTATTATTATTTATTTTCCCTACAAATGACCAGATAAGCACCTGATTTATTTTGACAGTCTCAGGACTTTTCCTGGAACAGTGGATTCTTTTTCCAGAGTATAGGACCAACGTATTCCACCTGCCTTTCGACTCCCCAAGATCCGACTGATCCCAGGCGAAGGGCCTATACTCTTTCCGGGATCCGCCATTCAAAATGGTTTAGGTCGAGCATCAGATAATAACAGATCAGCCCCTGTGTATTTTTTTTTTACTTGCGCATTTTTTTTTGTTTATATATATATATATATATATATATATATATATATATATATAATCTCATTTTTCATCCTTTTTTTCTTTTGTTTTTATTTTGTTTTATCATCATTTTTTTACAGGGGTTGACCCATGATTCAAAGATGCAAAAACCGGTCGATTTTTTAAGTGTCCTGAAAATCTATATACAATCTAACGATGGCTTATGCAGGGGGTAGGCTGACCATGGTCTAGGGTAACAATTCGGAATATATTTACATGCGTGCACGTGTGTGCGTTATCTAGAAAGCAGTAAAATCTTTTTTCTTTTTCAGATATAAAAACAGAAAATAAAACAGATATGGCATGTCTTGCTGTTATGCGTGGATTTTCTCGGCTTTTTTTAGTTTGAGCGCAAGCAAGCAAACAATCACATCAAGAAATATAAAGAAAAGCGGGGAATTAATATATTCTTATTAATTACAAATTAGTCATAATCCCCAAAATAAAATGACAGAATGAATGCAAATATGTACGAATTTTGCGGAATAAAAAATAATAAACAGAACAAAATAATAATATAGAGCCGAAAATGAGGCAATATTAAAAATAAAGTCCCGGCCCATTTTGTTGTGCTGCCCTGAAATTTATTGCATATATATACCTTTTTTTTTAATCGTTTTTTTTTGACATATTTTTAAACATACCTGTAACAGTTACTAGAACGAAACTGCTGCAAATTGAAGGATCATATCCACAAATATAGACACAGATGTATAGGAACGCAATATCCAAATGCTTAAATTAATATAACAAGCATACTTTAGCCAAAAACAAAGAAAAACAAAAAAGAGTGTTTTTTTATGAGTCTAGCCCTCCATTTTTATTTAAAATAAAAACGACATCCCCAGCAAAGTCGCCACTGTGGGTTCCCCAGAGTGCGCCCGCGCCCCGCGCGCCCTTGGATAGGGGTGCGCGTACGTGCAGAAGCGGGACACCACGCTTTCCATTCTACCCTCCAATGTTTAGGGGAGGACGAAATTAAAAATGCGGAAAGTGTGTTGTCAAAATAGCGCGTTGAATACACATCGGTGACTTCAGTGAATTTTTGGTCCAATATGAGAGTTTTGGGTTTTCTGTATCAAGTTATCCCTTTTGTAGGGGATACCAGTATATAGGAATACATCACTCTTTCATTCACATCTTCCCTTGTTTAGGGGAAAATGGAAAGTGCAAGAAAGAATGTTGCAAGGCCCCACTATGGATTTTATGAAAATTGCCTTATGACCTATTTTGGATCACTATGAGTGCTTTGGGTTTTCTATATCAAAGTATCCCTTTTTTAGGGGGATACTAGGATATAGGAATACATCACCCTTTCATTCTCATTCTCTCTTTTTTAGGGGAAAACAGAAAAGTGCAAGAAAGGAGTGTTGCGATGCCCCACTGGATCCAAAATGTTTTATAGAGTCGTCATCTTTATTTTAAGGAAGAAATAAAGAAAAACCAAAAAAGAAAAACCAGAGATTGCAAAAATGGGTTCAGAGGCTAAGTTACGAGTTGGGAAGGTGCTAGGCACCCAACTCGCCCTTTCGGTCTCAAAAGTGGTTTTTGGCTAAAGTATGCTTTTTGTTATATTTATATAGTAAATAAATAAAGCATTAAAAGATAGGAAATAAAAACAAATACATCCATGGCTACATTATTTACGGACTTGCAGCCGTTTCCTTACAATAATTACAAACACATTTAAAAATATTTGGCCATAATAACGACTATTTTAAATAGTATTTCCTAACTAAATCCGGGCAGCATAACGGCTTATATTTTTACATTGGGCCGGATTTGAAAATAACTTTTTATAAATAAATGCTCTTAAAGGTTTTACCTTTTTGAGCATAGTGTACTCGCTCTATCCTTTTTTAGAGAGGGAGTCTTTTTTTATGCTGCTGCTGCTGTGATTTGGGCAGAGTAACGGCTTGTTTTTTGTGGTTTTGGCCTTTTTACTCGGGCAAAATTTTTCGAGGCTTTTGGACCGGGGAAATAGGGTGGATACCTAGCTGGGGGGCTAAGGATCACTTTGACCAGTTAGTTTTAGGCTTGGAGGAGTTTTGGCAGGGATTCGAGGCTTTATAGGAGGGGGAACTCACTATCGCTCTCGCTCAATATTTTCTCTCAGCATAACAACGACGCGGAGAGTTTTTGATCAATGATCGGTGTACTGAAAGCGAAACCCAAAGGCTCTATTTATAGGCTGAGAAGAGGACTCATCGGGGATTAAAATTCCTCAGTGTGTGCTTCATTTCCTTGTACATCGCGCTTCAGGAATTGCACAATGCATTAACCGGGGAGTGCACTGTAGCACCTTGGGCGCTGCCATAACCCTAGCTGGGCGCCGCGCCAAGGGACCTTTTAGGCCGCGCCCAGGAACTAGTCCAGGCTCCAATTTTGCACTTTTAGCCCTTGCACTTTACTATTTTGCGCATCATGCTTTGCCTTTTGCATTTTAAATCCTGTAACTTGACATTTGTTAAGCTTTAACAGGTCTTGATATCACATGTCAGAGTTACATACCAGGGGTACGAAATTAGGGTGTCTACAAAGGGTTCAAAATAACTATTTAACAACAACAAATTAAAATTACTTGAGTTGCCTCCCACACAGCGCTTTTGTTTAACATCGTTCGCTCGACGTAATTTAACCCATTAGTCAAAGTAAAAAACATTCATTGACTCGACAGCTTTCACAATCGAAACACCTTCATGGTAGAGTTTAACTCTATTTCCATTAACTTTGAATGTTTCATTAGTTTTACAGCATTTAAACTCATGATGCTTCATGGACAAAAACATTTACCACTTCAAATGGACCGGACCATCACGATTTAAGTTTTCCTGGAAATAATTTCAACCTAGAATTAAATAAAAGAACTTTCATGCCAGGATACAAATCTTTAGGAAGAATTTTCTTATCATGCAATCGATTAGTCTTTTCTTTATAAATTTTCATATTTTCATAAGATTCTAACCTATGTTGTTCCAATTCATTTAACTGCAGCATTCGTTTCTCACCTGCTAAAGTCAGATCCATGATAAGGGTTTTGATTGCCCAAAACACTCTATGCTCTAACTCTACAGGTAAATGACATGCTTTTCCATAGACAATTATGTAGGGACTTAACCCTAGCGGAGTCTTATAAGCTGTCCGATATGCCCAGAAAGCATCATTTAATTTTAATGCCCAATCTTTCCTATTGGGTTGGACAGTCTTTTCTAACACACCTTTAATTTGCCTATTGCTCAGTTCCACTTGACCAGATGTCTATAGGTGGTAAGGAGTAGACAACTTATGAACTACCCTATATCTTTTCAAATAGGCATTTACTAACTTGTTAGTGAAATGGGTCCCTTGATCACTTATTATCGCTCTTGGCATCCCATGTCTAATAAAAATATTTGCACACATAAATTTTGATCACTATCTTAGCGTCATTGTTTCTTGTAGGGATTGCTTCTATCCATTTAGACACATAATCAACTCCTACCAAGATATAGTCAAATCCTTGGGAGATAGGAAAGGGTCCCATAAAATCTATTCCACAAACATCGAAAACTTCCACAACCAAATTACTAATTTGGGGCATTTCGTTTCTCTTACTTATACTTCCTGACCTTTGGCAGTTGTCATAATTTTTTGCAAACTGATGAGCATCTTTAAATAAAGATGGGCGATAGTGGCCGAACTGTAATAATTTCCTAGCGGTCTTTTCTCCACTAAAGTGACCTTTACAAGCAAAGCCATGACAAAAGGACAACACACTGTGGTCTTCCTCTTCTGGGATACATATTCTAATCACTAAATCAGGACCACGTTTAAACAGGTAAGGTTCATCCTAAAAATTATTTTTAACTTCGGAGAGAAATTTCTTCCGCTCATGATATTCAAAATCAGGATTTACTACATCTGCCACAATAAAGTTTACAAAATCGACATACCAGGGCTCACTAATTTTCACCGAATATAATTGGTCATCGGGAAAAACATCTTTCACCGGAATATTGCTATCAATCAAATGCTTTTCAAAATACGGCCAAAGCTCCAATCTAGATAAATGATCAGCTACTACATTTTTACAACCCTTCTTATCCTTGATTACAATATCGAATTCTTGAACTAAAAGCATCCACCTAATTAGTCTAGGTTTAGCATCCTTCTTAGTCAACAAATATTTCAAAGCAGCATGCTCAGAATAAATAATCACTTTGGAACCTAACAGATATGATCTAAATTTTTCCAAGGCAAAAATCACAGCTAAAAACTCTTTTTCGGCTGTTGTATAATTTAACTGGGCATCATTAAGAGTTCTACTAACATAATGGATTACATCCGGTTTCTTATCAATATTTTGACCTAGAACAACTCCTATGGAAAAATCTGATGCATCACACATAATTTCAAATGGTAATGACCAGTTAGGGCTAGATAAAATTGGAGCAGTAGTTAATTTTTCCTTTAGCTGATTAAAAGCCTCTAGACAATCTTTGTCAAAAATAAATTCTGTATCTTTGGCAAGCAAATTACACAAGGGCTTACAGATATTAGAAAATTTTTGAATGAAACGTCTATAGAAACCAGCATGCCCAAGAAAACTTCTAACGTCTTTAACTGAAACAGGAGGGGGCAATTTAGAAATAGCTTCTACTTTAGCCGGGTCAACCTCAATTCCTCTCTTTGACACAATATGTCCTAAAACAATTCCTTGGTTGACCATGAAATGACATTTTTCCCAACTAAGGGTCAAATTGGATTTGCAGAATTGTTTAAGTACTAAAGTCAAGTTATCTAAACACTTGTTAAATGAGTCCCCGTAAACAGGAAAATCGTCCATAAATACCTCAATGCACTTTTCAATTAAATCTGAGAAGACGGAGATCATGCATATTTGGAAAGTAGCTGGAGCATTACATAGACCAAACGACATTCTTCTATACGGAAAAGTACCAAATGGGCATGTGAAGGTTGTCTTTTCTTCATCTTCTGGGGCTATTGGAATTTGATTATACCCAAAAAATCCATCTAGAAAGCAATAAAACTCATAACCAACTAACATCTCTAAGATTTTCTCTATGAATGGTAATGGAAAGTGGTCTTTCTTAGTGGCAACATTAAGTTTTCTCAAATCAATACACATCCTATATCCTGTAACAGTCCTAGTGGGTACTAACTCATCCTTATCATTTTTTACCACAGTGATTCCAGACTTCTTTGGGACTACTTGAACAAGACTCACCCATTTACTACCAGAGATGGGGTAAATGATACCCGCATCTAGAAGTTTAGGAACTTCCTTTCTTACAGCTTCTTCTATATGAGGATTTAGATGTCTCTGATGCTCTCTAGAAGGTTTAGCATCTTCTTCAAGGTGGATTCTGTGCATACATTTCGTAGGACTTATACCTCTTAAATCAGTTAAGGTCCATCCTATAACTTCTTTATGTTCTTGTAAAAATTTTATCAATTTTTCTTCTTGCTCTTTAGTTATATTTGAAGAAACAATTACAAGCAACGTCTCATTTTTGCCTAAGAAGACATATTTTAAATGTTGTGGTAACGGTTTTAATTCTAAAACAGGAGATGATTCAATAGAAGGGACTAATTTCTTATTAAAATTCCCTAAAGGCTCGCGACCTATTTTCTCCGTTATTATATCTTATTTTTCCACAAATTGTTTAGTTAATTTACTAGCTTCATTGTTTTCCATATCACCTTGACCGGTTAGGAATTCTTCTAATTTATCCTTTTTCACTTCTTGCACTAAATTTTTAGCCACTATATTTTCTATCTCATCAACATAAAAACAGTCATTCATATCATGAGGTTGCTTCAAGGCATTGAATACAGAAATTTCAACGGTTTCTCCTATAGCAATCATAGATAATTTTCCATTTTTAACATTGATTACCGTATTAGCTGTAGCCATATGTGAGAACGCAAACCCATTTCATGTTGGTCATCATTATAACATGTTTATAATAGGTCTTGACATATTAGAGACTTCATTTCATTCATATCATGTTGGCATTGAGTTGGTTGAGATCATAATAGAGTAATGGTCTTCCATGCATTGCATGCCTTGTTGTTGATGTTTCGAGTGTTTATCGTATCATGATAGCACCTAAATAAGTCTCATTGGAGTCTTAGTACCTTGCATTTATGACTTAGAATGTTCATCTTAGTTGTTGTATGCTTGGTTGGAAGTTTAGAAGCTTCATTGCTTCGTTTGTGTTTGAGGTTGTTCACTATTGCTTGTATTGCCTTCTTTTCGTCTCGAGAGAAGTTCGATTGAGTTCTAGGCCTTGAATACAAGCCATAACCATGATTAAACAAGCCTTATACATGTTGAAGTTATCCTAGATTAAGTTGGGCTTGAATCGTGTTTGATTCGTTGGCCAATTGTCGAGTGGTTCCAGCCATGTTTTAACTTGATTCGGATGTGTTTCGGGTGTGTTTCGACTTGTTTTGAGTTGGGTTACACCTTAGGATTGTTTCCCATGAGTTTGGAATCATTTAGTACATGTTTAGATCAAGTTTGAGTAGTGAACCTCGCAGCCGCATTGAGGTTTGGGCATTGGCTCGCATTGAGATGCTGAGAGCTAGTCTAAATGTGCAGAATGCTTGAAGGAGACCCTTGCAGTCGCATGGGCCATATATGATGTGACCGCATCATGGAAGAATCAGGATTGGTGAGTTTTTGAGTGGTTTTTGGTTGATGACCCTAGTGCCCCTTGCCCTTGGCCGTCCTTAGTGACTTGAAGCCTCCTTTGTTGACTCTCCTACAACCCTTCTAAGCCCTTGGATCATTCTTTATCAAAGGCTTACATGCCATAGCCAATGAGAAGCCAATTAACCCCCTTCACAAGGATTAGGGTCTTGTTGTAAGTATAAAAGAAACTTTCATCCAATTCAACCATTTGTGTTCATCAACAACCAGAGATTCAGAGCTTAGACCACCATTTTCGTCTATGGAGGTCACCCTAACTTGAGAGACCATTTCCCGGAGTTCCGGTGATCTGATCGGCGATCCGAGACCGCCAAATCGAAGGCCTTGATCTCCTCTACTACAATCCTTGCTTTGATCATCCTTTCCTCCATTATTCATAGGCTTAAGGTAAGTGAAAATTCCCAGAAAATTTCATGTTCAATAAAATAACATGACCCCTTCATTATAGTTGTTCTATTAATGATTGTGAACACTTTTTGTGAAGAGAAATCCTCCAATTCAACCTTTCAAATATGTGTAGGATTTTATGAATTCTTATTGAAGTTGTGATTTTGACTTTATGCAAAGCATGAATGTTGTTTTTAATGAGCTTAGGAATAACTCTTGTGAAAGAATATGGTTCAATTCAAGGTTTAACAAAATCACCGATTCTAGGGTTTGAAACTTGGGAATGTGTTTATGGCTAGTTTAAGGTCATGAACGGCTTAGTTATCGAGTTCTAAATGAACGGAGAACTTAGGGAAGGGCAATGTGATGCATATAGTATCAATGCTCTACTAGTTGCATTTTAGTAAAACTCACCGGAGTTGAGATTAGGGAGTTATTGAACAATACCGACTCCACATTCAATCCCTACGACGTTTGTAGTGCATTAGACTAATGTATTAGCTTACGTGACTTTGGGATGGATTGAAGGGCATGTTTGATATAAGTGCTTATAAGACTTGATTGAGTTCTTATGTGGTTTATGTGATTGTGTGAAGCAAATGCATAATTGAGAGCATGTTGTAGAATGATGTATCTATTTGACATATTGAATTCGCTCTTGTCGAATTCTTATTTGATTCCTTAAATGAGTAAACAACTACTTGTTGAATAAGTTCGCTCTTGTCGAACTTGTTCCTTATTTGAGATTATATGACGAGTAAACATCTACTTGGCATTGCATTAGTCCAGCTGGCATATTTGGTTGAGTCATTGGTGTGACAATGCATCGCCGTCACGAGTTATGGGACTCGTGATAGTGAAGGGTTGTTATATTGGGTTTTTATCACACACCCCTCCACTCTTGGCCATAGTGGGGAAGTAGCCCCTTTGCTGTAACGAAGAGAGCACATTGGCAAGTCTAATTACAAAGTAGAGAGCTTGGTACCCGAGTAGAGAGCTCGGTACTTTGATACACTCATCACGGGTATCATTGGCACGAAATGTTAACGCTGTGTATTGCAGGAGCTACGTAGCGGCACTGGTTCCATAACATATCCTCCTTATATGTGGTTTACTTTATAGCACTTATGTGAAACAATGTGCTTCCATGGATATGTGTTTTAAGTGTTTATATAAATGAATGTTTTGATTGACTTGATATTAAAGATGATATCTTGCTATGTATGTTGCATGATGACATGACATGCATAATTGTTAACTCACAAAGTCTTTATGACTTACCCCCTCCCTTTTACTGCTTTAGATCCGAGCCGTTCAGGTACTGCTCGTTGAGGCGTTGCAGGGTGTGTGCTTGTCCGTGATCATACGCGACGAGGTTGTTCTTTTAGATGTCCTTCTTTTGTTCTCTTTTGTAAGGATGTTGGGATTAGCAAGTCATTTAGACTTCGCTTGGGAACTTTGTCTATTTGTATTTATGTCTATACTTGTATCCTATTTTGAGTGTCGGCGCATGTACGCCGAGCCTTGTATAGATGTAGTATGGATCACATGTTTTAAAACTTCCGTTGCGCATTACTTTAGCTCTTGTTTATTTATGTTGTTTCTCCGACATGTAGTAGCCGTCGAGATATATTTGCATGAACTGTTTAGTGTTGGGTTCTGGTATTAAGTCGCCGATGAATTGGTATACTTGTCTTTAATTGCTATATCAGGTTTTAAAAGTTTTAAAAATGTCCGGCCTTTTAGTGTCGAGTCGCGCTTCATCTACAATGTTGCGTCACATCGTTTTCTATAATTGAGTCTTTGCATGTATTGTTGTCCTATTTGGACGACTCAACTTGTGATTCCACCTCGTGGTCCGAGTCGGGTCGTCACAGTTGGTATCAAAGCTTTATAGGTTAGCTATCGGCCAGGATAGGTTCCATGGCCTAGGTTAGTTGGTTCTTTGTGTGATTTCTAACGTCGAGTGATTTCTTATAGGTTCATGATGGTGGAGACTAGACACGGTACGAATACCGGAGGTACTGGTCCTAGCCAGGGAGGCGGTGTTGGTCGAGGTGATAGAGAGAATAGACAGGGTGACAGACCTCCACAACAGGAGCAGGTTGACCCTAATGCGCAGATGGTTGACATGTATCGTCGTATGCTTGCTTTTATGACTGAGATGGCCCAGGGAGGTCAGCCAGGAGGACTACCACTTGCACCACCACCACCACCAGAACCAGAGGTGAGGCAGCCGCCGCCTCGTGTGATGATGTGCTGAGCGAGGAACAACGCTTGATCCTAGAGCGAGGAACAACGCTATTTTGGAGAGATTCTTGAAGATGAAACCTCCATCTTTCGAGGGTGAGTCTGATGCTAGTATTGCTGAGTTGTGGTTGGAGGACTTAGAGAAGATCTTTGCAGCTCTAGACTGCACTGAGGAGGAGAAGGTTGTACTAGCAGTTTATAAGCTGAGGGGAGCCGCCAACCATTGGTGGAAAGTCTTGCTTGCTAGCTGGAATCTGAATGGGGTTCCTAGAGTGTGGCCTAACTTCGAGAGGGAGTTTAGGGCTTCATATCTACTGATGGTAGTGAGACAGTGGAGAGAGAAGGAGTTCCAGGATTTGGAGCAGGGTTCTATGTCCGTGGCTCAGTATTCGTCTAAGTTCACTGAGTTGTCGTGCTATTGTGCGCATCTTGTACCAGATGAGCCTCAGAGGGTTCTTAAGTTTGTGAAGGGTTTGAAGACAGAGTTTAGGAGGCAGCTTTTGTCTCTTCAGTTGACAGATTATCGGGGCGGGGTAGATCGTGCCTATGAGATAGAGAGAGATATTGAGGAGCACAGGCAGAAGCCTTCTATGCAATCTTCACAGCAGCATCAGTCTTCACTGGGGGCCTCGCAGCATTCTGGGAGAGGCCAGAATTAGGGGAATCGGTCTGACCGTAGGGGCAACCGCCGCAACGGTGGCCATGGTAGACGCTAGCGATAGGGGCCCGACAAATCCTAAGAGTCGGGATAGTCGCGGTCCATCTTCTCGAGGCGGCGAGGGACGAGGAACGTGGTATGTTCTTATTGTCAGCGCACGGGGCACGCAGTTGAGCAGTGTTGGACTAAGACTGCTAAGGGGTGTGGTGAGACGGGTCATATGAGGAGAGATTGTCCTAAGGCTGGTGTTAGTCAGTCAGTGGGTTCTGTTTCACAGTCTGGGAATAAGAGGGATAGTGATGGGCGTCCGAAGGCGCATGCACGTGTATTTGCGCTCGATCAGCATGGTGTCCCAAAGTCTACTTCAGTGATTGGAGGTACACTCTCAGTTTTCGGTCATAGAGCTCGAGTTCTTATAGATCTGGGGTCTACTCATTCATATGTCGCATCTCATTTTATAGATCATTTATGTGTATTGCCTGCTCAGTTGCCTTATGTTCTTGAGGTGTCTACACCGTTGGGTGATTGTATGTTGGCGTTAGAGGTCTATAGGGGTTGCGATGTACTTGTTTGTGATCGAGTTTTACATGCGGATTTGGTAGTATTGCCTATCCAGGATTTTGATGTGATATTGGGTATGGATTGGCTATGTGTTTACCATGCTTTAGTATATTGCCGTCGCAAGAGGGTTACTTTTGTCATGCCCGGTATTCCGGAATTTGTATTTACTGGTGATCATGCTTTGAATGGTATACATGTTATTTCTGCTTTGCGGGCTCGGAAACTTCTATCTCAGGGGTGTACGGGGTATATTGCTTGTGTGCTTGATACTAGCATGTCTACTGTTAGTATAGAAGACATACCGATAGTTAATGAATTTCCGGATGTCTTTTCGACTGATTATGCATTACCTCCCGACCGAGAGCTAGAGTTTTGCATCGAGGTTTTGCCCGGTACTTCACCTATCTCTAGAGCACTTTATAGGATGGCTCCAGCTGAGTTGAGAGAGTTGAAGGAGCAGTTGCAGGAACTGCTGGATAGGGTGTTTATTAAACCGAGTGTGTCTCCGTGGGGTGCACCGGTGTTGTTTGTGAAGAAGAAGGATGGTAGTTTGCGGTTGTGCATTGGCTATCGTCAGTTGAACCAGGTTACTATAAAGAATAAGTATCCATTACCTCACATTGATGATCTCTTTGATCAGCTTCAGGGGTCTGTTGTGTATTCCAAGTTAGACTTGAGGAGTGGTTACCATCAGTTGAGGGTTCGGGTGGAGGATGTCCCGAAGACAGCCTTCTGTACACGTTATGGCCATTATGAGTTTGTTGTGATGCCGTTTGGGTTGACAAACGCGCCTGCCGTTTTCATGGACTTGATGAATATGGTGTTTCATGAGAACCTTGATTGTTTTGTAGTGGTGTTCATTGATGATATCCTTGTGTACTTGTAACGACCCGACCCGGATTCCAACACGAAATCCCAAGGTCGTGCCGCTGGAACTAACTTAAGAAGAGGACAAGCACTTGATAACAGTAGTGCTAGTCAAACAGTCGAGCAAACTCGCTCTTAAACATGAACATAACACCGCACTAAAATACGGTATTTCAAAAATCGAATCAGCGGAAGCAATATAAGAAAGAAGTCCCAAGCTATGAAGCTCGAAACCAACGACAATGAAACCAAGAGAGACATTATCTCTCAAAGGAGGAAAAACAAAACTCGCGTGCCGCAACAATGCGACGCTAATCAAACCATCGGCACTCCGTGGCGTTTCAACTGAGAACCAACCTGATATAACAATTACCCAATGGCTAAAGCATACCGGGGACAACCAACAACTATAAAAACTAGAATAAGGAAATTCCCCCAAAGCTACTGCGTGCCCGGGAGACAACTGAAATAAATACTAAAACCACAAACAAGGCACGATACAACACGTCGGCTCAAGAAATAACCAATACAAATACCCAAGTATTCTACCCAACTGTAAAGTCTAAATAACTTTACAAAATGTCGATCTCACAAGAATAGAAAAGTACATGAAATCATTGACAATGCTAAAAAGGAACAAGACTCCACAAGCTGCTACTCGGGAAAGTCGGCTGCTACAAACACGAACCACACAATCTAACCTCGATCTATCGACCAAGGCCTCGCTCTCGATCTACTCGACCTCGGTGCCTATCGCCATCGCAACTAAAAACAAGTACGAGATGAGTCATAATGACCCAGTAAGCTACTACAATATATATGCAAAATATAATTATGTAACATAAACATAACCAGGGTGTCATTTAATATATGACAGAAAAACCCATGAAGAGGCGTCGTATCGTTTCGATACTCCACAAGATATCCACTCCTTCTTACTTACTAAACCGTCCAAATGAACCAGGGTGTAATTCCTTGTTCACACACAAATCAAATGAATTAGAAGGTAGTTCCCACAAAACATCATATGCAAGTATACATATCATTATATATACGAATCAAGCTATTCACACTGTTACCACGTGTAAGGGTGCATGTTTATATATATACACCTATATCAGTATGTATATCTCTAAATATACATATCAAATCTCCCATAAAATCATCATGCATAAGTGTGCATATCTATATATATACACATCAATTCTTTCATATATATCTCATATACAAGTATGCATATATCTATATATACATATCAAATCTCTCATATATCGTCAGCCAATACAAACACGGTCAATAAGATCTCATGTTCGACTAACACTTTGTTATCACATAAGTGCCCATAGAAAGCCACATAAGGGATAGAGAAGATACCAAATCACTGTCGTCGTATTGCTCCTGCAATCACAACTGTTAATCATATCGTGCCAGTGATACCCGTGTTCAGGTATCAAAGTACCGAGCTCTCTTCTCGGGTCTGAGCTCTCTTCTCAGGAAAATAGCACTAGCCAATGTGCTCAATTGGTTACGACAAAGGGGGCTACTTCCCCACTGTAGCTAGCAGTGGAGGTGTGTGTGAAACCCGAATCCGGTATGGCGATACATTACAATCACGAATCCCATAATTCGTGAAGGAAATGCATCGTCCCACCATCATCATGAAAACTCAAGTAATGCCAGCTGTGAGGTTCCCGGGGTGTGCCCCCGCGCCCCGCGCACCCTTGGATAGGGGTGCGCATACGTGCGGATGCGGGACACCACTGCTCTCGTTCCACCCTCCCTTGTTTAGGGGAAGACGAAATCAAAAGTGCGAGAGGAGTGATGTCTATGTTAGCACGTTGGAATGTGCCTCGGTTGCCTTGAGTGGATTTTGTATCCAATATGGGAACTTATGGTTTCCCGCATCAAGTTATCCCTTTTTTAGGGGATACCAGGATATGGGAATGCATTACCCTTTCATTCCTATCTTCCCTTTTTTAGGGGAAAACAAAAAAGTGCAAAAAAGGATATTGCGACGCCCCCACTATGGATTTTATTAAAATAGCCTTATGGCCCATTCAGATTACTATGGGAGCTTTGGGTTTCCCGCATCAAGTTATCCCTTGTTTAGGGGATACCAGGATATGGGAATGAATCACCCCTCCATTCCCATATCTCCCTTTTTTAGGGGAGAACGGGAAAGTGCAAAGAGGGAATGTTGCGAGGCCCCACTGAATCCGAAAGTTTTAGAGTCGCCATCTTTATTTTAAGGCAAATAAAGCAAAACCAAAGAAAATAAAAATAAACCAGAGAAAAAGAAAACGGGTTCGGAGGCTAAGTTACGAGTTGGGAAGGTGCTAGGCACCCAACTCGCCCTTTCGGTCTCGAAAATGGTTTTTGGCTGAAGTATGCTTATTGTCATATTAATTTCGCAAATAAATAAGATATTAAAAAGACAGGAAATTTAAACAAATACATTCGTGACTATATTATTTACGGACTCGCAGTCATTTCCTTACAATAATTACAGACATATTTAAGAATATTTGGCCATTATAACGGCTCTTTTACAAAATATTTCCTATTCTAATCCGGGCAGCACAACGGCTTATATTGGCTACATTGTGCCGGATTTAAATAACAACTTTTAAAAATAAATAAAAAGACAAAAAATTAAATAAATACAATAAATAGCGCCCTTAAAGGTTTTACCTTTTAGAGCGGCGGTGTGCTCGCTCTGTCCTTCAGGGAGAGGGAGTCTTTTGTTGTTGTTGTGTGGTTGTTGTTTTGATTTGGGCAGAGTGACTGCTTATTTCTGAGAGTTTGGGCTTGTCAACTCGGGCAGAGTGACAGCGTATTTGGGTAGGTTTTGACCTTTTTGGTTGGACGGAACCTAGACTTAGTTTTTTGACTTTTCAGCTCGTTACTCGGGCAGAGTAACGGCTTACTTTGGGATTTTTGGACCGGGGAAGTGAGGTGGATACCTAACAACTAGGCTAGGGATCACTTATAACCTATGGGTTTTTGATTTGGCAGAGTTTGGACGGGGTTTGGAGACTCTAGGGGCTTCCACTCACCTATCTCGCACCTCTCGTACTAATATATCGATAGAATATTGACAGAGCTTCGTTGCGATTAAAAATCACGGAGGAAATTGAGCACTGAAATGAGAAGCCGGAGGCTTCTATTTATAGTGAATGATAAGGACACGCTGGGAATTCTTCAGTTTGTTCCTCCTGCATTGATCAGTTGTACCGTGCGCTTCGAAGCTTGTACATTTTGCATCTGAGAGAGATGAACAGTGAAGGGCTTGGTGCCACGAAGGGAACCCTTTGTGCGGCACCAAGGGGCCTTGGTTCGGCACCAGCCAAGCCTTTTCAAGTTTGATTTTTGCACTTTCCCCCCCTGCAGTTCACTGTTTCGCGCATCCTGCTTTTCCTTTCGCATTTTTGACTCCTGCAACTTGACATTTGTTAAGTTTTAACAGTTCTTGATATTTTATGTCAGTCACATACCAGGGGTACGAAATTGGGGTGTCTACAGAGCCCCTCAACGATGGAGTCTACGGGTAACCCAAGGCTTACTGAGTAGACGAACATCGTTGATAAACAAGAGACTCTCCAATTTCGTTCATTTAAGAACGGGAGAATGCAATTGGTAGCAGTTATAATGCACAGTTAACCTGCTATCCAAACTCTATAACCTAGACATTTTTAGTCGGTTATAAAAAAGTTACCGCAGTTTTAAGCAGATATGAATTTAATGTGCTCTGATGGTCGGACCTACTAATGTAGGCTGCCTACGTATTCCCCATTTAAAGGAAATCAGACCAAACGTAGTTCAGGCCAAAAACCTAAACTACAACCAAGTGAGGATGTCATGTTCTTCGGGTCAAGCCCGATCGAGAACACAACGGAAAAATATTTTTGTGTTTTTCGAAAAAGTCGTATTCTTCCGGTCCGAAACCATTGTCAAATACGGTATGAAGATTTGAATGTTTTTCTGCCACCACATTTCAACCGGTCAATACCTTGTCGTTGAAACGTGTTAAGAGGAGTTTTCAAAGTTGTGTCTGGCTGGTCGCTTCCTTGTTTCCAAACATAACCAGAAAACTTTCAAATATCCAGAAAACTGCACTCGAACGATAAAGATCCGTCGCCGAGCACAGCAAATTAATCACTCTTCAAGTATTTTCGAAAATTGTGAAGTGGAAAACATTCTTTTTCCTTCCTTTTTTTTTCTCTCTCTCTTTGTATTTTTTTTCAAATATTCCTCTTTTTTTGTGTTTTTGAAATATTCCTTTTTTTTTTTTTTTGAAATATTCCTCTTTTTTTGTGTTTTTGAAATATTCCTCTTTTTTTGTGTTTTTGAAATCAAAACTCAATTTAGTTTTTCTTTTATTTGAAAACAAAAGCAAGCTTTTTATTTTTTATTTATTTTTTTTTGAGAAACAAAGCAAAGTTTCCTTAAAAGGAAATTATTCTAAAGGTTAGGGTAAAAATACTGTACCTGACTTACCTTTTTACACCCAGGTGGCTGCCGCGGATTTGGCTGATCTTGGCATTTTAGCCACTCTTGTTGGGGAATTTTTTTGTTTTTTAATTTTTTTTTGTTGTGATGGCCGTGCCTACCGAAATAGGCTGCCTACGTATCCTTATCCAAGGAATCAGACCAAACGTAGTTCACCTCTGCTGGGGATTTTGTTCTTTCTTTTTTTTTTAATTTTTTTTTAATTTTTCTTTTTTTTCTTTTTTTTTTTTTGATTTTTCTTTCTTTTTTTTTTTTTTTTTTTTTGACCCGCTGGGGGTATTATTTTCTTTGTCCTCAGGTGAATGGTTGTCAATTTTAGTTAACAAGATTAACCTTGTTAACTTTCCGTTAGGCTCAGAGACCATTTTGAAAATTTTGCAACTTGAGGACCAAAGTGTCGCATCTTCAAACTTTGGAGGGGGAAAAGGGAAAATTCCCTTTTTCTCCCCTTATATGGACGGGAAAGGAGGGGAGAAGCTTACTGCTTCTCTTTATCTTTTCTTCCTTCTTTCTTTTCCTTCGCTCCGCCATTGTTGCTACTGCTTCTTTCTTCTTTTTTTTTCTTTATTTTCGCTCCTTTTCTCGATTTTCTTCCGCCAACTTCAGTGTTTTACTTAGCAAATGGCATCTTCTTCGCGATCCAGGAAGGGGAAGGCACCGATGCACCCAGAATCTGGCGAGAGGAGGAGAGAACCTCCTCGCTTGGTCCGGAACAAACTCAATTACAGGTACTCTACGAATGACTGGGGCAACATTCTGCGGGATCGGAACACTCACGTGTCCAATCTTCCTCACACCACTGTAAGATTTTCCTTTTTCTTGAAATTTTCCTGGCTATGTTTCAGATCTGTTAAATTTCTGCACTGTTTGGGACTTTTGGAGCACTCCTGACTTTATTAGTGATGCATATGCATGTCCTATTTATGCCTAAATGATGTAATTAAATGATAATGTGTGAAATTTCTATGATTTATTTTTGCGATGCATGATTTGAACTAGTGGTCACTATTTGACCCTACTATGCATGATTTGTATTCTAGATGCAAACGAGGCTATATGATGCATGTTTTATGCTAAAACACATTTTTGCATGCAATAGAATCGCGAAACGGAATATTCGGAGTACAAATTAAATTTTTCCGAAAAGCATTTCGGGCATATTTTCGGATAAAAACGGGATAAAACAGATATTTTTCATGCCCTTAGATTTATTTTTCAAGCATGCAACTGCTGCAGGGGTATAGTAAATGCCACAAAGATATTCATTTTGATGATTGGTGGTACTTTATCTTCTTTTTAGCGAGCCCCTATGGCAGCTTATTGGACAAATGAAATGCACATAATGGATGCATGAATTATTCTACTTGATGCAGATGCAATGCAGAGTAATTATAAGATGATGCATGAATATTTTCACATTTTGTTATACACATGGCAAATGTAGTTCTAATATGCATTTTTATGATATTTAAGATGCAAAATTAATTATTTATGCATAAAAATTGTCTTCCTTTTTTTTTTGTTTTTGTTTTTGTTGTTGTTTTTGTTGTTTTTTGTTTTTATGTAAAAGAATGATGTTTATTTTTATGTAAATTTATGTACATGTATGAAAATGGTATGTAACAATTTAAAGAAATATTTGTTTATTTTACTATTTATGTATATATATATATATATATTATGAAAAAAAAATTTATTTTATTTTTGTGCTAAAAAGAAATTTTTTTTTTTAAAGAATCATGAAGTATACAGTATGCAATATGTTCATTATTTATTTACTTTTGGTTATTTAAAAGACTGTATATAGAAGAAAATAAGGATAGAGGACTTACCTCCCTTTTTTTTTTCAGGTTCGCAGGGAGTTTGAAAGGATGTGGGTATCATGTACCGATGTAGCTGAGATTTTTGACATGCTACCCGAGGCTGCAAAATTGTTGGTGGAGGGTTCAGGTTTTAGCGTCTTCATGCACTCCTTCACCCATTTTACCAGCTTCCTTCCCATTTTCGATGTGCTCAGGGACTTCTGGTGGGACACCACCCATACCTTTCATTTTAGCTGGGGGGAGGCAACCATGACCCCGTGCGACTTCGCTGCGATCACGGGGATCCCTACCAGCATAGGGGAGACCCTGGCCCTTGACTTTACTCTCCGTCATCGTAGGGAGGAGATTGTGGACCTCCTGGGCTTCGAGCCCCGTTTCAAATCATCGGATGAGATTTTTATCAGCAGCGTTCGGAAGTGGCTTCTTAATAATGCCGGGCGGGTGCCGGCTGATGATGAAGCTGCTATAACTCGAGTGGCAAGAGCGTTTCTTTTCTTCTTTCTTGGCACATCGCTCTTTGCCAACTCCTCTGTCACCCTAAGAGCTTCCGTCCTGGCTTGTCTTACAGACTTTGATCGGATCCCTTTGTATGACTGGGGACAGGCTGGTTTGGCTGAACTTTATGCTTCCATGGATAGGGCTAGCCGGAATGACTCGCCGACTCTGAATGGGTTTGCTCCGGCGTGGGAGGTACATGCCTTTTCCTACTTTTTCATCATCATTTTTGTATTATATATTTTTTTTATATTTTTTTTACAACATATTTATTTTTTTTCTCTTTTTTTTTTTTGTGCAGGTCTGGGCCTTCTCATTTTTCGATTCGCCTCATTCGGCGAAGTTTACCGACCTCATTTGTCCCAATATGTTGACAACGAATGTGGTTAATCCGACTGAGGACGGTGGTTGTAATACTAGGGAAAGAGTGCTGGAGCGAATTGTTGGCTCGAGTCCGGGTTCAGTGCACTTTCTTCCCTGGGAGGGCCTGGAGGGACATTATTCTACTATTCTGACGTTCAGCCGCTGCCGGATATTGATGGTTTCTATCATGGCGGACTCTTTGTATATGGGCGAGCGGGTGAACCGTCAGCACCAGTCTTTTCTAGTGGCTCCAGTGGTGCCTCCTTGGCCTCCTGCTTGGGTGATAGAGCCCGATCGACTGCCCGACCGGCAACAGTACTTGGGGAACCTCGTTCCCGCGACAAATTATCCAGTGATGTCCTACGAGGATTTCCTGAGATTAGAGCTGCATCCCCCTCCTCCTGCTCCTGTTGTGCCCAGGCGGCATTATGATGTTTCTGCCAGGCCAGGGTCGTCTACTTCATTTCTCGACGAGAACCTGATGTTTACGGAGCCCGATGATATTTTCTCTACTTTCCAGTATGAGTGGGGCGGTGGCTTAGTAGAGCAGGTTCTTCCTGACGTCGAGATCCTGGAGGAGCGTCGTGTCCCGGAGCAGGCTCGTTCGGTAGACACATCCACCTTTATTGTCTCTTTTCTTTATATTATTTATATATATTTTTATTTTTATTTTTTATTTTTTTTATATACACTTTTTTTTATACACACTCTCATTTTTTTTTTTCGAGACTAACATTTTTTCTTATATATATTTTTTATTCATCATTTTTTTAGGTGAACGTGTCTACTTATAAGAAACTGCTATGGGGCTTTTTCAGCATCAGCAAGCTATATCAGAAATTGGCTGATGAATTCTCTTGTAAGGGGAGCAGCTCAGTGCGGCGGCCCAGACGTCGAGATGATGATGATGATGATGATGACGATGATGATGATGATGGGTCAAGCCGCGGCCGGCGTAGGTCGGGATTCGCAACGGTCCTGTGGTCGTGGGTGGTGGATTTCCCCGTCCCGAGCACATTAGCTTTGGATTCCTGCGAACATTAGTATCTTTTCCCTTTTTTAAAAAAATTTTATTTTTGTATTTTTGTAAAAGAAACCTGTACAAACATTATGATATAATGCAATATAATGTATATGATGCAGTATGTTACACATGCAAAATTAAATTCACACAGAAAATAAAACTATACCGGACATCTAAAATGTAATGGCACGCTGTACTTTGAAGAACGGGATTTTTAAGAATACACCTTTGGATTAAAGCGGGCTTTTTAGGTGATATTGGAACGGGAAAATGGCTGAATCCCTCATTCTTTCGGCGCCATGTGGCTGTTGAGCCCGTGCTCGTAGCCATCTTTCATAGGTCTCCTTTTCTTTTCGCGATCAGACACAGGAATAGTAGATTGTCGGATCACCAAACCAGGATACCGGGCAGAAATTTTCACAACACAGTGGACATTTTTGGTGCCACCATTGGGGACTATGGTGCGGCACCAAGAAACTTCTTGGTGGCACCATAGTTTTCCTATGCGGCCACTGTTTTCTTCACTGTTTGGACACTGTGCACCGAATCGTCTGCTTCTCAATTTGCGATATAAATTTCGGCGAAACGAAGCTCGCCTCCTTCATCGATTCATTTCATTCCTTCTTTCTAAATTCACCAGCTCCTGTCTCGCTTGCCATACCCCTTTTCAGCTGTAACAAAGCTTCTCGCATCTTTATAAATGGCCGCCCGTATTCCTACGGCTGTGGAAATTGAGGTTTACGAAAATGCTCTGGATTTCTGGATCCTTTCTTTGCGATCTGACGAAAGGGATTGGTTTGAACATCTTTTCAACTTTAGGTGCCTCCTATCCTGGCGAAATGTCATAATTAATTGGGACATGTTGAGGGGCGCCTGTAGACACCCCAATTTCGTACCCCTGGTATGTGACATGACATAAAATATCAAGACCTGTTAAAACATTAACAAATGTCAAGTTACAGGGTCAAAAATGCAAAAGGACAAAGCAGGATGCCCAAAAGGACGAATTACAGGGACCTAAGTGCTCAAAATGACCAAGGTTTGAGTTTTGGGCGTGACTCCCAACAAATTTGGGCATGGCGCCCAAATACCTATAGGGTGGCGCCCAATTCTCCTCTTCAGCCGCTGTTCATCCAAACAGTTGCCGCATAATGCAACTCATTCAGCGCGCGGTGCAGCCGGTTGATGCGCTTGAGAAGATTTCTAACGCCCGCGATGTCCCTGCTTCAACCTATAAATAGCAATGCTCGGCTCCTCATTTCACACAGAATTCATCCGTAAAGCTTCTCCGCGTTAACGTTACGCTGGAGAATTAGAGAGCGGTGTGAGATAGTGAGAGATCACCTCCAAAGCCTCGAAACCCTGTCAAACCTCCTCCAAACACAAATCCAACCGGTAGAAGTGTACCTTAGCCCCCCAGCTAGGTATCAACTCTATTTCCCCGGTCCAAAAATCGTGGAAAGAGCAGTTGCTCTGCCCGATTTAAAAGGCCAAATCGCCAGAAATAAGCCGTTATTCTACCCGATTTCAGCCAACTACCAGTCAAACAAACAACCAAAAAACAAACAGTTACTCTGCCCCGATCCCGAGGCCGAAAAGTAACTTTCAGAGCAGTCACGCTGCCCAAATTCACACAACACACAACACACAACTTCAAACAACAAAAAAAAAGACTCTCTCTCCCCGAGGGACAGAGCGAGCACACCCTAGGCTGTCTGTAAGTTTTTTATTTTTAAGTCTTTCATTTGTTTGTAATAGTATTATTTCCAGTCCGGCCCAATGTAGCCATACAAGCAGTTGTGCTGCCCGGATTTAATTAGGAAATAGTACTAAATGTAGCCGTTATTATGGCAAAATGTTTTTAGATAGGTTTGTAATTATTTGCTTTATTTATTCATTAAATTCTTTAGTTGTAATAATAATATTTCCAATCCGGTCCAATGTAAATATATAAGCAGTTATGCTGCCCGGATTTATGCAGGAAATAATACTAAATGTAGCCGTTATTATGGCGAAATATTTTCAATTACATTTGTAATTGTTTGTAAAAGAAATTATTGCAAGTCTGCAAATAATATAGATGTAACGGATGTATTTGTAGGCAGTTAATGCTTTATTTATCTATTTAATAAATATAACAAAAAGCATACTTTAGCCAAAAACCGTTTTGAGACCGAAAGGGCGAGTTGGGTGCCTAGCACCTTCCCAACTCGTAACCTAGCCTCCGAACCCGTTTTCTTCATCTCTGGTTTTCTTTTTTCTGGTTTTGCTTTATTTTTGCCTTAAAATAAAGATGGCGACTCTAAAAACATTTTGGATCCAATGGGGCCTCGCAACATCTTTCTTTGTACTTTCAATGCGTTCTCCCCTAAAAAGGGAGAATGGGAATGGAAAGGTGATGTATTCCTATGTCCTATGTCCCGTATCCCCTAAACAAGGGATAACTTGACGTAGAAAACCCAAAGCACTCATAGCGATCTGAAATAGGCCATAAGGCTATTTTCATAAAATCCATAGTGGGGGCGCTGCAACATCTTTCTTTGCACTTTCCCGTTCTCCCCTAAACAAGGGAGGATGAGAATGGAAAGGTGATGTTTTCCTATATCCTGGTATCCCCTAAAAAAGGGATAACTTGACATAGAAAATCCAAAGCTCTCATATTGGATCAAAATCCACTAAAGGCAACCGAGGCGCATTCCAACGCTATTCAGGCTCCTCCCGCACTTGATTTCGTCCTCCCTAGAAAAGGGAGGCTGGATGTCACCGCATCAACACCCTATCCAAGGGCGCGGGCGCGGAGCACCGCATTCTGAACCCACGATGGCGATTCTCTTGGGAGATCGTTTTTATTTTAATGAATAAAAATGGAGGGCTAGACTCAGTAACCAAAACTTTTTTTTCTTTTGTTTCTGGCTAAAGTATGCTTGTTATATTAATTTAAAACAGTCTAATATTGCGTTCCTTTAACATTCGTGTCTATATTTGTGGATATGATCCTCCATCTTGCAGCAGTTTCATTTCAAACACTGTTACGGATATACTTGAAAATATTCATATTTAAAAAAAAAAATTAAAAAAAAAAAATATATATATATATATATATATATATATATATATATATATATATATATATATATATATATATGTAATTTTTCTTTTTATTTCCGGGCAGCACAACAAAAGGGGCCGGGGCTTTATGTTTAAAATCTTTTCATTTTCGGCCTTATATTATGTTATTCTGCTTTATTTTCATTCTGCAAAATATACATATATGCATTCATTCTGTCATTTTATTTTGGGGATTATGACTCATTCATAATTAATAGAAATAAATAGATTCCCCGCTTTTCTTTCTATTTCTTGATGGTATGCTTGCTTGCTCGCGCTTAAACTAAAAAGCCGAGAAAATCCACACACAATAGCAAGACAGGCTATATCTGTTTTATTTTCTATTTCTATATCTAAAAATAAAAACCTTATTTTTTCTTTTTAGATACCGCACACACGCGCACATGCATATAAAGATATTCCGAACTACTACCCTACACCATGGCCAGCCTACCCACTGCGTAAGCCAACGTTAGACTGCATATAGTTTTTCAGGACACTTCAAAGACCGACCGGTTTTTGCATTTTAAATTATGGGTCAGCCCCTGTCAAAAAAAAATGTGCGCAAGTCAAAAAAAAATGTGCCCAAGTCAAGTCGAAAAAAAAATGTGCGCAAGTCAAAAAAAATATACACTGGGGCTGACTTATTATTTTCAAATGCTCGACCTAGATCACTTCAAATGGTGGATCCCGGAAAGAGTATAGGCCTTTCGCCTGGGATCAGTCCGATCTCGGGGAGTCGAAAGGCAGGTGGAATACGTTGGTTCTATACTCTGGAGAAAGAATCCACTGTTCCAGGAAAGTCCTGGGACTGTCAAAATTAAGCAGGTGCTTATCCGGTCATTTTGTAGGAAAAATAATAAATAATAAAATATACTAATAAAGACACTCCAAGCCCGAAAGCCTTCCCGGCCTTTCCGATACCAAACCCATTTTCCCGTAAACCCGGCCCGAATGAAAGGCGAGACAAGATCGGCCGATTGATAAGGGAATCATGTACAGAGATTAGATCAGAGGGTATCAGAAACATATCGATCGGACGTAAACAGCTTGATAGATCCGCAGGTATGGCGGAGAAAGTGAATATCCGCCATGGGTAGATATGAGGGCTCTGTGGTATGCTCCAACACCGGCAATGCAAAGAAGCGGTGGCTAGACTGAATTTGGGTGCGCAGGCTGACCGAATAATGAGCCAAATGGCTAACCTGGTACAAAGCTTGAAATCCAGTGGCGAGGTAATTTCTTCCCCAACAGTCCCACAAGAAGCATCAACCTCACATACGCTTCCAAACACAAACCCTCAGCCAAACACTAACCCACCAAACACTACCGTCACTCTAAATCCTAACCCTCCACCAACTACCTACTACCCAAATGTCAACCCTTACCCATCATACCCTCCATATCCTATCCCAAACACCAACATTCCCCAGAGTCCAAATGACCTCCCCTTTCCCATAACCAACCCACTCCAAAACAGCCCACATATGGATCCCCAAAGCTATAACCCATCAGGCCAAGTTACTACCTACTTACCTCCTGATGATCCTGGCCATCCAGCCGAGACCATCCAAAATCCACCAGCCTACACTACCCAAAATCCATACCTTGCCAACAATCCACCAGCCCAGAATCCACCAACCCAAAATCTCTATCCAGCCCAGAATCCCTATACTGCCCAAAACCCATATCCAACCCAAAATCTCTATCCAGCCCAGAATCCCTATCCAGCCCAAAATCCATCAGCTTACATAGCCCAAAACTCATATCCAGCTCAGAATCTATACCCATCTCAAAATCCGACTCAGAATCCATACCCAACCCAAAATCCCTACCAAACACCACAGCCATAAATTAACCCAGCTTTTCCTAATCCTGCCAGCATATACCTAAAACCAACTCCCCCAACCACCAAAATGGAAGCCGACATGGAAAACATGAAAACCATGATGCTCAAACTTCTCAACAAAGGGGAATTTTCTACGCGGGCCCTGGCATTACAACCTTCAGCAGTACTGCCTTCAAAGTTCAAAATGCCCGACATAGAAAAGTTTGACGGGACTGGATGCTCTATATCCCATCTAAAATCCTACTCCACTGGTATGCAGTCAAGGGGAGCTAGCTTTGAAGCTATGGCTTCCAATTTTCATCTCACCCTAGTAGGGGCTGCCAAGCAATGGTTGATGTTGTCGACACACTCAATACTGGACCTGATAGTCCAGAAGAATTCCTTGAAAGGTATAAAGACAACACTAGCCCAAAAAAAAAAAAGGGACCTTGAGTCGTGCACCCAAAGGGAAAAAGAAACATGTGCCGAATTTGCAGTCAAGTGGAAGCGAGTTAGCCCGGACACGGACGATCCTGAGTCATGCTTGGGATGTTCATCAAAAACCTCCGGCCCATATACCTGGAACACATGCGGTATCTCCCTTACAGCAGCTTTAAAGAAGTAGTGGAGATAGGGGTTCGTATTGATGAAGATATATGGACCGGGCAACTAAAAGTCAATACACCTTCCAGTTCTTTCTGATACTCTAAAGGAAAGACAGCCGCACCAGCACCAGCCGTCAACATGGTAGGAGATGCATCTTCCACTTTCCCTACCCAAAAGTATAGTGCTACTCCATGGTCCTATGGACCAGATAGGTCTGTCAATTCAGTCGGAGGGAATAATGGCCCGAACAGAAATTTCAGAGGTCAGAACAGGGTCAACCGGTACTTTGACAAATTGCAAGCTCCTCAGTCTGTGATATTACAGGGACTAATGGCTCAGGGAGTATTGAAGCCTTTGGAAAACTACAGGCCTCCAAATCCCCTGCCTGACAATTGGAACCATGCTCAATATTGTGAGTATCATCGTTAAAGTGGTCACCTCACCGACAGATGTTACACACTCAAACATGCTATCCAGGATTTGATAGATGACAAGGTAATTGAAAAACCTCCTCCCGGACCAAATACAGTCAATAACCCTCTACCTCAAATCAACATGATTGAGGTTGATAAAAAAATCACTATGCCCAAGTTCGAAAAAATTAGCCACCCATTACCATATATCCTCATTCCCTTCTCTCCATCTACATCCATAAAAGAGCCTAGCTGCAATATGCTCTCTTGGGACACCATCCTGGGTAGCCAAAATACTTGCAACATCGGAAAAGCCACTTGGGTCGGTGGGGATGTTAGCCACCTTACTAGATCTGGCCGAGCCTACCAACCAAACCTGGAAAAAGGTGACCACTCAGGCAAAGACAAAGAAACATATATTGGGGCTAAGGAGGTGGAAGATACTCTGTTAGCTCAGATGAAGAAAACTCAGGCCAACATTTCCATCTGGGGCTTACTCTGTGCTTCAAAAACCCACCGTGATACCCTGGCCAAATCTCTAAGTCAGGCAGTTGTTCCCATTGAAACCTCCCCGAATGAGCTTACTCAGATGATCGGAAACATTCATTTAGGGAATGTCATAATGTTTACTGATCTAGATCTGCCCAAGGAAGGGGCCGACCACATTGATGTTCTTCATATCACTGTGGGAATAAAGGAAAAGCGGGTCCCTCGAGTTCTGATCGACAACGGGTCCTCTCTAAATGTGTGTCCCGCCAACACTTTAGACAAATTAGGAACAAAAATATCAGAACTAACTCCTTCCTCACAGACAGTAAAGGCATACGACAACACCAGTCGATGTGTCTTAGGGGTAGTCACTCTGATGCTAACTATTGGGCCACTAACCATGCCGGTCGAATTCCAAGTTTTGGACATACCAGCCACTTTCGCCCTTATTATCGGGACGCCTTAGATCCATGGGGTAAAGGGGGTAGCCTCTTCACTGCACCAACGTGTCAAATTCATCCACGATGACCACATAATAATTATTCTGGCTGACACAATCGTGGAAAACAAGGAAAGCGAGGATATCCCAATCCTCGAGATAGAGCATGAAGACACGGGTATTTTCCTCAGTGGTTTTGAGGTTATCCCCCAAGCTGTGGTCAACGCCCTTGAATACGGCCGAGAGACTGACATCACTGGAAAGAAAACCACATCCCTAGGAAACATGGTCCCTTTAAACATGTTCCGAAAAATGAATTATATGCCTGGTCTGGGTCTTGGTAGAAACCAACAGGGGCTTGTCAATCTAGTCCAGGATGAACTTAAGGAATGTATCCCTCCCTTTGGCCTAGGATACACACCTACTCCAGCTGAGGCAGCTGCTGTCATGAAACAAAAACATGAAAAAAGAAAGGCAGAAAAAGAAAAGCTTTCCTTACACACATCCCCCTCTCCAACCATACAGAAAAACTTAAATGGTTATTTTATAAGGAAAGGGGAAACAGAAGCCTACCTCCTGTTCCCTGAGCCCTGGATAGATCAGAATGGGAAAAGATGCCCTGGATGGGAAATCTTTGAAAATGTCAGTCTTCTCACAAATGGAACAGTCACCACGAGCCTCGTAGCACTGCATATAAAACTGCCACTTTTGAAAACACTTGGTCTATAGATCAGGATGACTATTCTCTGGTCTTATTTGATGATGATGGCCTGGGAGACAGCTTCTTGGGTATGATAGACGGAGGTACTAAGTATGAAAAGCTCCCTGATAAGTTCGAGCTTCTCACTGCTAAGCCTCTGCAGAATTGGTACGTTACAACCGGCCCACTCTTGAATCCCGCAGAACTGGTAGACCGCTTCGGATATACTACCCCCCCTTCCTTCTCCTAGCTTTACGGATTGGTCATCTACCGATCCGCTCCCTAATAATGAGGATCTCAAACCCCAGGTCCTCAATAATGTAATAAGCCCCGTGCAGTTTGCTATTAATGATAATATGAATGTCTTTGCTTATTCCTTAGTTGCACCTACATTAAAAGATACATTAAATAATCATAATAATGAGTCATTTAATGAAATGGACCCAAAAGATAAAAATATTTGCTTGAGCTTGTAAAGTCGGCTTGAGCAACAGAACAACATCACTCGAAGAAGAGCAAAGAAGAATCAAGACTTGTCAATCATCAACTGGGCCGAACAATCAAGTCAAAGAAATCAAAATTGGCAACTACCCGCAAGGTTCTCGAAGGGTAGCGCTCATCGACCTCCTCAAAGAGTTCAGAGATATCTTCGCCTCGGTCCTATGAAGATATGCCTGGCTAGATCCAACCATAGTCGAACACCGATCCCTATCTATCCGATAGATGCTCGCCAATCGCTTAAGCTCCGCCGAATCAAACCGTAATGGTCACCGCAAGTCAAAGAAGAGATTATGAAGCAGCTCCATGTCAACTTCATTCGGTGGTTGAATACCCGATCCGGCCGTCCAACATAGTGACTGCGCTCCTAAGCCCAACGGGAAGGTCCGAATCTCGCCGACTTTCGCGACCTCAACAAAGCGCCGCCCAAAGATGATTTCCGCTACCCAACATTGATATTGTGGTAGATGCCGTTGTCGCCACAAGATCGATCTTCGTCGACATGCTCGGCTACAATCAAATTAAAATGGCGGCAGAAGACCAAGAGAAGACTTCATTTACCACTGGGTATCTATTGCTATCTGTCATGCCATTTGGGC
>CM028382.1:48045925-48106984 GCA_013146195.2 Codonopsis lanceolata | reverse complement strand
TTTTTATTTTAGCCTCATTATTCTCTTCTTTTTGCTTTTCTTCCTCAATATCTTTTATCTCACTTTCTTCAAAGAGAGATTTTAGAATCTCTACTTCATCATCTTTGATTTCATAACTTTCTTCTACTACTTTCAAACTTATCGAATTATTTTCTGATTCTATTTTTATTTCTTTTTCTTCTTTCTTTTACTAGCTTCTAACTTTTTCTTTTCTAATCTTTCCTCTTCTTCTATTTCTTTCTTTCCTCAATGTCAATTTTTATGGGAGGGATAGGGCTATCATCATAGACAATAAATCTATCTCTCTCATAATCTTCCTCTTCTTCAAAAGTTTGCTGATAATTTTTCAATCTCATCTATTGAAAAAGTGCACTTATGTCACTAGGTCTATTCATAGCATCAAACACGTAAATTTCAACTGTTTCACCTAGGACCGACATTGTGAGTTTACCATTTTTCACATTAATCATTGTATTAGCAGGCCATAAATGGTCCGCTTAACAATATTGGGACTTCATTATTAGTGCATATCTTCCTTTCCATCTCTAGAACCACAAAGTCAATCGGTATGATTAATTTATCAACCTCGAACTAGGATATCTTCCACTATACCCAAAGGATATTTAATCGAGCGATCGCCTAATTGTAATTGCATAGTAGTGGGTTTTAGTTCTCCTAAACCTAATTGTTTATAGACCGTGAAAGGCATCAAATTAATACTTGCTCCTAAATCTAGCATTGCTTTCATCTTTTAGAGCTTCCCAAGGAGACTTGGATATTAAAACTACTGGGTCTTTCAACTTAGGTGGTAATTCGGGTTGTAAACAGAACCGACGTTTAAACAACAATCTTTTCATTGTTTTCAAACTTGTGTTTCTTAGAGTGAAGATCTTTGAAAAACTTTGCATAAGTGAATATTTTTTTTAACATTAAGCAAAGGTAAATTAACATTTACTTTGGATAACATATTATAAATTTCCTAAAAATTGTTTGTCCGGTTTTTCATAAGTCTTCTTGAACGGAATTGAGGAACATAGGTGAGCCACATGTTCCTCTTCTTCTGATCTAACTTTTTTCAACTTCAATTGTATTATCTTTATTTTGAATTTCTTCTTTCTTTTTCTTGTTCCTTATTTGGAACCTCTACTTCTTTACTTCTTTTCTTTTTCTACCTCTTGATTACTTAAATCATTATTTTCTTTATTACTATCACTATCTTTTCGATTTCTTTTTCAATTACTTTTTCGAATTTTCTATCAGCATGCATATTAGAAGAAGGGATCAATTACTTACTTCACCTATCACCTTACCGCTTCGCAAGATTGATTGACTTGGCTTGCTCGCTTGACTAGGGAACTTCCCTTCTCTTTATCTGCCTCGAACTTTCAATGTGTCTTCAGATTTTCAATTTCTTCAAGCATGTACTTCATCAAAGCCGCTTGACCTTTACTAGCTACTTGCTTGGGAACTTCTTCAATTCTCAACTGATTTTGATTTGGCAACTGTGGAGGTTGTGGTGGTTGAGGTTGAATTGTTGAGGTTGCAAAGGCTTATTTCCTCCCCAAGAAAAGTTAGGATGATTCCTCCAACCAGATTATATGTATTTGAATAGGATCATTCCTTGGCCTTTGAGGTACATATTCATAGCATTAGTCTGCTCGTAATACATAGCACTTGACGGCAAAAATTAGTAGCATGAGAATATAATCCACATAAAGCACATGCTTCTTGAATTTGCCAATTTTCAAATTGAGCTTGTGTATTTGAATTATCTTGCAATTGATATAGGCTCCTATTTTTACCTCTAGCACTTTTCTCGTTGGGAATTAATACTTAGCATCTCAAATATTCTTCTAATGCTTCCGTGTCATTCTATTAATAGAACCACCACCGCACTATCAACCATAGTTTGTAAGCCCGGCGAAGACCATGATAAAATTGAAGCACTAACACATGTTGAGCCAAATTATGATGAGGACACATAATGCGATTTTTAAATCTATATCATGACTCATGGAATGTTTCACCAGTTCATTTTGAAATGACATGATTTGTTTTCTATCTAAGAGATGCATGTTTGTAAATTTGCTCATAAACAAATCATATAATTGTGCCCAAGTAAAAACACTATTTGGTGTTAGGTTCATAAACCATCTCTTTGCCAATTCTTTTAATGCACCTGAAAATATTTCATTTTGATTTGATCTTCACCAACCCTCCTAAAAGTACTCATCATGTATTCATATTCTCTTAAGAAATCGACAGATCTTCATGGGGCATCCCATGAAAAGATGGTATGGCATTAAAATAATGTCCTTTTAACTCAAAATTCCTAACAAAGATCCGCAAGACTGACATGATGTCACAACATTTAATGAAGGTCTACTAAAGTCATTAATAGTTCTTTGATTTACCACTACTTCCATATTTCTTCTTGTGTGCTCTTCTTGTCTTTGATTCCTATTGACCTGGTCAACTAGGTTTTCGATTACGATTATTATTGTTATTTTCTTCCATTGTAGGATCAACCAGGATCCTCTTGATTCAAGTGGTCTTGATTATCGTGCTCAAAAGCTAGATTTTCAAAATATCTTTGGTATCTTTTAACAATATTTATATCTTGATCTAAGTCTACCAATTTAGGATTTAAAGATCTACGACCTTGCATAAAAAATTAAAGCAATTTAAAACAAAAACTAAAAATAAAATAAAATCTTTTTTATTTTTATTTTTATGAAAAACCGAAAATTAAACTAAAAACTAAATTAAATTAAAAACTACTACCAACAAACTAACTACGTGAACTAGCTTGTCCCCAACGCACCAAAAACTTGATCGATGTTTTATTTAATCTTTTTCCTTGCAAAGGACAAGACTATTATAGAATAGACTCTAAGCAAGGGTCGAACCCACGAGACAAGTGATCACGAACAAGGCGATTATTAATAGCAAATTATTAACCTAAGGGGGGTTTTTATGTTTAATTCTACCTAACCTACTAATTATAGATGTTTAACTAATTAGACAAGAATAATGTATATGAAGATCTTATGGTGAGGAAATCTAGGATTCTCGGTTTCACTTATATCTCCTTTATGTTCAATTCATAATAATGTCATTCAATGTCTTGGGTTCGTTCACTAAAAATAGATATAGTCTGTTGAACAATTGGTTCAAATTCCTCCATCCCATAAAATTCATCCATTCTATATCCTAAGCACATGAACTCGTTAATCTAGCTGTCACCTAGATTTATGATCTATCCGTCACCTAGATCATGTAAGAACCGGTCCTAACTTATTTACAGGTCCAATTTATTGTGTTGGTGAGCCGCCAGCTGTACATATATGCACTTGGTCATGCGCTTATCCGCACCTCTAAGCCTTTATTATTTGCGATTACATTCATTTGTTCAAAGCAATATAATATAGGGGTTGATAAACAACACAATCAACAAGCATTGAATAGACATAAGAATAAACATAAATTGACAAGTTACCTCCCACCTCCTAGATTAAGGATGATTTAGTTCATCATAGACAATGCAACACATGGAGATGATCGGATACATGATTTGATCTTCAATACTTGAAATTACAAAATCTAACTATGTTATACAATCTAAAATTACCTAAAATCTATGAAAAGAGAGCTTCCAAATTGCCCTCTCTATGCTTTGCTCGGCCCCCTTCATATATATACTGAGTTGTGATCGGATTCGAATGACTGCGGTGAAACCGAATAAGTCGATTACCACCTGCGTCGCAGCAAAGTTGATACCTGCGTCCGCAAGGCCCCGATGTAGGTGGCTTTTGATTTCTTTGATCACGCCGAGGGTTGATTCTTATGTTAAATTTATATCCGATCAAGACATTACATTAGTTTTATATACTCAAAGGCTAATCGCTATCACAGACGATTAGCGTGGCAAAGCAGGTGGTATAGAACTTTGCCTTGTATAGTTTTTGTAGGACTCTTTTCGTGTTCACCGAAGACCCTTTCTCGCCTTCACCGAAGACCTCGCTCAAGCTTAAGATCTGTAGACTCCTCGTGTCCAATTGACCGCTTCTACGTGTCCTCTCAAGATAAAGCTAGTCGGATTAATTCAAACTTATTTCCATATATTATTTGAATTAATCCAAGTCATTCTCTCGACATGTCAGTCAGCCGCCGAAAGCAACTTTCCGAAAAGCAGAAGACTTTTCGCCCCGAATAAGCTGAAAAGCAAGCAGCTGCATCGCCCCCTACTTTCGCTTCATCTCTCGATCTCGACACCAAATCGCCCACCTTTTGAAGATCTCGTAAATGATTATCTGCCTAGATATCTGTGAAGACGAAATTCTTGATCGATGCCCAAATTCCATGCATTTAATGCATTTATGAATAGAGTCGTTGAAGCCTTCGCCCTTCCAACGGATTCTTTTGAAGTGCACTCGCTTTTAAATACCGCCATTGAAGATCGAACAATAGACAACCTGCATGTAATCAATCGAACACTTAAAGAATTGCTCAATCTATACAACTCCAAGTCTTTCCACCAAGCATTCAATAGATCCTCAACAGATCTAGAAGTCCTCGGCCAACAACAAGAAGTCGCTTCTTCAACATTTATTGTTTTATTCTTCTTGTTGTTTACTTCCATTAACTATATTTTCTCGCATCTAATTAAATATCTTGTATTTACGATATTTAATTCCATAGACCCAAACACAAGTCAATATTTTGTACACGATCCATTAGGGATATTCTTTGTAATTGATCTAAGTGGAAAACATAGTGCACAATTTAAATCCAAGGTTGATCGCTTGGTGGTGGACGTAGCACTATTTACGTGTGAACCATCTCAAAATACTTGTGTTATTTCCTTCTCGCTTGTCTATTACTTGAACCTGCATAGTTTCCTTGTTCATTATATCCATTTCAGCAGTAACTTAAGTAATCAAAAGGTCTATGGTCCGGAGTCCTTATCTGCATTCGAACAATTTTCTTGAAGGTCTTCCGCTACTTGAAACTCTTTCATAAACTTCAAGTAACTTTCAAGGAACTTACTTAAAAGTTTTAAAGTGTTAATAAGCTATTCAACCCCCCTTCTAGCTTATTATTGTGCTCATTGGGACCCACAATTGGTATCGTGAGCCATACTCTTTGAAAACAAGTTTTTCCTAGATTAAACTCGAGAGATACGACATAATGGCACAAACACACTATATGCCGCCTACATCTAATGCTAACCACGTCCCAATATTGGACGAAGGTCATTTTGATGTATGGAAGGATAAAGTAATGAGATTCATGAACTCTATTGACAACAGATTATGGAAATGTGTCACCAAGCAGTCAACATATACCAATGAAGGCAAATCTTCTCGCCTCCATCGCTGAACCCCGCAAGGTTCCTAAAGAAGAATCGAATGGACAGAGGACGATAGAAAGTCGGGTTGAACTTGACAAGAAAGCAATCAACATAATCACCACTTCTAGACACAAGCACATACCAAAGAAGTGATTCGATGTACAACCGCGAAAGAGATGGGAAGCTCTTGTAGAATACTTGAGGGAGACCAAGACACAAGAGACAAATGTAAAATATACATACATCCAAAAGCTTTGATTCTTTCAAAAAGGATCCTAAGGAAACCTTGAGACAAGCATACGATCGATTCAAGTGAGGTAATAAATAGTTGCTTTTCTCTTGGTAAAACGTATGACAAAAAGGAAATGAACATGAGGTTTCTAGGCTCTCTAGGTAGCTTATGGCATGTGAAGACCACGGCTATGAAAGAATCTAAAAACTTAAACGAGATGACTCTTCGTAGTCTCTACGCAAGTTTAAAGGTTTATGAACTTGAAGTTAATCAAGCTCTAGAGCAAGACAAACATCGTAACCTGTCTTTGCCACCATGGTCCAAGAAGAAATCATTGTTGAAAACAAACCTCTACTTCTTCCCCCGTGAAAATGATTTTTTATCTGATGAACAATTTGCTATGTTTGTTAAACGATTTCAAAAATTTGCAAAATATGGAAGAAAGAACACCCACCAACAACCTTTCAGGAAGATTGGTGAAAGCTCATCCAAGGAAGAGCTTGTGTGTTATAACCGTAGAAAACCCGTCATTTTGCCTCAAAGTGTCCAAAGCCAAAATTTGAAGCATACCGAAACCCTCGTTTAGAAAATTTCAAAAACAAAAAGGTATGTTGGTCAAGACATAGAAGATAAACAAAGTTGCTACATGGTTTGAAACCGATTCGTAAGAGGAGGAAGAGGATTGTGAGCAAGCTAACATATGCTTAATAGCTCATGATTCATGTCCTACCTATGACTCGAAAATGAAGTTGTAGTTTCACCAAGTCCTTTGGACAAAAATGAAACCAAAGAAGGATAGCTTCAAGAAGGAAGAACTTCTCAAGGATAATCGTGATATGCTTGAAGAATTTAATTCCTTTAGAGTAGCCTATGTTAAACCTGCCAAGAACTGCGTGAGAAACTTACAACCGAGAAATCTTTGATGGCAAATGAGATTCAAACTCTCAATAGTCAACAAGAGAGTATCAAACCAAGGAAGAAAACAAATTTCTTCATGACAAAATTGACTGCCTGACCGAGCACATCAAAGGACTAGACCTAGAGAAAATTGCCTTGCAAAAGACAATTGACTCGAATAGCTCCAAGGATGCATTCAAGAAATCCTTTCAAGCCAAAAAATCTAGCTATGATAAAACCGGCATAGGATATTCGATGTGTCTCTTCCGACAATCTCTTCTCACAAAGAGAAAGGTGAATCCTCCCAAACCGCTAATGATATATCTTTTCTCTAAACAGTACATTTGGAAATACAGGGAAGCAAGGCCTTGGTTACTCAAGTGTTCCTTATGTTTACCCTAAAGTTCACAAAGGAAAAGCCAAAATGATGATTCAAATGAGAAATCCGAGAAGGTAACGTAGAGAAAGTGAAGTCTACCCAACGAACCACTATGTCAAGGCAAAGTCCGCCGACTAGACCCGCTAAACCTCTACCACCTAATCATCAAGTTTGTCAATGAAACGCATAAGGTTTTTTACTGTTGAAGGTAAACTTAAAGGTATTCTACCGAATCCTCCCGAAAGTTCTCAACGTAAAAGCTAAAGCTAAGTTAATAACCTCCGTTAATAACCTACCTAGGAAGATTCGAAAGAAACCAATTAAGTCTACTCTTCGTCAACAAACAAACCGAACCAAAAATGGATCTAAGAAAAGGAATGATCATGCACTCTTCGATATCAAGCAGGCCATCCGGCACCGAATGCCTCGCTAAGGTTCACTCCAAGATCCGAGAGACCTAGTTCTCTCAAGGTCAAGTGTATGGGTTGCAAAAGGTTGCTAATCCTTAGGACCCATATAAAGGGTACCTTGTTTTGCTTTAACTCTTTTACAGAATGCTTCATGGCTATAGAATCGAAAACAAAGACATCCGGTACCTAGACAAGGGTCGCTCAAGGCATATGACTGGGAACGTAAGTCTTCTTACCGATATAGCCGAAGCAAAAGGACCCACGCTATCTTCTGAGACAATGCAAGAGGAAAGACAATTGGATATGGCTCAATTACTAGAGGAAGTCTCTCCATCAACAAAGTTTCTCTAGTAAGCGGTTTAAAGCACAATCTTCTCGAGCATATCACAATTTCGCGACAAAGGACTTCTATGCCAATTCAATTCCAACCAAGCTTCATCAAAGACAAGTGAATCGTGTTTCTACAATACCGACCGGCAATAGACAAGGAAACGCCTATGTCGTGGACTTAAATCTTCTAGGGAGATTCTCAAACCCGTGTCTAGTAGCCAACAATGTTCGTGACAACAAATGGCTATGGCACAAGCTGCCTCGCCACCTCAACTTCAAGCACCTCTCCAAGCTCTCCAAAAATGGGCTTGTCAAAGGTCTACCTACTTGTCCGCCGATCATGACGTAAGTTGCAAAGCTTGTCAACTAGGAAAACTTTCCAAGTCTTCCTTCAAAAGAAAGTCTGCTTTTATCAACAAATAGACCTCTTCAACTTCTCGCATATGGATCTCTTTGGACCTATAACAACAAATAAGATTTCAGAGACAAGTACACACTTGTAGTAGTTGATGACTACTCTAGATTCACTTGATTGAAACTATGACATCTAAAGATGAAACGTATGATCTAGTCATCGCACTTTTTAGAAGACTTCAAACTCAAAAGCTTGAAGACATCCGTGACATAAGATCGACAATGGCACCGAATTCAAAAACAATGGTGTAGAAAAGTACCGCGATGACCATGGGATCGGTCACAACTTCTCTCCGGCATTCTCAACAAAATGGTGTAGCCGAACGGAAGAACGTAACACCGATTGAAGCAGCTAGAACAATGCCGCGTAAGCTAAACTTCCGAAGTATTTCTCGGGCGTATAGCCAACACCGCTTGCTTTACCCAAAATAGATCCCCGGTAAACAAGTTTCATAATAAAACTCCATATGAAATATGGAGAGGAAGATCCCCAAACATTGATTTCTTAAAATCTTCTGTCAGAATGTTTTATTCTTTACAATGGAAAAGAGTATAGAGGAAAATTTGATGCAAAATCGCATTTAAGGAATTTTTTCGATATTCCAAACATTCAAAAGCATTTCGCATTTTCAAGAAATCTAATTTAAAAATCTTAGAATCTGCATGTTTCTTTTGATGAATATGACTTGTTAGAGCCTAGAAAGGCTCCGAACGTTGCTAATGATTCTCGATAATGATGAGACAGTACAAATTCAAAGATCTACTTCCTATCGAAAACGGCAAATGCAGTAACCCATGTATACCGATAACCCTTCACCCTAGACGATACATCTACCGATACCGATAACAACTCTTCTGCTGACCTCGAACCCATCTCTTCTCGCTTTTACCCCAAGCACCTTTACGATATCTCATCCTTCTTGTTCACCGTAAAATGAAAGTTTTGAAGACTCTATTTCTTCTCGAACTGCATTTTGGTGAATCTCCTTCTCAACCAACCTGCATTCTTAAGGGAAGAATCCACCGTAAGTGATCTTCCTCCAATCGTTATCGAAGCAAGAGATCATCCCATTTCTCAAATCATTGGTGATCTCAATACAGAGTTCGTGACGAGAAATAAGGTTCGAGAAGAAACGCTTGTTTGCTTACGCATTTGTATCGAACTCGAACCAAAGAAGATTGATGAAGCTATCGAAGATCATAACCGGATTGAAGCTATGCAAGAAGAGCCGAACCAGCTTTGAAAGATGTAAGGTGTGGAGTTTAGTTCAAAGACCGATCGATCATCCAAATATCGGCACCAAGTGGGTATTCGTAAATAAAAGAGATGAAGATGGAAATGTCACCGTAAACAAAGCTAGATTGGTTGCTCGTGGCTACCGACAGAAGAAGGAATTGACTTTGATGAAACTTTTGCTCCTCGTTGCTAGACTAGAAGCAATCGTAATCTTTCTAGCTTATGCCTCGCTCATGGACTTCAAAGTGTATCGATGGATGTTAAGAGTGCCTTTCTCGAATGGTGATCTTCAAGAAACCAGTATACGTGAACAACCTCCGTGATTTGTCATCTCCGACAACCGACCACGCCTACCGACTCAAGAAAGCTCTCTACGGCCTCGAAGCAAGCTCCTAGAGCTTGGTATGAAACTCTATCCAAGTTCTTAATTGAACAAGGATTCGTGAGAGGAAGAATCGACACTACTTTATTCATCCTCAAGCACAAAGGCCATTCTCTTCTCGGGTACAAATCTATGTGGATCTACATTATCTTTGGATCAACTAACCAAAGCCCTGTAAAAGATTCGAGAAGTCGATGCAAAGCAAGTTCGAGATGAGCATGATGGGCGAACTTACCTATTTTCTAGACCGCAGATACAATGCACTTCGACGGAATCTTCATCACCAAACCAAATATGCAAAGGAACTAATCAAGAAGTTTGGTCTTGATTCACCAAAGGATTTGAAACTCCAATGTCTACCGACGCCATCTTGACAAAGATGATAAGGGAAAGCAAGAAAACATGACCAAGTACCGAGGAATCATAGGTTCACTTCTTTACCTTATCGCTAGTCGACCGACATTATGTTTGTCGCTTGTGTTTGTGCTAGATTTCAGTGCATCCAAAGGAGTCACATTTGCTTGCCGCCAAACGTATCATCGATATGTTTCAAAAACAACAAATCTAGGCATCCGGTATTCAAAATCCAACAACTTCAATCTAGTTGGATACTCGATGCGCATTATGCACCAGAAGTGAGCGTAAGAAGCACCTGGGACTTGTCAATTTCTTGGAAACACTGCCTCATGGTCTTGCAAGAAACAAGGATCGTGGCAAACTCAACCACGTATAATATATTGCCGCAAGCACCGTTGTTTCAATCTATGGATGAAGCAACAATTGGTGGATTACAACATCAAGACCGAAACCGCCTAATCATGTGTGACAACACATCGCCTATCTCGCCTCCAAAAATCCAAATGATGCATTCAAAGACAAAGCACATTGATATTCGTTATCATTTTCTCAAAGATCATGTGGAAAAGGTAACATCGGGCCCGAATATGTTCCAACCGAGCATCAATTGGCGTACATTCTCACAAAACCACCGGATGCCACCAGTTTGCTTATTTAAGGAGAAATCTTGGTATGATTGATCCTACCGCTTAAAAGTTAATATGTTGTTAAATATTTCTTTCATACCTAGACCCAAAGATAGACTAATCTGAAGACGTAAGTTCTTTCTTTACCGAAGACCTAAAGGTTAGTACTCTTACTTAGTCTATTTTCTCGCTAAAGAGGTTTCTAAAGCAATAAAAGGGGTCAAGGACAAAAATTCAAGACTTAAGAAAATATCTTAAGTTCCCGCTTTTCAAACCGATATTTTCTCGCCTTTAAATAGCCCTTGAACCGTCATTTCCAAACTTTACGAAACCCTCCGAACGTAAATCTCTCTCTCTCTAAGCATCTACTTTCTCAGAATTTCAAGTTCTTCGCCTTGTTTCTTCTTCTCATCCTCAAACAATGGTACGCTTATCTCTACTCTACTGTAATTTTCTCGATAATGCTCGCATTTCAAAATCATATTAAAATCTTTTGGAATTCAAACCGTCATTTTCGAACAAGCTGATTCGCCATTGTTGTCCTTACATACTTGAATACTAACAAATGCTTTTGTTTATTCATTGTTCATTCTTATGAAAACTTCGTTATGCATTTCTCGAGTGTGGTTACTCTAAACATTCTAGGGTTTCAAGTCTTTGCTTAAAAATTTCAATTATTTGATAAAACTTTGAAATTCCTACTTGTTTAGATATCTAGATGAAAAGCCCTAAATTTTATTTTGTTTTTCTTTCAGCAAGAACTTCAAAAACTAAGAGCGACAAGGAAGACTTTGACCCCGAGAAAGTCATTCCTCCCAAAGCAAATATAAATCTTCCAGATATCCATCCTATCCTCGCCACGACGCCATTGTCGCCTCGACCCCAAGCTATACATTCCTGCATGTGTATTGACCTTCCGTCAATCAACTCCATAGCCGGTAAAAGCTTGTGAGGATATGGACGCCCGGATTCTCGCCTCTTCTCGCCTCAACGACAAAAACTACGATCTTCCCCGGCGTAAGAATTTTATCAACGAATGGAGCTCATGAGCCGCCTGTTTCTTCGTGGGTGGATTCGAGGCCGCCCCATTTTGCCACCGCCAAATCTATTTCCACCATCATTGGCGTGCACTACAAAGGAGCAAGCCGCAACAACGGCCGAGGCTTTACATGCCTGGAAGCCATGAGGGAGCCGACACACCCCTGAGCCACAAGGGAAAATGCCCAAATGCTCCTCTGACGCTTCATCGCACTAGCCACCTTCTTGACAAGGGGCTCCTTTTCAAGAGTGGAGCACATGATATGTTTATCGCCAACGATAACCGACTGTCAGATTTCTACGCCTCGAACCTGGGGCTCATCATCTTCGACGAGTCAAGCGGGTGGAGAAAAGCTAAGAACAACCCCACTTGCAAGCGCTTTCGTCAGCTTATCAATGCCCCGTTGAGGGATGATGCACATCAACTCTTCTTTGAAAGAAGATGAGTTGTTTGCGTGAGCTAAGGACAAGCAACTCACGCCCTCGCTGCTAGTACACCGAATACGAGAACAAGCGCCGGCTACAAAAAGGTCCGCCGCAGTCTCTTGACAAAGTGGCCAAACCTACACCGATCTTGGTCACCCGCTTCAACATGGAAGCACATTTAGCCGGGAGCAGACCTCCAAAAAGGTCTCGAAAAATATGACGATCGGGTGGCCACGCCCTCCATCTTAAGGCCCAAGGCCCGGCAGACGAGGCGTAGCGGGTGCTATTGGCCAAAATAGCAGCCTGGGCAAAGCCAAGAAGACAAGGCCGAAGTGGCACCTCCAACCAAGAGGAGCAGCCAAATGGATAAGGAAGGAGATGAAGGAAGGCCGAAGAAGAAGGCACAAGGCCAAACTAGCCATTCCTCCCATCCATCCACCCAAGCCAAGCCATCCTCTCAACCACCCGCCCAACCCAACAACAACCCTCCCCACCTCCCCGCCTCCACACCCAAACCAAAACGAAGGAGACTTCAGAAAACCTTGAAGACCAGCCATCGCAGCCCCTCCAACCTCTACCGATGACGCTGGCCGAAGTCTCCTATTCACCGAGGAAGAAAAGGAGAGCTACCGAACCCCAACCCTCTACCGCCACCAACCCACTATACCTCTACCGACGCACAACCAACTACCGACGCCCAAACCCTACCTCTCAACCCTCATCATACCTATCACTGCCAACCCTTCAACTACCCCCTTCACCACCTCCGGAGGAGTCTATCCCTCAGAGGAGTTTCAAAATGAGGAGGAGCCACCGTAACCCCAACTCCTCCTCCCCTTCACCCTTTAACTACTCACCCGACCCATCCACACCTTCCTCACCACCCCAATCCCAACCAACTTCTTCCACCACACCACGCCTCTTAGATCCCGCCGCCAAGTTCCTCTTTGAACTTTCATCGCGAGCGCATCTATTCACCTCTTCTCATCAACCTTCTCAACCTTCTCAACCTCCTCAACCTTCCCTTCAAAAACCCAAATCCTCTTCTACCCCGCCTCTTCTTTCTCGGTTCTCTACCGAACCCATTCCTCAATCCTCCCACATCGCTGAAAATTCCGACACCGATATGGAACCGATTCCCCACCAACTCCCCCTCCTCCCTCCCCTATAACCCTATCCTCTTCCACCAAAACCATCCCCACCCAAGACTCATCTTCTTCTCTGCCTCCGTAACTCCTCCCCAAACGCCCTTCCTCGCAGACTCGCTCCGCCGACACCATTCACATTGGCCAAGCATCTATTTCCAATCACCACCAATGTTGAAATTTTGTCCCGCTAGATGCCATCTACCAAGTTAGCGAACTCACAAGCATATCTACCGCTATGAAGTAGCCATCGCAATGCCAAGGCCAACGACCGACCGCCACTACTTCTTCGACAATTTCAAGAGGATGTCTCGACTGCTTTTGGGACAGATGCGCACCGACTTCACCGATGTCAAGATCAACGTGAAGCTCAACGAGATGAAGGTCGCCGTATCATAGGTTCCATTTTCTACGAGCTCTTCCACGCCATCACTCTCCATCTTAGCCACGGCCGTACTCCTATTATGGAACTCAACAACCTCGCCGAAACTCCGCCCATGACATAATGAATGCCAACCAGGGATCGTGATCCGCCATCACGGAGGAGAAACAAATGAGATCTATCAACGAATCGCCGATGGAAGAGAACACCGCCTTCGTGAAGAACGACTACCGCTCTCGCTCCACCGCACTCCAACCGATGCGATGCCGAATACCAAAGAAGAATGGAAGAGCTAGAGCGAGAAAGAAGAGAAAAGGAGGTCGCAGACAAAGGCAAAGGGAAAAGACCTTGGTAGCTTTTGTATCTTTTCTTCCCTTTCCTTTGTATTTATCTTATTTTTGAAAACTCGTCAAATGTAAACATCTTGTTTATGAATACGAGATGATTACTTGCTTTTTCAAAAATTATATTGTTTAAATTCTTGTCGCTTTATTGTTTATCTATATGAGAATTTAAACATTTAGTTTAAATTGATTTAAACTGCTGGCGATCTATGTGCTATTCTTTGACTCTCTTATTCTTGTATGCACTTAGATTAGTCCCTTGCATCCGAGGTGTTATTCGTTTAATAGAGGCATGTCTACCGACACGTAATATATATAAACTTTCTCGTGCATGCTATTATCTATTAAAAGTTTGTTTTAAAACCTCATTTGTAGTAATGATGACCAGATATAAATAGGAGGAGATTGTTGATTCTTATGTTAAATTTATATCTCGACAAGACATTACATTAGTTTTATATGGCTAATCTGCCGTCACAGATCGATTAGCGTGGCAACTGTGTATAGAACTTTGCCTTGTATAGTTTTTGTAGGACTCTTTTCGTGTTCACGGAAGACCCTTTCTCAGCCTTCACCTAAGACTCCGCTCAAAGCTTAAGATCGGAGACCTCGTGTCCACTGATCGCTTTCTACGTGTCCTCTTCAAGATAGCTAGCGGATTAATTCAAACTTATTTCCATATATTATTTGAATTAATCCAAGTCATTCTCGACATGTCAAGTCGCCGAAAGCAACTTTCCGAAAAGCAGAAGACTTTTCGTCTGAAGAAAGCAAGAAGGCATCGCCCCTACTTTCGCTTCATCTCTCGATCGACACCAAATCGCCCACCTTTTTGAAGATCTCGAAATGATTATCTCGCTCTGGATATCTGTGAAGACGAATTCCTTGATCGACCCCATGCATTTAATGCATTTATGAATAGATTGAAGCCTTCGCCCTCTCCAACGGATTCTTTTGAAGTGCACTCGCTTTTAAATATCGCCATTGAAGATCGGAACAATGCACAACCGCATGTAATCAATCGAACACTTAAAGAATTGCTCGAATCTATACAACTCCAAGTCTTTCACCAAGCATTCAATAGATCCTCAACGATCTAGAAGTCCTCGCCAACAACAAGAAGTCGCTTCTTCAACATTTATTGTTTTATTCTTCTTGTTGTTTACTTCCATTAACTATATTCATCTAATTAAATATCTTGTATTTACAGTATATTTAATTCCATAGACCCAAACACAAGTCAATATTTTGTACACGATCCATTAGGGATATTCTTTGTAATTGATCTAAGTGGAAAACATAGTGCACAATTTAAATCCAAGGTTGATCGCCTGGTGGTGGACGTAGCACTATTTACGGTGTGAACCATCTCAAAATACTTGTGTTATTTCCTTCTCGCTTGTCTATTACTTGAACTCGCATAGTTTCCTTGTTCATTATATCCATTTCAAGTAACTTAAGTAATCTGTAAAAGGTCTCTGTAGTCCTTATCGGCGGACTGAACAATTTTCTTGAAGGTCTTCCGCTACTTGAAACTCTTCATAAACTTCAAGTAACTTTCAAGGAACTTACTTAAAAGTTTTAAAGTGTTAATAAGCTATTCAACCCCCCCCCCTTCTAGCTTATTATTGTGCTCATTGGGACCCACAAGCCTTTGACTTCGGTTGAGTTTTTGGTCATGATCTCTAGGATAGCCTTAATCTTTGCTGGCTCGATCTCGATGCCCTGCTCGGTCACTAAGAATCCCAGGACCTTGCCTTTGGTGACCCCAAATATGCATTTGGTGGGGTTCAGCTTCATTTGGTGATTCCTTAACCTTTCGAAGAATTTTCGAAGGTCTTTGATATGAGCACCGTTGGCATCGCTGGAGTGCATGATCATGTCGTCAACATAGACCTCTATTTCTTTATGGATCATGTCGTGGAAGAGGGTGGTGGCAGCCCTCTGATAAGTAGCCCCAGCATTTTTTAGCCCAAACGGCATGACATTGTAGCAGTAGGTCCCCCAATGGGTAGTAAATGAGGTCTTCTCTTGGTCCTCTGCTGCCATTTTAATTTGATTGTGTAATGCCGTCGAAGGATCGACTTTGTGAGACAAGGCGTCTACCACAATATCAATATTGGGTAGGGGAAGTCATCTTTGGGCGACGCCTTGTTGAGGTCGCGGAAGTCTACACAGATCCGGACCTTCCCATTGGGCTTGGGAACGGTCACTATGTTGGACAACCAGATCGGGTATTCAACTACCCGAATGAAATTGACGTACACCTGCTTCATGATTTCTTCTTTGACTTGTAGTGACCATTCTGGCTTAATGCGGCGGAGCTTTTGCTTGACTGGTCGAGCATCCGGATATATGGGGATCCGGTGTTCGACTATGGCTGGGTCTAACCCCGACATATCTTCATAGGACCAGGCAAATATGTCCACGAATTCTTTGAGGAGATCAATGAGTGCTACCCTTTTAGAGCCTTGCAAGTAGCTACCGATTTTGATTTCTTTTATTTCCTTGTCCAGCCCCAGATTGATAGTGCACAAGTCTTTAGTTGCTGATGATGAATGACACTGTTCATGGTGCTCAATTGAATTTACAAGCTCAAGCAAATAGTTTTTATCTTTTGGGTCCATTTCATTAAATGACTCATTATTATAATTATTATTTAATGCGTCTTTTAATGTAGGTGCAACTAAGGAATAAGCAAAGACATTCAGATTATCATTAAAAGCAAACTGTACAGGGTTTATTACATTGTTGAGAACCTGGGGTTTGAGATCCTCAACTTTAGGGAGCGGATCGGTAGATGACCGATCAGTAAAGCTAAGGGAAGAAAGGGGAATAGTATATCCGAAGCGGTCCACTAGATCTGCGAGCGTCAAAAGCGGACCGGTCGTGGTATAGCAGTTCTGCAGAGGCTTATCAGCAATAAGCTCAAACTCAGCAGGGAGCCTTTCATAATAAGTGCCTCCTTCTATCATACCCAGGAAGCTGTCTCCTAGACCGTCATCATCTAATAGAGCCAGAGCATAATCATCCTGGTCTATAGACCAAATATTTTCAATAGTGACAGTCTTATATGCAGTGCTACGGGGCTCCAGGGTAACCTATTCCATTCTATCTATAAGAAGACTGACATCTTCAAAGATTTCCCAACCAGGGAATCTTTTCCCATTCTGGTCTAGCCAGGGCTCAGGAAACATGAGATAGGCTTCTGTTTCCCCTTCCCTTACAAAGTAACCATTTAGGGTTTTTCTATATGGTTGGAGAGGGGGATATTTATAAGGACGATTTTCTCTTTCTGCCTTTCTTTTCTCACGTTTTTGTTTCATGACTGCGGCTACTTCAGCTGGAGTAGGCGTGTATCCTAGACCGAAAGGAGGGATGCATTCCTTAAGTTCATCTTGGACTAAATTAACAAGCCCTTGCTGATTTCTGCCGAGACCCAGACCAGGCATATAATTCATTTTTCGAAACATGTTTAAGGGGACCATGTTTCCTAGGGAAGTGGTTTTCTTTCGGGTGATGTCAGTTTCTCGGCCATATTCAATGGCATTGACTACAGCTTGGGGGATAGCCTCAAAACCACTGAGGAAAATACCTGTGTCTTCATGCTCTATCTCGAGGATTGAGATATCCTCGCTTTCCTTATTCTCCACGACCTTATCAGCCAAAATAATCACTATGTGATCCTCGTGGATGAATTTGACACGTTGGTGCAATGAAGAGGCTACCCCCTTTATCCCATGGATCCAGGGGCGTCCCAGTAACAGGCTAAAAGTGGCTGGTATATCCAGGACTTGGAATTCAACCGGCATGTTTAACGGCCCAATAGTCAGCATTAAAGTGACCACCCCTAGGACACATCGACTAGTGTTGTCGTATGCCCTTACTGTCTACGAGGAATGAGTGAGTTCTGATATTTTTGTTACCAGTTTGGCTAACGTGCTGGCGGGACATACATTCAATGAAGACCCATTATCTATCAGAACTCGGGGAACTCGTTTTTCCATAACCCCCACAGTGATATGAAGAGCATCAATGTGGTTAGTTCCTTCTCTGGGCTTATCTAGATCAGTAAACATTATTACATTCCCAAAGTGAATGTTCCCGATCATTTGAGTAAGCTCATTTGAGGAGGTTTCAATAGGAATGACCGCCTGACTTAAAGATTTAGCCAGCGTATCACGGTGGGTCTTAGAAGCACAAAGTAAGCCCCATATGGAAATAGTGGCCTGAGTTTTTTTCATCTAAGCTAATAAGGTATCTTCCACCATTTTAGCCCCAGTATCTGTTGCTTGATCCTTGCCAGAGTGGTCACCTCTTTCCATGTTTGGCTGGTAGGCTCGACCAGATCGGGTAAGATGGCTAACATCTCCACCAACCCAAGTGGCTTTTTCAATATTGCAAGTATTTTGGCTACCCAGGATAGTGTCCCAAGAGAGCATATTGCAGCTAGGCTTTTTTATGGATAGAGATGGAGGAAAAGGAACAAGGATATATGGTAATGGATGTTTATTTATTTCAAACTTGGGTACGCAAATTTTTTCATCAACCTCAATCACATTGATTTGAGGTAGGGGGTTATTGACTATATTTGGTCTGGGTGGAAGCTTTTCAATAACCTTATCATCTATAAGGTCTTGGATAGCATCTTTCAGAGTATAGCATTTATCGGTGAGGTGACCACTGCAGCGATGGCATTCACAGTACTAGGCATGGTTCCAAGTCTTGGGCAGGGGGTTTGGTGGCTTATAATTTTCCAAAGGCTTTAGCACTCCCTGTGCCATTAGTCCCTACAGTATTACAGACTGGGGAGCCTGCAGTTCATCATAATACCGGTTCACCCTGTTCTGATTTCTGAAATTTCTACCAAAGCCATTATTTCCTCCAATTGTGTTGACAGACCTGTTTGACCCGTAGGACCATGGAACAGTGCTATAATTTTGGGTAGAAAATGGGGCTGAGGCATTTCCTACCATATTGACGGCTAGCACTAGTGCGTCTGTCTTTCCTTTAGAGTAACGGAAAGAACTAGGAGGCGCATTGGCTTTTAATTGCCCAGTCCGTATATCTTCATCAATACGGGCTCCTATCTCCACTATTTCTTTAAAATTGGTGTAGGGGAGATACCGCATATGTTCCAGGTAAATGGGCTGGAAGTTTTTAATGAACATTCTGCATGACTCAGCCGGATCAGGTCTGTCAAAAGTCTGGGCCAACTTCCTTTTCCACCTAACTGCAAACTCAGCACATGTTTTTTCCCTTTGGGTGCACGACTCGAGGTCCCTTTTATTTTTAGGGCTGGTGTTGTCTTTATATCTTTCAAGGAACCCTTCAGCTATCTGGTCCCAAGTATTCATGGTGCTGCTATCAGACAACATTAGCCATTGTTTGGCAGCCCCTATTAGGGTGAGGTGAAAATTGGAAGCCATAGCCTCAAAGTTGGCTCCCCTTGACTACATGCCAGTGGAATAGGATTTCAAGTGGGTTATAGGGCATCCAGTCCCATCAAATATTTCTATGTCGGGCATTTTGAATTTTGAAGGTAGTATTGCTGAAGGTTGCAATGCTAGTGCCCGCGTAGAAAATTACCCTTTGTTGAGAAGTTTGAGCATCATGGTTTTCATATTTTCCATGTCGGCCTCCATTTTGGTGGCTGGGGGAGTTGGCTTTTGGTATATGCCGCGTGATTAGGGAAGGTCGGGTTAATTTCGCGCGTATCCGTAAGGATTTTGGGCGGGGTAAGGATTTTGGGCTGGATATGGATATTGGGCTGGATAAGGATTATGGGTTGGTGGATTTTGGGCAGTATAAGGATTCTGGACTGGTGGATTTTGGGCTGGTGGATTATTGGCATTTTCGGTCAGGCGGCCAGGGTCATTGAAAGGTAAGTAGGTGGTAACTTGGCCTGACGGGTTATAGCTTTTTGGGTCCATATGTGGGCTATTCTGGAGTGGGTTGGTTATGGGAAAAGGGAGGTTTATTCAGGTTTTGGGGAATATTGGTGCTTGGGAAAGGATATGGAGGATAGGACGGGTAAGGGCTGATATTTGGATAGTAAGGACTTGGTGGGGGATTTGGATTTGGGGGAGTGGCAATATTTGGTGGGTTAGTGTTTGGCTGGGAAGTTGGGTTTGGAGGCACATGGGATGTTGATGCTTCGTGGGGGGCTGCAGGGGAAGAGATCACCTCACCACTGGATTTTAAATTTTGCACCAGATTAACCAGTTGGCTCATTATACGATCAGCTGTTGCACCCAAATTTTGGTCTAGCCACTACTGCATTGCTGAGCCTGAGCGCACTTAGAGCCCCTCAGATGCACTCCATAGCGGATCGCCACTTTCGCCGCCATACCGCTTCGATCTATACCCTCCGAATCGATTCTCGCCTTTGTCTCGTTTCGAGCATCGATACCCTCCGATTCGACGCACTTATTTCTCATATCAACCGGCCAGTACTATCTCTGTCTTTCCAAATTCGGGCCATGTTTCTGAGAAAAATGGGCTTGGAGGTATCAAAAGGCTAGCTGAAAGCTTTCTGGGCTTGGAGTACAGCGTGTCTTTATTAGTATTTTTTATTTATTTATTCATTTTCCCTACAATTGACCGGATAAGCACATGCTTTATTTTGACGGTCTCATGACTTTTCCTGGAACAGTGGATTCTTTCTCCAGAGTATATGACCAACATATTCCACCTGCCTGTCGACTCCCCAAGATCAGACTGATCTCAGGCGAAGGGTCTATACTCTTTCCAGGATCCACCATTCAAAATGGTCTAGGTCGACCATTAGAGAATAATAAATCAGCCCTTGCGTATTTATTTCTTTTTTTCTTACGCAATTTATTTTTTATTATTTTTTTATTCATTTTTTTATTTGCGCACCTTTATTTTATTTATTCATTTATTTTTATGTTTTTTTTGCTCTTTCATATATATATATTTTTTGCAGGGGCTGACCCACGATTCAAAGATGCAAAAAGCGGTCGGTCATTAAAGTGTCCTAAGAATCTATATGCATTCTAACGTTTGCTTATGCATGGGGTAGGCTGGCCATGGTGTAGGGTAGCAGTTCGGAATATACATATATGTGTGCGCGTGTGTGCAGCCTCTAAAAAGAAATAAAATCTTTTCTTTTCAGATATACAACAGAAAATAAACACAGATATGGCCTGTCTTACTGTTACGCGTGGATTTTCTCGGGTTTTTAGTTTGAGCACGAGCAAGCAAGCACATCACATTAAGAAATAGAAAGAAAAGCGAGGAATCTATCTATTTCTATTAATTACAATATTTGTCCTATATCCCCTAAATAAAATGACATAATGAATGCAAATATATATATATATATATATATATATATATATATATATATATATATATATATATATATATATATTTCGCGGGATAAAAATAATATGCAGAACAAAATAATAATATATAGCCGAAAATGAAGCAAAATTAAAATAAAGCTCCGGCCCTTTTTATTGTGTTGCCCGGAATTTTATTGCAAACATATATATGACATATATATTTTATTATTTTATTATTTTTTTTTTGCAAAAAATTTTTTGCTTTTTTTTTTAAAAAGAATATTTTTAAATATACCTGTAACAGTTATCGGAACGAAACTGCTGCAAGATGGAGGATCATATCCACAAATATAGGCACGGATGTATAGGAACGCAATATTCAAATGCATAAATTAATATAACAAACATACTTTAGCCAGAAACAAAGAAAAACAAAAAAGTTTTTTTTATGAGTCTAGCCCTCCATTTTATTTAAAATAAAACGATCTTCCTAGCAGAGTCGCCACTGTGGGTCGCCTGGCATGCGCCCGCGCCTCGCGCGACCTTGAATAAGGGTGCGCGTACGTGCAGATGCGGGACAACACTGCTCTCATTCCATCCTCCCTTGTTTAGGGGAAAACGAAATTAAAAGTCCGAGAGGAATGCTGTCTAAAATAGCGCGTTGGAATACACCTCGGTTACCTTTAGTGGATTTTTGGTCCAATATGGGAGCTTTTGGTTTCCTACATCAAGTTATCCCTTGTTTAGGGGATACTAGGATATAGGAATACATCACCCTTGCATTCTCATTCTCCCTTTTTAAGGGCAAAACAGAAAAGTGCAAAAAATGATGTTGCGAGGCCCCACTATGGATTTTATAAAAATAGCCTTGTGGCCTATTTCGAATCACTATGGGTGCTTTGGGTTTCCTGCATCAAGTTATCTCTTGTTTAGGGGATACCAGAATATAGGAATGCATCACCCTTTCATTCTCATTCTCCCTTTTTTAGGGGAAAACGGAAAAGTACAAGAAATGAGTGTTGCGACGCCCCACTGGATCCAAAATGTTTTATAGAGTCGCCATCTTTATTTTAAGGCAAAAATAAAGCAAAACCTAAAGAAAAGAAAAACCAGAGATTGCAAAACGAGTTCGGAGGCTAAGTTACGAGTTGGGAAGGTGCTAGGCATCCAACTCGCCCTTTCGGTCTCAAAAGCAGTTTTTGGCTAAAGTATGCTTTTTGTTATATTTATTTCACAAATAAACAAAGCATTAAAAGACAGGAAAATAAAAACAAATACATCCGCGGCTACATTATTTACGGACTTGCAACCGTCTCCTTACAATAATTACAGATATATTTAAAAATATTTGGTCATTATAACGACTCTTTTACATAGTATTTTCTAACTAAATCTGGGCAGCACAACGGCTTATATTTTCTACATTTGGCCGGATTTAAAAAATAACTTTTATAAAAATAACGCCCTTAAAGGCTATTACCTTTTAGAGTGGAGGGTGCTCGCTCTGTCCTTCTCGGGAGAGGGAGACTTTTATGCTGCTGCTGCTGTGATTTGGGCAGAGTAATGGCTTATTTTTGGTGGTTTTGGCTTGCTCACTCGGGCAGAGTGACGACTTATTTTTGGTGGTTTTGGCCTATTTATTTGGGTGGAATAACGGCTTACTTTTGGTGTTTTAAGCCTATTTACTCGGGCAGAGTAACGGCTTAATTTATGGTTTTTGGACCGAGAAAATAGGGTGGATACCTAACTAAAGGGCTAGGGATCACTTTAACTGGTTGGTTTTTGGTTTGGCGGAGTTTTGGCAGGGTTTCAAGGCTTTATAGGAGGACCACTCCCTATCTCACTTCACTCTCTATATTTCTCAGCGTTAGGACAACGCAGAGAAATTTTATCGGTGTTTCTCTTCGTTTCTTCCGGGCTTCTGAAAGTGAGTCCCAACGACTCTATTTAAAGCCTGGGAAGGTACTCATCAGGGATTAAAAATCCTCTCTGTGTGCTTAAATTCCTTGTACACCGAGCTTCGGGAGTTGCACAATGCGTTAACTGGGAGGGCTCCTGTAGCTAGCTGGGCGCGGACATATGCTCTTCTTGGCGCCGCGCCGTGGCACTATTCAACTTTCAAACTTTGCACTTTTATCCCTCGCATTTTACTGTTTCGCGCATCCTGCTTTGCCTTTTGCATTTTTAACTCCTGTAACTTGACATTTGTTAATTTTAAACAGTTCTTGATATCACATGCCAGAGTCACATATCAGGCGTACGAAATTAGGGTGTCTATAGAAGGGCTAGGGTGAATGACGCTTTCTGGGTCAAGCACCTTCTTTTTGCCAGTTTTAGACTTTGTAGATGATTTCACCTACAAAAATCATTTTCAGGAATTAGGACTTTGCTCGAGACAGAACAAACAACCAAAGATTTCATTTTTAAGAAATAAAATAAATTTTCAGACAGAAAAAAAATGAAACCCTTGAATGTTTGGGTAGTTAAAAACAGAGAAACATTAACAGCTGATTCTCAGAAAAATAAGTATCTGAAGTACAGAGAAAACTATTAGATTCAAGGTTTTGAAATAAACAACAATGGCGGAAACCATCAGGATACGCAAAGCGTCCTTTCGAATTCCCCAAAAATATGACTTAGAGAAAGAAATAATAAGCATAAATCAGAAGATAGTAAATTTATGAGTAATGAAACGCTTACCATTGTTGCTATAAGGAAGAAGAAGCAAAGAATAGACGGAGAGGAAGCAGTTGCAGAGAAGAGAGGAGGGTTTGAGTAGAGAGAGAAAATCTGAGAGAGAGAGAGAGAGAGAGAGAGAGAGTTTGTAAAGGTTTGAAAAGAGCGGTTCAAAGTCTATTTAAAGGAGAAGAAAAGTCATTTTAGCGAAAAGGGCCTTGGATGAGTGACGGGTGTCTTTCATCCAGGTTGTAACTAAAGATATTTTCAAGGTAATTAACAAAAAGTGACTTTTAACCCCTTTGCCTTTTTAAAAAATCTTTTACCCTTTAATAGACTAATAGTTAAGATACTAACCGGCTTGGTCTTAAAGTGGTTGTACTATATCATGAACAAAGTTATTAGCAACTAAGTCTGCCGGTATGAAAGAAAGCTTGTAAATAAAAAAGTAAACTTTAAGATGTAGGATCAATCATACCAAAATTTCTCCTTAAATAAGCAAACCTGGTAGCATCCAGTGGCTTGGTGAGAATATCAGCCAATTGATGTTCAGTTGGAACATATACCAAGCTGATGCTACCTTTTTCCACATGATCCTTGAGGAAATGATAACAGCTATCAATGTTCTTTGTCTTTGAATGCATCATTGGATTCTTTGAGACTGAAATTACAGAAGTGTTGTGACACATAATGGGACAATTTGCAGTCTTGATGTTGTAACTCACGAGTTGTTGTTTCATCCATAATAGTTGAGAGCAACAGCTGTTGGAAGCAATGTATTCTGCCTCTGTGGTTGAGTTTGCAACTGATCCTTGTTTCTTGCATGACCATGAGACAAGTCTATTTCCAAGAAATTGACAAGTCCCACTGGTGCTTCTTCTGCTAACTTTGCAGGCTGCATAGTCTGCACCTGAGTACCCAACTAGAACAAAGTTGTTCCTTTTCGAATACCATATACCCAGATTTGTAGTGGTTGAAACATATCTTATGATACGTTTAGCAGCAAGAAAATGTGATTCCTTTGGATCTGCCTAAAATCTAGCACAAACACAAACAACAAACATTATATCAGGTCTACTGGCAGTAAGGTAATGAAGTGAACCTATGATTCCTCGATACTTCGTTATGTTCTCTTGTTTTCTCTTTTCATCTTTGTCAAGATGGCAGTCGGTAGACATTGGAGTTTCGAATCCTTTAGCTGAATCAAGACCAAATTTCTTGATAAGTTCCTTTACATATTTGGTTTGGCTGATGAAGATCCCATCTAAAGTATGTTGAATCTGAAGTCCTAGAAAGTAGGTGAGCTCTCCCATCATGCTCATCTCGAACTTGTGTAGACACCCCAATTTCGTACCCTTGGTATGTGACTGACATAAAATATCAAGAACTGTTAAAAACTTAACAAATGTCAAGTTACAGGAGTCAAAAATGCGAAAGCAAAAGCAGGATGCGCGAAACAGTGAACTGCAGGGGGGAAAGTGCAAAAAATCAGAAAATGGGAAGAAGCATGGTGCCGCACCAAGGCCCCTTGGTGCCGCACCAAGGAGTCCTTGGCCGCACACTGCCTGCCACTATTCGTCTCTCTCACAATGAAATGGTAAAAGTCTTGATGCACGCGGTACAAGCGGCTGATGCAGAGGAAGAAACTCACAAATTCCCAGCGTGTCCTCGGCCTTCACTATAAATAGAGGCCTCCGGCCTCTCATTTCGACACAACATTTTCCTCCGTGATTTTTAATCGCAGCGAAGCTCTGTCGCTCTGCCGATACAATTAGTACGAGAGGTGCGAAATAGGTGAGTGGAAGCCCATAGAGTCTCCAAACCCCGTCCAAACTCTGCCAAATCAAAAACCCATAGGTTATAAGTGATCCCTAGCCTAGTTGTTAGGTATCCACCTCACTTCCCCGGTCCAAAAATCCCAAAGTAAGCCGTTACTCTGCCCGAGTAACGAGCTGAAAAGTCAAAAAACTAAGTCTAGGTTCCGCCCAACCAAAAAGGCCAAAACCTACCCAAATAAGCTGTCACTCTGCCCGAGTTGATAAGCCCAAAACCTCATAAATAAAGCAGTCATTCTGCCCAAATCAAAACAACAACCACACAACAACAACAAAAGACTCCCTCTCCCTGAAGGACAGAGCGAGCACACCGCTGCTCTAAAAGGTAATACCTTTAAGGGCGCAGTTTATTTATTTATTTATTTTTCTGTCTTTTATTTATTTTTAAAAGTTGTTATTTAAATCCGGCGCAATGTAGCCAATATAAGCCGTTGTGCTGCCCGGATTAGAATAGGAAATATTATGTAAAAGAGCCGTTATAAAGGCCAAATATTCTTAAATGTGTCTGTAATTATTGGAAGAAAACGGCTGCAAGTCCGTAAATAATCTAGCCACGAATGTATTTGTTTAAATTTCCCTGTCATTTTAATACCTTATTTATTTGCGAGATAAATGTAACAATAAGCATACTTCAGCCAAAAACCATTTTCGAGACCGAAAGGGCGAGTTGGGTGCCTAGCACCTTCCCAACTCGTAACTTAGCCTCCGAACCCGTTTTCTTTTTCTCTGGTTTATTTTTCTTTTCTTTGGTTTTGCTTTATTTGCCTTAAAATAAAGATGGCGACTCTAAAACTTTCGGATTCAGTGGGGCCTCGCAATATTCCCTCTTTGCATTTTCCCGTTCTCCCCTAAAAAAGGGAGATATGGGAATGGAGGGGTGATGCATTCTCATATCCTGGTATCCCCTAAACAAGGGATAACTTGATGCGGGAAACCCAAAGCTCCCATAGTAATCTGAATGGGCCATAAGGCTATTTTTAATAAATCCATAGTGGGGGCGTCGCAATATCCTTTTTTGCACTTTTCTGTTTTCCCCTAAAAAAAGGAAAATGGGAATGAAAGGGTAATGCATTCTCATATCCTGGTATCCCCTAAACAAGGGATAACTTGATGCGGGAAACCATCAGTTCCCATATTGGATACAAAATCCACTCAAGGCAACCGAGGCACATTCCAACGTGCTAATATAGACAAAGACTCCTCTCGCACTTTTGATTTCGCTCTTCCCCTAAACAAGGGAGGGTGGAAGCGAGAGCGGTGGTGTCCCGCATCCGCGCGTCGCACCCCTATCCAGGCGCGGGCGCGAGGCACATCCCGGGAACCTCACAGTGGCGACTCTGTTGGGGAGTTGTTTTATTTTAAATAAAATGGAGGGCTAGACTCGTAAAATAAAACTTTTTTGTTTTTATTTGTTTCTGGCTGCAGTATGCTTGTCATATTAATTTACGCATTTGAATAAAGTGTTCCCATATGGCCGTGGCTATATTTGTGGATATGATCCTCCATCTTGCAGCAGTTTCGTTCTGATAATTGTTACAGGCATGTTTAAGAGTATAAAAAAAATTCAAAAAAAATTATATATATATATATATATATATATATATATATCAAAAAATTCGAAAAAAAAATATATATATACTATATATATTACAATAAATTCCGGGCAGCACAACAAAAGAGCTGGGGCTTTACTTCCGACTCTATATTATTATTTATTTCAGTTCATTTTCTTTTTCACTTTATTCTGTACATTTATACATATCTGCATTCATTCTGTCATTTTATTTTTGGGGCATAGGACCAAAATTTGTAATTAATAGGAATAGATAGTTTCCCCACTTTTGTTTCTATTTCTTAAAGTGGTGTGCTTGCTTGCTTGCGCTCAATAATAAAAGTCGAGAAAATCCACACATAACAGCAAGACAGGCCATATTTGCTTTATTTTTCTATATCTGTAAAATAAATAAAGACTTTACTGCTTTCTAGATACCGCACACACGTGCACGCATGTAAATATATTCCGAACTGTTACCCTACACCATGGCCAGCCTACCCCTTGCATAAGCCAACGTTAGAATGCATATAGTTTTTCAGACACTTCCGCAGCCACCGGTTTTTGCATCTGGTTATGAGCCACTGTCAAAAAAAATCAATATATATATATATATATATATATATATATATATATATATATATATATATATGTCAAAAAAAATGCGCAAGTTCAAAAAATATATATAATAAGTGCGCACAAAAAAATAGAATAAATATAAATAATAAACAGGGGCTGATTTATAATTCTCAGATGCTCGACCTAGACCATTTCGGATGGTGGAACCTGGAAAGAGTATAGGCCTTTCGCCTCGGGACCGATCCCTGGGAGTCGAAAGGCGTGTGGAATACGTTGGTCCTATACTCGGAGAAAGAATCCACTGCTCCAGAAAAGTCCCGAGATGCTGTCAAAATAAAGCGTGTGCTTATCCTGGTCAATTGTAGGGAACAAAAAAAAATATAATAATAAAATACTAATAAAAAAGCACGCTGTACTCCAAGCCCAGACAGCCTCTAGCCAGCCTTCTGATACCTCCAAACCCATTTTCCTCGAAACACGGCCGAATTTGAAAAGGCGAGATAATATCGCCGGTTGATACGGAAAGTAGTGCGTAACTCAAATCGAGGATATCGGGCCAGTCGAGAAAAGAGGCGTCGATTCGAAGATACGATTTTAGCGAGAATGGCGCCTAAAAGTAAGCTGGGTGCATCCGTGGGCTTTAGGGGGCGCTCGACTCAAAGAATGCAGAATGGTTTGACCAAAAGTTGGGTGCAGCGATGAGTCAAATGGTTAGTCTGGTACAGAGCCTAAAATCCAGTGGTGAGGTGAATTCTTCCCCTGCAGTCCCTCAAAAAGCATCAACCTCTCATGTTCCTCCAAACCCAATTTCTCAGCCAAACCCTAACCCACCAAATATTACCACAACCCAAAATCCCTGTCCAACCCAAAATCCCTGTCCAACCCAAAATCTCTGTCCAACCCAAAATCCCTGTCCAACCCAAAATCCCTATCCAACCCAAAATCCCTATCCAACCCAAAATCCTTATCCTATCCAAAACTCAAATCCTGCCCAAAATCAAAATCCTTACCAGAACTCTCACCAAACACCTCCTCAAAATCCTTATAAAATACCACAGCCAGAAACTAATCCAGCCTTTCCTAGTCCTACCAGCATATACCAAAATCCAACTCCCCCTCCCACCAAAATGGAGGCAGACATGGAGAACTTGAAAAGTATGATGCTCGAAGCCATGGACAAAGAAAAATTTTCTATGAAGGCATTAACGCTAAAACCTGCAGCCATACTACCCCCAAATTTCAAAATGCCCGACATAGAAAAATTCGATGGAACTGGATGCCCTATCTCTCACCTAAAATCTTACTCTATTGGCATGCAGTCAAGAGGGGCTAGCTTCGAAGCCATGGCCTCCAATTTTCACCTCACCTTAATAGGGGCTGCTAAGCAATGGTTAATGCTAGCAGATGATAAAACCATGGGCACTTGGGACCAAATAGCTGAAGGGTTCCTGGAAAGGTACAAAGACAATACCACCACTGAAGATAAAAGGGAACTTGAGGCATGCACCCAAAAAGAAAATGAAACATTCGCAGAATTTGCAGCCAGATGGAAGGATAAAGTCGCCCAGACTTTGGACAGACCTGATCCGGCTGAATCATGCAGAATGTTCATCAAAAACCTCCAGCCAATTTACCTAGAACGTATGCGGTATCTCCCTTATAGCAATTTTAAAGAAATAGTAGAAATAGGAGTCCGTATTGATGAAGAAATACGTACGGGATCCCTAGAGATTGATACACATACACCCCCAATTTCACTCTGTGACTCTGAATCAGGCGAAGAGTCTTCGGAAGAAGTCAATGTGGTTGAAAGAATTCCACCTGGTAAATATAGTAGTGTGCCATGGTCATATGAATCTGCCAACTCTGTTGAAGGAAGCAGTAATGCCAACAAGAACCTCATAGGACCCTACCGAGCAAAAAGAAGGCATTACGATGAACTGAATGCCCCAATGTCCCTGATTTTCCAAGGCCTAATGGCACAAGGGGTTTCGAAACCTATGGAAAACTATCCACCTCTACCAAAGCTATCAGACACATGGGACCACTCTCAGTATTGCGAGTATCATCGTAGCAGTGGCCATCCCACTGATAAGTGTTATAAGCTCATAAGTGCCATCCAAGATCTTATTGATGGCCAAATCATTGAAAAGCCGCACCCATGATTGTCTCTAGTAAAAAGTAGAAAGTACCCTAGAATACCTTTGTATGTTCTTTTGTCGAATAAAATCTCCCGGAAACAACTCTTTTCAACACAGTGTCAATTTTGGAACCCTTGTTATTTTCTGGTACCACTAACAATTTTGCAGGGGCTAAAAAAGTTGACTACTGTCATTTACTCTTGAGAAGACTGTCCGGAGGTACATAATCATTACATCTCATAAAAAAAACTGATTTAATAAAAAAAACAAAGAAAATAAAGAAAAAAAAGGAGATTTCGTTCTCTCTAAAAAAAAAGAGTCTTCGAAAAAAAAAAAAAGAAAGGTTTTTCTATATGTTGTCTTCTGTTTCCCAAAACATGTAAAGACAGAAAATTCCCCCCTCACCATTATTTTCAATCGCCATCACCAGTTGAAAAGTGCATCAGTCATTCGTGATTCAAAAATAAATAAATAAATAAATCTAGCAAGTCCTACTTTGAGATGTCAAGGTCTACCACCACAAAAAAAAAACAAGAAAAGAAAAAAATGAGAAAAATGATGAACAAAAAAAAGAGAAAGAAAAAAAGAAGGAGAAGGACCGATAGGAAGCCAGAAAAGAAAAGAAAGTTGGAAAAACTGGGACAGCCAAGAAGGCAGAAAAGTCTGGAAAGCTGAGAAGTCCAGAAAAGCCAAGCAACTCAGGGATCATACACAACAATTCAGGACTAAGGGCTTTCAAACCCAAAGGTATTTTCTTAGCCCATATCCTTGCAGAGTATGCTCATTTGGTCTTCGTTATTTTGAAAGCCCAACCGAGTCTTCAAACTGAGCCTTCCAAAAGTATATTCAAGCCTGATAAAATTCTTGCTTTTCCTATATTAGCTTGTCGAGTCTTCTTCTTGATCTCTGAGCACCACATATCGCCGAAATATCTATAAAAAAAAATGAAGATGACGAGTCAACTCATGAAAAAACATGATAAATCTACACGAGTTGATGATGAGTCATCAAAAAGATATGGACCCGAAAACTTTTAAGAACACATGAAATCTAGAGCAAGCAAGTCGTCTTGACCAGAATCACCTTCGACCCATTGCGACCGAGCTATTAAACGGTACACTAGGGACTCCCAACCATACACCCAACCCCTCCTAAATGCCTGAACAAACCCACCAATTTCCAAAGCCTAACCATCTCTAAAACCCAGCTTCTCAAAACTGGGGCTGCTCCACCCTTATATATATCCACCAAGAGTGACAATCTTCTTTTATCCCAAGAGAGAGAAGACGAGTATCTCTTCAAGCATTCTCCCAAATTGCTCCGAGAGGTCAAAAAAAAAAGAAAAAAAAGGGGAGTTTCCCTCTCACAAAAAAAAAACGAAGAAAAGAGAAAAAAGAAAGAAAGAAAGAAAGAAAAGCCTCTCCTGAGCAATTGCTTCAAAATAATTCTCTCGCAACAAAAGAAAAACATCAATCACTCTTGGACCACCCCATAACCCACAACCAAAGCCAAAAGCCGACCTCCCAACCATATCCACAACCAGGTCCAAAAAACCAACTTTCTATCCAAACCCACAGCCTAAAAGGCCACCCAATAATCGCCCTGCGATCGCCTTTCCTAAAATAACCAAACCCATGGCCGAAAATACCTTTGAGCAAGAGGCCGATCAGATCCTCAATCCTAAAGCTAAACCATCCCAAATGCTTGAACACTATACCATAACCTAGTCACCACCTATAGCTCTGTTTCAATCGGATGCAACGTGATCTGGGCCCAGGACAGAACTCCTTGCTAAAGACACATAAAATTATCAAAAGATAAATGTTAAGTAGGGTCCATAAAACCTGTGATACTCGGCGATAAGCTCTGGATCATGACTCTTCTTTTTGTCCAGTAGAGTCGTCTCACTTTCTTTGAGCATACTCATTTCTGTCTCCTACAAAAGTTTCTCCAAATTGAGTCTTTCTGGGACTATCTCCAGTTAATCTCTTCAGAAATTTGCCCATTCCATCTTACAAGATTTGGTTGATTAAATTCATCCTGGGGCTTTCTCTCGCCAAAATCATTGGTACACAAAGGCTCATTATCTCCAGAGGAAGTTGTCATTTCCACCTCTGCCTGAAGAAAGGAAAAGGCTATAAAGCCGTGATCCCTAAAAAATAAGCAGCTCATCCTCGCATGCATCGAAAGACTGGCTTCCTATAAGGTAAATGCTCGCTAGGTTGAAAACCCGAAAGGGCGGCCTAGGCAAAAGTTAGAGCACGCACAAAAAAAAAAGGGAAAAGAAAAGAAAAAAAAATGGTTCCTCCGAGGCATTGATTAGTAGGACTCACTAGTCCTGATTGAATTCCTTTTTTTCTGATGCACTAGTCAAAGGACAGAAAACTTACCCAACACATCATCCACCTTCATTTCAAATATCAACTCCTATACACATAACCCTCCAAGACCAACAAAAAGTCATATCTCAAGCTCTTATATTACATTTCCATCATCTTGCCTTATCTTGTCTTAACATGTTTAAGAAACAGATGGTACACATACACATTCAAAAGTTAAAAAAAAAAAGAAAAAAAAAAAGAGAATGAAAAAAATTTCATTCACATGCTTGCATCCTTTGCTTGCATCTTGCTACTGCAACTTATCAGGTCTTCCGCCGCATCGGCCTATGAATGTTCTCCCAGCATCTTGCCAAGGACCACCTCCACAGATCCTCAGCAGTATCATCAAAGGCTACATAGAGTAAAGTCCATATCCCCAGCAGATCAGCCGGCAAATGGGGCAGAAAAGCCAGAAAATCGGCAGCAGAGCAAAAAAATAAATTTCCAGCTAAGACCGGAAATTGCGACTAAAAAAAAAAGACAAAAACAAAAAAACAAAAAAAAATTCCACCAAAAGTTGGAATTGCAACAAAAATCCCCAGCAGGTGCAGTAAAAACAGCAAGTACAACAAAAACAGCAGAGACAGAAATCGCAAGGGCAAAGCCAAGGTAAAAAAAGGTAAGTATTTTACCCATTTTCTGTACATCAATAGCTGTGTTGGAAAACTTTCCTTTAAGGGGCATACAACCCCGGATCAGAGGGAAAGGTTTTGTTCTCCGACGAAGGCACGTTCCTGAGGGGACATCTCATGTATCACAACACTTGATAGACTACCTTTACAGCACATACATCACGACATACCGTCTTTTAGTAATGCGATGGATATCGCATTCAACGTCGCGATGCAATGGATATTGCATCCGTCTTCCAGTGTAATGCGATGGATATCGCATTCAGCGTCGCGATGCAATGGATATTGCATCCGCTTTCCGTGTCAATGCGATGGATATCGCATTCAGCGTTGCGATGCAATGGATATTGCATCCGTCCTTCCTTGTCAATACGATGGATATCGCATTCAGCGTTGCGATGCAATGGATATTGCATCCGTCCTTCCAGGTCAATGCGATGGATATCGCATTCAGCGTTGCGATGCAATGGATATTGCATCTGTCGTTCTGTGTCAACGCAATGGATATTGCGTTTTGTGTTGCGATGCGATGGATATTGCATCCGTTTTCTGTGTTAATGCAATGGATATTGCATTAAGTTTTGTGTCGACGCAATGGATATTGCGTTCAGTGTCGTGATGCAATGGATATTGCATCTACTTTCCGTATTAATGCAATGGATATTGCATTAAGCTTTGTGTCGACGCAATGGATATTGCATTTTGTGTTGCGATGCAATGGATATTTCATCCATTTTCTGTGTTAATGCAATGGATATTGCATTAAGTTTTGTGTCGACGCAATGGATATTGCATCTGCTTTCCGTGTTAATGCAATGGATATTGCATTAAGGTTTGTGTCGACGCAATGGATATTGCGTTTTGTGTTGCGATGCAATGGATATTGCATCTGTTTTCCGTGTTAATGCAATGGATATTGCATTAAGTCTGTGTCAGCGCAATGGATATTGCGTTTAGTGTCGCGATGCAATGGATATTGCATCCGTTTTCCGTGTTAATGCAATGGATATTGCATTAAGTCTGTGTCGGCGCAATGGATATTGCGTTTAGTGTCGCGTTGCAATGGATATTGCATCCGTTTTTCGTGTTAATGCAATGGATATTGCATTAAGTCTGTGTCGGTGCAATGGATATTGCGTTTAGTGTCGCGATGCAATGGATATTGCATCCATTTTCCGTGTTAATGCAATGGATATTGCATTAAGTCTGTGTCGGCGCAATGGATATTGCGTTTAGTGTCGCGATGCAATGGATATTGCATCCGTTTTCCGTGTTAATGCAATGGATATTGCATTAAGTCTGTGTCGGCGCAATGGATATTGCGTTTAGTGTCGCGATGCAATGGATATTGCATCCGTTTTCCGTGTTAATGCAATGGATATTGCATTTAGTTTTGTGTCAGCGCAATGGATATTGCATTTTGTGTTGCGATGCAATGGATATTGCATCCGTTTCCTGTGTTAATGCAATGGATATTGTGGCACCCTAACCATTTGTTGCTTGTGTTCATGCATTCATATTGCTTGTGATCATGTTTACTTAGTTTATAAATGTTTTAGAATCATTCATAAGTCATTCATGAAGCTCTTAACATGTTTAGAATCATGTATGCTTACTTGTTGAATCGCCGGTTCGATTGCTTTGTTTTGGCCTTAGCGATTTTTCCCTCGTTGCTCGTATTGCTTGTATTTCGTCGTGCGAAGTGTTCGTTGAGTTCTTGGCCTTGTATTCAGGTCATAACCATGTTTAGACAAGCCTTTTCCATGTCCAAGTTATCCTAGTATGATTGGTGTTTGATTCGTTAACCATTCGTCGCATGATTCGAGCCTTGTTCTACCTTGTTCCGGATGTTGTTCGGATGTGTTTCCGACTTGTTTTAAGTTGGGTTAGACCTTAGAATGGTTGCCCATGAGTTTGGGACCATTTAGGACATGTTTAGACCAAGTTCAAGGGCTGGACCATGCGCTCGCATCGAATTCTGAGCACCAGCTCGCGGGGCAATGCTGAGAGCATTTGCAAAATGAACATAAGCAGGTCCAGAAGTCCAGGCGCCCGCCTGGCCTCATGTGAGGCGCCCGCCTCAAGTTCTGGAACCACCTACGGAATTTTTCCCCTGTTTTGCTGTTGTACGACTTTTGCTCCTAAACTCCTATCCAAAACCTTTTCTAAACCTCACTTAAACCTCCCTAACCCTCCTTACTTATACCCTAACATCTCTAACAAGTTTTAAGGGTGGATTAAGAGAGCTCTAATGATCATTTAACCCACAAAAATCTGATTTTAAAGAGACCACATCATGTTGACACTTGTCCCACTCACTTGTTGACCATTCTTAAGCCACAAATCAGATGTAGAGACCTCATTTCTCTCCCTCACTCTCCAAAAACGTGAATCATCTTCCTCAAGCTTCTCCCATGGCTTCTTGAAGCTATCTTCTTCATCCTCCATGATCCTTCACTCATTTGCTCAAGCCACCTCCACAAGAAGTGAAGAGCTTGAAGAGTAGATCATTTTCAACCGATTAGTTTTCTTCTTTGCTTTCTTTGCTGTAGAATACAAGTAAGTTACTTCTTTTCTTCTTTGTTTTAGTTCTCATTGACCCTAAGGAAACCAAGCTTATGATGTATGAGGTCAATGAGGACACATAATTGCTTCTTATGCCTTCATCTTGTGTTTTGAAAGAATGAGCTAGTTAGAAGCATGTATAGGATGATTTCTTGCCTATCAAAGTTTATAATACTCTTTCATCTTGTCTATTTAAGGTCTTGAACATGTTAGAAACATGTATTATATGTGTTGCTTGAACAAGTGCTATATGAAAATGCCCTAATTTGAGCCTACATTATATGTTGTTATGTTGTTATGTGTTCTATCCTATAAATTGAACTCTATGACGTATATGAATCACATTGCAATGCCTTGGTGAATTTATAACCTAGATGAACTTAGAAATGGTCTAGGTTGGGTTATGAAGCACATAGCTTCAATTTCTCCAAAATTGGGAATTTAGAGTAAAGACTCAACGGAGTCGACTCTAGGGAAGATTTGAACATGTTGAACCCTAATTTCAATCCCTACGAAGTTTGGACACCGTTTGATTGGGTTTACTCAAATATGAGCTTAGATTAATTGTTTGCAACAAGTTGTTGTGTATGATTGGTTTTGAGCAATTAATTGCCTTGACATGTTTTATGGTAGAGATTAATACCCTACTTGCTCGGATGAGTTCGCTCTTGTCGGATTCAATCCTTAATTGGTTTAAGTCAAGTAAATATCTACTTGTGCATCACATTGAGTCCAGCTGGCATTATTTGGTTTGTTTATTAAGTCAGAGTAGGACGATGCATCGCCTTCACGAATTGTGAGATTCGTGCTCGCTATGGATCGCCGCACCCGGGACCTCACACACACCTCCATTGTTGGCCGCAATGGGGAAGTAGCCCCTTTGCTGTATCAATACGTGCCGCATTGGCTTGCTATCTAAATCGAGTAGGTTCTCGATAAAAGTCGATGTAGTCACAGAGCATCGATGTGGCACGATCCAGTATAATAAAGTTTATTGCAGGAGCTACGAAGCGGCCGTGACTATATCATATCCTACTTGTATGATTTATTTTCCCGCACTTATGTGAATAATGTGCTAAGTGATATATGAAGAACATGTACCATAATTGTGATAAGTGCCATGCTATAACATGAACATGTATTTTTAGTAACTTACTAAGTCTTTCGACTTACCCTATTTGTTTGCTTTGTTTTCCTTAGATCCGAGCCGAGGAGACGGTTCACGCTAGACTCGCCATACTCGCGTTTGGTTGCCTGCGAGCTAGAGGTTGTTCTTTTGGGATTTGTAGATAGACTTTTATTTTGGCAAGGACGTTGGGAAGCAAGTCACTTAGACTTGTCTTGGGATTTTGTTGTTATAGTAAACTTAATGACTTGATACTTATAATCTTTTGTATGCCGACTTATAGGTCGAGCTTGTTTATATGTTAATGGTTCACTACAGTTTCTTCCGCTAAAACTCTTTTAAATATTATTGTTGTTGTTGTCTCCGGCATGTTGTGGCCGTTGAGGATATTATATGCATGTGTTAAAATTGTAGGAGTAGTTGTTGGGTTCCGGCTGTAACGTCGCCGATGACTTGTTTATTTTAAGATTATTTTCCGGCCAAGTGTAGCCGAGTTGTTGTTTGTATGCGATGTTGCGCCACATGAATTTTATAATCCTACTTGTGCATGCTTACTTGTGTATATTTGGGCGGTCCGACTTGGGGTTTCGCATTGGAATCCGGGTCGGGGTGCCACAAATATTGCATTAAGTTTTGTGTCGACGCAATGGATATTGCGTTTTGTGTTCCGATGCAATGGATATTGCATCTGTTTTCTGCAATGGATATTGCAGTCCGTTTTGTGTCAACGCAATGGATATTGCGTTTAGTGTTGCGATGCAATGAGTTTCACATTTTGATATGCGTTGTTTTCACTAGGTTGTAATGGATATTACGACTATCTTTCCGCATAACACTTGTCTGCATTACAACACTTGTTCCCCAGTAGAGGGTGAACTACGTTTGGTCTGATTCCTTGAATAAGGATACGTAGGCAGCCTACGTCAGTAGGTCCGATCATCACAACAATAAAAAGAAAAAAAAAAGAAGGAATAAATTCCCCAGCAAGAGTGACAAAAATGCCAAGATCAGCCGAATCCGCGACAGCCACCCGGGTGCAAACAGGTAAGTCAGGTACAGTATTCTTACCCTGACTCTAGAATAATTTCCTTTTAAGGAAAGTTTTTCTTAAAAAAAACACAAAAACACAAAAAAAAAAAAAAAAGTGGAATATTTCAAAAACACAAAAAAGATGAATATTTCCAAAACACAAAAAAAAGGAATATTTCAAAAAAAACACAAAAAAGAGGAATATTTGAAAAAAAAAACAGAGAGAGCGAGAAAAAGGAAGGAAAAAGAATGTTTTCCACTTCACAATTTTCGAAAATACTTGAAGAATGATCAATTTGCCGTGCTCGGCGACGGATCTTTATCGGTCGAGTGCAGTTTTCTGGATATCTGAAAGTTTTCGGGTTATGTTTGGAAACAAGGCAGCGACCAGCCAGACATAACTTAGAAAATTCTTCTTAACACGTTTCAACGACAAGGTATTGACCGGTTGAAATGTGGTGGCAAAAAAACATTCAAATCTTCATACCGTATTTGACAACGGTTTCGGACCGGAAGAATACGACTTTTTCGAAAACACAAAAATCTTTTTCCGTCGTGTTCTCGATCGGGCTTGACCCGAAGGACATGACATCCTCACTTGGTTGTAGTTTAGGTTTTGGCCTGAACTACGTTTGGTCTGATTTCCTTTAATAGGGAATACGTAGGCAGCCTACATTAGTAGGTCCGACCATCAGAGCACATTGAATTCATATCTGCTTAAAACTGCGATAATTTTTTATAACCGACTAAAAATGTCTAGGTTATAGAGTTTGGATAGCATATTAACTGTGCATTGTAACTGCTACCAATTGCATTCTCCCGTTCTTAAATGAACAAAATTGGAGAGTCTATTGTTTATCAACGATGTTCGTCTACTCAGTAAGCCTTAAGGTTACCCGTAGACTCCATCGTTGAGGGGCTCTGTAGACACCCCAATTTCGTACCCCTGGTATGTGACTGACATAAAATATCAAGAACTGTTAAAAACTTAACAAATGTCAAGTTACAGGAGTCAAAAATGCGAAAGCAAAAGCAGGATGCGCGAAACAGTGAACTGCAGGGGGGAAAGTGCAAAAAATCAGAAAATGGGAAGAAGCATGGTGCCGCACCAAGGCCCCTTGGTGCCGCACCAAGGAGTCCTTGGCCGCACCATGCATGCCACTATTCGTCTCTCTCACAATGAAATGGTACAAGTCTTGATGCACGCGGTACAAGCGGCTGATGCAGAGGAAGAAACTCACAAATTCCCAGCGTGTCCTCGGCCTTCACTATAAATAGAGGCCTCCGGCCTCTCATTTCGACACAACATTTTCCTCCGCGATTTTTAATCGCAGCAAAGCTCTCGCTCTGCCGATACAATTAGTACGAGAGGTGCGAGATAGGTGAGTGGAAGCCCATAGAGTCTCCAAACCCCGTCCAAACTCTGCCAAATCAAAAACCCATAGGTTATAAGTGATCCCTAGCCTAGTTGTTAGGTATCCACCTCACTTCCCCGGTCCAAAAATCCCAAAGTAAGCCGTTACTCTGCCCGAGTAACGAGCTGAAAAGTCAAAAAACTAAGTCTAGGTTCCGCCCAACCAAAAAGGCCAAAACCTACCCAAATAAGCTGTCACTCTGCCCGAGTTGATAAGCCCAAAACCTCATAAATAAAGCAGTCATTCTGCCCAAATCAAAACAACAACCACACAACAACAACAAAAGACTCCCTCTCCCTGAAGGACAGAGCGAGCACACTGCCGCTCTAAAAGGTAATACCTTTAAGGGCGCAGTTTATTTATTTATTTATTTTTCTGTCTTTTATTTATTTTTAAAAGTTGTTATTTAAATACGGCGCAATGTAGCCAATATAAGCCGTTGTGCTGCCCGGATTAGAATAGGAAATATTATGTAAAAGAGCCGTTATAATGGCCAAATATTCTTAAATGTGTCTGTAATTATTGGTAGGAAATGGCTGCAAGTCCGTAAATAATGTAGCCACGAATGTATTTGTTTAAATTTCCCTGTCATTTTAATACCTTATTTATTTGCGAGATAAATGTGACAATAAGCATACTTCAGCCAAAAACCATTTTCGAGACCGAAAGGGTGAGTTGGGTGCCTAGCACCTTCCCAACTCGTAACTTAGCCTCCGAACCCGTTTTCTTTTTCTCTGGTTTATTTTTCGTTTCTTTGGTTTTGCTTTATTTGCCTTAAAATAAAGATGGCGACTCTAAAACTTTCGGATTCAGTGGGGCCTCGCAATATTCCCTCTTTGCACTTTCCCGTTCTCCCCTAAAAAAGGGAGATATGGGAATGGAGGGGTGATGCATTCCCATATCCTGGTATCCCCTAAACAAGGGATAACTTGATGCGGGAAACCCAAAGCTCCCATAGTAATCTGAATGGGCCATAAGGCTATTTTTAATAAATCCATAGTGGGGGTGTCGCAATATCCTTTTTTTCACTTTTCTGTTTTCCCCTAAAAAAGGGAAAATGGGAATGAAAGGGTAATGCATTCCCATATCCTGGTATCCCCTAAACAAAGGATAACTTGATGCGGGAAACCATCAGTTCCCATATTGGATACAAAATCCACTCAAGGCAACCGAGGCACATTCCAACGTGCTAATATAGACAGCACTCCTCTCGCACTTTTGATTTCGTCTTCCCCTAAACAAGGGAGGGTGGAACGAGAGCAGTGGTGTCCCACATCCGCACGTACGCGCACCCTTATCCAAGGGCGTGCGGGGGCACATCCCGGGAACCTCACAACTTGCTTAGCATCAGCTTCTCGAATCTCTTGCACAGGCTTTGGTTTGTTGATCCAAAGATGATGTCGTCCACATAGATTTGTACCAGAAGATTTGTGCTTGAGGAAGAACAGAGTTGTGTCTATTCTTCCTCTCATGAATCCTTGTTCAATTAAGAACTTGGATAAAGTTTCATACCAAGCTCTAGGAGCTTGTTTGAGGCCGTAGAGTGCTTTCTTGAGTCAGTACACTTGATCATGTTTGTCTTGGATGACAAAACCTGGAGGTTGTTCAACGTATACCGTTTCTTGAAGATCACCATTGAGAAAGGCACTCTTCACATCCATCTGATATACTTTGAAGTCCATGAACGAAGCATAGGTTAGAAAGAGTCTAATTGCCTCTAATCTGCCAACAGGAGCAAATGTTTCATCGAAGTCAATTCCTTCTTCCTGTCGGTAGCCTTGAGCAACCAGTCTAGCTTATTTTCTGGTGACATTTCTATCTTCATCTCTCTTGTTTCTGAATACCCACTTGGTGCCTATAACTGGGTGGCCAGTAGGTCTTTGAACTAAGCTTCACACTTTGCATCTTTCAAACTGATTCAGCTCTTCTTGCATAGCTTCAATCCAGTAATGGTATTCGATAGCTTCATCAATCTTCTTTGGCTTGATTTCAGACATGAATGCGAAGGTAAACATAGTCTCATTTCGAACATTACTTCTCGTACGAACTCCTGAGTTGAGATCACCAATGATTTGTGAGATGGGGTGATCTCTTGTTTCAATAACTGCTTGAGGAAGATAACTTCTAGTGAGTTCTTCCCTTAGAGAATCTGGAGAAGGTAGAGAAGGTGATTCACCAAAATCGTGTTCAAAAGAGGTAGAATCTTCGAGACCTTCATTTTCTGGTGAACAAAAAGGGTGAGTGATCTGTAAAGGTGTTTGAGGTAAAACATAAGAGATGGGTTCAGGGTCAACAAAAGGGTTGGAATAGGTACCAGCAGAGTTTAAGTCTACTGGTATTGGGTTAGCAGAACTAGAAGAGTCTGCAGTTGGAAGATTCTGAGGTGAAGTAGAAGTAAAAGCTTTATTTGTACCTGTCTCAACATCATCAGAATCATCAGCAACATTTGGAGCCTTTCGAGGCTCTAATAAATCGTATTCATCAAAAGTAACATGCACAAATTCTAAGATTTTCAAAGAAGTTTTGTTAAATATGTGAAATGCTTTTGAATGATTGGAATAGCCCAGAAAAATTCCTTCGTCTGATTTTGAATTAAATTTACCTCAATATTATTTTCCATTGTATAGAATAAAACATTTACAGCCGAAGATTTTTTTAAAAAAATCCTATGTTTGGGGCTCTTCATCTCCATATTTCATGTGAAGTTTTATTGTGAAATTTATTTGCCAGGGATTGATTCTGGGTAAAACATGCAGCGTTGACAGCTTCTGCCCAGAAGTATTTCGGAAGTCTAGCTTCTGCCAACATAGTTCTTGCTGCTTCAATGAGTGTTCTGTTCTTTCGTTCAGCTACACTGTTTTGTTGAGGAGTTCCTGCAGCAGAGAAGTTGTGGCCGATCCCGTGGTCATCACAGTATCTTTCAACACTGTTGTTCTTGACTTCGGTGTCGTTGTCTGATCTGATGTCACTTATGTCTTCAAGCTTTTGGGTTTGAAGTCTTCTGAAAAGAACGGTGACTAGATCATATGTCTCATCCTTTGAGGTCATTGTTTCGATCCAGGTGAACCTAGAGTAGTCATCAACTACTACAAGTGTATACTTGTCTCCAGAGATACTGACTGTAGTGATTGGTCCAAAGAGATCCATGTGCAGAAGTTGAAGAGGTCTGGAAGTTGACATGACTGACTTTCTCTTGAAGGAAGACTTGGAGAGTTTTCCTAACTGGCAAGCCTTGCAACTTCTATCGTGGTCGGTAGACACCGTAGGTAGACCTTTAACAAGCCCATCTTTGGAGAACTTGGAGAGGTACTTGAAGTTGAGGTGACGGAGACGCTTATGCCACAGCCAACTGTTGTCACGAATGTTGTTTGCAACTAGGCAAAGGCTGGAGGATCTCCCTAGAAGGTTTAAGTCCACGACATAGATGTTTCCTTATCTATTGTCGGTCAGTAATGTTGAGCAGGATTCACGATCTTTGATGAGACATTAGTTGGAAGAGAATTGGCAGATAAGTCCTTTGTCGCAGAATTGGGATATGCTCAGAATATTATGCTTTAAGTCATTCACTAGAGAATCTTTGTTGATGGAGAGACTTCCTCTAGTGATTGAGCCATACCCAATTGTTTTCCCTCTTGTATTGTCGCCAAAAATCACCGTAGGACCTTTAGCTTCAGCTATATCTGAGAGTAGACTTCAGTTCCCTATCATGTGCCTTGAACAGCCACTGTCAAGCTACCAGATGTCCTTATCGTCTGAATCTATAACCATGAAGCAGACCTGAAAAAGTCAAAGGAATGAGGTCCCCTTTAGTTTCTTTTGGGTCTTGAGGATTAGCAACCTTTTGGGACCCATACCTGCTTAACCCTGAGAGAACTAGGTTTCTCAGATTTTGGTGTGAACCTTAGCAGGCATTCTGGGGCCAGATGGCCTAAACAGTTGCATGAATGACATAGATGAAAGTTCCATGAAGGACAGTGATTAGCTTTAGAGTGCTTGTGACTTTCCTTATTCCCAACAGTAGTCTTGGGTTCAGCTAGCTTGTTGACAGTAGGCTTAATTGGTTTCTGTTGAACCTTCCTTGATTTGTTACCAGCAAACTTAGTCTTGGTTGGTCTGTTATTAACTGTTTTAGGAGGATTCGGCAGAATTCCTTTACGTTTATTGTCAATTAACTTGGGAGCCTTAGCCATTTCATAGACGAACTTGATAGGTACCAGCAGAGATTTCGTAGGTCTACCGCCAGCAGACTTTGCTTTAGCAGAGCTGTTGTCGGTAGACTTTGATTTCTCTACTGTTCCTTTCTCAAGCTTCTCATTACAGACAGTCTCTTTGGCTTTCCCCTTGTGAGCCTTGGGGTAAACATATGGTACACTTGTATAGCCAAGTCCATGTTTACCTTTGTTCCCAAAAGTCTGTTTGGAGAAGGAAGTATCATCAGCAGTCTTGGAGGATTCACCTTTCTCTGTGACAGAAGAGTATGCAATGCTGGGCTCATCATTATAGCCTAAGCTTGATTTATCTCCAATTGGCTTTTTGCTAGAGAGGATTCCGTCGAAGGTTTCTGTTAGTCCCAAAGGGCACAATAATAAGCTAAAAGGGGGGGTTGAATAGCTTATTAGACATTTAAAAGTTTTTGTATAAATTCATAAAACAAGCACTTGCAATCTATTGAAAAGATTGAAGTAGCGGAAGTCTTGTAAGGAAGACAGTTCAAGTGTGCCGGTGAAGCACTACCGGTATACTTTGCTAAATACTCAAGTCTGCTGTTTGAAGTGATAAGTAAATAGATATGAAACAATGTAAAGCAATAAGCAACAGTAATGAAAGAACACAAGTATTTTGAGATGATTCGCACTATAAAGAGTGCTACGTCCACCACCAAGGCAGTCAACCTTGGATTTAAATGTGCACTATATTTTCCACTAGTTCTATTACAAAGAATTCCAATGGATCGTGAACAAAATATTTGACTTGTGTTTGGGGGTTGGGAATTGAATATCTGGACAAACAGAATATTCAATGGTGCAGAAGAATAGAATAAGGAACAACCATAAGAAACAAAAGATAAAGTGTTGATGCAGATCTTCTTGTTGTTGTTGAGGACTTCGTTGATCAGTTTAAGATCTCTTGAATGAACTGAGTATATAAGAATTTATGTTGTTGGAGAAATTAAGAGCCTTTTTTCTTCAGTCTTTAATGGTAGTATTTATAGCTGGGGCATTTTTTAAACCGTTTGGAGAAGACGAAGAGTAACAGCTCTATTAGGTTGAATACATTAAATGCATGGAGATGACTTTGTAGATTTCGTCTTCACTGATACTGAGCGGGGAATGGTGAAGTGTTGTTACAGCAGCTGTGAGCAATCGAGTTGCACTGCAATAGTTGGTCTGAGGCTCGTAAGTGTCGGTGTTCACCGCTTCTGTCACTATTCAGGAGGTGAAAGTCTTCATGCTTTTCGGAAAGCTGGACAGGCGTGTCTGAGAAGTCATGTGTTGATGAAGGATTGGTTTAATTCAAATTCAAACTGATAAAGGTTGAATTTAATTAATCCACTAAAAGCTTAATGACTGGACACGGCATGCTTGAGTAGGTGTAGACAAGGTCTGCCGCTGGATGCTGTATGAAGTCTTTGGGTGAAGCCTTCAGCTGAAGTCTGCTGCTGAACCTGTGAAGCCTATAAAAACTATTCTAAGACCTTTCTATACACAGTTGCCACGCTAATTGATACGCAGCCCAATTAGCCACTAAGTATAGACCTAATGTAATGTATGAACATATGTAAATCAAGATACAAATGAGAAACAACAGTTTCCTTGTAGCTGTTCCAGGAGTCAATCGTCTTTTGCAAGGTAATTTTATCAAGGTCCAGCCCTTTGATGTGCTCAGTTAGACAATCATCGATCAACTTTATCACAAAGAAATTTGTATTCTCCTTTTAGCTTGATACTCTCTTGTTGACAGCTATTGAGAGTTTGAATCTCAGCTATCAGCAAAAATTTCTCAGCAGCAAGCTTTTCAAAGTTCTTTGCGAGTTTTACATAGGCTACTCTGAAAGAGTTGAACTCCTCAAGCATTTCTTGATTATCCTTGAGTAGTACGTCCTTACTGAAGTTTTCACAGTTGATCTCATCTTTTACGAAGGGACTAGGTGAGATTTTGACTTCATGTTTAGAGTCATAGGTGGGACTTGATTCATGAGCTATTAAGCATATATTGGCTTGCTCACAATCGTCCTCATCCTCTTCTGAATCTGTCTCAAACCATGTAGCAACCTGTTTTTCTTCAATGTCTTCAGCCAGCATATCTTTTTGTTTTTGAAATTTCTTATACGGAGGCTTTCGGCATTGTGGGTCCCCCCGAGTGCGCCCGCGCCCCGCGCGCCCTTGGATAGGGGTGCCCGTACATACGGAAGCGGGACACCACGCTTTCCATTCCACCCTCCCTTGTGTAGGGGAGGACGAAATTAAAAATGCGGAAAGGGTGCTGTCTGAATAGCGTGTTGAATACGCCTCGGTGACTTTAGTGAATTTTTGGTCCAATATGGGAGCTTTGGGTTTTCTACATCAATTTATCCATTTTTTAGGGGATACCAGGATATAGGAATACATCACTCTTTCATTCACATCTTCTCTTGTTTAGGGGAAAAATGGAAAGTGCAAGAAAGAATATTGTGAGGCCCCACTATGGATTTTATGAAAATTGCCTTATGGCCTATTCTGAATCACTATGGGTGCTTTGGGTTTTCTATATCAAGATATCCCCTTTTTAGGGGATACCAGGATGCAAGAATACATTATCTTTTCATTCTCATTCTCCTTTTTTTAGGGGAAAACAGAATAGTGCAAGAAAAGATATTGCGAGGCCCCATTGGATCCAAAATGTTTTATAGAGTCGTCATATTTATTTTGAGGAAGAAACAAAGAAAAACCAAAAAAAGAAAACCAGAGATTGTAAAAACGGGTTCGGAGGCTAAGTTACGAGTTGGGAAGGTGCTAGGCCCCAACTCGCCTTTGGGTCTCAAAAATAGTTTTTGGTTAAAGTATGTTTTTTGTTATATTTATTTAGCAAATAAATAAAGCATTAAAAGATACGAAATAAAAACAAATACATCCGTGGCTACATTATTTACGGACTTGCAGTCGTCTCTTTACAAATAATTACAAATATACTTAAAATATTTGGCCATAATAATGGCTCTTTTTAGTGCTATTTTCTAAATAAATCCGGACAGCACAACTTCTTATATTTTTACATTGGGCCGGATGAAAACTAACACTTTTTACAAATAAAAATCTTAAAACTTACCTACTAGCGGACTAGAGTGTGCTCGCTCTGTCCTTCAGGGAGAGGGAGTCTTTTTATGGTGTGGGGATTCAGGTAGAATGACTGCTTCCGAAAGTTGCTTTTGGCTTCGGGATCCGGGCGGAGCAACTGCTTAGGATTGATTGATTGATTTGATTGAGGGATGCGGAAATCGGGCAGAACAATGGCTTATTTCTGACTGATTTGACCTTTTAATTCGGGCAGAGCAATTGCTCTTTCCGAAATTTTTGGACCAAGGAAATAGGGTGGAAACCTAGCTGGGAGGTAAGGCTCACTTTGACCGGTTAGTTTTGAGTTTGGAGGAGATTTGGCAGGGTTTCGAGGCTTTATAGGAGGATCGCTCACTATCTCACTTCGCTCTCTATTTCTTCAGCGTAACAACTAAGCGGAGAATTTTGGGGAAGAAAAGGTGTACTGAAAGCGAACCCCGAAGGCTTTATTTATAGGCTGAGAAGAGGACTCATCGGGGATTACAATTTCCTCCTGCGTGCTTCAATTTCTTGTACTGCGTGCTGAATAATTTGCACAATACGTTAAGTTCAGAGCACACTGTAGCAGTTTGGGAGCTACTGTAGCACAATTTGGGTGCCTCCCATAGGTAAACTGGGTGCTGCCCCCACTCTGAGTGTGGGTGGCGCCAGCTTTCATACTTTGGTCTTTTCTGGCACTTTGGCCACCTGCATTTCACTGTTTTGCGCATCCTACTTTGTCTTTCGCATCTTTGAACCCTGTAACTTGACATTTGTTAAGATTTAACAGGTCTTGATATTTCATGTCATGTTACATACAAAGGGTACGAGATTGGGGGTGTCTACAGGTATGCTTTGATTTTGGCTTTGGACATTTAGATGCAAAATGACCAGGTTTTCTACAGTTATAACACACTAGCTCATTGTTAGACATGCTTTTAACAGATTTTCTAAAAGGCTGCTGGTGTGTGTCCTTCTTTCCATATTTTGCAAATTTTTTAAAACATTTAACAAACATTTCAAGTTATTCATCTGAAAGAAAATCGTTTTCACTGGAGGAAGTAGAAGGTTTGTATTCAACTGGGGTTTCTTCTTGTACCATGGCTGGCAAGGACAAGGTTTTGAACTGCTTGTCCTGTTCTAGAGCTTGATTAACTTCAAGCTCATAGACCTTTAAACTTGCATAGAGACTACGAAGAGTCATTTCATTCAAGTTCTTAGATTCCTTCATGGCGGTAGTCTTAACATGCCATAGACTACCTAGAGAGCCTAGAAACCTCATTTTCATTTCTTTCTTGTCATAAGTTTTACCAAGAGAAAAAAAACTATTTATTACCTCACTGAAGCGATCATAAGCTTGACTCAAGGTTTCCTTGGGATCCTTTTTTGAATGAATCGAATTGTTGGGTGAATGTGTACTTCCTGTTGTCTCTTGTATCTTGGTCTCCGTCCAAGTATTCAATGAGAGCTTCCCACATTTCTTTGCCAGTAGTACATCGGATCACTTGTTGGTAGGTGCTGGTGTCTAGTGAGCTACTTATGATGTTGATGGCTTTACTATTAAGCTCCACTAGCTTTATAATGTCCTTAATCCATTCAGATTCTTCTTTATGTACTTCAACATGATTACCAGCAGTGCTTGCCAGAAGATTTGCCTTCATTGGTACATGACGTCCTGCTAGTACGCACTTCCATAACCTGTTGTCAATAGAATTCATAAAACGCATTACCTTATCCTTCCATACATCGAAATGGTATTCGTCCAATATTGGGACGTGGTTCACATTTGACGTAGGTAGCACGTAGTGAGTTTGTGCCATTGGATCGTGTCTCTCACGAGTTTAATCTTGGAAAAACTAGTTTTCGAAGAGTCAAGCTCTGATACCAATTGTTAGTCCCAAAGGGCACAATAATAAGCTAGAAGGGGGGGGTTTGAATAGCTTATTAAACACTTAAAACTTTTCGTATTGATTCCTAAAACAAGAACTTGCAATCTATTAAAAAGATCAAAGTAGCGGAAGTCTTGCAAGGAAGACAAACTAAGTCTGCTGGTGAAGCACTACCGGTAGACTTAGCTGGTTACTCAAGTTTACTGATAAAGGAATAAGTTAACAAATATGAAGACAGAGTAATGCAGTAAGTAAAGAACACATGTATTTTGAGATGGTTCCCACTATAAATAGTGCTACGTCCACCACCAAGGCAGTCAACCTTGGATTTAAATGTGCACTATATTTTCCACTAGTTCTATTATAGAAATGTCTAATGGATCGTGTACAAAATATATGAGTTGTGTTTGGGGGTGGGGGTATTGAATATCTGGACAAAAAAGAATATTCAACGTGCAGAAGAATAGTAGAAGGAACAACAATAAGAAGCAAATGATTAATGGTTGATGCAGATCTTGTTGTTGTTGTTGTTGAGTACTTCGTTGATCAGTTAATGATCTCTTGAATGCACTGAGTATATAAAGCTTGATGTAGTTGTGAAGATTTCAGAGCATTGTTTTCTTCAGTCTTTAATGGAAGTATTTATAGCTTGGGCATTCTTTGAGATTGTTGGAGAAGACGAAGTGAGTAACAACTCTATTAGGTTGAATGCTTTAAATTCCTGGAGCTGTTTGTTGGCTTCCTCTTCAATTGATACTAAGCAGGGAATGGTGAAGAGTTGTTGCAGCAACTAGCAGATGAGCGACAATCAGAGTTGCATACCTGCAGTAGTTGGTACAGTCTGTATGTGTCAGTCTGTGCACCTGCTCTGTCACTTTTCAGGAGACGAAAGTCTTCATGCTTTTTCGGAAAAGCTGGAGGGATGTATCAGAGAAGTCTGGAGATGATTTAATTCAAATTCAAACTGCTTTAGGCTTGAATTAAATAATCCACTTAAGCTTTGAAGTCTGGAAGTCTTGGACATGTCATGTTGTTCGAGTGCAGACAAGGTTTGCCGCTGGAGGCTGCTTGAAGTCTTCCGGTGAAGCCTTCAGCCGAAGTCTTCCGCTGAAACCTGTGAAGTCTAGAAAAATATTCTAAGGCAAAGTTCTATACACAGTTGCCACGCTAACTAGTATGCAACCCAATTAGCCATTAAGCATAGAACCTAATGTAATGAATGAACAAATGCAAATCAAGATACAATGAGAAACAACACTGGGTTTTTTCACTGCAACCTTCTGTGGAGATCTGAGAATCGTTGTAGAAGACGATCTCCTTGTAGAACTCACAGCTTTCTCGACTAGATTCTTGATGTCGATGCTTGATGCGACTGTTGTTGAAGAAGAATAATTTCTTTTATAGACAGGAGTCTTTTTGATCGTTGAGAGATGTTGAAATATTTTCTATCCATTGAAATAGTTTTGTCGTTGAAGACTGTTGGATAAAGATTTTGTTCGCTAGATCTTTGACTATTGGGTAAAAACTTTGTTCTGCAGATCCTGGAACTATTGCCCGTCAGACTGTATTGCCTTCTGAAAAGTAAGTCTGAATTATAATGCACTATCAAGTGGTTTGTTCAATAAAGTAGATTCTTTTGACTTTCCAAACCACGTGTAGAGGGAGAAGATCTTACAACATCTGAGATATCAGACTTCATAAAGATATGAATGACTTTTGAGGCTTGAACATATTTTTGTCACTTCTTGATCTCCTGCAATCTTTTCTCTTTGTAGCACGTGCAGACCAAGTATGCTGGTAAGTTGTTCAATCCAGAGGAGTGAGACTTTTGCAAGAAAGGACTGCTGGCTGTTGGATACTGTATGAACAATCGAACCATATCATATCTGCTGGTGGCGAGTGTAGACACCCCAATTTCGTACCTCTGGTATGTGACATGACATAAAATATCAAGACCTGTTAAAACATTAACAAATGTCAAGTTACAGGGTCAAAAGTGCAAAAGGACAAAGCAGGATGCGCAAAAGGACGAACTGCAGGGACCAAAGTGCTCAAAAAGTGCATAGTTTGGAAATGGGTGTGGCCACCATTGAAATTCGGCATGGCTCCCAATTTTTTGGGTTAGGCACCCAAATTGGTGGGCTTGGCGCCCAAATTCCATTTCTCTGCCCACTGTTCATCAAACAGTTGCCGCAAAATGCAACTCACTCAGCACAGTGTACACTCAAACGATGCGCAGAGAAGGAAATTTAATTCCTTCGGTGTCCTTGTTTTCTCCTATAAATACAGAGGCTCGGCTCCTCATTTCAGAACAGAAAATTTGCGTAAAGCTTCTCCGCGTTCTCGTTACGCTGGAGAAATAGAGAGCGGTGTGAGATAGTGAGTGATCACCTCAAAAAGCCTCGAAACTCTGCCAAACCTCCGCCAAACACAAAACCAACCGGTAGAAGTGAACCTTAGCCCCCCAGCTAGGTATCTACCCTATTTCCCCGGTCCAAAAATAGTGGAAAGAGGAGTTGCTCTGCCTGATTTAAAAGGCCTAATCAGCTAGAAATAAGCCGTTACTCTGCCTGATTTCAGCCTACCTCAAGCCAACAAACAACCAAAAACAAACAGTTACACTACCCAAATCCCTAGGCCAAAAAGTAACTTTCAGAAGCAGTCACGCTGCCCAAATTCACACAACACACAACACACAACAACAACAACAACAAAAAAAGACTCTCTCTCCCCGAGGGATAGAGCGAGCACACCCTAGGCTGTCTGTAAGTTTTATTTTAAAGTCTTTCATTTTGTAAAAGTATTATTTCCAATCCGGCCCAATGTAGTCATATAAGCAGTTGTGCTGCCCGGATTTAGTTAGGAAATAGTACTAAATGTAGCCGTTATTATGGCCAAATCTTTTCAGATGTATTTGTAATTATTTGCTTTATTTATTCATTAAAGTCTTTATTTGTAAAAGTATTATTTCCAATCCGGTCCAATGTAAATATATAAGCAGTTATGCTGCCCGGATTTAATTAGGAAATAATACTAAATGTAGCCGTTACTATGACCAAATATTTTCAAGTATATTTGTGATTGTTTGTAAAAGAGACTGTTGCAAGTCCGTAAATAATATAGATGTAACGGATGTATTTTGTAGGCAGTTAATGCTTTATTTATCTGTTAAATAAATATAACAAAAAGCATACTTTAGCCAAAAACCGTTTTGAGACCGAAAGGGCGAGTTGGGTGCCTAGCACCTTCCCAACTCGTAACTTAGCCTCCGAACCCGTTTTCTTTATCTCTGGTTCTTTTTCTAGTTTGCTTTATTTTTGCCTTAAAATAAAGATGGCGACTTTAAAAACATTTTGGATCCAGTGGGGCCTCGCAACATCTTTCTTTGCACTTTCACGTTCTCCCCTAAAAGAGAGAGAATGGGAATGGAAAGGTGATGTATTCTTATGTCCTGGTATCCCCTAAACAAGGGATAACTTGACATAGAAAACCCAAAGTACCCATAGTGATCCAAAATAGGCCATAAGGCTATTTTCATAAAATCCATAGTGGGGGCGCTACAACATTCCTTCCTTGCACTTTCACGTTTTCCCTAAAAATGGGAATAGAAGGGTGATGCATTCTCATATCCTGATATCCCCTAAACAAGGGATAACTTGATGCGGGAAACCCAAAGCTCACATATTGGATCAAAAATCCACTAAAGGCAACCGAGACGCATTCCAACGCGCTATTCCGACAGCACTCCTCCCGCACTTTTGATTTCGTCCTCCCCTAAACAAGGGAGGGTGGAACAGGAGCAGTGGATGTCAGCGCATCCGCACGGACGCGCACCCCTATCCAAGGACGCGCGGGGCGCGGGAGCACGTTTCCCGGGAACCCACAGTGGCGACTCCGCTGGGGAGATCGTTTTTATTTTAATGAATAAAAATTGAGGACTAGACTCAGTAACCAAAACCTTTTTTTTCTTTTGTTTCTGGCTAAAGTATGCTTGTTATATTAATTTAAACAGTTGAATATTGCGTTCCTTTAACATCCGTGTCTATATTTGTGGATATGATCCTCCATCTTGCAGCAGTTTCATTTCAAATAATGTCGCGGATATACTTGAAAATATTTGTATTTTTCAAAAAAAAAATATTTGCAAAAAAAAATATATTTATATATAACAAGCAATACTATCCGGGCAGCATAACAAAACGGGCCGGGGCTTTGTTTTTAAAATCTGTTCATTTTCAGCCTTATATTATTTTATTCTGCTTTATTTTCATTCTGCAAAATATATATGCATACATGCATTCATTCTGTCATTTTATTTTGGGGATTAGGACCCATTTTTTTATAAGAATAGATAGATTTCTCGCTTTTCTTTCTATTTCTTGATGATATGCTTGCTTGCTCGCGCTTAAACTAAAAAGCCGAGAAAATCCATACATAACAGCAAGACAGGCTATATCTGTTTTATTTTCTATTTCTATATCTGAATAAAAGAAAAAAGAAAAAAAACTTTTTTTGCTTTTTAGATACCGCATACACGCGCACATGCATATAAATATATTTCGAACTGCTACCTTACACCATAGCCAGCCTACCCCCTGCATAAGCCAACGTTAGACTGTATATAGATTTTCAGGACACTTCAAAGACCGACCGGTTTTTGCATTTTAAATTGTGGGTCAGCCCCAGTAAAAAAAAATGTGCGCAAGTCAAGAAAAAAAAATTGTGCGCAAGTCAAAAGAAAATATGCGCAAGTCAAAAAAAATATACCCTGGGGCTGATTTATTATTTTCAAATGCTCGACCTAGATCACTTCGAATGGTGGATCCCGGAAAGAGTATAGGCCTTTCGCCTGGGATCAGTCCAATCTCGGGGAGTCGAAAGGCAGGTGGAATACGTTGGTCCTATACTCTCGAGAAAGAATCCACTGTTCCAGGAAAAATCCTGAGACTGTCAAAATAAAGCAGGTGCTTATCCGGTCAATTTGTAGGGAAAATAATAAATAATAAAATATACTAATAAAGGCACGCTGTACTCCAAGCCCAAAAAGCCTTCAGCCAGCCTTCTGATACCAAACCCATTTTCCTCAGAAACCTGGCCCGAATTTGGAAAGGCAGAGACAGTACTAGCCGATTGATACGGGAAACAAGTGCGTAGATCGATCGTAGGGTATCGTAAAGCAGTCGAGATAAAGGCGTAAACACCGAGGGTACAAATTCAGACAGTATGGCAGCAGAAAGTGAACAGTCCGCCATGGGCACAGATACAGGGGCTCCAGGGTATGCTCCAACACCGGCAATGCAGCGGTGGCTAGACCAAAATTTGGGTGCACATGCTGATCGAATAATGAGCCAAATGGCTAATATGGTACAAAGCTTGAAATCTAGTGGTGAGGTAATCTCTTCCCCTGCAGTTCCCCAAGAAGCATCAACCTCACATATGCCTCCAAACCCAAACCCTCAGCCAAACACTAACCCACCAAACACCGCCGTCACTCCAAATCCTAACCCTCCACCAACTCCCTACTACCCAAATGTCAACCCTTACCCATCATATCCTCCATATCCTATTCCAAACACCAATATTCCCCAGAATCCAAATGACCTCCCTTTTCCCATAATCAACCCACTCCAAAACAGCCCACATATGGATCCCCAAAGCTATAACCCGTCAGGCCAAGTTACAACCTACTTACCTCCTGATGATCCTGGCCATCCAGCTGAAACCATCCAAAATCCACCAGCCTACACTACCCAAAATCCATATCCTGCCAATAACCCACAAATTCAAAACCCGTATCCTGCCAACAATCCACCAGCCCAGAATCCACCAACCCAAAATCTCCATCCAGCTCAGAATCCCTATATTGCCCAAAATCTCTATCCAGCCCAAAACCCATATCCAGCTCAAAATCCTTATCCAACTCAAAATCCCTATCCAGCCCAAAATCCACCAGCTTACAAAGCCCAAAACCCATATCCAGCTCAGAATCCATACCCTGCTCAAAATCCTTACCCAACACCACAGCCAGAAATTAACCCAGCTTTCCCAAATCCTGCCAGCATATACCTAAAACCAACTCCCCCAGCCACCAAAATGGAAGCCGACATGGAAAACATGAAAACCATGATGCTCAAACTTCTCAACAAAGGGGAATTTTCTACGCGGGCTTTGGCATTACAACCTTCAGCAATACTGCCTTCAAAGTTCAAAATGCCCGACATAGAAAAGTTTGATGGGATTGGATGCCCTATATCCCATCTAAAATCCTACTCCACTGGTATGCAGTCAAGGGGAGCTAGCTTTGAAGCTATGGCTTCCAATTTTCACCTCACCCTAGTAGGGGCTGCCAAGCAATGGCTGATGTTGTCAGACAGTAGCACTCTGAATACCTGGGACCGGATAGCCGAAGAATTCCTTGAAAGGTATAAAGACAACACTAGCCCAGAAAATAAAAGAGACCTCGAGTCGTGCACCCAAAGGGAAAAAGAAACATGTGCTGAATTTGCAGTCAGGTGGAAACGGAAGTTGGCCCAGACTTTTGACAGACCTGATCCGGCTGAGTCATGTCGGATGTTCATCAAAAACCTCCAGCCCATATACCTGGAACACATGCGGTATCTCCCTTACAGCAGCTTTAAAGAAGTAGTGGAGATAGGGGTTCGTATTGATGAAGATATACGGACCGGGCAACTAAAAGTCAATACACCTTCCAGTTCTTTCCGATACTCTAAAGGAAAGAAAGACCAAAGACCGGCCGTCAACATGGTAGAGATGCATCGCCCCCCTTTTCCATGGTAGAGGCCCCTTTTCCTACCCAAAACTATAGTGCTACTCCATGGTCCTATGGACCAGACAGGTCTGTCAATTCAGTCGGAGGGAATAATGGCCCAAACAGAAATTTCAGAGGCCAGAACAGGGTCAACCGGTACTTTGACAGATTGCAAGCTCCTCAGTCTGTGATATTACAGGGACTAATGGCTCAGGGAGTGTTGAAGCCTTTGGAAAACTACAGGCCACCAAACCCCCTGCCTGACACATGGAACCATGCCCAGTACTGTGAGTACCATCGCTGCAGTGGTCACCTCACCGACAGATGCTACACACTCAAAAATGCTATCCAGGATTTGATAGATGATAAGGTGATTGAAAAACCTCCTCCCGGACCAAACACAATCAATAACCCTCTACCTCAAATCAACATGATTGAGGTTGATGAAAAAATCATGTGCCCAAGTTCGAAAAAATTAGCCACCCATTACCATATATCCTCATTCCTTTCTCTCCATCTACATCCATAAAAGAGCCTAGCTGCAATATGCTCTCTTGGGACACTATCCTGGGTAGCCAAAATACTTGCAACATCGAAAAAGCCACTTGGGTCGGTGGGGATGTTAGCCACCTTACTAGATCCGGCCGAGCCTACCAACCAAACCTGGAAAAAGGTGACCACTGTGCAAAGACAAAGAAATGATAATGGGGCTAAGGAGGTGGAAGATACTCGTTAGCTCGATGAAGAAAACTCAAAGCCAACATTTCCATCCGGGCTTACTTTGTGCTTCAAAACCCACCGTGATACCCGGCCAAATCTCTAAGTCGCAATTGTTCCCATTGAAACCTCCCGAATGAGCTTACTCAGATGATCGGAAACATTCATTTTGGAAATGTCATAATGTTTACTGATCTAGATCTGCCCAAGGAAGGGGCCGACCACATTGATGCTCTTCATATCACTGTGGGAATAATGGAAAAGCGGGTTCCCCGAGTTCTGATAGACAACGGGTCCTCTCTGAATGTGTGTCCCGCCAACACCTTAGCCAAATTGGGAACAAAAATATCAGAACTCACTCCTTCCTCACAGACAGTAAAGGCATATGACAACACCAGTCGATGTGTCTTAGGGGTAGTCACTCTGATGTTGACTATTGGGCCACTAACCATGCCTGGCCGAATTCCAAGTTTTGGACATACCACCACTTTCACCGGCATCGGGACGCCTCGATCCATGGGGTAAAGGGGGTAGCCTCTTCATTACACCAACGTGTCAAATTCATCCACGATGACCACATAGTAATTATTCTGGCTGACAAGATCGTGGAAAACAAGGAAAGCGAGGATATCCCAATCCTCGAGATAGAGCATGAAGACACGGGTATCTTCCTCAGTGGTTTTGAGGTTATCCCCCAAACTGTGGTCAACGCCCTTGAATCTCACTGCTAAGCCTCTGTATTACGACCGCCCGCTCTTGACTCCCGCAGGTAGACCGCCGATATACCATTCCCCTTCCTTCTCCTAGCTTTACGGATTGGTCATTTGCCGATCCGCTCCCTAATAATGAGGATCTCAAACCCCATCCTCAATAATGTAATAAACCCCGTGCAGTTTGCTATTAATGATAATATGAATGTCTTTGCTTATTCCTTAGTTGTTGCACCTACATTAAAAGATACATTAAATAATCATAATAAAGAGTCATTTAATGAAATGGACCCAAAAGATAAAAAATATTTGCTTGAGCTTGTAAAGTCAGTTGAGCAACAGGAACAACATCACTCAAGCTGAAGACTTGTCAATCATCAACTGGGCCGAACAATCAAGTCAAAGAAATCAAAATCGGCAACTACCGCAAGGCTCGAACGGTAGCACTCATCGACCTCCTCAAAGAGTTCGTGAGATATCTTCGCCTCGGTCCTATGAAGATATGCCTGGCTAGATCCAGCCATATTCGAGCACCGGATCCCCATATATCCGGATGCTCAGCCAATCAAACAGAAACTCCGCCGAATCAAACCAGAATGGTCACTACAAGTCAAAGAAGAAATTATGAAGCAGCTCTATGTCAACTTCATTCGGGTGGTTGAATACCCGATCTGGCTATCCAACATAGTGACTGTTCCCAAGCCCAACGGGAAGGTTCGGATTTGCGTCGACTTCTGCGACCTCAACAAAGCGTCGCCCAAAGATGATTTCCCGCTACCAAATATTGATATTGTGGTAGATGCTGTTGTTGCTCACAAGATCAGATCCTTCGTCGACGGCATGCTCTGGCCTACAATCAAATTAAAATGGCAGCAGAAGACCAAGAGAAGACTTCATTCACCACTCCTTGGGGTACCTATTGCTATACTATCATGCCATTTGGGCTCAAAAATGCCGGGCTACTTATCAAAGTGGTCGCCACCACTCTCTTCCACCACATGATCCACAAAGAAATGGAGGTCTACGCCGACGACATGATCGTACATTCCAGCGACGCCAACGGTGCTCATATTAGAGACCTTCAAAAGTTCTTCGAAAGATTAAGAAAGCATCAGATGAAACTCAACCCCACTAAATGCACATTTGGGGTCACCAGAGGCAAGGTCCTGGGATTCTTAGTGACTGAGCAAGGCATTGAGATTGAGCCGGCAAAGATCAAAGCTATCATAGAGATGCCCAGCCTAAAAACTCCCAACGTAAGTCAAAGGCTTCCTAGGCCGACTACAAGATATCGCCCGCTTCATCGACACCACCACCACATGTGGCCCCTCTTCAAGCTCTAAAGAAAAATAATGACCAAGTCTGGACGAGAAATGCCGCCTAGCCTTCGAAAAAATAAAAGCCTATCTCACCAATCCACCCTAGCCCCACCCCATACACATAAACCTCTCCTCATATACTTAACCGTCACAGACACGCGCAAGAGGAGCCATGCTTGCCCAAGAAAAGAAAGACTCCTACATCGAAAACGCCATATACTTCATAAGTAGGAAGTCGCAAGGAAGCGAGCCGAATTATTCTAAGACGAGAAAAGTTGGCCGGCCTAGTCCGACAACCCAAAGGCTCAAAACATATCTCATGTGGACGATCCATCAAGCTCATATCCAGGATGGACCCTATAAAATACATCTTCGGCAAACCATCACTTTCCAGCCGACTGGCTAAGTGGGCTTTCCTTCTCAATGAGTTTGACATCACATATGTCACACTCAAATCTATCAAAGGCAGCGTAATTGCAGATCACTTAGCCAATCTACCTCGAAAACCGAAGATGCTATCGAGCCCAGCCTGCACTAAGGTGTCTTGGAAATCACCGACCACCTACACCACCGGCAGATGTTCTTTGACGGAGCCGCAAACAAAAGAGGCTTTGGCATAGGATCTTACTCATTGATCCAACGATTCTCACACTCCACCGGCCCTAAGATTGAGTTTGAGTGCTCCAACAACACCACCGAATACGAAGCTTGTATTGCCGGCCCGAAGAGGCTCTCCAAAGGAAGGCCAAAAATCTCAAGTCTGGAGACTCGCCTTGATCATAAACCAAGTCAAGGGAAGTGGAAAACCCAAGATCCCCTACCGCAACTTTATCATGCCAAATTAACAAAGACTTGCCGCTCGGTTTGATTCCATCTCATTCCACTACTTGCCGCGACGTAAATCAATTTGCCGATGCATTGGCCACTCTAGCATCACTAGTCCAAATTCCCCGCAAATACCCAAGTCCAACCCTCAGGGTGGGAAGAAGGTCACGCCGCATACCGCTCAAAATTAATGCACCGAGGCGCATCACGAGCCCTGGTACATTGACATCCAAAATCTGCTTCAAAAAGGAATCTACCCCCCTGACTTAGACAAAAGAGGAAGAGTTTCCTTGCGAAGATGGGCATCGCAATTTGTGTTCACTGGCGGCTTATATAAAAGGCACTACCAAGGCCTCAATCTTTATGCGCCGATCAGCCAAAGCCGAGCAAATTATGGACCAACTCCATGGTGGTACCGGACCCCACATGAACGGCCACATGCTATCCAAGAAAATTATCCCAAGAAGGGTACTATTGAGCTCGCTTGAAACCGATCGCATTCTGGGTGCGACATCACGACAAGTGCCAACGCTTTTGCAAATCTCAAAGACGTGCCCCCGCACATCCTATACAACTCCACATCCCCTCGGCCCTTCTCAACATGGGGTATCGACGTCATAGGCCAAATTCACCCGAAGGGATCCAATGGCCATGAGTACGCTCTAGTAGCCGCCGACTACTTACAAAGTGGGGGAAGCCTCTTCCTACAAGATCTTAAATGCCGAAAGGTGTCCGAATTTATCCGAGCCAATATCATATACCGCTATGGGTACCTTTCGAAATCATCTCCGACAACGGCTCTCATTTTGAAGGGGACGTGAATCGCCTTCTCGACGAGTTCAAAATTCAAAGACACAAATCCTCCCTACCGCCACAAGCAAATGGTGCCGTTGAAGCGCCAACAAAACCTCGAGAACATCATCGTAAAAATGGCCGACACAGAAGAGATCGAGCGAAAGTCGCCGCTAGCCCCTCTCGGGGCTATCGCACCTCGCCCAGACACCCACCGGGCTACCCCCTACTCTCTAGCATATACGCATGGAGGCGTCGCTTATTGAAGTTGAAATACCATCATTAAGAGTAATGATGGAATCGACATAGCGTAAGGTCGATCGGGTCAAAGGGCGATTTGAAGAATTAGCCCCGATCGATGAACGGCTAAGCATTAGCCCTAGAGAGCACACTCGAGCCTATCAAAGACGCATATCCCGAGCATTCAACAAAAAAAAGTCAAAGGTCGCGACATCCGTGCCGAGATCCGTGCATTTGAAAACCCCTAGTTATGTTGATACTGGGGAAATGGAAATCTCCGTGGACGGGACCGTACATTGTCAAAGAAATCCTGGCCGAGGTGTCAGACTTTACAAAACAGTGAGTAGACCTGTTCACCCTTTCAATCTTGACAAGCTCAAAAGGTACTATGTTTGAGCCATCTATCCGACAAAGTGCTTCCCTCTCCTCGCTAGGTTGAAAAACCCGAAAAGGGCTAGGCAAACGTGAGCAAAATATAAAAAAAATCAGGAGAAAAAGGAGAGGGAAGACACTCTTTGAATCTCGAAGATACTATCTCCAGCTGCATACAAAGCTCAACTCGACAAAGGAAAGAGAAAACCACAACGAAAAGCTCACATTAAAATACATTAAAATATATTACAAGGTCCTAAGGTGCAACTTAGAATATTTATTTAAGACGCCTATATTATACATTAATCGCATTGCACATATATATTCCTCGCTTCACACCCCCACTTGTTTCCCCTGCATATTCCTTCCTTTTGCCTCCAAGCGGTCACATGCCTCGGCGAAGGCCCACCTGGGCCATATTCCTCTCTGCGAGGCACGAGAACCTCTATTCTCGAACCACCTAAGTATCTCCCTTCATCATCGCCAACATCTCCATTCTCCCCGACACCGTGTTGCTAGGACCGCCCCGTTATTCTTAAACACCAGACCCCATCCAGCCGAGGGGAGGAGCAACCTCTTCCTGTTCCTGTGGATTATGTTGTTGATTGCCATCATCGCCTCACATATATCGCCCCATCCATTTTGAGGGGGGACAACCTCTTCCCGGCTCCCAAGGATTGTGCTCCCGACTTGCATTATCGCTGTCGAGGACCTCATAATCAAAGATCCCGAAACAAGCCCCATTCAAATTGGGGAGCCAGCCCGCCAATTCCTGACCTCGCTTCATTTGGTCCAGAGCCACCGAGTGCCAAGATTGTGTACCGCCTAAAATCTTCTCCTCAAGGCCTCGAGGATGATCAAGCCCGGTCTTCGATCTCTTCGCCTATCTCCATAAGGCGAGCATCAATACCCGTAGCAACATGACTCGCCAAACAAGTTTC
>CM028382.1:47989724-48045825 GCA_013146195.2 Codonopsis lanceolata | reverse complement strand
TTTATATTCCTTCCAAACAATAAGGGCACAATAGACTTTTCCCAAGTACAATTAGTAGAGATTAGTAGATTAATCAATCACTAATCTAACCTTAATTAACTTCCAACTAATGTTAGTACATGTTTAGGTTAAGTATGAGAGGTTAGTGAAGGGTTTAGAGGGGTTTAATGAGTAGGATAGTATAATTGGCCCAAACTCAAAAACAGGAAAATCCCAGAATCAGCTCCTGTAAGCTGAGGCGGGCGCTACTTCTCTCTCTAGGCTACGCCTGGCCTGGCCCAGCATAATTTCATTTACAAGCTTCAAGACTCGAAAGCAAGGCGCCCACTATGCCCAGCGGGCGCTCGGCCTCGAACCTCCAAAACTTGGTTCAAAACATGTCCTAAATGGTCCCAAACTCACGGCAACCATTCTAGGGTCTAACCCAACCCAAACAAGTCAAGTAACATTGACCAAGAACTCCTCGAACAACTCCTGAGCGAACCGAAGCGGTGCAACAACGCAACGAATCCACGAATATGAAAGGAGACTTTAAGACAAGTCTAATGATAATGAAGAAGCTTAAATACTTCTAGAAAGTTGAATAACAACTAGGAAATAAGAATCCCAAAGGAGACGACATGCGACTGATTCCTCGAACCACGCCAGAACGCTATCTCCAAAACTTCCAAATCATCGATAGACGGGCGAACACCTCCAACTTGAAGCCCAACACATCTAAACAGGTTAAAAACCATCTTATGAGGTCTAGGACCCAAACCAGGTCACGAACACAAAACGCAAGCAACCCTCAATCTGCCGCATTCCGACTATCGCCGAAAGTCATTTACTCTGTGACTTTAGCAAGTCAACAACTATACGAGTCTCTTAATAATGTTTTTAGTCTTAACGTGGTCTCTCATACGATCTAGACCATCTCACAAATCAAACATACAATGACAAAGGAAGAAGTGCAAGTATAGCACGCAAAAACCGAGATAACGAAGGAGCCGGGGTAGTCAAGAACAGAATTGTTAAAATGAGAAAATGAATTAGTCCTTACAAGAACAATAACCGGTTATAGAATGTGCATTGATTTTGGAAACTAAATGCCGCAACTAGAAAGACCATTTTCCTTTGCCATTCATTGATCAAATCCTTGAAAGATTAGTCGGTCATAATATTATTGCTTGATGGTTTTTCCGTACAACCGATCATCCCCGCCGCACCGAAGACCAAGAGAAAACAACTTTACATGTCCCTTCGTACTTTTGCTTTTAGGAGAATGCCTTTGGATTGTGTAATGCACCGCCTACTTTTCAAAGATGCATGATTTCTATATTCTCGCATTTAGTTGAAAGATGCGTAGAAGTTTTCATGGACTTTTAGTTTTTAAAATTTTGATCACTATTTGAAAAACCTTACATCGCCCTGAAAAGATGTGTGAAACTAATTTAATTAAGTTGGGAGAAAAGTCACTATGGTAAAACATGGAATTGTCTTAGGCATGTTGTTTCAAATAAAGGCATTGAAGTTGATAAAGCTAAAATTGAAGTTATTTCACAACTACCCCTCCCACTTTAAAGGAGTTAGAAGTTTTCTTGGCTATCTGTTTTTATCGAAGATTTATAAAAGATTTTTCCAAAATCTGTAAACCTCTATGTAATTTTGTTAGCAAAAGATGGTAATTTATTTTTGATAAGGAATGTTTAGAAGCTTTTAATTTTATTAAAAGAAAATTAACTATCGCCTCTATTTTATCCGCCCGATTGTCACTTTTGAAATCATGTGTGATGCATCGGATTTTAATTGAGCCGTGTTAGACAAGGGTGGTAGATAGAAAGCCTCATGTGATCCATTATGCTAGTAGAACTCTAAATGATGCTCAAGTAAATTATACAACCATCAAAATTTTTGGCGTAGAGTAATGCTTTAGAAAATTCAGATCATATCTGCTAGATCAAAGGTGATAATTTTTTCTCGATCATTCTGCATTGAAATATATGTTAAGTAAGAAGATGCTAAACCAAGATTAATTAGATGGATGTTATTGTTACAAGAATTTGACATTACTATCAAAGACAAAAGGAACCCAGTATTGTAACCATTTGTCCAGACAATTTTCACCCTTGCTTGAACGTCAATTTCTTGATGATCCTGCCCCATAAATGACAATTTTCCTGATGAACAACTTTTAGCCATTAAAGATTTCGACCCTTGGTATGCTGATTTTGTCAACTACTATGTCTGATATCATTAATCCGCATTTTAATCATTATGAAAAGAAGAAATTTGGCGGAAACTAAAAATTATTTTTGGGAAGCACCTCATTTATACAAAATTTGCTCGATTCTTTAAAAGAAGATGTATCTAAAAGACCAACAAGGTATTATGTAATTTGCCATGGATACTCTTGTGGAGGTCATTTAGTGGAAACAAAACCGCTAGAAAAATTTTGCAATCAGTCTATATTGGCCTACTGTTTTAGAGATTGTGAACTGTTTATAGAACATGTGATAAGTGTCAAAGAACATGTGGAATAGAAAGAGAAACGAGATGCCCTTACATATTAATTTAGTCGTTGAAATTTTCGATGTTTGGGTATTGATTTTATGGGTCCCTTTCCGTGTCAAATAATTGTGAGTATATTCTAGTAGCAGCTGATTATGTTTCTAAATGGATGAAGCAAGAAGAGCAACCAAGACCAATGATGGAAAAAAAGAGTTAAGTTTGTAGAAGATTTATTTGCTAGATATGGAGTACCTAAGGCCATAATAAGTGACCAAGGAACTCATTTTACCAATAAGTTGTTGAATAATATCCTTAGAAATCATGGTGTAACTCACAAGAAGCTACACCTTATCATCCACAAACATCCCCAAGTAGAAGTTAGCAATAGACAAATAAAGCAAGATTAGAAAAGACCGTTAGGCATAATCGTAAAGATTGAGAATCTAAACTTAAGGATGCTTTATGGGCATACCGAATCGCTTTTAAGACACCCATGTGAATGAGTCCATATAGAATGGTATAGCAAAAGGCTTGCCATTTACCGCTTGAAATTGAACATAAAGCCTATCGGGTCATTAAAGAATTGAATTTAGATTTAACCCCGGCTGGAGAGGAAAGATTGTTTCGCTTAAATGAGTTAGAAGAACATAGGTTGAATTTATGAGAATGCAAAGACATATAAAGAAAAGACCAAGAAATATCATGACATGGGGTTAGCCAACAAAATGTTTCATCCAGGTATGAAAGTCTTACTTTTTAATTCGAGATAAAGGTTATTCCCCGGAAAGTTAAAATCTAAATGGTCTGGTCCCTTTAGAATCGTACGAATTTATCCTCATGGAACTGTTGATATTCAAACCCCTAAAAATAATGAAGTTTTTAAAGTGAATGGACACCAACTCAAGTCATATTTAGAGCCGATGTCGCTTGAATGAACAATTGAGTTAATTCGCTTTGGACAAATGAACCCCGAGATTAGTAGTAGCTTGGTCGAGCAAAGACGCAGAAACAAAGGCGCTAAGTGGGAGGCAACCCACTATTTTGAATATTATTTTCTTTTATTGTTAATTTAAATATGTTTTTCTCCGTTAAATTTAATTTTTGGACATTTAATTTTTAAATTAAATATGCCAAAATTCAAGTTTGGGGGAGAAAAACATCTTAGTATTGTATTTATATGTTACTAATAATTTTTAGTTTAGAGTTTTTGTTAGTTTTTACATACAGGAAAGATACAAAACATAAACGGAATTAACAGAAAAGGGCTAATCTGCAAACTGTTGAAAAGCTGAGAAAGGAAAACAAGTGGACAGAGTTACGACACCTTGCGACGCATAGGGTGGACCTGCGACAGGTCCCGTAAATGCCTCGTGAACACACGTATCGCCGGGTCATGGTAATGAACGTAATATAAAACGGTTGATCTCCACCTTCCTGGGCAAGGTGTGGCGTACTCTGCTGACCATAAGGTCCCATTATTTAAGAACATGCCGGGTTTTCATTCAGAAATCACCAGAATTCAATCCTCTTCAAACAACAGCAGAGTAGCAGCTCCTTCCTCTCTAAAATTCCGGCGAAGCTCTTGCAAATTCCCACCACATTCCGGCACATACTTCAAGATTCTCTCCCCTCTCTCTCTCAAACTCTTCATCTTCCTCATCCATCCACCCACCATTGCACCCCATTAAGGTTGATGTTTTTGAAGATCGAGGAAGAACTCCATTGCCGACGCCAATCAAGCTCAACACTCCGGCTGCTCTCTCTCAATTTAGGCTGCAAACAAGTAACACTATCACCCTCTTTAATTTTACACGTAAAATAATTGCATGCTAGGATGCTAGATAATTTTTAACGTAGATAAAAATTTTTGCATGCTTAGAATTAATTTTTAATTTTTAACTTATTTTTAAAAATTTAGTTTTTAAAAGTTTTTATAAATTCAAACAAAATGTTCCGCAAGCGTAGAAATACCGGTGCCTCGTCCTCCGGCCCCACTCAGGAGGAAGAGCAAAATTTTGACCACACCCGATTCGTGTCCTACGAGGCATCAGAACGGTACACGGCCAAACTCTCCAAGTCCTTGGTGCCCGAGAGGAGATTCAAGGCTGAAGAATTTGGCCTCCATCCCTATCTGATAGCTCGTAGATGGGGGCTTTTGATAGATTCTCCGCCAAGGGCAGCCGTAGTGCCCATTGTCCGAGAATTCTATGCCAATGACAACGTTGGCATAGATGGCGGTGTGCTAGACACCGTTAATGTTAGGGACGTGGTTGTAGACTTTTCGTCCCAAAGCATTAACACCTATTTCGGCACCTCCAACTTTGCGGTTGGTGCCGATGACTTTAGCACACACCTCAACCCCCGTATCCCTGTCGAGGTGGTCAATGCGACCATCGCTCTCCCTGGTGTGGTGTGGTCTTATAACCGTAACCCACCTTTTGGACCACGCACCATGGGAGAGTCCTTCCTCCAAGACACGACCAAGCCCGTGTATAAATTTGTTTGGGGGCGTCTCATGCCTCCACCACCAAAAACACGGTGACTTGGGATGAGCTGGCCGCCTTGACCTACACCATTATGATCCGGTGGGTTCATTGATGTCGGCCGTTTGATCAACGGCCAAATCAAGACCCTTATTAGAGGTAGGAGAACGGGGTTCATGCGTTCCCGCATTTGATTACCGAGTTGTGTGGGGGGCAAGCGTGAGAATGCCGTGTTGCCTCAAACACGCGAGAGAAATTTGTTGGGCCGGGTCCGGCCATTACGAGGGCCATTTTGTTTGAACATCACCGCCAGAATGAGAGTGAGGGTTCCTCAAGAGGAGGAACCCGAAGAGGAAGAGGAGGACCCGCCAGCTTGGGATCTCCAATAGGCTAGAAGAGGTTGCCCAGAAGGCCGATGGCACTCAACAGTTGGCACAAATTGCCGACCAAGAGCGGCTGTTTGGTTGGCTTAACACGCTGGGACAAAATGTCTCCGCCTATTATGGGCTGCCTCCCGGCATCCCCCGAGTTGCATCCTCATTCGTTATTTCCGCCCGACTCACCGTGAGTCGAGGCCCAAGTTCCATCCTCTTTCGTTAGGTGGATTCCGCTATCTCCCTTTTGATATTTGTCCTACCCCATCAATCCTCTCATATGTTCCTCTATTTTGAGGACAAAATAGAAATTAAGTTTGGGGGGATTTTAAACTTTAAGTCTTAGCAGGTCCTAGCCTAATGAGGAATGGAGTTGGGCTATGTTTTTAGGGTGAAGAAAAATTTCTTTTCTTGATGACCATTTAACTCTTCACCCTATTTTCCTGTTTTTAATTTTTTTCTTATTTTCGGAGATGTTACCTTGACCCGAATACACTCACATTGGATGCTCGTGGGTTCCTCTTGTGGGGACCCTCAATTGTGTCATCGTCATCACCTCCAAATTTCTTAGAAAAATATATTTAAAAAAACATTCAAAATTTTCATCCTCAAGTTTAGGTGTGGTAATGCTAGTCGTAGTCAATGAGGAGATTAGTGCAATGAACCGCATAGTTAGTCCGTAGATCCCTCTGGAATTTACTTAATTTTGCGAAACTTTTACTTTTCTCCAAATTCTTCATGCACCCACACCAGTCATAATTATGGATTGATTAGAATAGTTTTATAAAGTTTATAACACCTACTTCATTACAACAAGATATGCACAAGAATATGATGCATAGCCATTCGAACATAATTGTTACATTAAATTGTGACCTAGGGTCAATTGCATGTTAGTTAGATCCCTTGGATTTTTCTCATTTATATATCTCAAGCACACTTTCGAACCGTGTCTGCATGTTAGTCTCAATTGTCTCTACCATCTGTTTTAGCGAATGCTTATGTGAAATCCAGTGATGCTAAACATTCAACCCCCAATTCCCATAGTTGATATGATATTTTGTGTTGTCTTACTTGCTTTAAAAACTACATGAGCATTTGGCATTAAGAAATGACTTAGGCCATCTTTGGATCGTTAGAGCCTAAATATTCCCTGACCTATACTAAAATATATCCCTAGTGTCCCCGTTGAGCCTAATGAAAAAGAATGGAGTGTGCTAAGCACACTATTTAAACCCCCATTCGCCATCGTTTCTATTACCCACATTAACTTAACCCTAAAAGCCTATACACTTTTAGCCTACCCTTTGAGAGAGTAGGATGTGGGTGGGAAATTGATTCTAGGAGGACCACTTCTTTTCAGTTAGGCTATTTTTCGGAAGACTCCTTCTTTCCGTCGTCGAAAAAAAAAATCAAGTATCGACGAAAATGAAACGGAAGAAGAAGAGTGTAACAAAGATTCAAATGGAAGCATAGCTTTCAAGAAAAAAAAATTATTAGAAAAATCATGCTGATAAGAATGATGTGATATTTTTAGAAATATATATTGCCCAAAACAAGTTTGGGGGGAGAAAGAAGAAAAGTGAAAAGTGGCGAAAAGCACCCCTCTACTTGTGGTCTTTGTAGGTCCTAGCCTAAAAAGGGAAAACTTCCTTTTGCTTGGAAGTATGAGGGATAAAAGGGTAATCTTACTCTCTCACTTTGAATTCCAATTCCTTTCCTTCATATCCCCCATCACCTTGGCCTTACATTACAAACTAAATAAAGACCTAATGATCTTTTGCCAATGCTTATGTTGTTTTAACTGTCAAGTGAGTAATATGAAATTGATCACACACTTCATGTTCATTATTATTCACCCTAAAGCTCACTGTGTTAGCATAATCTTAGCTATTACAAGTAATTGGGATAGGAGAGCAATTGTATGACATACATAGAAGTGCATGGGATGGATGTACAAGTCTTTTAAATCCTTGGGACCTTTCTATCTGCAACTGACCGGGTTTGGATGGTATATCTCATAATTCTTAATGCATGATTTTCTATTAAACTTTGATTTTCATATGAATGTGATGTTTAGCTTAATAAAACTGTTTTAGTTAAGATATTCTTTAAGACTGGTGAGCACACACACACGGAGAAATTAGAAGTAGTAGCAGTTTTAAGAAAAGATCAGTTGGTTTTATATGACTAAGCCTGCATATATGTGGTGCATAGGAATTTGTTGTCTAACTGATGTGATTAAGGCATTCTCTCTTCAATTATGGTGGCGGTTTCGAACTTCGAAAAGTCTGTGGTCTCAATTCATGCACAGAAAATACTGCCCCTCTACTCACCCGAATTTAGCCTCTTCTGTTGGCTCACATCTCTGGAGGCGTATGTGCTCTATTCGTGAGGTTGCTGAAAGCAACACAACTTGGATTGTTGGGCGGGGGTTGTGCTCTCTTTGGCATGACAATTGGAGTCACTCGGGATGCTTGACCAAACCTCCAGGATGCAATCTCTCCTTCGTCAAAGATCTGTTTGATGAATCTGGCCAGAATCTTGCTGCCAGGAACCACATTGATCTTCAGACTGTCTCTTTCATTCAATCGAATGAAATTCGCTTAAAGGACGCGGACGATCGTGCCTGTTGGTCTCCCACTTCGAATGGCAAATTTTCTATTTCCTCAGCTTGGAATCTCTTGCGTCTTCATTACCCCACTTCTTTGTCCTCGAAATTCATCTGGCATAAAATTATTCCTCGGAAGATCAGTATTTTTATGTGGAGATTATGGCAACATAAGCTTCCCTTGGACGAGAGTATCGCTAAGAAAGGCATCCAATTGGCCTCTCAATGTTACTGTTGTGACCGGCACCAATGTGAGACCTTCTCTCATGTGTTCCTTGACAGCCCGACTGCTGGTTTTCTATGGCGCTCTTTGGCACAAGCTGCTGGAATTACTTGGTCTACCCGCTCCATTCAAGAAGCCTGTTTCAAGTGGTGGCTTAGTGACAACCTTTCTGCCTTTCCCGTTATCATACCTTCGGTCATTTGCTGGGAGCTATGGTTGAACCGCAATCAAGCCCTTTTTGACAGTGTGGCATCCTCTCCTCATCAGTTACTTATCCGCACCAAAATCGCTCAGATTCTCTAGTGCGGGTTTCTATTTGCCTCCTATCCAAGATTGGCAGTCTCTCCCTCCCATCAAAAGACAAAAGGTTAAAACTGTCCAGGTTGTGTATTGGGATAGTCCTCCAGCTGGGCGGCTCAAGCTTAATACAGACGGTGCTTGTCGAGGCAATCCCGGTCTTAGCGCCGGTGGAGGCATTATTCGAAATGACAGAGGGGATCTGATCTTTGCTTATTCTGAATTCTATGGAAATCTATCTAATTTTCGGGCTGAATGCATGGCTCTCTTTAGGGGGATCAAGTGGCTTAAAGAGAAGAAGGTCATGAATGCTTGGGTGGAGCTTGATTCCAAAATCCTATTTGACTGCATCTCAGGCAAGGCTTCTTATCCTTGGCATTGCGGATACCTAATCCAAGCTATCAAAGATATTCAATCTCAGCTCTCCCTCTCCTTTTCTCATTGCTATCGTGAAGCAAATTCGATGGCGGATGCTTTGGCTAATAATGGTTGTGATGTTAGAGGTGACAGTCAATTTTTTTCTGCGTCTGAGATGCCCAATCCTGTCCGAGGTTTATTTTTTCTCGATAAAAATAGGACCCCTTGTCTTAGAATTAACTAATTGTTCCTTTCTTTTTCGAGGTTAGACTCCTTTGTCCTCCCATTTATAAGGGCTAGGCTGGTTGTCCCCCTCAAGTTTGTATGTTTTTTCTTTATTCAATAAAATCCCGCAGGGTGCCGCCCCTGCTTCTATAAAAAAATAAAAAAATAATAAAAAAAAAAGTACCAAACTGAGATTACTTGCATACCATACACTTATTACTTGAGGTTGAACCAAAAAGATTTTTGTTTTATTTTTAGTTTAATTTTTATTTGCTTTTGTATTTATCCATTTTTGTATTTATCTGCATAGTCGAGTCACTCGAAAGAGTCTCCTTGAGTTTGTGGGTTTATAAAGGAGTGTAAATAGTGTCAACCTCCAAAAAGATTTTAATTTTTGTTATTTAGATGCTTTTGTATTTATAAGTTTATTGTTTACTCGTGGACGAGCAAAGTTTAAGTTTGGGGGTATTTGATCGATGTATTTTATACGTCGATTTTATATGCTTCTATGACTTAAATTATGCTATTTCACGAGACTTTTGGCTACTAATATATGTTTTCGGTGAGTTTTGTAAGTTTCAGGGTTATTTGTGAAAATATGCGAAACTCCAGGGTTTTAAGTGCAAATTTCAAGAAGGGCCAAAAAGGAAAAATGAAGAAAGAAGGAAAGCTGCAGAATCTGGAGACCTTGCGGACGCAAGGTGCCTCAGACCTTGCGACCGCAAGGTAGGCAGTACGGACATAAGTCAAGATTTTCAAGGCCAAAGATACTGGAGACCTTGTGGACGCAAGGTACCCAACACCTTGCGACCGCAAGGTGGTCAGAATGCGACTATTTCGGATTTTCACACGGTCATTCGATTGAATTACAACTCCCGAGTATATATAGAAGTCAGATGTCGAGCCCAACATATAGAGAGGACGGCTGGAAGCTCTCTTAGATAGATTTTAGGTAGTTTTTAGAGTGTATAACATAGTTAGGTTTTGTAATTTCCAAGATTGAAGATCAAATCATGTATCCGATCATCTCCAAGTGATGTTCATTGTCTATGATGAACTAAATCATCCATAATCTAGGAGGTGGGAGGTAACTTGTATCAAATTTATGTTTTGATTTGTATATATGTTCATTCAATGCTTGTTGATTGTGTTGTTTATCAATCCCTATATTATCTTGCTTTGAACAAATGAATGTAATCGCAAATAATAAAGGCTTAGAGGTGCGGATAACTGCATGACCAATATGCATATGTCGTACACTGGCTCACCAACACAATAAATTGGACCTATCGATGCACGAGAGTGATAAGTTAGGACCAGGTTCATACATGATCTAGGTGACAGATAGATCATAAAGCTAGGTGACAGCTAGATTGACAGTTCTTGTGCTTAGGATATAGAATGGATGAATTTTGCGGGGATGGAGGCTGAACCAATTGTTCAACAGACTATATCTATATTTAGTGAACGAACCCAAGATATTGAATGACATTATTATGAATTGAACATAAAAGAGATACAAGTGAAACCCAGAATCCTAGATTGCCACCCACAATAAGATCTTCATATCTGTTATTACTGTCTAATTAGTTAAACATCTAAAAATAGTAGTTTAGAGTAGAATTAAATATAAAAACCCCCTTTAGATTAATAATTTGCTATCACTAAATTGCACTGTTCGTGATCACTTGTCTCTGTGGGTTCGACCCTTGCTTCCAATACTATTCTATAATAGTCTTGTTCACTTGCAAGAAAAAGATTAAATAAAACATCGATCAGTCCCCATGGCTTCCTGCAAAGCCTGCCAAAACCTCGAAGTAAATCTCGGATCCCTTTCTCAAACAATGCTAACCGTAACCCCGTGCGATCTAACAATCTCCTGCACATACAATGCCGCCAACTGACTCAAGGAATAAGTCATCGCAATCGGTATAAAATGAGCTGACTTCGTTAACCGATGTACAACAACCCAAACGGCATCAAACCCTCTACGCGTACGTGGAAACCCCGAAACAAAACCATCGTAACGTGCTCCCACTTCCACTCCGGAATATCTAACGGCTACAACAATCCCGCGGGTCTTTGATGTTCTGCCTTCACCTGTTGACAAGTCAAACACCTCGACACATAATCCGCAATTTGGCGCTTCATGCCATTCCACCAAAATTGCTTCTTCAAGTCCCTATACATTTTCGTACTCCCCGGATGGATAGTATACCTCGCTTTGTAAGCTTCATCCAACACAAGTCGTTTCACATCCTCAACTGAAGGAACACAACCTCTCCCCTTGAAAGTCAAAATCCCATCTTGATTCATAGCAAACTCCGGCGTCTCGCTCTTGCCCAATTCATCAATGATCTTTACTAATCCCGGATCCTTCCTTTGAGTCTCCTTAATCTTTTCCAATAAAACTGGAATAACCCGGACACTAGCAAACAACACTCCATGATTAACCTCACTAGGACTCCAATCACGGACATCCTCCAACATCTTCCATTCCCGAATCATCAAACACGACAAATGAACTTTCCTACTCAAGGCGTCGGCAACCACGTTCACCTTCCCCGGATGATAAAGTATCGTACAATCATGATCCTTCAACTTCTCCATCCATCTCCCTTGTCTCATATTCAACTCCTTCTGTGAGAACAAATATTTCAAACTATTGTGATCCGTAAAAATTTCAAAATTCGACCCATACAAATAATGCTTCCACTTATGCAGCGCAAATATGACCGCTGCCAACTCAAGGTCATGCGTGGGATAATTCTGCTCATATGGAGACAACTTCCTCGAAGTATAAGCGATCACCTTACCATTCTGTATAAGAACACAACCCAATCCCTTTTTTGATGCATCACTATAAACCACAAAGTTCTCATCTCCGCTAGGCAACGCTAAAACTGGTGTCGTAGTCAACCTCTTCTTCAATTCTTGAAAACTTGCTTCACACTTATCACTCCAAACAAACGCTGTCTTATTTTGGGTCAAATTTGTCATCGATGTAGCAATCTTTGAAAATCCCTTTATGAGCCTCCGATAATACCCGGCTAACTGTAGACACCTCAAATTCGTACCCCTATTTTATACTGTCTAATAAATATTGCAAAATGGACTACTAATTTATCTCTTTTATGTTTCAGGAACAAAGGTACGAAAAGATAAATAAATCAAAAAACAAAACAAAACAAAAAAATAAAGAAAATCGAAAAGAAAAATAAAACAAAAAACAAAAGAAAAGAAAAAAAAGAAAAAGAAAGGAGAAACAAAAAATAAATAAAAGAAAACAAAGAAACGAAAAAGAAAGAGAAAAGCAAACAAAAAAAAAAGAAAAACAAAAAGAAAAGAAAAGTGGCAGCCGCCGGTTCCCCTCCCCATTCCTTACCCCCTAAGTATTCCCCTATATATATATACTTACTCTCCTTCACAAAAAAAGCTCCAGCCCTCATTTTCTCTCAAAATTCCCAGCCCACTCACAATTACTCTCTCACTCTCTAGCCAGCCCACTCTCACTCTCTCAATCCCTCCCCCTCACAAACCCAAACTCCCTCACACACTCACTCTCCAACCAGCTCTCTCTCCCTCAATACCCAGCGAAACCGCCACACATATACTCCCTCCAGCCGCCTTTTCCCTCACACACTCACCCAAATAAAATACTCCCTCACTCACTCACACACACTCACATATACCCCCTCTCCTGCCGTCCCCTCCCTCTCACACATACACCACCCGCACACACACAACACACAAATACATAAACACGCACACACAAAAATACACACAAACACACACCCTGTTGTTACGCTATCCGATTTCAGACAACAAAATCAATAAATAAAAGCAGTCACGCTGCTCAAATTCACACAACACACAACAACAACAACAACAACAACAACAACAACAAAGACTCCCTCTCCCTGAAGGACAGAGCAAGCACACTCTAGGCTGACTGTAAGTTTTTAATTTTAAGTTTTTCATTTATAAAAGTATTATTTCCAATCCGGCCCAATGTAGATATATAAGCAGTTGTGCTGCCCAGATTTAGTTAGGAAATAGTACTAAATGTAGCCGTTATTATGGCTAAATATTTTCAGATATATTTGTAATTATTTACTTTATTTATTCATTAAAGTTTTTCATTTATAAAAGTATTATTTCAATCCGGCCCAATGTAGTTATATAAATAGTTGTGCTGCCCAGATTTAGTTAGGAAATAGTACTAAATATAGCCGTTATTATGGCCAAATGTTTTCAGATGTATTTGTAATTATTTGCTTTATTTATTCATTAAAAGTCTTTACTTGTAAAAGTATTATTTCCAATCCGGCCCAATGTAAATATATAAGCAGATGTGCTGCCCGGATTTAGTTAGGAAATAATACTAAATATAGCCGTTATTATGGCCAAATATTTTCAAGTATATTTGTGATTATTTGTAAAAGAGACGGTTGCAAGTCTATAAATAATATATATGTAATGGATGTATTTGTAGGCAGTTAATGCTTTATTTATCTGTTAAATAAATATAACAAAAGCATACTTTAGCCAAAAACCATTTTGAGACCGAAAGGGAGAGTTGGGTGCCTAGCACCTTCGCAACTCGTAACTTAGCCTCCGAACCCGTTTTCATTATCTCTAGTTTTCTTTTTTGGTTTTGCTTTATTTATTCCTTAAAATAAAGATGGCGACTCTAAAAACATTTTGGATCCAGTGGAGCCTCGAAACATCTTTCTTTGCACTTTCACGTTCTCCCCTAAAAAAGGGAGAATGAGAATGGAAAGGTGATGTATTCCTATGTCCTGGTATCCCCTAAACAAGGGATAACTTGACGTAGAAGACCCAAAGCACCCATAGTGATCCGAGATAGGCCATAAGGCTATTTTCATAAAATTCATAGTGGGGGCGCTGCAACATTCCTTCCTTGCATTTTCACGTTTTTCCCTAAAAAAGGGAAAATGAGAATAGAAGGGTGATGCATTCTCATATCCTGGTATCCCCTAAAAAAGGGATAACTTGATGCTGGAAACCCAAAGCTCTCATATTTGATCAAAATCTACTAAAGGCAACCGAGGCGCATTCCAACGCTATTCGACAAAGACTCCTCCCGCACTTTTGATTTCGTCCTCCCCTAAACAAGGGAGGGTGGAGCGGGAGCGATGGATGTCACCGCATCGCGCTGGCACCCCTATCCAAGGCGCGCGGGCAGGAGCAATTTCCTGAACCCACAAGCGACTCTGGGGAGATCGTTTTATTTTAATAAATAAAATGGAGGGCTAGACTTCGATAACCAAAACTTTTTTACTTTTGTTTCTGGCTAAAGTATGCTTGTTATATTAATTTAAACACTTGAATATTGCGTTCCTTTAACATCCGTGTCTATATTTGTGGATATGATCCTCCATCTTGCAACAGTTTCATTTCAAATACTGTTACGGATATACTTGAAAATATTCGTATTTTAAAAAAAAAATTTGCAAAAAAATAAAATATATATATATATATATATATATGCAATATTCTATGTGCAATAACTTCCGGGCAGCACAACAAAAGGGCCGGAGCTTTATTTTTAAAATCTTTTCATTTTCAGCCTTATATTATTTTATTTTGCTTCATTTTCATTCTGCAAAATATATATATATATATATATATATATATATATATATATATATATATATATATATATGCATTCATTCTGTCATTTTATTTTGGGGATTAGGACTCATTTTTAATAGAAATAGATAGATTCTCCGCTTTTCTTTCTATTTCTTGATGGTATGCTTGCTTGCTCGCGCTTAAGTTAAAAAGCCGAGAAAATCCATACATAACAGCAAGAGAGGTCATATCTGTTTTACATTCTATTTCTATATCTGAAAAAAAAAAAACTTTTTTTGCTTTTTAGATACCACACACACGCGCATATGCATATAAATATATTCCGAACTGCTACCCTACACCATGGCCAGCCTACCCCCTGCAGAAGCCAACGTTAGATTGCATATAGATTTTCAGGACACTTCAAAGACCGACCGGTTTTTGCATTTTAAATCATGAGTCAGCCCTTGAAACAAAAAAAAGTGCGCAAGTCAAAAAAAATGTGCACAAGTCAAAAAAAAATGCACAAGTCAAAAAAATATACACTGGGGCTGATTTATTATTTTCTAATGCTCGACCTAGACCATTTCGAATGGTGGATCCCGAAAAGAGTATAGGCCCTTCGCCTGGGACCAGTCCAGTCCTAGGGAGTCGAAAGGCAGGTGGAATACGTTGGTCCTTTACTCTGGAGAAAGAATCCACTGTTCCAGGAAAGTCCTGAGACTGTCAAAATTAAGCAAGTGCTTATCCGGTCAATTTGTAGGGAAAATAATAAATAATAAAATATACTAATAAAGGCACGCTGTACTCCAAGCCCAGAAAGCCTTTAGCCAGCCTTCTGATACATCCAAAACCCATTTTCCTCGTAAACCGGCCCGAACTGAAAGCGAGAGATAATATTGGCCGCTTGATAGGAAACAAGTGCAAATCGAACAGAGGGTATCGATGCGAGATCGACAAAGGGCGTAATCGCATGTAAAAATACGATCCGAAGCAAGGTATGGCAACAGATGAACAGTCCGATATGGGTACAGATTCAGGGGCTCCAGGATACGCCCCGACTCTAGCAATGCAGGAATGGTTTGACCAAAAATTGGGTGCAGCGACTGATCGTATGATGAGCCAAATGGCTAGTCTGGTGCAAAGTTTAAAATCCAGTGGTGAGGTAATCTCTTCCCCTGCAATCCCACATGAAGCATCAACATCTCATGTGCCTCCAAACCCAAACCCCCAGCCAAACACTAACCCACCAAATACTGCCGATACCCCGAATCCCAATCCTCCACCAAGTCCTTACTACCCAAACATCAGTCCTTACCCGCACTATTCTCCAAACCCTCTCCCGAACACCAATATTCCCCAAAGCCCAAATAACCTCCCTTTTCCCATAACCAACCCACTCCAGAACAACTCACATATGGACCCACCAAACTATAACCCACCAGGCCAAGTTACCACATACTTACCTTATAATGATCCTGGCCGCCCAACCGAAACCATCAATAATCCACCTACCCAAAATCCACCAGCCCAAAATCCTTATCCAGCCCAGAATCCACCAGCCCAAAATCCTTATCCAAATTTTAATCCACTAGCCCAATATCCATATCCAAACCCAAAATCCTTACCGCACATTAAAATTAACCCAAATTCCATAATCCAAACAAGATATACCTAAAGCCAACTCCCCCAGCCACCAAAGTAGAGGCCGACGTGGAAAATATAAAGGTCATGGTACTCAAACTTCTCAACAAAGGGGAATTTTCTACGCGGGCACTGACATTACAACCTGCAGCAGTATTGCCTCTCAAATTCAAAATGCCCGACATAGAAAAATTTGATGGGACTGGATGCCCTATATCCCACTTAAAATCTTATTCCACGGCATGCGCAAGGGGAGCTAGCTTTGAGGCTATGGCTTCCAATTTTCACCTCACCCTAATAGGGCCGCCAAACAATGGCTAATGTTGTTTGATAGCAAAGACCATGAATACGTGGGACCAGATAGCTGAAGCGTTCCTGGAAAGGTACAAAGACAACACCAGTCCTGAAAATAGAAGAGACCTTGAGTCGTGCACCCAGAGGGAAAAAGAAACCTGTGCTGAGTTCGCGGTCAGGTGGAAAAGAAAGTTGGCTCAAACCTTTGATGCACTCCGATCCAAAGAAAGAAGTCATGTCGAATGTTCATCAAAAACCTCCAAATTCTATTTACTGAACACATGCAAGATCTCCCCTACACCAATTTCAAAGAAATAGTGGAGATAGGAGCTCGTATAGATGATGATATACGAACAGGGCAATTACAAGTCAATACGTCTCCTAGCTCTTTCCGTTACTCTAAAGGGAAGACAGCCGCAGCCACACCCGCACCAACCGTCAATATGGTAGGAATGCATCGCCCACTTTTCCTACCCAAAGTTATGGCACTGCTCCATGGTCTTATGGAGCGGACCGGTCCGTCAACACGCCGGAGGGAATAATGGCCCGAACTAAATTTTAAATCGAACCGCATTATGATGAGCCGCAAGCCTCCCGGGCCTGTAATTCCAGGGGGCTAATGGCACAAGGAGTGTTAAAGCCTATGAAAAATTATAAGCCACTGCACCCCGCCCAGACTCGGAATCATGCCCGATCAGAATATCATCGCTGGCCACCTCACCGATAAATGTTATCTCGCTCAATGATGCTATTCGTAATCTTATAGATGACAAGGTTATTGAAAAGCCTCCTCCTGCACCAAATATAGTCAATAACCCCTACCTCAAATCAACATGATTGAGGTTGGTGAAAACTTCCTGGACATGATAGGCAGAGGTACTGATTACGAGAAGCTCCCTGCTGAGTTTGAGTCTGTTTCTAATAAGCCTCTGCAGAACTAGTATACTACGACCAGCCCGCTTCGGACGCAGATCCGTGGACCGCTTGGATATATTATCCCTATTCCTTTCCCTAGCTTTAGGATTGGTCATCTACCGATCCGCTCCCTAATAATGAGGATCTCAAACCCCAGGTCCTCAATAATGTATTAAACCCTGTACGGTTTGCTTTTAATAATAATCTAAATGTCTTTGCTTATTTCTTAGTTGCACCTATATTAAAAGACGCATTAAATCATTATAATAATGAGTCATTTAATAGGACCCGAACAAAAAAAAAGAATTATTTCCTTGAGCTTGTAAAGTCTAGTCGAGCACCAGGAACAACATCATTCATCAACTGAAGACTTACCCACTATCAATCTGGGGCTGGACAATGAAATCAAAGGAATCAAAATCGGCAACTACCTGCAAGGTTCTGAAAAGGATAACACTCATGGATCTCCTCAAAGAGTTCGTGGACATGTTTACCTGAAGATGTGTCGGGGGTAGACCCAACCATAGTCAAACACCGGATCCCCATATATCCGGATGCCCAGCCAATCAGACAAAAGCTCCGCCGCATCAAGCTGGAACGGTCACTACAAGTTCAAAAAAAAAGATGGGAAATCATGAAACAACCGCACGTCAACTTCATTCGGGTAGTAAAAAAAAAAGAGGTAGTAAAAAAAAAGAGTAAAAAAAAAAAAGAGAAGGAAAATACCCGATCTGGCTGTCCAATGTAGTGACCATTCTAAGACCCAACAAGTTTTTTTTAATCAACAGCATGCTGGACCGTAGTCAAATCAAAGGCAGTAGGAGACCAAGAAAGGATCTCATTCACCACCCCTTGGGGGACCTACTGCTATTATGTCATGCCGTCTGGGCTAAAAAAAATGCTGAGGCTACTTATCAAAATGCTGCTACCACTCTCTTCCACGATGTGCCGTATATTGTCAAAGTCATCCGATCAGGAGGTGTCATATTCCTCGCAAGCCAGAAAAGAAAAGACCTTGTTCAGCCCCCCAATCTCAACGAGCATCAACGGTATTATGCTTGAGTCACCCTATCCGGCAAGTGCTTCCCTCTCCAGCCCGCTAGGCTGAAAACCCGAATCGGGTCGTGAGGTTCCTGGTGCGACGCGCCCGCGCCTCTGGATAGGTGTGCGCCAGTGCGTGCGGATGGACACCGCCTGCTCCACCCTCCCTTGTTTAGGGGAAGACGAAATCCAAAGTGCGAGAGGAGTGTTGTCTATATTAGCACGTTGGAATGTGCCTCGGTTGCCTTGAGTGGATTTTGTATCCAAAATGGGAACTAATGGTTTCTCATGTCAAGTTATCCCTTATTTCGGGATAACAGATATGAAATGCATTACCCTTCCATTCCCATTCTCCCCTGTTTTCTTTAGGGGAAAATAGAGAAGTGCAAGAAAGGATATTGCGGCACCCCCACTATGGATTTATTAAAAATAGCCTTATGGCCCAATCAGATCATTATGGGAGCTATGGGTTTCCCGCATCAAGTTATCCCTTGTTTAGGGATACCAGATATGGGAATGCATCACCCCTCCATTCCCCGTATCTCCCTTTTTTAGGGGAGAACGGGAAAGTGCAAAGAAGGAATGTTGCGAGGCCCCACCGGATCCGAAAGTTTTAGAGTCGCCACCTTTATTTTAAGGCAAAAATAAAGGAAAACCGTAAAAGAAAACCGTAGATTTTAGAAAAGCGGGTTCGGAGGCTAAGTTACGAGTTGGGAAGGTGCTAGGCACCCAACTCGCCTCTTTCGTCTCAAAACGTTTTTGGTCAAGTATGCTCATTGTTATATTAATCTAGCAAATAAATAAGGTCTTATTTTGACAAGGGAAATTTAAAGATACATTCGTGGCTACATTATTTACTACGGACTCTCGCAACCGTCTCCTTCCAATAATTACAAACATATTTAAGAATATTTGTCCATTATAACGGCTCTTTCACATAATATTTCCTAATCTAATCCGGGCAGCACAACGGCTTATATTGACTACATTGCGCCGGATTTAAATAACAATTTTTGAAAAATAAATACAAGGGAAAAAATACAAATAAAATAAAATACGCTCTTAAAGGTATTACCTTTTAGAGCGGCGGTGTGCTCGCTCTGTCCTCCAGGGAGAGGGAGTCTTTTTGTTTTGTCTGTGTGTGTGTGTTGTTGCGTTGATTTTTGAAGTTTGGGCTTATCAACTCGAGGCGAGTGACAGCCTTTATTTGGGTAGGTTTTGGCCTTTTCGGTTGGGCGGAACCTAGACTTAATTTATTGGCTTTTCACTCGTTACTCGGCGTAATAACGGCTTACTTTGGGATTTTTGGACTGGGGATGTGAGGTGGACACCTAACAACTAGGCTAGGGATCACTTATAACCTATGGGTTTTTGATTTGGCAGAGTTTGAACGGGGTTTGGAGACTATAGGGGCTTCCACTCACCTATCTCGCACCTCTCGTACTAACTGTATTGAAAGATCGCAGAAGCAGAGCTTCGCTGCGATCAAAAATTCGCGTAAACTGAACAACTGAAATGCGAGGCCGGGGGTCTCTATTTATAGCAGTGGAGAGGGACGCGGCTGGAATTTCTTGATTTCTTTCCCGTGCATCGGCAGCTTGTACTCTCACTTTAAGACTTGTACTTATTTGATCTGAGAGAGACGCACAGGAAACCCCATGGTGCGGCACCATGGGTGCTATTGGCGGCACCAAGCTCCTTTTGGAGTTTCAAAATTTATCACTTTCCCCCCCTGCAGTTCACTGTTTCGCGCATCCTGCTTTTCCTTTCGCATTTTTGACTCCTGCAACTTGACATTCGTTAAGTTTTAACAGTTCTTGATATTTTATGTCAGTCACATACCAGGGGTACGAAATTGGGGTGTCTACAGAGCCCCTCAACGATGGAGTCTACGGGTAACCTTACGGCTTACTGAGTAGACGAACATCGTTGATAAACAAGAGACTCTCCAATTTCGTTCAATTAAGAACGGGAGAATGCAATTGGTAGCAAGTATAATGCACAGGAACATGCTATCCAAACTCTATAACCTAGATATTTTTAGTCGGTTATAAAAAAAGTTATCGCAGTTTTAAGCAGATGTGAATTTAATGTGCTCTGATGGTCGGACCTACTAATGTAGGCTGCCTACGTATTCCCTATTAAAGGAAATCAGACCAAGCGTAGTTCAGGCCAAAACCCTAAACTACAACTAAAGTGAGGATGTCATGTTCTTCGGGTCGAGCCCGATCGAGAACACAACGGAAAAAGATTTTTGTGTTTTCGAAAAAGCCGTATTCTTCCGGTCCGAAACCGTTGTCAAATACGGTATGAAGATTTGAATGTTTTTCTGTTACCACCTTTCAACCGGTCAATACCTTGTCGTTGAAACGTGTTAAGAAGAATTTTCTAATTATGTCTGGGCCTTGATCGCTGTCTTGTTTCCAGACATAACCCGAAAACTTTCAAATATCCAGAAAATTGTGCTTGACTAAAGATCCGTCGCCGAGCACGGCGAATTGCTTTTCTGTTACCACAATTTCAACCGGTCAATACCTTGTAGTTGAAATGTGTTAAGAAGAATTTTCTAAGTATGTCTGGGCCTTGATCGCTGTCTTGTTTCCAGACATAGCCCGAAAATTTTCAGATATCCAGAAAATTGTGCTCGACTAAAGATCTATCGCCGAGCACGGCGAATTGATCATTCTTCAAGTATTTTCGAAAATTGTGAAGTGGAAAATATTCTTTTTCCTTCCTCTTTCTTCTTCTCCCTGTTTTTTTTTTTTGTTTCAAATATTCCTATTTTTTTTGTTTTTGAAATATTCCTCTTTTTTTTTTTTTTTGAAATCAAAACTCAATTTAAAGAAGAGTTTTTCTTTTATTTGAAAATAAAACAAATTTTCCTAAAAAGGAAATTATTCTAAAGTCAGGGTAGGAATACTGTACCTGACTTACCTTTTGCACCCGGGTGGCTGCTGCAGGTTCGGCTAATTCCGACACTTTGCCACTCTTGCTGGGGAATTTATTCTCTTCTTTTTTTTTTTTGTGATGGTCGGACCTACTGATGTAGGCTGCCTACGTATCCTTTTTCAAGGAATCAGACCAAACATAGTTCGGCCTGATGCTGAGAATTTTATTCTTGCTTGCTCTTTTTTCTTTTCTTTTCTTTTGATTTTTTTCTTTTCTTTTTTTTTTTTTTTTTTTTTTTGATCTGCTGGGGAAGTCATTTCCTTTGTCCCTTGGTGAATGGTCGCAAATTTTGGTTAACAAGACTAACTTTGTTAACTTTCTGTTAGGCTCAGGGACCATTTTGGAAACTTTGAATTCTGAGGACTAAAGTGCTGCACAAACTTTGGAGGGAAAAGGGAAACTTCCCTTTTCTCCCTTATGGACGAGGGAAATGAAAGGAGAAAACATTGCTCCTTCTTTTCCTTTCTTTCTTCTTTCATTCTTCTGCTGCTCGTCGCCATAGCCACTGTCTTCTTGCTTCTTTTTTTTCATTTTCTCCATTTTTGCTCCTTTTCTTGATTTTCTTCCGCCAATTTCACTGTTTTACTTAGCAGATGGCTTCTTCTTCACGATCCGGGAAGGGAAAAGCAGATGCGCCTGCATCGGTGGTAGGAGGAGAGAACCTCCTAGCTTGATTCGGAATCGGCTCAATTATACGTACTCCAAGGATGATTGGGGCAACCTTCAGCGAGATCGGGACACCCACGTGTCCAATCTTCCCTTAACCACTGTAAGATTTCTCTTTTCTAGCAATTTTCCTTGCTATTTTTCAGATCTGCTAAATTCCTGCACTGTTTGGGACTTTTGGAGCACTCTTGACTTTGTTAGTGATGTATATGCATGTCCTATTTATGCCTAAATGATGTAATTGAGTGATAATGTATGTAATTTCTATGATTTATTTTTGCGATGCATGATTTGAAATAGTGGTCACTATTTGATCCTACTATGCATGATTTCTGTTCTAAATGCAAATGGGGCTATATGATGCATGTTTTATATTAAAACATATTTTTGCATGCGATAGAATTGCGAAACGGAATATTCGGAGTATAAATTTAATTTTTTCGAGACACTTTTTGGGCATATTTTCGGATAAAAATGGGACAAAACAGATATTTTTTTATGCCCTTAAATTTATTTTCCTAGCATGCAAATGCTGCAGGGGTATAGTAAATACCACAAAGATATTTATTTTGATGATTGGTGATATTTTACCTTCTCTTTGTCGTACCTCTATGGCAGCTTATTGGACAAATGAAATGCAAAATATGAATGCATGAATTATCCTTATTTGATCTGATGCAATGTAGAATACGTATGAGATGATGCATGAATTTTTCACATTTTATTATGCACATGACAAATGCAGTTATAATATGTACGTTAAGATGCAAAATTAATTATATATATGAATTGCTTGTTTTTTTTTTTTATGAATGAATTTTGAAAGAGAATGATTTTTATTTACATGTATGAAAATAGTATGTGACAATTTAAAGAATTATTTTTTTTCTTTTTTTTTATGAACAAGATTTTCTTTTTATTTTTTTTGCTAAAAAGAAAATTTATTGTAAAAATCATGAAGTATAAGACATGCGATATGTTCATTATTTATTTTAAGAACTGTACAGGAAAGGAGATAAGGGTAGGAAACTTACCTTTTTTTTTCAGGTTCGCAGGAAGCTTGATAGGGTTCGGGTATCATATGGTGATGTAGATGACATTTTTAACATGTTACCCAAAGCTGCACAATTGCTGGTAGAGGGCTCGGGCTTCAGCACCTTCTTGCACTCCTTTACTCATTTTACCAGCTTCCTCCCTATCTTCGACGTGCTTCGGGACTTCTGGTGGGACACCACCCACACTTTTCATTTCAGCTGGGGGGAGGCAACCCTGACCCCTTGTGATTTCGCTATTACAGAATCCCTACCGATAGGGGAGACCTTGGCTCTGGATTTTACTCTCCGACATCGTAGGGAGGAGATCGTAGACCTTCTGGGCTTCGAGCCTCGCTTCAAATCGTCGGATGAGATTTATATTAGCAGCGTTCGACATTGGCTTCTTAATAATGTCGGGCAGGTACCAGCTGATGATGAGGCCGCTATTACTCGAGTAGCCCGAGCTTTTCTTTTTTTCTTCCTTGGCTCATCACTTTTTGCTAATTCTTCTGTCACCCTGAGGGCCTCCGTCTTGGCTTGCCTTACGGACTTTGATCGGATCCCTGCTTATGATTGGGGACAGGCTGGTTTGGCTGAGTTATATGCTTCCATGGACAGAGCTAGCCGAAATGATTCATCGACCCTGAATGGGTTTGCCCCGGCGTGGGAGGTACATGCCTTTTCCTGCTTTTTCATTCATTTTTTTTCATCATTTTTTTATATCTTTTTTTTTGACAACATATTTATTTATTTTTTTTCCTTCCCTTTTTTTTTGTGTGCAGGTCTGGGCTTTTTCATTCTTCAGATTTTCGCCGGGGCGTCTCATCCAACGGGTCTACCAGCCTCCGTATGTGTCCCAGTATGTTGACAGTAACAGGGTCGATTTGAGCGACGACGGTGGTTGCAAAACCAGGGGAAGAGTGCTGGAGCGAATTGTTGGCTCCGATCCACGGTGCATTTTCTTCCACAGGAAGGCCTGGAGGGACATTATCATACTACTCTGACGTTCAGCCGCTGCCGGATATTGATGGTTTCCATCATGGTGGACTCTTTGTACATGGGCGAGCGGGTGAATCGTCAGCACCAATATTTTCTAATGGCTCCAGTGGTGCCTCCTCGGCCTCCTGCTTGGGTGATAGAGCCTGAGCGACTGCCCGATCGGTCTGAATGCTTGAGGAAATACCTCGTTCCCGCGACAGATTATCCAGTGATGTCATACGAGGATTTCCTGAGATTAGAGCTGCATCCCCCTCCTCGTGCTCTGGCCCAGCGGCATTCGATGCTACTGGGTCATCCATTTCACGTCTCGACGAGAACCTGATGTTCACAGAGCCCGATGATATTTTCTCTACTTTTCAGTATGACTGGGGCGGTGGATTAGTAGAGCAGGTTCTTCCAGATGTCGAGATCCCGGAGGAGCGTCGTGTCCCGGAGCAGGCTCGTTCGGTAGACACATCCACCTTTATTGTCTCTTTTCTTTTTATTTATTATATATATATATTTTTTTTCGAGACTGATACTTCTCTTTTTTTATTCATTTTTTTTTTCAGGTGAACGTGTCCACTTACAAGAAACTGCTGTGGGGCTTTTTCAGCATCAGCAAATTATATCAGAAGTTAGCTAATGAATTTTCTTGCAAGGGGAGCAGCTCAGTGCGGCGGCCCAGACGTCGAGATGACGACGACGATGATGATGATGATGATGATGATGACGGGTCAAGCCGCGGCCGGGGCAGAGGTCGAGGAGTTGCAATGGGTCCCAGGGTCAGGGGTGGTGGTTTTCCCAGAAGCCAGTCGTCCCGAGCACATTAGCTTTGAGTTCCTGCGAACATTAGTGTCTCTTCCCTTTTTTTCTTGTATATATTTGTTGATTCATATTTCTAGATTTGATTGAGTCATCCCCTAATTCTATTGTACAGTGGCTAAAAGGTCTGCGTACCGATTAGTGTGGCAACTGTCTTAGAATCAATTTTTTTAGAACTGTTTTAGTGTTAGTCTAGGCGCGGTTTTGCAAAGCCTACAGCAGCCTTGAAGAACCAGCAGACTTTGAAGTCTGCTCAATGCCGAACAGTCAAGTTAAGCCAATTCATGATATTATGACACGTGGACACCTAGTTGATATTTTCGAAAATATCTAGTCGTTATGTCTTCAATCAGATTTCACTTTCAAGAAGTCAACTCTGCATGCTGACAAGTGTCCAAACTGTTTCCTGAAAACTGAAGACTGAAGACATTACCCGTTTTGGCTAAGAAGACTTTCCTAGCGGCAGAGCCTGCAAGCTGAAACATTACTCAAAATGGGAATGTCTTCTCTACACTCTGCATCTCTGATGACTGTGGCTGCTACATCTTCCAAAGCGCCGAATTGCATTCAATGCAATTAAACGTTGGACACAGTTTACCCTGCATCAATCCAACGGTCAAAAGATCTCTTCCTAGTATTTATTCAAGTCTTGAAGATCTGAAGAACAACTCTTGCGCAATTAACTCTCAAGCTTCATCTTCAATACTCAAGCATTCAAGAGATCAAAGGACAAGGACTAACACTTCACCAAACTTTCTGAAGCTGCAGATCTGCCATCTTAAATTCGTTTTCAGCTTCATTTAGTTTGTCTTTAAACTGTTCTTAAATTCTGCACGTGTAGAGAACAATTAATCATTGATTGTCTCTCTCACCTTTATACACTTGGTTAAAAACTCATTTTGTACACGATCCATTAGAGATCTAAATCATAAACCTAGTGGATAAACAAGTGCACTTTTAAAATCCAAAGCTAACCACTTTGGTAGTGGATGTAGTACTATTCACAGTACGAACCACTTCAAATTCCCGTGTGCTGCTTGAACTGTTCTTATTACTCTTATTAACTGCTTGTACTTAACTGTTCCAGATTCTGCACTTCCTTAACAGGACACTTGATAATTTCAGAATCTAATTTGTTTCCGCTGCCTAAACACTTCTATTTAAACCTTTCTACAAATCATTAAGAAGTGTTCACGAAAAAGTTTTATAAAAACATAACTAGGCTATTCAACCCCCCCCTTCTAGTCTAGATTGAGCCTATTTCGGGACCAACAATTGGTATCAGAGCTTAATTCTTTGAAAAATCATTTTTCCAAGCTTTACCTCTTGAGAATAGATCCTATGGCTCACTATATGCTGCCTACTTCAAATACCAGCCACGTCCCAATATTGGACGAAGGCCACTTCGAAGTATGGAAAGATAAGGTTATGAGATATATGAACTCTATTGACAATCGGTTGTGGCAATGTGTTCTGACAGGTCCTTATATTCCAATGAAACCCAACCTACTTGTCAAGTAGCCGGTGGTCCTCCCGAGATACCTAAATCTATGAACGAATGGACGATCGAAGAAAGGAGGCTTGTTGAACTCGACAAAGAAGGCTATTCATATTATATCCACCCGTTTACACAAGCACATATCAACAGATCATCAGATGCAAAACTGCCAAGGAAATGTGGGAAGCCTTGGTGGAATATCTTGAAGGAGATCTACCCACCAGAGATAACAGGAAGTACAACTATATTCAGCAGTTCGACTCATTCAGAAAAGATCCTAAGGAGACTCTACGGCAAGCCTACGACAGATTCCGTGAGGTAGTAAATAGTTGTTACTCTTTAGAAAAGAATATAGTGTTAAAGAAGTAAATATGAGATTTTTAGCTTCTTTAGGAAGTTTGTGGCATGTAAAAACCACTGCAATAAAGAGTCCAAAGACTTGAACTCCATGCACCTCGAAGTTTGTATGCGAAGTTTAACGCCTATGAGCAAGAATTACTTCAAGCTCAAGAACAGACAAACATTTTAAACTTCCTTCTTTTTACTCGCATCTCAGAAATTCGCTCAAGAAAGTAAACCATCTACTTCTTCTTCAAATGAGAATGAAATTCTCTCTGACGAGCAATTTGCTATGTTCGTTAAGAAGTTTCAAAAGTTCTCAAAATTTAACAAAAAGAAAGAAGCAAACCAGCAGACTTTTAGAAAGACTGCTGAAAACTCACACAATAATGAGTTAGTTTGTTACAATTGCAGGAAACCTGGTCACTTTGCTTCTAAATGTCCTAAGCCTAAATATGAAGCCTATAAAAGGAGACCTTCTAAATCATTTTCTAAACATAGAGGTCTTCTGGCTGAGGACTTAGAAGAAAACCATGTAGCCACTTGGTTTGAAACCGATTCTCGACGAGGATGATAGTGATGACTCACCCGAGCAGCACACATTTGCTCCTGTTGCTCTAGAGTCACCTCCCACCTATGACTTGATTAAATGGTTAAATACTCTCCTTTTCAAGCTAACATAGAACAATTTTCTGAAGAGCCTTCAAAAGAAGAAATCCTCAAGGATGCTCAAGACATGCTAGAGGAATTCAATGAATTTAGGAAGGCCTATGTTAAGTTAGCTAAAAGTCATGAGTGTGACGACCCGACCCGGATCCCAAGACGAAATCCCAAGGTCGTGCCGCCAGGGAAACAAATAACAACAACCAAGTAGCAAATAATGGGTAGGGCCATAACGGCGATACACCGACAACTTAAAACACATGCGAAGCAAATGAAATAAAACATGGCGCCCGAGCTAACAAGCTCAAACTAAAACAACCAAAGAGATGATTAATCTCTCGGTCCAAAATTCGACTCGCGTGCCGCAACATTGGGCACGTAGAACAAACTCCCTATTATGCAATTCAATAATAAGCATAATATAAACCAAGTCATCGGCGAAACTACGGCCGGAACCCAACATTAAACTAAGTCTAAGACTCTAGTCTAACAATTCAACGGCTAAACACATGCCGGAGAACAAACATATTATTAACTAGGAATATAGCATGCTAAACATTTTTCACCAATAAACCAAGCGCGACTAAAACCAGTCGGCTACCAACAACATGAGTACTAATAATAATAAGTACTAACAACCATAAAACATATGGAGATACAACCATATAAATACATCAAGCACAACCGCCACCGGTTGGCTACCAAAAGAATAAGCTAACATCATAAATACAACATTTCAATCATATTAAGGTTTGCTACCCAACTCATGAAGTTTATATAACTTCATCTTCCCAACGACCTCACCAAAAACAAAATGAACAACTATGTAGCAACCTTGCCAAAAGAATCCCTTGCCAACGTAACCTTCTCGATTTACTTGGATCCGCTCGAGCGACTCGGATCTAGGGAAAACAACCAACAAATATAAAGTAAGTCATAATGACTTAGTAAGTTACTAACCATAACTTCCTACCATGGCATAATGCTCAATCATAAAATACATCATGCTATCGTCATGAAATAACCTTATACAAACTCATGTTATGGCATCTATGCTCAACATTAACAAAACATGTTATCATTGTAGTATAACATCTCACTAAAATCCATGTCAAGGCATTTATATGCTTAACGATCATAATTCTTGTTATTGATATAACATAGCCTTCCGATGATTTACATGTCAAGGCATATAAACTTAACAACAATAATTCCTGCTTTTAACATAAGGCCATATCCGAATAATATTCATGATAAAGCATAATAACTTAACAACAGTAATTCATGTTATTGTTATAACATAGCCTTCCCATAATATTCATGTGATAGCATACATGCTTAACAACATTAATCAATATGTTATCTATTAAGTATAACATGTAAGAAACCAAAACAAACATCATATCATATCCAATCTCACCAAGCACGTTATTCACTTAAGCACTTGTGAAACAACTCATATATAAGGGATATGATACCATTACCAATTCTTCCGCGCGTGTCGCTCCTGCAAAAACACGTGCAAAACCTTTATGTGCCCTCGATATCCCTCTCGTAGATATCGACGTCCCCGAGACAGTCTCCGCTCGAGTTCCATAGTTATCAAAGTCATGTGTATTACTACAACTAAGATAAACTACTTCCCCACCGTGGCCATCGATGGAGGGTGTGTGCAAACCCACGGCGATCCATCGCGATCACGAATCTCACAATTCGTGAAGACGATGTATCGTCCCACCAAAACTCAACAAACCGACTCCAGCTGGACTCAAAACCCAAGCACAAGTAATATATACTCATATGCTCAAAACAAGTAGGTAAACACTCTACTATTAAACTAGTCATGCATTTCATCCACAACTAGCATAAACATCACAACCGAGAATCCTATAAGTTCTCATAATCAAGTGTGCTTCACACACTTCAAAACTTCTTGGAGGCTCGACCTCCATGAATTCTACCCAAGATTCCGTAGGACTTAAAATTATAGTTCCTAGGATTCATTCTAACCCAAAGGTTAACTCCGTTGAGTTCAATCTAAGTTTTCCGAAAATTCAAGGAATAGAAGCTTAGGCTTCATCATTCCCATATGTTCATAACTGTCGCCAAAACCATAACCCCAATATTCAATAAACTATCATAAACCCCACAATTTACTTAACAATGCAACTTAGAATAAATTGGCCATCTTGTGCATAAATTCATTCAAGTCACCATACCAATCATAATCTTCAAATCATGATTAAATTATACAACATGGTTTAATATACTCTCTTAAACATGTATAATTCAATAACTAGGCTTACAACTATGATCAACAAGCCAAAACACAATTTGGGGAAAATCCCTTTCCAAGCATCTTTGTCATTTAAGCTCAATACACATAACCGATTCATATAGTAAAGTTTAATATACTCTATTAAGCATATAAAACATGGTAATCAAGCTCACATCATCTATTTGCAAGCTAGAACAAAATTAGGGCAAAGCACCTTCCAAGTATCTCAACCAAATCCACATCAATAGTCATGGATAATCAACACAACTAAGTTCAATAGACTCCACTAAACATGTATAACACAATAATTAGGCTTACCATCATGCTTAACAAGCTAAACACAATTTGGGGAAAATCCCCTTCCAAGTATCTTTGTCATTCAAGCTCAATACATATGAACAATTCATATAGCAAAGTTTAATAGACTAATTGGCATATGAATTCCATAAAATCAAGTCTCACATAGGTTCACCCATCTCTAACAATAATTTGAAACCTAGGGTTCATGAATTTCTACAAACCCTAACAATGGCATCCATTGACCTCACATAGCATAAATGGTTGTTTCCCTAGGGTCAATGGAGCCAAAAAAAGAAGAAGAAGAGAGGTAGAAACTTACCAAAAGCTCAGCCCTAAAACCAGAATTTTCGTGCCCTAACAATGGAGTCTCCTCAACTCTTTCTTCAAACTTGTAGGTAGAATGGGGAAGATGAAGACCCAGCTATGGCTTCCAAGCTTGGTCCCTTTGAAACCCTAGAATCAACACCTCAAGCCTCTCTCAAGCCCCCTGTTGAGTTCGCAGTAAGAGAAGAAGGAGAAGTCGCAGCTTTTCCTTCCGCCTTGGCCGAATGAAAGAAGAAGAATGCGGCAGTTTTGGGGTTTTATATGGGGGATTAGATCACTAATTACCTCACTAATTGACCCCTAATTCTCCTAATAGATGTTTAGGATTAGTGTTAGCTAATTAGGTGAGTTTAGATATTAGATTAGGTTTAGTGGGTCAAATTGACAGAGAGAAGAGGGATTAAAAATCCCGTATTCGAAATCCGACCAAGGCCGCTAGGGTCTAAGGATGCGACCGCATCAAGTGGTTTTTCAAAGCATTCTAGGTTTTTCGCTTCCTTGCTCGGTCCCGACTCTCCCGCGTGCACTCGAGTCCTTCCAAACCAAAAATGGTCTATAATTCATCCTTAATAACCTCCAAACATTAACCAAAGGAATCAAGTCTCAAATCTCATCAAAACATGGCCAAGAACTCAAAGTGTAACTGCCCAACGACGACCTGAAAAGTCAACCGAAAAGGGTTTTCGCTAGAATCAAACTAGCAACCAAACCGACGATGCAACCATCATCTAACCAATATCCAAGGCATGTAAATGATGTTTTGAATGCCCTCTAACAATTATCCATGAAGTTACAACATAAATCTTAAACCCGAGATTCAAAGCATCTCGCGAAAGAAAAGTGCATACATGCATCTCAAACGACGCCAACGATCATGCTATTGACTCTAAACATATGCTGGAGCTAAATGAACATATTCATGATGATTATAAGTGTATGAATCCATGCATAACACATGCAAGCAAACATTTCAGGGGTTTTACATTCTCCCTACTTTAAGGAATTTAGCCCCTAAATTCTACCGTAGTCATCAAACAAATGATATTTCTTCCTCAAGATCTCCAACTCGGCTCCCAAGTTGCTTCTCGATCTCGTGATTCTTCCAAGGAACTTTCACCAACGGAATTTTCTTGCTCCTCAAAACTTGTTTATAGTGTCGTATATCTTCACCCACGTCAACATAAGACAAATCCACCGAAAAGTAATCTCCTCATACTCAAGAACATGGAATCATCCTTTAAGATATTTCCAGAGCATAGACACAAGATACACATTATGAATCTCGACAAAGACTCAAGGTAAAGCCACCTCTGTAAGTCAAATCTCTTGGTACCCTTCTAGGCTTATACCTTAAGAAACACAAGGTCTCCAACCAAATTCCAAATCTCCTTCTATTATCCAGATAACTTTTCGTCGACTTTCAGCGGTGAAAGCAATCTATTCCGAGTTAATTTCACACTCTCAACCCGACCGGGCTGTACAATCTCTCAACCCCATCATATTGCTTCTCCAACATGTAATTCCCATTGTCATGTAATGCATAAAACTGTGTAACTCATAACCATGCATACCTGTTAATCAAACAAATTAATATAGCGCATGAGATTTCGAAACTATTCATACATGTTTATATCACAAAACCGAGAAGAAGTACGCATAAGAATTCCTCGTGATAATTTTTCTAGACAAGGACAACTCTAACAAATAACAAGGTTCAGATATTCACTATACTCGCTTTAACAATACTTCCGTAGTAACCTGCAGTAAAGAGGTATCATTCACTCTAGTACTACAACCTGCCAAAACTCAGAAGTCTTTCATTACCTTAGTCCAAAATCTCAGATTCGTTAAAACACACACGAAATACGCTCGGCAACGACACCCTATTAGTCGCGATTTAACGGTATACTTGCTCGTAATAACCGTAATCCATCTCGTAACCACTAAGTATAAATCGTGTGACTCAAGTGCATCCTACTCGCATAAAATCACACAACAAAGTATAATTATTTTACTGCATACACATATCTCCCTGAACATACAAATTTAACACACCACTAGTATTTACCACTAGTAGCATTATCTTCAATATTCACATATGTATAATCATCGCCATCCATATAGGCTTACATAATCAGACATTTTTTATCAGAATCGACTGCCTATCGACATCAAGATTCAACCCAAACCATAAACCAATCCCATATCGACATCCTCCTCAATAATATCCATAAATCGAGGAAAGCAAAAGTAATTAAATCTCAACACACAATGCAATGTATGTATTAATGCATATGAGCTACCGATAACGTGCACTCATAATAGCGATAATAGCAACCATAATATCCGATAATAAATTACCTCCTATCCAAGGTAGGTCTCAAAATCCGCAATGGCCAACCGCCACTAATACAACCTCAAACCCTAGCTCGTCTAGAACCATTTCACTAAGGGTCACTAGAATGCTTATTAGTGCTCTTAGAGTCATTAATCCTCAATTTGAGGCAATCCATTCTAATGTGATCACCACCATAAACTAAACACTTGTCTATATTGCTCCAACACCTACACTTGGTGTCCCATTCCTCAACGAAATTTATACAACAATTTATCACCTCTTCATCTATGACTTTAGGTAAAAGTATCACTCCGCTTACTAGTCCACGGATTTGCCTACACAGTTTCAGGAGGTACCAACTGTCCTCTAACCACATCATCAACCTTAATATTCCCTGAGGTCCTCTCTCAGGTGCGTTCCTTAATATTTAACTTTTCTCATAAATATAAACCACAGCCCCTTGATAATCCGTAAGCTGTTATGGAATAAATTGCCTGTAACACCTCATCCTTAATCCTTAACTCTTTCACAATTTATGGAGTCTTCCTAGTCTCATTCGGTACTAAGTACTCTTACTCTAATGAGCTAATTTTATGAAAATCCATAAATATTGAATCACAATATCATAATATTTGCCACCAATTCTCCTGGATTCCAATCATGGATACCACTAGTACCACCTTATATTTATCAACATTGGCACTTCTACTAGTGCTAACATCCATTCTAGTTCAAACATCTTAACATGCTATAACTCTCGACGTTAAGATATAACAAATCACACAAACCAACCCCCAAGCCAAGGAACCTATCCCGGCTGAAAGCTAAATTTATAATCATAGCTCTGATACCAACTGTGACGACCCGACTCGATCCCAAGACGAAATCCCAAGGTCGTGCCGCCAGGGAAACAAATAACAACAACCAAGTAGCAAATAATGGGTAGGCCATAACGGCGATACACCGACAACTTAAAACACATGCGGAAGCAAATGAAATAAAACAAGGGCGCCCGAGCTAACAAGCTCAAACTAAAACAACCAAAGAGATGATTAATCTCTCGGTCCAAAAATTCGACTCGCAACATTGGGCACGTAGAACAAACTCCCTGTTATGCAATTCAATAATAAGCATAATATAAACCAAGTCATCGGCGAAACTACGGCCGGAACCCAACATTAAACTAAGTCTAAGACTCTAGTCTAACAACTCAACGGCTAAACACATGCCGAGAACAAACATATTATTAACTAGAATATAGCATGCTAAACATTTTTCACCAATAAACCAAGCGACTAAAACCACGGCTACCAACAACATGAGTACTAATAATAATAAGTACTAACAACCATAAAACATATGGAGATACAACCATATAAATACATCAAGCACAACCGCCACCGGTTGGCTACCAAAAGAATAAGCTAACATCATAAATACAACATTTCAATCATATTAAGGTTTGCTACCCAATCATGAAGTTTATATAACTTCATCTTCCCAACGACCTCACCAAAAACAAAATGAACAACTATGTAGCAACCTTGCCAAAAGAATCCCTTGCCAACGTAACCTTCTCGATTTACTTGGATCCGCTCGAGCGACTGGATCTAGGGAAAACAACCAACAAATAAAAGTAAGTCACAATGACTTAGTAAGTTACTAACCATAACTTCCTACCATGGCATAATGCTCAATCATAAAATACATCATGCTATCGTCATGAAATAACCTTATACAAACTCATGTTATGGCATCTATGCTCAACATTAACAAAACATGTTATCATTGTAGTATAACATCTCACTAAAATCCATGTCAAGGCATTTATATGCTTAACGATCATAATTTTGTTATTGATATAACATAGCCTTCCGATGATTTACATGTCAAGGCATATAAACTTAACAACAATAATTCCTCGCTTTAACATAAGGCCATATCCGAATAATATTCATGATAAAGCATAATAACTTAACAACAGTAATTCATGTTATTGTTATAACATAGCCTTCCCATAATATTCATGTGATAGCATACATGCTTAACAACATTAATCAATATGTTATCTATTAAGTATAACATGTAAGAAACCAAAACAAACATCATATCATATCCAATTCACCAAGCACGTTATTCACTTAAGCACTTGTGAAACAATTCATATATAAGGGATATGATACCATTACCAATTCCTTCCGCTGTCGCTCCCGCAAAAACACGTGCAAAACCTTTATGTGCCCTCGATATCCTCTCGTAGATATCGACGCCCCGAGACAGCCTCCGCCGAGTTCCATAGTTATCAAAGTCATGTGTATTACTACAACTAAGATAAACTACTTCCCCACCGTGGCCATCGATGGAGGGGTGTGCAAACTAAGCACGGCGATCCATCGCGATCACGAATCTCACAATTGTGAAGACGATGTATCGCCCCACCAAAACTCAACAAACCGACTCCAACTGGACTCAAAACCCAAGCACAAGTAATATATACTCATATGCTCAAAACAAGTAGGTAAACACTCTACTATCAAACTAGTCATGCATTTCATCCACAACTAGCATAAACATCACAACCGAGAATCCTATAAGTTCTCATAATCAAGTGTGCTTCACACACTTCAAAACTTCTTGGAGGCTCGACCTCCATGAATTCTACCCAAAATTCCGTAGGACTTAAAATTATAGTTCCTAGGATTCATTCTAACCCAAAGGTTAACTCCGTTGAGTTCAATCTAAGTTTTCCGAAAATTCAAGGAATAGAAGCTTAGGCTTCATCATTCCCATATGTTCATAACTGTCGCCAAAACCATAACCCCAATATTCAATAAACTATCATAAACCCCACAATTTACTTAACAATGCAACTTAGAATAAATTGGCCATCTTGTGCATAAATTCATTCAAGTCACCATACCAATCATAATCTTCAAATCATGATTAAATTATACAACATGGTTTAATATACTCTCTTAAACATGTATAATTCAATAACTAGGCTTACAACTATGATCAACAAGCCAAAACACAATTTGGGGAAAATCCCTTTCCAAGCATCTTTGTCATTTAAGCTCAATACACATAACCGATTCATATAGTAAAGTTTAATATACTCTATTAAGCATATAAAACATGGTAATCAAGCTCACATCATCTATTTGCAAGCTAGAACAAAATTAGGGCAAAGCACCTTCCAAGTATCTCAACCAAATCCACATCAATAGTCATGGATAATCAACACAACTAAGTTCAATAGACTCCACTAAACATGTATAACACAATAATTAGGCTTACCATCATGCTTAACAAGCCCAAACACAATTTGGGGAAAATCCCCTTCCAAGTATCTTTGTCATTCAAGCTCAATACATATGAACAATTCATATAGCAAAGTTTAATAGACTAATTGGCATATGAATTCCATAAAAATCAAGTCTCACATAGGTTCACCCATCTCTAACAATAATTTGAAACCTAGGGTTCATGAATTTCTACAAACCCTAACAATGGCATCCATTGACCTCACATAGCATAAATGGTTGTTTCCCTAGGGTCAATGGAGCCCAAAAAGAAGAAGAAGAGAGGTAGAAACTTACCAAAAGCTCAGCCCTAAAACCAGAATTTTCGTGCCCTAACAATGGAGTCTCTCCTCAACTCTTTCTTCAAACTTGTAGGTAGAATGGGGAAGATGAAGACCCAGCTATGGCTTCCAAGCTTGGTCCCTTTGAAACCCTAGAATCAACACCCTCAAGCCCTCTCTCAAGCTCCCTGTTGAGTTCGCAGAAGAGAAGAAGGAGAAGTCGCAGCTTCTGCCTTGGCCGAATGAAAGAAGAATGCGGCAGTTTTGGGGTTTTATATGGGGGATTAGATCACTAATTACCTCACTAATTGACCCCTAATTCTCCTAATAGATGTTTAGGATTAGTGTTAGGCTAATTAGGTGAGTTTAGGATAGGTTTAGATTAGGTTTAGTGGGTCAAATTTTCGGACAGAGAGAAGAGGGATTAAAAATCCCGTAATCTGGAAATCAGACCCTTGCGGTCGCTTAGGGTCTAAGGGATGCGACCGCATCAAGTGGTTTTTCAGCATTCTAGGTTTTCTGCTTTCCTTGCTCGGTCCCGGACTCTCCCGCGTGCAATCTCGAGTCCTTCCAAACCAAAAATGGTCTATAATTCATCCTTAATAACCTCCAAACATTAACCAAAGGAATCAAGTCTCAAATCTCATCAAAACATGGCCAAGAACTCAGGCAGAACTCGCCCGAACGACGACCGGAAAAGTCAAACTGAAAAGGGTTTTCGCTAGAATCAAACTAGCAACCAAACCGACGATGCAACCATCATCTAACCAATATCCAAGGCATGTAAATGATGTTTTGAATGCCCTCTAACAATTATCCATGAAGTTACAACATAAATCTTAAACCCGAGATTCAAAGCATCTCGCGAAAGAAAAGTGCATACATGCATCTCAAACGACGTCAACGATCATGCTATTGACTCTAAACATATGCGGGAGCTAAATGAACATATTCATGATGATTATGAGTGTATGAATCCATGCATAACACATGCAAGCAACATTTCAGGGTTTTACAAGCACCCATAATAGGAAGCCCATGGGAAACACTAAAGGCTGACCAAACAGAAGCAGCAATATGACCAAACAGAAAGAGATGATTAAATGATTCTGAAGAAGGTTGAGGGCAGCAGACACATCGAGAAGCTAGCTGGAAACCTTTACTAAGAAGGCCTTCATCAACAGGAAGGCGTTTTAAAAAAAACCGCCATAGAAAAACACCAATCTTCTTTGGAAGGAGCTTATGCCAGATGAACTTAGTAGAGAGCAAAGAAGGAGAAACCGGCGTGACAATTGACAAAGCCGACGAAAGAGAGAATTTTCCTGAAGATGTAGTCGTCCAGCAAGGGATATCAAACTGATCAGTTAGAGTGATACGCTGGTCCTTGATAAAAGTACGAGCAGAAGGAGGCAAAACAGAAGAAGCCGCAGCGGATAGATTAAGCCCCGAGGGATCGAACAGCTCTTTCACATGGGAAAAAGAGCAATCAGGAGGGCGAGACAACAACTGACCAGGAAGGCACTTATCGAACCAAATAGAGCAGTTAGCCAGACCAATGTTCCAATGAATATAAGGCTCGACAATGGGCTGAATTTGTTTAAGACGATGCCAAATGTGAGAGCCCTTGTGAGAGGAGAGAGTGGCATGCATCGAAGAACAGTAGCGAGCCTTAAGAAAATCAGACCATATATTATTTTCTGTATGAAATCTCCACCAAAGTTTCACGGAATAAGCCTGAACCAAGGAAGACACTGAAGGAATGCCCAAACCACCCATATTCCTAGGCTTGCAACAATGATGCTAGGCAATCCAATGGGCTTTATGAGATCCCTCTGGACCACCCCAAACTTTTTTTGCAAAGACACGATCCAGCATACGAATAACAACTTTAGGGGGTTCAAGAGAGGCAAGCAGGTATGCCGTAACCGATTGAAGAACATGCCGAATTAAAGTAATTTTACCTGCAGAGTTGAGAAAGGATCCAAGCGAAGACTCCACTTTAGATTCGAGCTTAATAAAGAGAGAGTCAAAAATGGTCTTAGTTTTGCGGCCAAAGTAGAGGGGACAGCCTAGGTAGATAATGGGGAAAGAGCCCAATTGAATACCCAAATAAGATGAAATGCGACCAGCCCTTGTAGACCCAATCGAAGGAGCAACACAAATCCGACTTTTGGATTTATTAATTAATTGACCAGACATGTGCTCATAAAGTTGCAGAACTTCAAGATGTTTTTGGGCAGACCAACGGTTGCCATTGCAAAAAATGATCACGTCGTCAGCGAATGAGAGATGAGAGATTATGGGGCATCCGCTAATAGTAGAGAACCGGGTGCGAGAATAAGAAGAATGAAGAGCATTAAGGCTCCTACTAAGCACTTCAGCAAGAAGAATGAAAATGCTAGGTGAGAGAGGGTCACCTTGACGAAGCCCTCGAGAAGAATGGAAGTAGCCAGCCGGGGATCCATTGATGAGAATGGAGAACCAATTATCAGAGATTAGACGCCATATAAGGTCTATGAAGGTTAAAGGTTTTGTTAAAACCGAACTTACGGAGAACCTGAGTGAGAAACAACCAGGAGACCCGATCAAAGACTTTCGCCATGTCTAATTTAATAGCAATGTTGGATCCATTAACCCCACCCTTTTCCCCAAGAAAGAAATCAGCTCCTGAGCCAAAAGCACATTATCCTGAATAATCCTTCCTTTAGTGAGGCGCTTTGATTGGGAGATATGAGCTGGGGAAGATATTCAGCCAGACGGTTCGCAAGAATCTTGGAGATGATTTTATTGCAGAAATTACAAAGACTGATTGGTCTTAAATCCTGGAAAGAAGTCGGCAAATCAACTTTGGGAATCATTACAATAAGGGTGCTGGTCCAAGAGCGAGGGAGAGAGAACCCCGCGGAAAAAATCCTGAATAGCTAAATGAAGATCAACTTTGATAATGTCCCAACAGGAGGCAAAAAATTGGCCTGTAAAACCGTCCGGGCCAGCCGCACTGTCCATACCAAGAGCAGCAATAAAGGAATAGATTTCTTCGATGGTGGGAGGGCAGATCAAAGCATTATTCCAATCATTGGTTACAATACAAGGAATCACAGATAGATCAAATGTAGAAGGACCAGAATCTGCCGTAAGCTGAGCACTGAAATAATCAACCGCACCCCGGGTAATAGCTTCCTCACTGTCGAGCAAATTATTATCTGCATTACGGATGGAGTGGATGTGAAGACGGTGCTGAGTTTGTTGAACAGAGGCATGGAAAATTTTAGAATTTCCATCTCCTTCCTTGAACCACTGAATCTTAGATTTCTGACGCCAGTAGGCTTCTTCGATGGAAAGAGCTTTACGTAAAATAGCCTGAGCAAGTAAAAACTCAGCGCGATTTGAACTCGATGGATTCAACTAAAAAAGAAGCTCTTTTTCGAGAGCATCAGCTTCAGCTTTAGAGACCGCAGAAAATATATTTCCAAAGATAGATTTATTCCACTCTCGAAGGGCCTGTTTAGTAGCGCCAAGCTTATTGGCAAAAAGGACCAATCGCCAACCAGAACTGGGAGCGTTCCAAGCTAGCTTGACCACATCCTGAAAAGTATCATGCTTGGTCCATACATTAAGAAAATGAAAGGGTCTTGCCTTGGGTGTAGTAGATTGAGAAATACACAATAATAAAGGCGTATGATCCGAGCACGTGCGATTGAGGTGTTGAACTGAAGTAGAAGGAAACTTGTCCAGCCAAGCAATATTACCAAGCACACGATCAATACGCTGATGAATAGTAGCCCCTTCTTCACGCTTGTTCCACCAAGTAAATTGAGGACCAGAAAAGCCAAGATCTGAAAGACAACAAGCTGCAATACAAGCATGAAAATCCATAGCACCCTCTCTATCCCAGCCCCTACCCCCAGACTTTTATGAAGGAGCTAAAATAATATTAAAATCTCCACCGACAATCCAGGGTGAACCATCTAGCTGAGAGCCAATGTCAATTAATTCTGTCCAAAGGAGCTGCCTGTCTAGAATATCACACTTGGCGTAGACACAAGAGAACATAACTGAAGTGGACCAAGAAAAGTGTTTAATTCTGATGGATACTTGTTGAAGAGAGCTTTGCACTATAGAGCAAGAAAAGGAAGATTTAGGAAAAATCCAAATGGAACTAACAGAATTAGAAAAATAGAAATTAAATTTAAGACGACGACTAATAAATTTAATTCTGTCCGGGTCAATCATGGGTTCATAGATGGAAATAAACGAAATTTTGTGAAGCTTAACGAGCTGTTTAAGACGAAGTCACGGTGGGATCGTTCCCAATCCCTCGAGCATTCCAAAAGAGGGCCTTAACATCCATTAGAAACTGGGAGAGAAGAGACGCCAGATTTGAGCTTGGATCGTAAAAGCCGATCAGAAGGGGGAGGAACTTTCTTTTCTTTAACCAAGTTGATACCATGCTCGAGATTGAGGGCCTCAATATTTGAGACATTATTTTTTGGATCATCTTCTTCTATATCATTTAGCACAGCAAAGGAATTGGAAATTGGAATCGGCTCAGTATCTTCATTATTAGTAGCTGAGGCAGGATGAAGAATCGTCTCAGTGGTCGGGGGAGGCTGATGCTTCTCAAACAATGATGGGCCAACAGGAGGCTGCATAGACGTATCTTGGATAATCGAAGGAAGATTGGATTGAGTTTCTTGTGATGAAGAGGAAGGAGAGATTTGGTGGGTAGAAGGATCCTTGTCGTTTAAGGGGGAACTAGGGTTTGGAGAAGGAAGTTTTGTAGGGTTTTCAACATGTTGGTCAACATGCAAGGTACCAGATCCGGAGCAATGGAGGCCGTTAGTGGATAAACCGGGATTAATATTATTGGTTACTTCTTTAGGTTTCCAGATCATCTTATTAGCTGGGGCTTGGGGCTGGGACGGAAGGGGAGCTTGAACATCATTATTCTTAACAGTTTCAGTAGGAGAATCGTTCCCTACGTTTTGGTGTTTAACCTTGCATGCAGTATCCCCATGACCTTGTGGAAGACAATGGCTGCAATAAAGAGGAAGCTTTTCAGGATGGACATACTGCCAGAAGCCCTTCCCATCCCCACCATAATCAATCCATATCTGTTTAGGAAGAGGCTTTGTAAGATCGATCTCAATGCAAACCCTCGCTACACTAGGTCTTGAAAAATTAGCAGTAGGGTTATCAAGGAGAAGCGGCTTGCCAATCAGAATTGCTATAGAAAACAAAGCTTGTTTATGAAAGAGATAGATAGGGAGACCAGGAAGTTCAAACCAGACGGGAACTATGGGGCTTTCAATTTCCGGGCGAAACTCAGGCGTCCACTTGAAGACACGCATCGGGTAGGAGCCCAAGAACCATTGATCTTTAATCCAAAGACGTTGATAATCTTGTTCATGATGAACTTGTATAAGGATGTGTTTAGCATCAAGATGGCCGAGGGAGGATAGTTTCTGGGGAAACAAGGGGGGATGTAGGCAATAGATAGATATGTACAGGCAATCAATGCATAACCTAAATTTCTTTAGCAATTATTCCTAAGTTGCACCGTAGGACCTGTAAAATTTTATATTTTTGTGTTTTATTGCGAGCTTTCTGTCGTGGTTTTTCTCTTGCCTGTTAGTCGAGCCCTTTTCATGCTGAAGTCTGGAGGTAGGATGCTGAGGGTTCAAAGAGTGGCTTCCCTCCCCTTTTTCTCCTGATTATTTTATTTGCTCTAATTTTTTCCTAGGCCACACTTTTGGGTTTTCAACCTAGCGAGCCCTTATTTATCCTTTTTATTATTTTTTTTATTTTGCTCTAATTTTTGCCTAGGCCGCCCTTTCGGGTTTTCAGCCTAGCGAGTTGGGGAGGGAAGCACCTGCCGGATAGATTAGCTCAAGCATAATACCTTTTGAGCTTGTCGAGGTTGAAGGGCTGAACAAGATCTTCTCCTTCTTGGTTTGTGAGAAGTACGACACCTCCTGACCGGATCTCCTTAACAATATATGGTCCCATCCATGGAGACTTCCATTTCCCCCTAGTATCGACATAACTAGGGGGTTTTTCACGAAGCACGAGATCTCCGACTTAGATGTCGCGACCTTTGACTTTTTTATTGAAGGCCCGGGCAATGCACCTTTGATATGCTCGGGTATGCTTTAGGGCTAGTAGGCATTGTTCATCGATTAGGGCTAATTCTTCAAATCGCCCTTTGACCCAGTCAATCTCTGCTACACCAGATTCCATAATCACTCTTAGTGATGGAATTTCAACTTCTATTGGCAGTACTGCCTCTATGCCATATGCTAGAGAGTAGGGGGTAGCCCCAGTAGGTGTGCGGACTGAGGTGCGATAGCCCTAGAGGGCTAACGACAATTTTTCTGGCCAGTCTCTTCCTATATTACCCATTTTTCTGATAATATTTTCCAGTGTTTTGTTGGCTGCTTCAACGGAACCATATGCTTGCGGTCAGTAGGGGGAGGTGTGAGAACCCAAACCCCATTTCATGTTTGTCATCATTATAACATGTTTACAATAGATCTTGACATGTTAGAGACTTCATTTCATACATATCATGTTGGCATTGAGTTGGTTGAGATCATAATAGAGTAATTGTCTTCCATGCGTTGCATGCCTTGTTGTTGTTGTTTCGAGTGTTCATCGTATCGTGTTAGCACCTTAATAAGTCTCATGAGAGTCTTAATACTTTGCATCTAAGGTTTATAATGTTCATCTTAGTTGTTGTGTGCTTGGTTGGAAGTTTAGAAGCTTCGTTGCTTCGTTTGTGTTTTGAGGTTGTACATCATTGCTTGTATTGCCTTCGTTTCGTCTCGAGAGATGTTCGGTTGAGTTCTAGGCCTTGTATGCAAGCAATAACAATGTCTAAACAAGCCTAATACTTGTTCATTCTATCCTAGATTAAGTTGGGATTGATTCGTGTTTGATTCGTTGGCCAATTGTCGAGTGGTTCCAGCCATGTTCTAACTTGTTTCGGATGTGTTTCGGGTGTGTTTCTGACTTGTTTTGGGTTTGGTTACACCTTAGGATTGTTGCCAATGAGTTTGGAACCATTTAGGACTTGTTTAGGACAAGTTTAAGGTCTGTGCCTCGCGGTCGCATTGGGTTTTGGAGGCTGGCTCGCATTGAGATGCTGAGAGCAAGTGAAAATGTTCAGAATGCTGAGTACAGAGCCTTGCGGTCGCATGGTTTGGGCATGATGCGACCGCATCATGCCAGAATCTGGTTTGTTGAGTTTTCTTGAATGTTTTGGTTATTGACCCTTGTGCCCTTGCCCTTGGCCGACCTTGGTGACTCAAAGCCTCCTTTGTTGACTCTTCTAAGACCCCTTTAAGCCCTTGGATCATTCTCTATCAATGGCTTGCATGCTATAGCCAATGAGAAGCCAAATAACACCCTTCACTAGGATTGGGGTCTTGTGGTCAAGTATATAAGCAATTGTTCAGCCTTTCAGCCATTGTTGATCAACAACAACCTGAACTTCAGAGACATAAACCCCATTTTCGTCCATGGAGGTCACACCAACTTGAAGGACCATTTCCCGGAGTTTCGGTGGTCCGATCGGCGATCCGAGACCGCCAAATCGAAGCCCTCGATCTTCTCTACAACAATCCTTGCTTTGATCACCCATTCATCCATTAATCTTAGGACTAAGGTGAGTGACAATTCCCTGAGATTTCCATGTTTAATAAAATAACATGACCCCTTCATTATAGTTGTTTTAATGATGATTATGAACTTCTTTTGTGAAGACAAAACCTCCAATTCAACATATAAAATATGTGTAGGATTTTATGAAATCTCTATGAAGTTGTGATTTTGACATTTTGTAAAGCATGAATGTTGTTTACAATGAGCTTAGGAATAACTCTTGTGAAAGAATATGTTTCAATTCAAAGTTTCACGAAATCACCGAAACTAGGGTTTGAAACTCGGGATTGTGTTTAAGGCTAGTTTAAGATCATGAACGGCCTAGTTATCGGGTTCTAAATGAAAGGAGAACTTAGGAAAGGGCAATGTGATGCATATAGTATCAATGCTCAACTTGGTTGAATTTTAGTAAAACTCACTGGAGTTGAAGTTAGGGAGTTATTGAACAATACCGACTCCACAATCAATTCCTACGACGAATGTAGTTCGTTAGACTAATGAATTAGCTTACGATACTTTGAGATAGATTGACATTTATGCCTTGATGTTTGTGCGCTTGTAAGACTCGAATGAGTTCTTATGCGGTTTATGTGATCGTGTGAAGTAAATGCATGATTGAGAGCATGTTGTAGAATAATGTATCTATTTGACATGTTGAATTTGCTCTTGTCGAATTCTTATTTGATTCCTTAAATGAGTAAACAACTACTTGTTGAATAAGTTCGCTCTTGTCGAACTTGTTCCTTATTTGAGATTACATGATGAGTAAACATCTACTTGGCATTGCATGAGTCCAGCTGGCATATTTGATTGTGTCGTTGGTGTGACAATGCATCGCCGTCACGAGTTATTGGACTCGTGATAGTGATGGATTGTTATACCGGGTTTTTATCACACACGCCTCCACTGTTGGCCACAGTGGGGAAGTAGCACCTTTGCTGTAACCAAAAGAGCACATTGGCAAGTCTAAGTACCAAGGAGAGAGCTTGGTACCCGAGTAGAGAACTCGGTACTTTGATACACTAATCACGGGTATCATTGGCACGAAATGTTAACGCTGTGTATTGCAGGAGCTACGTAGCGGCACCGGTTCCATAACATATCCTCCTTATATGTGGTTTACTTTATAGCACTTATGTGAAACAATGTGCTACCATGGATATGTGATTTAAGTGTTTATTAAATGAATACTTTGAGTGACTATATATTAAAGATGATATCTTGCTATATATGTTGCATAATGCCATGACATACATAATTGTTAACTCACAAAGTCTTTATGACTTACCCCCTCCCTTTTACTTCTTTAGATCCGAGCCGTTCAGGTACCGCTCGTTGAGGCGTGCAGGGTTCTTGCTTGTTCGTGATCATACGCGACGAGGTTGTGGTTTATAGATGTCCTTCTTTTGTTCTATTTTGTAAGGACGTTGGGATTAGCAAGTCATTTAGACTTCGCTTGGGAACTTTGTTTATTTGGATTTATGTCTCTACTTGTAGTTCATGTATCCTATTTTTGAGTGCCGACGCATGTACGCCGAGCCTTGTATAGAAGTAGTATGGTTCACTTGATTTAACTTCCGCTGGGTATTACTTTAGCTCTTATTTATTTATGTTGTTCTCCGGCATGTTGTAGCCGTCGAGGTATATCTGCATGAACTGTGTAGTGTTGGGTTCCGGTAGTAAAGTCGCCGATGATTTGGTATAATTGTCTTAATTGTTATATCAGGTGTAAAAAGTTTTAAATTATTCCGGCCTTTTGGTGCCGAGTCGCGCTTCATCTAAAATGTTGCGTCACGTCGTTTTCTATAATTGAGTCTTTGCATGTATTGTTGTCCTATTTGGACGACTTGACTTGTGATTCCTCCTCGGGGTCTGGGTCGGGTCGTGACAGGAGGATTTATGCCTTTGGATTTTGAACTCGTCGAGTAGACGATTCACGTCCCCTTCAAAATGTGTGCCGTTGTCGGAGATTATTTCGAAAGGTACCCCATAACGATCTATTATCTTGGCCCGGATGAATTCAGACACCTTTCGGGCATTCAAAATTTTATAGGAAAAGGCTTCCACCCACTTTGTAACGTAATCGACGGCTTCTAAGACATATTCGTGGCCATTGGATCCCTTCGGGTGAATTTGGCCAATGACGTCGATTCCCCAAGTTGAGAAGGGCTAGGGGGCTGTGGAGTTATATAAGACGTGCGGGGGCACGTGCTGCAGGTTGGCAAAGCGTTGGCATTTGTCGCAATATCGCACCCACCGAATACAATCGGTTTCAAGCGTACTCCAATAGTACCCCTGTCGGATAATTTTGTTGGACAGCATATGGCCTTTCATGTGGGGCCCGTAGGTATCAATATGAAGTTGATCCATGATTTGCTCAGCTTTGGCCTGATCCACGCATAATAAGTTAAGGCCTTGATAATGCCTTTTATATAGGCTGCCACCGCTAAGTACAAATTGTGCGGCCCACCTCCGCAGGGAGACTTTCCCTCTTTTGTCCAGGCCGGAGGGATAGATCCCTTTCTGAAGCAAATTTAAGATATCAGAATACCAAGGCTCGTGATCTGCTTCAGGGGCTGCATTTATTTTGAAGCAATATGCCGGGGTGACCCTTTTCCCAACTACAAAAGGTTTGACTTGGGTTTCTGTGAGAATTTGGACTAGCGATGCCAGAGTGGCCAATGCATCGGCAAATTGATTTCTATCTCGCGGCAGATAGTGAAACGAGATAGAATCAAACTTGCTGGTTAGTGCTGTCAATTTGGCATGATAAAGTTGCAGCCGGGGATCTTGGGTCCTCCATTTCCCTCCGACTTGGTTTATGATCAGGGCAGAGTCTCCATATATTTCGAGATCTTTGGCTCCCCTTTGGAGAGCTTCTTCTAGGCCAGCGATACAGGCTTCATATTCTACCGTATTATTTGAACACTCAAACTCCAATCTTATGGCCAGTGGAGTGTGGGAATCGGCCGGATCGATTATCAAGATTCCTATACCGAAGCCTCTTTTGTTGGCGGCTCTATCAAAGAACATTTTCCAGCCAATGTCATGGTTAGTGATTTCCAGGACACCTTTGTCTGGGAAGCTAGGCTCAGTTGCATCGTATGTTTTTAAGGACAGATCGGCTAGGTGGTCTGCAATCACGCTACCTTTGATAGATTTGAGTGTGACATAGGTTATGTCGAACTCGTTGAGAAAAAACGACCACTTAGCCAGTCGGCTAGAATATGATGGCTTGCCAAAGATGTACTTTGTAGGATCCATCTTGGAAATGAGCTTAATGGATCGTCCCTGCAAGTAGGTCTTGAGCCTTTGAGTGGCCCAGACTAGGCCGGTGCAGCTTTTCTCCAGTGCTGAATAGTTTAGCTCGCTTCCTTGTAGCTTCTTACTTATGAAGTATATGGCATTTTCAATGTAGGAATTTTCTTTCTCTTGGGCGAGCATAGCCCCTACTGATGTGTCTGTGACGGTTAAATATAGGAGGAGCGGTTTATGTGTATGGGGCGGAGCTAGCACAAGGGGATTGGTAAGGTAGGCTTTTATTTTTTCGAAGGCTAGCTGGCATTTCTCGTCCCAGACTTGGTCAGTATTCTTTTTTAGGAGTTTGAAGAGGGGCTCACATGTGGTTGTCAGCTGCAGGATGAAGCGACTGATATACTGCAATCGACCTAGGAAGCCTTTGACCTCTGTTGGAGTTTTTGGCTGCGGCATCTCTAGGATCGTTTTGAACTTTGCTGGCTCGATCTCGATGCCCTGCTCGATCACTAAGAATCCCAGGACCTTGCGTTTGGTAACCCCAAATATGCATTTGGTGGGGTTAAGCTTCATCTGGTGCTTCCTTAACCTTTCGAAGAATTTTCGAAGGTCTTTGATATGGGCACCGTTGGCGTCGCTTGAATGCACGATCATGTCAGCAACATAGACCTCCATTTCTTTATGGATCATGTCGTGGAAGAGGGTGGTGGAAGCCCTCTGATAAGTAGCCCTGGCATTTTTGAGTCCAAACGGCATGACATTGTAGCAGTAGGTCCCCAAAGGAGTGGTGAATGAGGTCTTCTCTTGGTCCTCTGCTGCCATTTTGATTTGATTGTAGCCCAGCATGCCGTCGACGAAGGATCTGACTTTATGGGCAGCAACGGCGTCTACCACAATATCAATATTGGGTAGAGGGAAGTCATCTTTGGGCAACGCCTTGTTGAGGTCGCGGAAATCTACACAGATCCAAACCTTCCCGTTGGGCTTGGGAACGGTCACTATGTTGGATAGCCAGATCGGGTATTCTACTACCCGTGTGAGAACCCAAACCCCATTTCATGTTTGCCATCATTATAACATGTTTATAATATGTCTTTACATATTTGAGACTTCGTTTCATTCATATCTTGCTTGCATTGAATTGTTTAAGGCCATAAGAGAGTAATGGTCTTCCATGCGTTGCATGCCTTGTTGTTGTTGTTTCGGGTGTTCGTATTAACGTGTTAGCACCTTAATAAGTCTCATGAGAGTCTTAATACCTTGCATTATGACTTAGAATGTTCATCTTAGTTGTTTCATTCTTGGTTGGAAGTTTAGAAGCTTCGTTGCTTCGTTTGTGTTTTGCGGTTTTACATCATTGCTTGTATTGCCTTCATTTCGTCTCGGGAGAAGTTCGGTTGAGTTCTTGGCCTTGAATACAAGCCATAACCACGATTAAACAAGCCTAATACATGTTCATTCTATCCTAGATTAAGTTGGGATTGATTCGTGTTTGATTCGTTGGCCAATTGTCGAGTGGTTCCAGCCATGTTTTAGCTTGATTCGGATGTGTTTCGGGTGTGTTTCCGACTTGTTTTGGGCTTGGTTACACCTTAGGATTGTTTCCTTTGAGTTTGGACATGTTTAGGACATGTTTAGGACAAGTTTAAGTTCAGAACCTCGCGGTCGCATTGGGTTTTGGAGGCGGCTCGCGAGGAGATCGGAGAGGGGTCAAAATGTGCTAGAATGCTTTTAAGGGGACCCTTGCGGTCGCATGGCTTGGGCATGATGCGACCGCATCATGCCTGTTTCAGAATTGTGAGATTTTTTAGTTGTCTTGGTTAATGACTCTTGAACCCTTGCCCCTTGGCCGACCTTGGTGAGTCTAAGCCACCTTTGTTGACTTGTCTAGGACCCTATTGACCCTTGGATCATGGCTTATCAAAGGCTAGCATGCCTTGGCCAATTAGAAGTCTCTTAAAGCCTTTCACTTGGATTGGGGAGTTTGAGGGGAAGTATATAAACCCAATTCATCCTCTTCAGCCATTTTAGCTCTAACAAAACCAGAGAATCAGAAGCTTGAAGCTCAAATTCGTCCATGGAAGAAACCTTAGGTTGAAGGACCATTTCCCGGAGATCCGGTGGTCCGATTGTCGAACCGAGACCGCCAAATCGAAGCTCTCGATCTTCTCTACAACAATCCTCTCTTTAATCAACCTTTCCTCCATTAATCATAGGACTAAGGTGAGTGACAATTCCCTGAGAATTTCATGTTAAACAAAATAGCATGACCCCTTCATTATAGTTGTTTTAATGTTGATTGTGAACATCTTTTGTGAAGACATAACCTTCAATTCAACATATAAAATGTGAGTATGATTTTATGAAATCTCTATGAAGTTATGATTTTGACATTTATTAAAGCATGAATGTTGTTTGTATTAAGCTTGGGAATAACTCTTGTGAAATAATTCGGTTCAATTCAAGGTTTAACAAAATCACCGAAACTAGGGTTTGAAACTCGAGATTGTGTTTAAGGCTAGTTCGAGAACATGAACGGCTTAGTTATCAAGTTCTAAATGATCGGAGAACTTAGGGAAGGGCAATGTGATACATATAGTATCAATACTCTTCTTGGTTGAATTTTAGTAAAACTCACCGGAGTTGAAATTAGGGAATTATGAACAATACCGACTCCACAATCAATCCCTACGACGAATGTAGTTCGTTCGACTAATGAATTAGCTTTCGATACTTTGATATGGATTGATGCTTATGCCTTGAGGTTTGTGTGCTTTTAAGACTCGATTGAGTCTTATGCGGTTTATGTGATCGTGTGAAGTAGATACATGATTGAGAGCATGTTGTAGAATAATGAATCTATTTGACATGTTCAATTCGCTCTTGTCGAATTCTTGTGTGATTCCTTAAGTGAGTAAACAACTACTTGTTGAATAAGTTCGCTCTTGTCGAACTTATTCCTTATTGAATTTCATGACGAGTAAACATCTACTTGGCATTGCATGAGTCAGTGGCATATTTGATTGAGTCATTGGTGTGACAATGCATCGCCGTCATGAGTTATGGGACTCATGATAGTGATGGGTTGTTATACCGGGTTTTTATCACACACGCCTCCTTTGTTGGCCACGGTGGGAAGTAGCACCTTCTTTGTAACCAAGAGAGCACATTGGAAAGTCTAAGTACCAAGGAGAGAGCTTGGTACCCGAGTAGAAGCTCGGTACTTTGATACACTAATCACGGGTATCATTGGCACGAATGTTAGCGTGTATTGCGGGAGCTACGTAGCGGCACCGGTTTCATATCATATCCTCTTTATATGTGGTTTACTTTTATAGCACTTATGTGAAACAACGTGCTACCATGGATATGTGTTTTAAGTGTTTACTAAATGAGCGCTTTGATTGACTTGATATTAAAAATGATATCTTGATATGTATCTTTGCATGATGCCATGACATGCATAATTGTTAACTCACAAAGTCTTTATGACTTACCCCCTCCCTTTTCTTGCTTTAGATCAGAGCCGTTCGGTACCGCTCGTTGAGGTGTAGCGAGGATTCTCGCTTGTCAGTGATCGCCTTGACGAGGTTGTGGTTTTAGATGTCCTTGTTTTGTTACGTTTTGTAAGGCGGGTATAGCAAGTCATATAGACTTTGCTTGGGAACTTTGTGTATTTGGATTTATTGTCCTTATTTGTAGTTCATGTATCCTATTTTGTGTCTTGGCGAGCCTTGTATAGGCTGTATTATGGTTCATCTGTTTTAAAACTTCCATTGGGCATTACTTTAGCTCTTATTTAAGTATGTTGTTCTCAGGCATGTTATAGCCGTCGAGGTATATTTGCATGAGCGTGTAGTGTTGGGTTCGGTAGTAAAGTCGCCGATGATTTGGTATAATTGTCTTAATTGTTATATCGGTGTAAAAGTTTTAAATTATTAGGCCTTTTGGTGCAGTCGCTTCATCGAAATGTTGCGTCACGTCGTTTTCTATAATTGAGTCTTTGCATGTATTGTTGTACTATTTGGACGACTTGACTTGTGATTCTATCTCGGGGTCCGGGTCGGGTCGTCACAGTTGGTATCAGAGCTTTATAGGTTAGCTATCGGCCAGGATAGGTTCCATGGCCTGGGTGGGTTGGTTATTTGTGTGATTTCTAACGTCGAGTGATTTCTTATAGGTTCACGATGGTGGAGACTAGACACGATGCGAATACAGGAGGTGCTTGGTCCTAGCCAAGGAGGCGGTGTTGGTCAAGGTGAGAGAGAATAGGCAGGGTGACAGACCTCCTCGGCGGGAAGCGAGGTTGACCTAATGCGCACATGGCGGACATGTATCGCCGTATGCTTGCCTTTATGGCGAGATGGCCGGGGAGGTCGGCCGGGGGAGTACCACTTGCACCACCACCACCACGAACTGAGGTGAGGCGGCCACCTCGTATTGATGTGCTGTTGATCTAGAGGTAGGAACAACGCTATTCTGGAGAGATTCTTGAAGATGAAACCTCCATCTTTCGAGGGTGAGTCTGATGCCAGTATTGCTGAATTGTGGCTTGAGGACTTGGAGAAGATTTTTGCAGCTCTGGACTGCACTGAGGAAGAGAGGGTTGTACTAGCTGTCTATAAGCTGAGGGGAGCCGCCAACCATTGGTGGAAAGTTTTGCTTGCTAGCTGGAATCTGAATGGGGTCCCTAGAGTGTGGCCTAACTTTGAGAGGGAGTTCAGGGCTTCATATGTCCCTATGGTAGTGAGACAGAGGAGAGAGAGGAGTTCCAAGACTTGGAGCAGGGTTCTATGTCCGTGGCTCAGTATTCGTCTAGGTTCACTGAGTTGTCGCGGTATTGTGCACATCTTGTACCGGATGAGCCTCAGAGAGTTCTCAAGTTCGTTAAGGGCTTGAAGACAGAGTTTAGGAGGCAGCTTTTGTCTCTTCGGTTGAGTGATTATCGGGGCGCGGTAGATCGTGCCTATGAGATAGAGAGATATTGAGGAGCACGGTAGAAGCCTTACATGCGATCTTCACATCGGCCTCGGTCATCTCGGGGAGCTTCGCGGCATGCAGGAGAGGCCGAGTTCGGGAATCGGTATGATCGTAGGGGCAACAACCGTCGCAGCGGTGGCCATGGTAGGCAGCGATCAGGGGGCGATGCAGGCGGCCGTCGAGAGCCGGGATAGTCGCTCCATCTTCTCGAGGCGGCGAGGGGCAGAGAACAGTTACGTAGTATGTTCTCATTGTCGGCCGGGGCACGCGATTGGCGATGTTGGACTAAAGGCTGCTAAGTGTCACGGGTGTGGGGAGGCAGGACATTTGAGGAGAGATTGTCCTAAGTCTGGTGCTAGTCAGTCAGTGGGTTCTGTTCCCCAGTCAGGGAACAAGAGAGATAGTGATGGGCGACCGAAGGCGCAGGCACGTGTATTTGCGCTTGATCAGCGTGGTGTCCCGAGTCTACTTGGTGATTGGAGGTACACTCTCGGTTTTCGGTCATAGAGCTCGAGTTCTTATAGATCAGGGGTCTACTCATTCATATGTCGCATCTCATTTTATTGATCATTTATGCGTATTGCACCTTTCGGTTGCCTTATGTGCTTGAGGTGTCTACAGTTGGGTGATTGTATGCTTGCATCGAGGTTTATAGGGGTTGCGATGTACTTGTTTGTGATCGGGTTTGCATGCGGATTTGGTAGTATTGCCTATCAGGGATTTTGATGTGATATTGGGTATGGATTGGCTATGTGTTTACCATGCTTTAGTAGATTGCCGTCGCAAGAGGTTACTTTTGCCATGCAGGAATTCGGAGTTTGTGTTTATTGGCGATCATGCTATGAGAGGTATACATGTTATTTACGCTGCGGGCTAGAAAAGCGCTATCTCGAGGGTGTCTTGGGTATATTGCTTGTGTGCTTGATACTAGCATGTCTCTTGTTAGTATAGAAGATGTAGGTAGTTAATGAATTTCGGATGTCTTTTCGTGATTATGCATTACCTCGACCGAGAGTTAGAGTTTTGCATTGAGTTATTGCCGGTACTTCACCTATCTCTAGAGCACCGTATAGGATGGCTCAGTGAGTTGAGAGAGTTGAAGGAGCGTTGCGAGGCTGCTTGGATAGAGAGTTTATTAAACCGAGTGTGTCTCCGTGGGGTGCACCGGTTTTGTTTGTGAAGAAGAAGGATGGTAGTTTGCGTTTATGCATTGACTATCGTCAGTTGAATCAGGTTACTATAAAGAATAAGTACCCATTACCTCACATTGATGACCTCTTTGATCAGCTTCAGGGGTCTGTTGTGTATTCCAAGTTAGACTTGAGGAGTGGTTATCACCAGTTGAGGGTTCGCGCGGAGGATGTCCCGAAGACGACCTTTAAATGCAGCGTTATGGCCATTATGAGTTTGTTGTGATGCCGTTTGGGTTGACAAGCGCGCTGCTTTGTTTTATGGACTTGATGAATAGGGTGTTTCATGAGTACCTTGATTGCTTTGTAGTGGTGTTCATTGATGATATCCTTGTGTACTCGAAGTCACGAGAGGAGCATGAGCATCATTTGAGAGAGTTCTTCTTGTATTGCGTAAGAAACTTGACTTTTGCTAAATTTAGCAAGTGTGCTTTCTGGCTAGAACAAGTTGCTTTTCTTGGGCATGTTGTGTCTAGTGATGGTATCGCGGTGGATCCATCGAAGGTTGAGGCTGTTACCAAGTGGAAGACTCCTAGTACGGTGACCGAAGTCCGTAGTTTCTTGGGCTTGGCGGGTTATTACCGTAGGTTCATTGAGGGATTTTCTAAGATTGCCACTCCTATGACTAATCTTACTCAGAAGAAATCTGCTTTTATTTGGAGTGACAAGTGTGAGGCTAGCTTTCAGGAGTTGAAGAGGAGGTTGACTACAGCTCCGGTTTTAGCTTTGCCTAGTGGTTGTGAGAATTTCGTGGTTTATTGTGACGCTTCTTTGGAAGGCTTGGGTTGTGTGCTTATGCAGAACAGGAAGGTTATTGCCTATGCTTCTAGGAAGTTGTCACCGTATGAGCAGAATTATCCGACTCATGATCTTGAGTTGGCAGCTATTATCTTTGCGCTTCATAAGTGGAAACACTATCTGTATGGAGCTAAGTTTGAGGTGTATACGGATCATAAGAGTCTAAAATACCTCTTCTCGCAGAAGGAGTTAAATATGAGACATAGGCGATGGATGGAGAAGCTTAAGGATCATGATTGTACTATCTTGTACCATCCGGGGAAAGCGAATGTGGTTGCGGATGCGTTGAGTAGGAGATCCTACATGTCGTGTTTGATGATAAGGGAATGGAAGATGCTCGAGGATGTCCGTGAGTGGAGTCCTGTGGTGAGTGAGCATAGTGTTCTCTTTGCTAGTGTTCGTGCTACACCAGTGTTATTTGGGCTGATCAAGGAAGCTCAAGCTACTGATCCAGTTTTGAGGAAGATTATCGATGGATTGGGTGAGAATAATACACCCGAGTTCGCGATAAGTAGTGATGGGATCTTGGTGTTTCAGGGTAGGGTTTGCGTTCCTTCTTCTGAGGAAGTGAAACGAATGGTTCTTGATGAGGCTCACAAGGCCAAGTATACGATACATCAGGGAGTACTAAGATGTCTGTGACTTGAAGAGGCAATTTTGGTGGAATGGGATGAAGAGGAGATAGGCGAGTATGTTTCGAGATGTTTGACGTGTCGGCGGGTTAAGTGAGCACAGAGACTGTTGGTTTGCTTCATCCACTTGAGATTCGGAGTGGAAGTGGGAGCATATCACCATGGATTTTGTTACAGGGTTGCCACGTACTCGTAGAGGCTTTGATGCAGTTTGGGTGGTCGTTGATAGGTTGACTAAGTCTTCTCATTTTATCCCTATTGCGATTTCCTACAGTTTGAGTCAGTTGGCAGCGTTGTACATTCAGGAGATTGTGAGATTACATGGTGTACTGTTAGCATTGTGTCGAGATAGAGACCCGGATTTACTTCTAGGTTACGGCATTCTTTGCGAGGAGGCTTTGGATGCAATTGAATTTTTAATCTTGCGTTTCACCGATCGATGGTCGGTCGGAGGCGATTGATCTGATTTTGGAGGATATGTTACGTGCGTGTGCTATGGATTTCAAGGGTAGTTGGGATTCTCATCTACCGTTGGCTGAGTTTGCGTATAATAACAACTATCAGTCGAGCATTGAGATGGCGCCGTACGAGGCATTGTATGGACGTAAGTGTCGATCACCGATTTCTTTGGGATGAGGTTGGTGAGGCTAAGTTATTGGGGTTCGGAGATGGTGCAACCTTGATCGGTGAGAGTGTGAAGGCGATTAGAGGCAGATTGCTTACGGCTCGAGTAGGCAGAAAAGCTACGCGAGACAACGGAGGCGTGATCTTGAGTTTCGGGTTGGTGACTTTGTGTTCTGAAGGTATCGCCTAGCGGCGGTACTAAGCGGTTTGGGAAGAAAGGAAACTTTCTCCCGAGGTTTATTGTGTCCGTTCGAGATCTTAGAGCGGATTGGTTCTTTGGCTTATAGACTTGCGTTACCACCGTCTATATCGGGTGTCCATGATGTGTTTCATGTTTCCATGCTTCGTAAGTACTTGAAGGACGAGTCACATGTCCTTACTTATGAGGAGATTACCTTTGAGCCCGATCTTTCTTACGTTGAGAAACCGGTGAGGATTCTTGATACCAAGGAGCAAGTCTTGAGGACCAAGCGGATTCCTTTAGTGAAGGTCTTGTGGAAGAATCATGATATTGAGGAAGCCACATGGGAGGCGAGCTTGAGATGAGGAGAAATACCCTTACATGTCGAGATTTCGGTATGAATTTAGGGACTAAATTCCTTTTAGTGGGGAGGATGAGAACCCAAGCCCCAA
>CM028382.1:47952729-47989624 GCA_013146195.2 Codonopsis lanceolata | reverse complement strand
TCAAGCCAGACTGCAACGTTTTGTCGAGTATGGGAACTTGAACCGTAATGCCAGCTCAAATCTGCTTTAACCTCGGTCGGGAGCTATGAGAAGGATGCCGGCTCAGCTCCCGACTTTGCTTCGCCGCTCCATCAACATATAAATCCCAACAAGAGGTGTGCTTGTGCTGGCGCCTTCGCTTCTGCTCGCTTTGAACCACTGGTTTCGGGCTCTTCTTGCTGAGTGAAGCTTGTTTCTACTCAAAATCCACGCTGCCCGAGCCTTGATTGCTCGCCTGGTAGGTAGTCTATGTGGAATTCAGTGAGCTCTATCGCCCGGCTTGAGTAGTCTTCCGGAGTCGGGCTTGTGAAGAATCTGAAGAAGTGCGTAGTGGTGCATCTGTATACTATGATTACGTGCAAAAAATAAGCTCCCACTCTTGCGCCTACAACAAACGAAGCTAATTTTTCTGCATTAAAATAACGACCCTCAACAGACTGAGGGCTTGGATACATAGTACACATGTTTTTGAATGTCTAATTCTTTCCCTAACCAAAACACATTATACCGGTCTCAGGGCCGCTAAGTACACGCACAAAGGCTCACCGGCACAGACCTAAGGAGGCGTTTTGCCCATATTCCCTCGAAGCTGTTAGGGTTGGGTGCGCCAAGATTCCATTTGAATCCTTTGTTGCCGCTACAGATTTTGAAGAATCCAGAGACACTTCTCCGCTGATCGGGAGATGAAGCGGCCAAGGGCAATGATTCTACCGCTCAATCGTTGTATGTGCTTAATGCAATAGGGCCGCTCCATGTCCAGTGTGGCCCGGATCTTCTCTCGGTTTGCTTCTATACCACGCTAGTTGAACATAAACCCGAGGAATTTTCCCTGCCGCACCCCAAAAGCGCATTTGCCCTGGGATTCGCCTTCATGTTATGTCTTCGAGATTGGCAAATGTTTCGCTAAGTCAAGAGTGTGGTCGCGACCTTTTGGTTTGATGACCATGTCATCTATGTATGCTTCCATGTTCCTCCCAAGCCGCGAACCTAAGACCTTGTTAACTATACCGATAAGTTGCCCTCAGATTCTTTAGCCCAAATGGCATCATCTTGTAGAAGACAGCCTCCTGCCGCCTTAAGGTCGTTTTTGCTTTATCTTGCTCGTTCATCCGACTGTGGTACCCCTCGAGTATGCATCCGTAAAGTTAAGCATTTCAAACCTGCGATGGAGTCCACGAGCATGTCTATACGATGCTGGGTACGTTTCTGGGCAAGCTGTTGAGGCTTGTGAAGTCAACACACATCCGCCATTTGTCATTGGCTTTCTTTGACCATCACTACGCTTGCCAACCAAGTCGGTATTGTATTTCGATGATATCTCGCCTTCGAAGATTTTCAACCTCTCGCCCTGATGGTCTGCAATTTTCTCCGGGAGTATTGGGACGCCGCCGATAGGTCGGAATGTTGATCAACATTCAAGTCGTGCGCGCAACGCCCTCGCCGATCCCTTGCATATCTCTCGATACCAGTAAATACATCTGCACTATTTTTTAGCAACTCAATCGCCTTTTCCCGAGCTTCGTCAGAGGCATGGCCTTCCGATTTTGATTTTCTCGCTTCTGAGGGATTGATGATTATTTCTTCAAGCTCGCCTTCAGTTGAATATCGGGTTCATCCTGCACTTGTGGTATCCATTTCAATATCTCATGGGCGTTGTGTGTTTAGCCTTACGCCTCGAATGTGCCGGGCCGGGCCTGCTCTCGCTCATCTGCCATGGGGTCCTCCCTCCCGACTTTGTCCGATCTCTATGTTGTTTATGGGGACAGAGTACGGCATCACTTTTTCTCGATGTTGTCTGGTCGGGAATGTCCACGATCGCTTTTGCTTTTTATTTTGGGAGTTCTCCTGATACTCCCACATTGCCCTGGTTTGTTATTCAGATACCCACCCATCCTCCGTGTAAAATTTTGCTTTCTCGGTGAGGTATCGGCACCATCTCCGAATTTGCCATGCGCCTACAGATGCCAGATGCCGATTTGAGGTTGATCACCGTGAGTGATCATCTCCGCTCGGGTTTGCCCCCTGCCCCATGAAAACTTCAAGATGGATGGTCCCTTTGACGCCCACTTGATGGTTGGTGAACCCTTCCAGCTTTTCCTAGATAGGCTTTCGCCTGCATCTGCTAGCTCTTAACTCTCAAGCAGAATATCTCTCGCAGACGCCTCAAGACGTCGAAAGCAGACTCTCAGGACTTGCCATTCATTTACAGTGATGACCACCGGCTGCTCTAAGCAAGAGGTGTGCTTGCTAGCTCACCAAGGGTAAAGAAGATGTTTGCCCCCGCCCACGCTCTACCGGAGAATTTACCGCCCGAGAGCGAGTATATGTGCTCCCAAGTTGTGTGTTGATGGAAGCTCTTCCTAGATCATTAACCACTCGAATCCGAGGGCCCGGCCACCTCTTCCTCTTGAGGTCTTCCTTATGTCATTATCCGCATTGTTCCCATTGCCCCTCGGTCTTTTTAAAGCGACCAATTTGCCTGTTGATCAATTCTCAGATTCTCTGCCAACACTACGCATTCCTCCGTGTGTGCCCGTACCATGATGGTAGTCGCAGCATTTGTTGGGTCCCTAGTATGGCAGCTCTGATCAAGAGGATGTGGAACCGTAGAGCATCTCCCACTTGGAGCATGATTTCTTCCCCGTGTTGTGTTCACGGGTAAACTGTGTCTTAAATAACCTCGGTCCGGAGTAGATGATCTCCTTCTGCTCTCGCTACGAACGGCATCGCCTCCCGGGTCCCCGGTCGCCTAGCGTGGCCGAGCCGCCCCTGGCCTTGTCCTTGTTCTTATTTTTGTCCTGTTTCAGCTTTGGCCGAGCGGTAAAAGGTGGGAACTTGCTAGCTCAAATTCTTGGAGGCTCCCTGTTCATACTAACATTGTCTTCTGGGCCTCGCCATGTTGTTTAGATAACGTAAAGTTATTTCGGTCACCGGTGCGGCCACTTGATCGAGCATCTCCTAACCTCTTCAAATAGCTTCCAGAGGACTCATGCTCGCCTTGTTTGACTTTAGCGAGATCGAACTGCTTTTAGGTGTTGGCCCAAAGAATGCCGAATTCTTCTAGAATTTCTCCCTTAACACTTCCTAACCGCCGATGGATCCATCTGGAACCTTTCCTAGCCATGCTTGTGCTTTCCGAAGGGCCCCCTCGAATGCTCCTCGCATTTTTAAGGCCTCAATACCGTTACCATTCGACCAGGCCTCGAATGATCTGAGCTGGTCACTTGCCCGTTTCTCCTAAGTATTTTCAAATTGGGAATATGATACCTTGAGCGGGTGGTGCATTCTCGATTTCGTGGGTGAAAGGGCTTCCTTCCAAAGGGCTTGATGGCACCATAGCGGGCTTGGCCACAAAGTTAGCTTCATCTGTTTTGCCATGTCACGCTCATAGCCTCCATGCGCCTCGACAGCGCCAAAGATCTAGCGTAATGCCCGATGATCGGACATGGTTTGACCGATGGTCAGCGTGAGGCGGCGCCGAGTAAGGCTCCGCTACAAGAAGAAGCTTCCACTCTCTGCCAATTCGCCACGCCAGCGCCCTTGGTATGCCTCTTTCAACATGCTCACGCAGCTCTGCGGCAGCTGTGGCTGTGGCTTTCAGCGCGGGCATAATGATTTTTCATGCGACTATGTTTGTATGAAAGATTTGGCGCTATATGCCTTTCGCTTTGGTCATCTGCTTTCGTTTTTATCTCTTCATTTCTCTCGACGGCGGTATGCGGATAACAGATTGAGGCGCTTGCTTGGAGCGGGTAGATGTTGTGAGGTATGGCCATCACCAACAGCCACGGGAATACTGAGGGCTGGCAATTCCAAGTCAGCAACCGGAACTGGGGCATGGCCCAAGGCAAGTAGTTACTAGTTGAGTTTGTACATCTTGCTGCAGTAGTTTGCTTGGACTTGGAGAGCGGCGGCCTTATTGTTCTAAGTGGCTTGGCGAGTGGATTCACGTGGTCGCCGCGTCGCTCCTTTTGGCGATTGATTGTGTCTCGAGATCCATAGCATCTGGCGGGCAAGCTTGAATGCTTCGTGATGATTTCTACGGCATCGCGTTGGTGTTTCGACTCGCTAGCCTGCCAGACGATTGTTCCTCCACATAGGCACGCCCTTCCCATGGGTTGCTTGCCATGCGGCCATCTTCTTGCTTTGTCCGAACCCGAAGGGTTGTGGGAGGTCACCGGCCAATTGACTACCAGCCGGGTTGTTGCTCACAGTGGCATGGTGCTTGCTGCTCTTACCAGCCATTGCAAGTGTTAGAAGCTTGTCCTGGAAAGCGTTGAGAAAAAAGGTGTTTTTATGTCGATTTTTCCCGGCTATGGAACCAAACTGATATAGCAAATCCTCAGCTTGGGCCGTCTATGCTTTGGGTAGGATATCTGGGCTTGAATCTGCTTCCTTGAACCTGGCTGAGAGCAAAGAAAATCTGAGTGGAAGTGCAAGGCAGGGCCTCGCGAAACCCCTCCAGCGTGAGAGTAAGTATAGTGTGTAAGACAGAAAACCAGAACTCAAGGAAGATGATGAGTGTATGAATGCGTGTGTACCTTATTATGGCCGGTGGAGGAATATTTATTGGCCCTTTTGTGGTTGAATCCGGGTAGGATTTGGTTTCCTTAGTTATCTTATTCAACAAGGAGAGGATCCCTGGATTTCAGGCATGATACGCGGTTCGCCGCGAGATATCAAGAATAGATATGGCAAGTGTCTGTCACGTATGGTAACCCTTGAGGTCTTGGCGGCAAGCGGGTGTTCGGTCGGGCGGGTAGGGGACTACCCGTTTGTGTAATAGATGTTGTGTTGAAGCGGATATGTTACCCGAGCAAGGCCACGGTCGGACAGTAGGCCATGCCTGCCGAGTTTGGTCGGGTATACCATGCTTTCACGCTTCAATCTTTGCCATACCCTTGCTCGCTGGGCTTGTGGGCCTTATATGGTTTGTGCTCGTGACCGGTACGTGATGATAGCTCGTGCTCTGCTTGTGACCGGTTTTGGGCCGGGTATATCACACATAAAAATAGAGCAAATTAAATCACGAGTTCTAAGATAATTGCACACACTGGGAAGAAGTTAGTCAATCAAATTTGAAGGCTATGCATTTATATTGGTCTAATTCAACCTTCTTGTTTTAAGAACTTGAAATCTTCTGTGCCCCCCCTCCCCCTCCCCCATCACTCTATCTACATTTATTTTAACCCTACATGTGTCCTTATAACTTATAAAAAGAAAACCAGACAAATAACATGAAATGCGATAGAAAAAGGATAGAAGATTTGAAGCCTTTATTTGACTCGAGAACTTTAAATGTATCTTGAATCATTAGAAAGCTTGAGGCGGCTATATTTGTTGGATATTACACGTGTAAACAAATCGCATCTTATATTACAGACTTATGTTGTTGATCTAGATTTCATAATCCCACTCAATTAAATTCTTGACATGATACCTTGGCTAAACAAATCTGGCCTTGCTACAACTACTTCTCTCGCATGATAACCTCTCTCGTATTTTGCTAGTTACATGATCATTCCTAAGAAATCCAATTTATACACTGAAATTTGTTGAAAGAGCCAAGGATAACATGTTTTCTAGGATGGTAGCATGAACAATATTGTTGTCATTCTAGATGCAGTATGCTATTTCTTTTGGGGAGGGGGAGGATAACAAGCGAATAGATGGACTTAATGAAGTGGATAGAGGTCGCACAAGAAAGGTTATAAATTTATAATCAATCCTATGACAGAAGTGATGACTAGAATTAGAAAGAAGAACTTTAGAAGACAATAGAAGCCTACAATGTAGCCATAAGGGCTAGGGAATGTAGATAAGGCTTACGTATGTTAGGCAACGCAATTCCAAGCTTTAGAAATAAAATTTTGAATTGGAAGAAACAATTTGAGCTCGACAAAATTCAAACTTTTCTTCCAATTCCAATTCAGAGCTTTTGAATTGAGTATCCAAACGTACCCCAAAGATGAAGCAAACCATGTTCATAATACCCATTTTTTTTATTTTCCAAAAGCCAGTGTTCGGTCATTTTATATCAAAATTTAGTTTTTGTTTTGCTACACATTGACATTGAAGTTAATGTATCAAATCAACGATGAATATCATTAATATGTTTAGCAATGGATCTTCAACAAACAAAAGTGACTATTTAGATTCACAAGGTATCTAGGACGTAAAGAGACACCATTGGAATCAAAATTAGTAGTCCTCCAGTGAATATTATAGCTATGTGGGGGATAAATGGGGCAACAAAAAGCATAGTTATACCCAATCGATGAGGTTCATGTTTAACTTATCATTTAAACTAACTTGGCGAGATATTATTGTTGAGAGCCAAGTTCGTTGAATCTAAATTCCTTTATAGTATCAGAGAGGCTCGATAACCTAATCTAGATCATATTCATGGGTAGTAAGATTTCATCGCACTAGTAGAAGACTCATTTGAAATGCAGAGAGAGAGAGAGAGAGAGAGAGAGAGAGAGAGAGAGAGAGAGAGAGAGAGAGAGAGAGGTGACTAAAAGTGGCGAAAGCAAAACAATCCATGGCCTTATTATTTTGGCCATAAAGGTGTTGCAAAAAAAAATTAAAAACATGCAATCCAACACTTTAAATATTATACATATATAGCCGCCATCAAATTAAATCAATTATCAAGAATATACGTGTACAAGATTTAGGCTCTTTGAGATAGTACAAAAGCTCTTAACAATGACTTCATCTGTATTAAAAGTAAAAACTTGGGTAAGACAATCTTACGGATATTTTTTGTAATACAGATCATTTTTACTCGATTTACCGTGTGTTGGTGGATTAAGCTCTGAGAGAGTAGGGCTCCGTTTTACGAATTAAGATTCGTAAGACGACCTTACAGAAGACCTAGCTACTCTGTAGTAAAATAAGTATGATATTGTTACAGACTAATTTATACACATTAAGAAACTATGTAGATTGACAAATATATTCATATCATTTGTTAAAAAGATAAATAATGAGATAATTATGGGGTAAAGATAAAATATTTAAGGATAGGTGGTTGGTTAGTTGTTGGAACATAGGAGAAAAGAAACGATACATTTTTATTTTTATTTTTTGAAACGAAGGGCGTAGTTTTGATGGCTCAAGTATAAATGGTTTACTGTGTACAATTACATTGTGCAAGAAGATAAAACGTTGTATCATAAAAGGAAAATTTAAGGTTTGGAGTGACACACAACTGCAAACATGACACTGTTATTATCATCAACACTTTCCCTTAGCTATGATCGTATGAAATTAAAGATAAAAGTGACATATATAGTAATAAAGAGTAACTGTGACATACATTAGATTGTAGTTCGACGTGATTTTTCTTTTTCCAAAAATGGTTCTTTATGCAAAACCTTATAACTCATGTAAAGTCGACGTGATTTTTCTTTTTTCCGTATTAAGACCAATTTTAATACTTTCACGCATCGATGTCGATCCTTATGAGACGACTTGTTTTGGGATGACTAGAGAATAGAGATGTTGTGTTGTTGCGTACCCGTTTTTAATATCCAAAAGCTTTGGAAAAAATAATACTTTCCTTTTAAACAGAGTAATTTATGTGGATGCTAAAGCTTAAATCTTGATGTAAATTGGCGGGAACCATTTTGTGGTCGTTTTTGACAAGTGAATGTTATTATCATACCTTGAGGACGTACCAATATTTTAACCACATAGCACATAATTTGAATCAAAGAGCATGTAATAAAAACATTTATTAAGACGCAGATTTCTAAATATCTATTTTAATATATTTTTTTCAAAAAATGAAATAAAACGGAGTAACTTTTACTTAGGATGTGAACTAAGAAAAAAGAACTCTCAAGTGGTAAGAAATTATTAATACATTCATTTTTAGATACAAAGAGTGTTTTAAAGCAATAAGGGTAAATTAGTCAATTGGAACACAAAAAAAGTATTATGGTAAAAAAAACTAAAATGGTTAATTACATGCATGAGTCTCAGGTGGGCATTTTACGTCAGCTCAAATGATAATGTCTAAATACAAGCTGCGATTTAATAAAACGATCATTTATTACTTAAAGCAAAATCAGCCAAAACAGTTACAAAATTACCTAAATAGGGAGGATAAAAGATCAAAGAATATGACTAGTGTGAAAACTAGATTGCCTAGCTAACACATGAGCAATTCCATTTGCTTGTCTACGAAAAAGGGAAATTGAGAAATCTGAAAAAAGCTCAGAATAAGAATGACACATTTGAATATTAATACCAAACTCCGAAAGATCACAAGAACAATTCTTGATGGCATCAAAAAATGGTTGAGCATCGATCTCAAATATCTCTCAAATACCCAAGAGAACGGACCCAAGAGAGAGCTTCAAGGAGACTAATACCTTCACCTTCTTTAATGATATAACAGCCCGAATAAACCCTGGAATGAGTAGCAATAAAACGCCTGACATCGTCTCTAATAACCATGCCTACGGCCCTACACCCATAGACATGATACCTTAAAAAAAAGGTCCCATCCACATTGCACTTCAAGAGTTCAGATGGGGGCACGCTCAAGCAACTGGCTGCGAACATGAAGGTGATAGGATGAAGAATTGATTTCGTTGTGATGAAGCTGCTAACCAATCAAAAAAGCATTAATGAAAAGGCTACTTGGATTATGAAAGAGTGAAAGCAGATCATAGCTTAACATTCCTTTGCTTCCAAATTGCCCAAATAACCATGGCCCATTTCTTAAAGCCAAACCACTCAAATTATGAAGACAAGCAAAGAACCAATCTGAAAATTACAACGCGTTAGCTGCCTCCAAACCCAAAACATTCAAAAGCTTAGCTTGACCCCAACACTCCCTTGCAATCGGAGCGTTCTTGACGCAATGTGGTTGGAATTTGACTAGGGAAGGGTGTAAGTCTAGTTGGCAACTGACAAGGCTAGAGGGGGGGTGAATAGCCTTTTAAAAACTTTGAGGGTTGACTTGTAAAACTTTGAAAGTTTGCAGCAAAATTTGTAAATTTGTCAGTCAGCTGATACTAGGTCAGCTGGCTGAAGTTTTAGAGAAGCTGAAGCTAGTGAAGATATGTCAGCTGGCTGACACAACAGTTTTCAAAAATAGCTTTTAAGATAGATCACTGAGTACAAGGAAGGAACTGACGAACAATTTAACAAAACAACTAAATAAACAGATTATGTAAGTGACTGACTAACACTTAAGTAGATTAAGACTTCTTAAGTGTTAGATCAGTTTATAAGAGCTGACGAGATAACTGACAAGAGAATTGAAGTGGTTCACAGTAAAACTGCTACGTCCACTACCAAGTTGGTCAGACTTGGATTTTTGAAGTGCATTAATTTTATTAAAAATCTAATTGATCTCTAATGAATCAGTGTACAACAACAGACCAGTGTTTATGGAGAATGGTTGAATAACAATCAAACTCGTGAGACAAACTTGACTGATTTCTAAAGAGTATAAAATGAATCACTCAGTGTTTGTCTAAGTAACTAGAAAGAAATATTCAAGGAAAAGTATCTAGCTAAAGTTTTTCAAGAAGACTAAGGCACAAAGAGAATTTCTTTGAGATTAGAATGCTTCAGACTTCTATATTTTCTATTTGTACTCCAAATGATTTCTGAGGGTATATATATAGAAGAACTTGAAGAACAGTCCGTCAAGAACACATTTGAATTTGAAATGTGTTTGGCAATGTATACGTATCTTCACAAGATCACAGGGATCCTATTGGAAAGATATCTTACAGAGTATCTACCAAAAACACAAAATGAGAAGGTGTCAGTACAAGGGAATGTTCAAGTAAATGAGGTAAACAAGCTGACACTATAACATTATGATTAGCTGAAACAAGTAACTGACAAAGAATTTAAATCACAAGCTGACCAAAATGAAATAACTTAAAACTTCTTGGCTGACAATAAGTGGAATGATTTTAAGCAAATTTTATTTTAAGGCAATATTCAACAATCTCCTCCTATTTGCTTAAAACCATTCACTTGAAAGCAGAGAGCCAAAAACACTCATATTCCTGCAAAATAGATGTTAGTAAGCCACGCAGATGACATATAAAGAAAGTAGCTGGAATTTAAAACTAGGGAGAAGATAATTGTGTGCTACAAATAAAATAGATGTCTTTAAAGTTCATAGTTTTGAGAGAGAGATAGAGAGAGAGTGGTTCAGTCAGTTGCTGATGTGGATCCCTTCAGTGGGCTTTTCAACTTGAGCTGCAACTGATGGACCAACTTCAGCTTCAGGTGCCTTTTCAACATCAGCTTCTTTCTCAGCATCATCTCCAGGTCCAGATTCCTTGACAGTATTAGCATTTTGTTCAACTTCAAGATCAGTATCAGTATTCTTGCCAGCATCAGTACTCTTTTCTTTCTCTGCTTCAGCTTCTTCTTTAGTTACTGACTGAGATGGCATCAGTTTTAGTCGTTGCCTAAGAATTTTGTTTTCTGCCAAATATGTATCAGCTCTCGCTTTCTACTTCCTCTCCTCCTGAATGGTTTGAAACAACGTGGCTTCAGCATTGAAAGCCCCGTTGGCCCATTCTTGCTGATAAGGAAGTATAGTTCTCCAGTCATCCATGTGAGCCTCTCTAGGAGCACCAGCATCAATGGCAACCTGGACTTCAGTAGTGATTATCTGGGTAAGGTTAGGAAGAAGGGAGGCAACTTGTTGTTGGAGGGTAGCAAGCGTACAGCTTGGATGATATAGAAAGAGTGCCTTGTGGAGAAGGGTCAGCAGGTTCTGGAGCAGGAGAGTGAGAAGAGCCTAGAGCACTGGAGAAAAGTTGAAAAGTATGAATGTCTGTATCCTCAGGGTCTGGAGGGAAGAAGGTGGATAAAGGGTAGGCTGGAACTTGGGATTGGGGCTCTAGTTCAGGATCATGTATGATCTCAGGAAAGATTATTTTCTTTCCAGCGGGATGTTGGAGAGCCTTAGAAATAATTTCCCTTTGTTTCCTTGCCTTTCTGGAGTCCAGTTGAGAAGGACTAAGGAGGGACTCATCCTCAGAAGTAGACTTGGATGAGTCAGAAGAGGAGCCTACATAAGATTTTTCCACTGATTCCTCGTTAGACTGATGATCAGATTCATCAACTGAAGAATCATCAGTTAGAGCATGTTTTTGGGCATTGAGAGGACTGACTGATAAAGGGAGAGAGGAGTGAAGAGACAAGTTAGGCACAATGATTAAAGGTGAAGCCTGGTTTGGGTGAGTTGGTTTGTCAGCATCAAGCAGTGTAGTGGAAGGAATCACAGTGTCAGCTGAAGAGAGCACAATAGCAGCTGAAGGATCAGCTGGAGGGATAGGAATAGCTGACACAGCTGGGATGGATGAAGGAACAGCATCAGCTGAAGGGGAAATTGAAACAAGAGGTGTGGCTTACACAACTGAGGCTGATATAGGAGTGGCTGACACTGGAATTGGTGCAAGAATAGGAGCAGTGACTAGAAGGACTGATGGTGAGGCTGCAATTGTTAGAGTAAATGAAGGTAGTAAGATAGGTTGCTGAGTACAGGTGAATGCAGGTGCAGGTTCAGCTGAAGTAGTTACAGGTAAGACTGTTGAGGAAACAACAAAAGGGACAGAAGAGGGAATCACAAAAGGAACTGTGGGAATTGACTCAGAGATTAAAGAGGCAGGGTTACTTGTGAATGCAATATTCAAAGAAGCTCCTCCTAGCATGGAGTCCATCTGTCTGTGCAATTCAATATAAGCTTGATTTGCTGTATTGACTGCATCTTGTACATACTTATTGGCAGCCCTTTGAATTCTTGCAAGTTTGGCTGGATCTACTGAGGGTTGTTCCTAGTCTTGGTTCAGCACATCATCTTCTGGCAAAGCAAGTCTTCCTACCAGATATGGATCATTATCGGGAAGGGCTGGCAGTTCATGCACTTTGTTGTAAATGGTCCAGGTCAGAAATATGAGCTCATCCTGAACAAACCTATCATTTGAGAGGTAGAATCTATTCCAAAGTAGTGGAAGAGGATCAAAATATTTGCCATAATTGACTACCAGGTCTTCTTGGCTCAGATTGGGAGTAACTGGATATATTACATAAGGTCTTCTTTTTGGGTTATGGTCAATGTATTTGATGGGATTGACAGGTGGTTTTTTATTTTTCTTCTCCTCATGAAAAGAGAGAAAAAACTGAACAAAGTAGGGAAGATGGTCAATTGGGAATACCCAATTTGGTGGAATGGGTACAGGACTTGCCTGGTAGTATGAATGTCTGGGATGGAAAGTTGGATTTCTGATAGGGGGAAAAACTTGATTGGGGAAATGTTTAGGGATCTAGGATTGGAGGGAGGAGAAATTGGTATAGGATCATTTGCAAGAGTTTCTGGTAGAGGAGAAAAAGGAATAAAATTACCTGGATTGAGATCAGGATTTCTTCTCTTCCTTTTGGGGGCAACTTCAGCAGCCAAGGTCAGTTTCCTTCTTCTAGTTCTATGGGATATAGGGATTTGAGGAATGTCAGCTCCTTGCATATCAGCTGGTTGAACAATGTCAGCTGGCTGACCACTTGATGGCTGACCAATTTCAAAGTTCTTGAACAACTTAAGGCATCGACTAGTGTGAGGTTCTGGTCGCGCTGCAAGCGCCCTGGTTAGGGGTGCGCGCGTGCGATGTGGGACACCCTTGCCTCGCTCCACCCTCCCTTGTTTAGGGGAAGACGAAATCAAAAGTGCGAGAGGAGTGCTGTCTATGTTAGCGCGTTGGAATGCGCCTCGGTTGCCTTTAGTCGATTTTATTATAAAAATAGCCTTATGGCTCGTTTCGGATCACTATGGGAGCTTTGAGTTTCTCGCATCAAGTTATCCCTTTTTTAGGGGATATCAGGATATGGGAATACATCACCCTTCCATTCCCATTCTGCCTTATTTAGGGGAGAGCGGAAAGTGCAAAGAAGGAGTGTTGTGAGGCCCCACTGGATCCAAAAAGTTTTTAGAGTCGCCATCTTTATTTTAAGGAAAAAAAAACCAGAAAAAGAAAACCAGAGATAAAAAGCGGGTTCGGAGGCTAAGTTACGAGTTGGGAAAGTGCTAGGCACCCAACTCGCCCTTTCGGTCTCAAAATAGTTTTTGGCTAAAGTATGCTTATTGCTATATTTATTTAGTAGATAAACAAAGCATTAAAAGACAGGAAAATAAAACAAATACATCCGTGGCTACATTATTTACGGACTTGCAGCCATTTTGTTACAATAATTACAAATGCATTTAAAGATATTTGGCCATTATAACGACTCTTTTACATAATATTTCCTAATCTAATCCGGGCAGTACGACGGCTTATAAGGACTACATTGGGCCGGATTTAAATAACAACTTTAAATAATAAATGAACTGAAAAGTAAATAAATAACTAAAATAATGCCCTTAAAGGCTTTTACCTTTTAGAGCGGGGTGTGCTCGCCCTGTCCTTCTCGAGGAGAGAGACTTTTTGCTGTTCTTTGAAGTGGTTTGGGCAGAGTGATGGCTTATATATGGTAGTTTTGGCTTGTCTACTCGGGCAGAGTGACAACTTATTTTGGTTGGTTTTGGCCTTTTTGGTTGGGCGGAATAACGACTTAGTTTTTTGGTTTTTCAGCTCATTACTCGGGCAGAGTAACGACTTACTTTGGGATTTTTGGGCCAGGGAAGTGAGGTGGATACCTAACAACTAGGCTAGGGATCACTTATAACCGGTGTATATTTATTTTGGCAGAGTTTGGACGGGGTTTGGAGACTTTAGTGGGCTTCACTCACCTATCTCATACCTCTCGTAACTACGGCTTCGTCGAGACGCAGAGAAATCTCTCAGCGTTTCGTTGTGATATTTCTGAACAAGTGAAATGAGGAGCCGGGGCCTCTTATTTATAGCTGGAGAGAGGGAGTCATCTGGAATTCTTTCATTTCTTCAGCCGGCATCAGTGGATTGTACCGCAGCCTTTACAGATTGTACAATGCGTCAAGTCGACATGCTACAATTCACTCCTTGGCGCGGCCTAAAGCGTCCTCTGGTGCGGCACCCATGCCACTATTCAACTTTGATTTTTGACACTTTCCTCCCCGCAGTTCACTTCACTGCTCATGCATCCTACTTTTTCCTTTTTGCATTTTCAACCCCAGAACTTGACATTTGTTAATTTTAAAAGCTTCTTGATATCGCATGCCGTAGTTACATATCGGGTACGAAATTGGGGTGTCTCTGAGCCCCTCAACGATGGAGTCTACCGGTAACCCACGGCTTACTGAGTAGACGAACATCGTTGATAAACAATAGACTCTCCAATTTCGTTCAATTATAAAACGGGAATGAGATGCAACAGGTAGTATTTATAATGCAACAATATGACTCAAACCTAACTCCATAGCCTAGACAACTTTAGTCGGTCATAACAGGTTATCGTAATTTTTATGCAGATATGAATTGAAGTGCTCTAATGGTCGGACCTACTAGTGTAGGCTGCCTACGTATCCCTTAATAAAAGAACTCAGACCAAAACGTAGTTCAGGCCAAAACCTAAACTATCACTCGTACAACGGTCGTGCCTACCGAGATAGGCTGCCTACGTATCCTTAAACAAGGAATCAGACCGAAACGTAGTTCACTCAGCTGGGGACTAAATGCTATGGTGTAAGTGTTGCGGTGCAAGTGCGACAATACTAAATGAGCAAGTGCGGCAAAGCTTTATCAAATAAGTGCGGTAAGGGTAAATACGTGCTATGATGGTCGCGTCTACCGTGATAGATTGCCTACGTATCCTTAGCCAATGAATCAGACCAAACGTAGTTCGTCATGCGGCTATGCGGAGTGAATTGTCTCCTTAGGAACTCAGCCTTCATTGAAGAACAAGACCTTTTGCTATTAATACGGGGCTGCATACCCCTTAAAGGAAAGTTTCCACACAGCCAATGGATGGAATGTATTGCCTCATCAGGATCTCAGCCTTCAACGGAGAACAAGACCTTTCCGTCTTAATCCGGGGCTGCGTACCCCTTAAAGGAAAGTTTCCAAACATTAAACAAATGCACTGCTAAAAAGGAAAATACCTTCCTTTTCTTTACCTTTGTCGTATCCATGCAAAGAAATTCTTTCACGCTATGTTGCTTTTGCCGCTTTGCTTCTGCATTCGTTCTTTGCACTTTCTTTGGGATTTTTATTTTTATCAACTTCCGCCTTTGCCTTTGAAAATCTTTTCCCACAATACCGCTTTGTTTTCGGCTTTAGCTGGAAAATCTTTCTTGATGCTGCTGCATTTTTACTTTACCGCTCCTTCTAACCTTAGTCAGAAACTTCTTTTTTTTCTTGCTACATCATCTCTTGGTACCAGCTGAAATCATCTTTTCTTTGCTGCTGTTTTCTTTTCGCTCCATTTCCTAGCTTTAGCAGAAAATTTCTTCTTTTGCCGCCGCATTTTCTCTTGTTGCATGCACTTAAAAAATTTTCTTTCTTGTACATGCATTTTCCCTTCTCCCGATTTTTTGTTTTTTTTTTCTTTTCTCCCTTTTTTTATTCTGCATGCCTGCCACTTTTCTTTATTTGCATGCTTATTACCTCTTTTTTCCTTTTTTTTTTCATTCTGCATGCTCATCATTTTTCTTTATTTGCATGCTTATTACCTCTTTTTTTTCTTCTTTTTTTTTTCTTTTTTTTTATTTGGTCTGCCCGGAAATACTTCAGATCTGCTAGATTTCGGCACTATTTGGCACTTTTGAAGCATTCCTGACTTTATTAATAATGCTTATGCATGTCCTATTTATGCCTAAATGATGCGGTTAAGTAATGATGCATGCAATTTATTTTTACGATGCATGATTGAGCTAGTGGTCACTATTTGACCCTACTATGGATGATTTATATTATAAATCCAAATGGGGCTGAATGATTCATGCTTATGCTGCAGGGACATAGTGAATGCCATAAGAATATTTATTTCCATGGTTGGTGGCATTTTATTTTCTTTTTAGCGTACCCTTAATGCAGCTTATTGGATAATAAATACAAATGCTGGATGCATGTACTTACTTTATTTAATGCAAATGATGCCTAAAAATTATAGGAGGCCTATTAACATGATGTATGGATATTTTCCTATGCATGCAATAATGCAAAATGTAATACATATCTTTAAGATGCAAAATGCATTTTTTTTAATGATGCTTAGAATGCAAAAACATTTATTTAGATGCAAAACAATACATAATTTTGTTTGTTTGTTTGTTTTGTTTGTTTGTTTTGTTTTTTTTAGTTTTTTGTAAAGACCAGTGCAAATATTTACAATGCAATACAATTTTATATGATGCAAAATAAAAAAATGCAGACTCAAAACACACGCACAAAGCAAAGCTATACCGATGTCTAATGGGTAAGGGCACGCTGTATTTCCAAAACGGATTTTGAAGGAATATACCTTCAGGCTCGAACAGGCTTCCCTTTCTCTTTTTTATGATATGCGGGGAGAGGAAAAGGCAGTCACCTTCCTTGGCCATATAATTGTTGCAGGGCTATACATGGCATAAGACTATTCTCACAACTCCTGCATTTTTCTTCATAATCAGACAGGGCAGCAATGAATGATCGAGATCCAAGTCATCGGGTTGTTTCAGGACAATGGCAACGAAGATGATGAATAGGACGAGGACACTTCTGGTGTTTCTTATCCTGATGAGACTGAGCTTTTTTTTTTTTTCTGTGTCTTGCAAAAGAAGTACATGGGACCGATAGCGACGCCGCAGCACTTGATGGATTTGCTCCGGGGTTTAAGCTGCAAATGAAGGATAGTTTTGTGGAAACAAAGGGGGTAGAGGCAATAGTAGATATGTACAGGCAATTAACGCATAATCTAAATTTCTTTAGCAATTATTCCTAAGTTGCACCCTAGGACCCGTAATATTATATTTTAGTGTTTTATTGCGAGCTTTTGTCGTGGTTTTTCTTTTTCTTCTGTTAGTCGAGCCCCTTTGCCTGCTGAAGATCTGGAGGTAAGATGCCGAGGTTTCAAAGAGTGCCTTTCCTCTCCTTATTCTCCTGATATATATATATATATATATATATATATATATATATTTGTTTGCTATAATTTTTGCCTAGGCCGCCCTTTCGGGTTTTCAGCCTAGCGGGCTGGAGAGGGAAGCACTTGCCGGATAGGGTGGTTCGGGCACAATACCTTTTAAGCTCATTAAGATTGGGATTGCTGAACAAGGTCTTTTCTTTCGTGTCTTGTGAGGAGTACGTCATTTCCTGACCGGATCTCTTTGACAATATTCGACACATCGTGGAAGGGTAGCAGCTTTTTGATAAGTAGCCCCATCATCTTTTAGCCCAGACGGCATGACATGATAGCAGTAGGTCTCCCAGTGGGGTAGTGAATGAGGTCTTTTCTTGGTCTTCTGCTGCCTTTGATTTGACTATAGCCCAGCATGCCGTTGATAAGAAAAACTGTTGGACTTGGGAATGGTCACTACATTGGACAGCCAGATCGGGTATTTTTTTTTCTTTTTACTACCCGAATGAAGTTGACGTGCGACTGTTTCATGATTTCTTTTTTTTTTTTCAACTTGTAGTGACCATTCTGGCTTGATGCGGTGGAGCTTTTGTCTGATTGGCTGAGCATCCGGATATATGGGGATCCGGTGTTCAACTATGGCTGGATCTGGCCCCAACACATCTTCATAGGACCAGGTAAACATGTCCACGAACTCTTTGAGGAGATCCATGAGTGTTATCCTTTCTTAGAGCCTTGCAGGGAGTTGCCGATTCTGATTCCTTTGATTTCATTGTCTAGCCCCAGATTGATAGTGGATTAGTCTTCAGTTGTTGTTGATGAATGATGTCTCTGGTGCTCTACTGACTTTACAAGCTCAAGCAAATATTTTTTTTGGGTCCTTTTAAATGACTCATTATTATAATTTTTTAATGTAGGTGCAACTAAGAAATAAGCAAAGACATTTAGATTATTATTAAAAGCACACCGTACAAGGTTTATTACATTATTGAGGACCTGGGGTTTGAGATCCTCAACTTTATGGAGCGGATTGGTAGATGACCAATCCGTAAAGCTAGGGAAAGGAATAGTGGTAATATATCCGAGGCGGTTTACCAGTTCTGCGGGTGTCCAAAAGTAGACAGGTCTTAATATACTAGTTCTGTAGAGGTTTATTAAAAATGGAGTACTCAAACTCAGCATGGAGCTTCTCGTAATCAGTACCTCTGCCTATCATGCCCAGGAAGCTGTCATCAACCTCAATCATATTGACTTGAGGTAGGGGGTTATTGACTATATTTGGTCTGGGAGTAGGCTTTTCGATAACCTTATCATCTATAAGATCCTGAATAGCATCTTTGAGCATATAACATTTATCGGTGAGGTGACCACTGCAGCGATGATATTCACAGTACTGGGCATGATTCCAGGTCCGGGGCAGGGGGTTTGGTGGCTTATAATTTTCCATAGGCTTTAACACTCCTTGTGCCATTAGTCCCTGTAGGATCACAGACTGGGAGGCTTGCAGCTCATCATAATGCCGGTTCTGATTTCTGAAATTTCTGTTCGGGCCATTATTTCCTCCGACGGTGTTGACAGACCTGTCCACTCCATAAGACCATGGAACAGTGCCATAACTTTGGGTAGAAAAAGCGGCTGATGCATTTCCTACCACATTGACGGTTGGTGCGGGTGTGGCTGCGGCTGTCTTCCCTTTAGAGTAACAGAAAGAGCTAGGAGGCGTGTTGACTTGTAATTGCCATGTTCGTATATATCATCATCAATACGGGCTCCTATCTCTACTATTTCTTTAAAATTGGTGTAGGGAAGGTACAACATATGTTCCAGGTAAATGGGCTGGAGGTTTTTGATGAACATTCTGCATGACTTGGCTGGATCAGGTCTGTCAAAGGTCTGAGCCAACTTTCTTTTCCACTTGACTGCGAACTCAGCACATGTTTCTTTTTCCCTCAAGGTACACGACTCAAGGTCCCTTCTATTTTCAGGACTGGTGTTGTCTTTGTACCTTTCCAAGAATGCTTCAGCTATCTGGTCATACGTATTCATGGTACTGCTATCAGACAACATTAGCCATTGTTTGGCAGCCCCTATTAGGGTAAGGTGAAAATTGGAAGCCATAGCCTCAAAGCTAGCTCCCCTTGACTGCATGCCAGTGGAATAAGATTTTAAGTGGGATATAGGGCATCCAGTCCCATCAAATTTTTCTATGTTGAGCATTTTGAATTTGAAAGGCAATACTGCCGCAGGTTGTAATGTCAGTGCCCGCGTAGAAAATTCCCCTTTATTGAGAAGTTTGAGCACCATGTGGCCTTTATATTTTCCACGTCAGCCTCTATTTTAGTGGTTGGGGGAGTTGGCTTTTGGTATATACTGGCTGGATTAGGGAAGACTGGGTTAATTTCTGGCTGCGGTATCTGGTAAGGGTTTTGGGTTGGATATGGATTTTGGGCTGGTGGAACTTGGGTAGGATATGGATTTTGGGTTGGATAAGGATTCTGGGCTGGTGGAACTTGGGTAGGATATGGATTTTGGGTTGTTTCGGCTGGGCAGCCATGATCATTATAAGGTAAATAAGTAGTAACTTGGCCTGGCGGGTTATAATTTTGTGGGTCCATATGTGGGCTGTTCTGGAGTGGGTTGGTTATGGGAACAGGGAGGTCATTTGGGCTTTGGGGAATTTTGGTGTTTAGGGAAGGATATGAAGGATAGGACGGGTAAGGGCTGATATTTGGGTAGTAGGGACTTGGTGGAGGATTGGGATTTGGGGTAGCGGCAGTATTTGGTGGGTTAGTGTTTGACTGAGGAGTTGGGTTTGGAGGCACATGAGATGTGGATACTTCCTGGGGGATTGTAGGGGAAGAGTTCACCTCACCATTGGGTTTCGAACCTTGTAAGAAGACTTGCTATTTGGCTTAGCAAGCGTTCATGTCGTGCATCCAGATTTTGGTCTAGCCACTGTTGCATTGCCGGAGTCGGAGTGTATCCTGGAGCCCCTGAATCTGTACCCATATCGGTTGCTCATCTGTTGCCATCTTTGCTCGGATCTGTTCTTCTTGTCGCGATTACGCCCTTGTGCGATCTGACATCGATACCTTCGTTGCTCGATTTTGCACTACTTTCCCGTATCAACCGGCCATTACTATCTATGCCTTTCCAAATTCGGGCCAGGTTTCTGAGGAAAATGGGTTATGGAGATATCAGGAGGCTGGCTGAAGGCTTTATGGGTTTTGGGGTATAGCGTGCCTTTATTAGTATTTTTTATTATAATTTATTTGTTCCCTACAGTTGACCGGATAAGCACCTGCTTTATTTTGACGGTCTCAGGACTTTTCCTGGAACAATGGATTCTTTCTCCAGAGTATAGGACCAACGTATTCCACCTGCCTTTCGACTCCCTAGGACTGGACTGGTCCCAGGCGAAGGGCCTATACTCTTTCATGGATCCACCATTCGAAATGATCTAGGTCAAGCATCTGAGAATAATAAACCAGCCCCTGTTTATTGTTTATTTTTGTTATTATTTTTTTTTGTTGCGCAATTTAATTTTTTTTTCATTTTTTTTACTAACTTGCGCATATATTTTCCCCTTTTTTTGACTTTTTTTTATATATATCATTTTTTTTGCAGGGGCTGACTCACAATTCAGAGATGCAAAAACCGGTCGGTCAATGAAGTGTCCTAAAAATCTATATGCATTCTAACGTTGGCTCATGCAGGGGGTAGGCTGGCCATGGTGTAGGGTAACAGTTCAGAATATAGCTATATGCATGTGCGTGTGTGTGGTATCTAGAAAGCAGTAAAATCTTTATTTATTTACAGATATATAAACAGAAAATATAAAACAAATATGACTTGTCTTGCTGTTACGTGTGAATTTTCTCGATTTTTTAATTTGAGCGCAAGCAAGCAAGCACACCACATTTAAGAAATAGAAAGAAAAGTGGGAAAACTATCTATCCCTATCAATTACAAATTTGGTCCTATGTGCCCAAAATAAAATGACAGAATGAATGCAAATATGTACAAATGTACAGAATAATAATAAAAAAGAAAAATTGAACAGAAAGAAATAATAATGCAGAGCCGGAAATAAAGCAAAATAAAGCCTCAGCCCTTTTATTGTGCTGCCCGAAATTTTAATGCAACATAATATATATATATATATATATATATATAATTTTTTTTTTGCTTTTTTTTAGAATATTTTTAAACACACCTGTAACAGTCATCGGAACGAAACTGCTGCAAGATGGAGGATCATATCCACAAATATAGACACGGATGTATAGGAACGCAATATTCAAATGCATAAATTAATATAACAAGCATACTTTAGCCAGAAACAAATAAAAAAAAGTTTTATTTTATGAGTCTAGCCCTCCATTTTATTTAAAATAAAACAACTCCCCAGCAGAGTCGCCACTATGAGGTTCCTGTGGTCGCGACCAGCGGTTAGGGTGCTGCTGCGACATGCGGACAGCGGACCACTGCTCTCGTTCCACTCTCCCTTGTTTAGGGGAAGACGAAATCAAAAGTGCGAGAGGAGTGCTGTCTATGTTAGCGCGTTGGAATGCGCTTCGGTTGCCTTTAGTGTATTTTATTATAAAAATAGCCTTATGGCTCGTTTCAAATCACTATGGGAGCTTTGGGTTTCCCGCATCAAGTTATCCCTTTTTTAGGGGATATCAGGATATGAGAATACATCACTAGGGGTGACAATTTAAGGCACGACACGATTGACCGACATGAACACGGCACGAAATTATAGGGTTTGGGCTGTGGCTTATCGGGTTCGGGCTGTTATAGGGCCAACACGATAAGGCACGATAAAAAATGGGTTGTTATTGGGCTGGCTTGATAAGCACGATAAAACACGATAAGACACGATAACTAAAATATATATGTTTTAAAAATATATTTTAAAAAATTTACTAGGGGTTATTCATTTCTTTCGAACTATTTTCATGATTATTTTATAGTTTTATCATTTGAAAATTTATGACTTTTAAACTTTCGAATATTTATATTGATAAATTTTCAAAATATGTATTAAAAAAATCAAAAATATATATATTATATAATGTTTATTGGGCTTAACGGGCCTGACTAAATAAATCGTGTTTTTTTGCTTATCGTGCCTATCGTGCCGTGTCGTGCTTTTCGTGTTTTTATCGTGTCGTGTTCGGGTTTTAATATTAGGCACGATGCTTATCGTGCCGTGTTCGTTCGTGCTTATCGTGTCGTGTTATTGTGCCGGCCCGAGCAACGCCCCCAAAGACGACCGATTTTCTACCCCTATACATCACCCTTCCATTCTCATTCTCCCTTTTTTAGGGGAGAGCAGAAAAGTGCAAAGAAGGCGTGTTGCGAGGCCCCACTGGATCCAAAAAGTTTTTAGAGTCGCCATCTTTATTTTAAGACAAAAATAAAGAAAAACCAGAAAAAGAAAACCAGAGATAAAAAGCGGGTTCGGAGGCTAAGTTACGAGTTGGGAAGGTGCTAGGCACCAAACTCGCCCTTTCGATCTCAAAATAGTTTTTGGCTAAAGTATGCTTATTGCTATATTTATTTAGTAGATAAACAAAGCATTAAAAGACAGGAAAATAAAACAAATACATCTGTGGCTACATTATTTACGGACTTGCAGCCTTTTTGTTACAATAATTACAAATGCATTTAAAAATATTTGGCCATTATAACGGCTCTTTTACATAATATTTCCTAATCTAATCCGGGCAGCACAACGGCTTATAAGGACTACATTGAGCCGGATTTAAATAACAACTTTAAATAATAAATGAACTGAAAAGTAAATAAATAACTAAAATAATGCCCTTAAAGGCTTTTACCTTATAGAGCGGGGTGTGCTCGCTCTGTCCTTCTCGGGAGAGAGAGACTTTTTTTGCTTGTTGCTGAAGTGGTTTGGGCAGAGTGATGGCTTATATATGGTAGTTTTGGCTTGTCTACTCGGGCAGAGTGACAACTTATTTTGGTTGGTTTTGGCCTTTTTGGTTGGGCGGAATAACGACTTAGTTTTTGGTTTTCACTCATTACTCGAGGCGAGTAACGACTTACTTTGGGATTTTTGGGCCGGGGAAGTGAGGTGGATAACTAACAACTAGGCTAGGGATCACTTATAACCGGTGGATATTTATTTTGGCGGAGTTTGGACGGGGTTTGGAGACTTTAGTGGGCTTCACTCACCTATCTCACACCTCTCGTAACTACGGCTTCGTCTAGACACAGAGAAATCTCTAAGCGTTTCGTTGCGATATTTCTGAACAAGTAAAATGAGGAGCCGGGGCCTCTTATTTATAGCTAGAGAGAGGGAGTCATCCAGAATTCTTTCATTTCTTCAGCCGACATCAGTGGATTGTACCACAGCCTTTACAGATTGTACAATGCGTTAAGTCGACATGCTATAGTTCACTCCTTGGCGCGACCTAAAGCCTCCTCTGGTGCGGCACCCACAGCCCTTGGTGCGGCACCCATGCCACTATTCAACTTTGATTTTTGACACTTTCCTCCCTTGCAGTTCACTGTTCATGCATCCTACTTTTTCCTTTTGCATTTTCAACCCTGTAACTTGACATTTGTTAATTTTAAACAGTTCTTGATATCGCATGCCAGAGTTACATATCAGGGGTATGAAATTGGGGTGTCTACAACTAGATGATACAGCCGTGAGAGCCTGGTTCCTTGTTCTCCTAGATTTTCTGCCCGTTTAAGCTGTGGAGATTTCCTGTCCAAAGTGACTTGAAACATTTGCTCGCTTGATGTCAGCTGCTAAATAATTTTTTATTCTAACAGGTTCCAGGTCTCCAAAAGTAATGCGATGATGTTGAAGAGCTGGAAGAGATCGAAGAAACTGGTTGATAATAAGATGATGGGTAAGTCTTGGGTTTCCTGTAGCCATATTTTCCTAATACTTCGCTATATTCATCTTCACACATTCAACCAGAACTGCACCCCAGTTCATCTCACAGTTCTCCACAATGGCTTCCATGAGAAACAGCTGAGATTCAATAATCTTGTCATGCCTTCCAGATTTGATGATAAGGCAATTGTCCAGAACAGTGGCTAGGGCATAGTGCAGAGGAGCAAATCTGTGCTTGTGTCTATCAAATGCAAGCTCTATTGGTACTTCTCCTCGCATAGTGATCCAACCTGCTTGTTGAGTTTCTTTTGGAATGGTGTAGGTCGTTGAACCATCATCGTAGAGATCTGGAAAGGCAGCTGTGATAGATTCTGAGTCGAAAATTATGGGAATGCCTCTGATAGTTCCAGAGAGAGAGAGAAGGGATCAACTGGGTTTTCTTCCATTGCCATGAAGAATTCCTCGGTTAATTAGCAACTATATGTGCAAATGTTGAAAGATAGAAGAGGCATCAACCCAGAAGCTGTTAGTAGATGAATGAGTTCAAGCCCTAAGGGTTCCTCATTAAGAGATACAACGTCCAAGAGACATCCTAAGGCTGTATTGGTAGCCATTTCTTGAAATAATCACAACTGTAAAGTTAAGAAAACAGTTGGAATAGAGAGAGATAAAGAGAAGGTAAGAAGAAAGAGTGCCAGAAAATCTAGGGTTAGGGTTAGGGTTTGAAAGAGAGATAGTTTGAAAACAGGTGAAAAAAGAAGAAGAAGAAGAAGAAGTGTAGACGAGGTTTGTAAAGAGTGAGTATTTAAAAAAAAGTATAAGTACGGACACTTATAAGAGTGAGTGGGTTTTAAAGAGAAGATATGGAGTGTAGTGATAAAGTACACATAATTTTGGTTTTTGTGATAAAAAGGGTGATTTATGACAGAAGGTTATTATCACAATGATGAGCCGTTTTTGTGTATGCACGTCACTTCAACCACCAGCGTTGGTGGGATAGTGGAAAGGTCAATTTGGCTTCTCAAGGAAGCTTCACGAGTTCCAAGGAGGAATAAAAAGGCGGAAATAAATAAGGAGATTTATTTATAATTATTTTAGAATAAATCTTAGCTGAGATACGATCAACTTTGACTTAGGATAAGAGACTACCTGAACAGTGACTATAATGTCAGTCACTGTATTGTCAGCTAATGAAATTTTGTTAGCTAAAGAATGAAGAATTGTCAGCTGATCATATTTTGTTGGCTTATGAGATGTCAGCTGTTGGCTGAATAATATCTCCTGAGGGATGTCAGCTGTTGACTACATGATGTCAGCTGTGAATTTGTGTTAGCTATTAACTGACCATTTTTTTTACAGTTTTTGCAATGACAACTATTGCCTTAAAGAATATGATCAGAGATTGAAAAGAGTCAGCTGATTAATGTCAGCTAATATAGTTTGTCAGCTAGATGAGTGTCAACTGACAAACTGAGGAGTACTCGTTGGTTCACTTTTGTACCTGAGCTGAATACCTGCAGAGATTAGAAATGTAAAGCATCTTTCTATGACATTATAAGCATTCCCAATTCACCTCTTTTTCAACATGATCTTTTAAGAAGTGATATATTATATCTATATGTTTGGTTTTAGAATGCATAGCAGGATTTTTAGAAACTGAAATAGCAGAAGTATTATCACAATAAATAGGACATGTTCCCATTTGCATTTCATAATCCAATAGTTGTTGTTTCATCTAAAGGATTTGAGAGCAACAGCTTCCAGCAGCAATATATTCAGCTTCTGTAGTAGAGGTGGAAACTGATGCTTGCTTTTTACATGCCCAAGATATTAGTCTGTTACCAAAGAACTAATATGTTGCACTGGTGCTTTTTCTGTTAACTCTACAAGCTGCAAGGTCAGAATCTAAATATCCAATTAAGTTAAAAGATGAATCTCTAGGATACCAAATACTAAATTTTTCAATGTCAATCAGATATCTAATAATTCTTTTTGCTGCAATCATGTGAGATTCTTTTGGATTGGCTTGAAAACGAGCACATATACACACAACAAACATAATGTCTGACCTAATAGAAGTTAAATAAAGGAGAGATCCAACTATACCTCTGTACTCAGTTGTATTAACTGGTTTACCTTTTTCATCAGTGACCAAATGACATTCAACTCCCATTGGAGTGCTTGCTGAATTAGCTTCTTGAAGGTCGTATTTCTTGATCAGCCCTCTTGTGTATTTTGATTGATGGATAAATATCCCTTCTTCAGTTTGCTTAATTTGCAAACCTAGGAAGTATGTGAGTTCTCCCATCATGCTCATTTCAAATTTTCCTTTCATAAGATTTTCAAATCTTTTACACAGATCTTCATTAGTAGAGCCAAAAATAATATCATCAACATAAATTTGAACTAGTAAAATATTACCTTTGTGCTTTAAAGAGAAAAGAGTAGTATCGATTTTACCTCTTTGAAACCCTTTTTCCATGAGGAATTTGGATAGAGTTTCATACCATGCTCTTGGAGCTTGTTTTAGACCATAAAGAGCTTTTCTTATCTTGTAAACATGGTCCTTCTTTTTGAGGTCAAGAAACCCAGAAGGTTGTTCAACAAAAACTTGTTCTTGTAGATCACCATTTAGGAATTCACTTTTTATGTCCATTTGATAGACTTTGAAGTCCTTGAAAGTAGCATAAGCAAGAAATAATATGATAGCTTCTAACCTGGCAACATGAGCAAATGTATGATCATAGTCAATACCCTCCTCCTATCTATAGCCTTGGGCTACCAACTTTGCTTTGTTCCTAGTGACATTTCCATCTTCATCCAACTTGTTTCTGAACACCCATTTAGTTCCAATTACTTGTTGGTCTGAGGGTCTTGGCACAAGTTCCCAAACTTTACATCTTTCAAACTGATTTAGTTCTTCTTGCATGGCCTCAATTCATTGAGGGTCTTCTAAAGCTTCATCAATCTTTTTGGGTTCAATGGAGGAGACAAAAGCATGTGAATCAAGAGTTTCAATTCTGGAGCTGCTTCTTGTTGTTAAACCAGCAAATGGATTTCCAATGATGTTTGACACTGGATGATGTTGTGAGGTTCCCGGGAATGTGCTCCCGCGCCCCGCGCGCCCTTGGATAGGGGTGCGCGTACGTGCGGATGCGGGACACCACTGCTCTCGTTCCACCCTCCCTTGTTTAGGGGAAGACGAAATCCAAAGTGCGAGAGGAGTGCTGTCTATATTAGCACGTTGGAATGTGCCTCGGTTGCCTTGAGTGAATTTTGTATTCAATATGGGAACTTATGGTTTTTCATGTCAAGTTATCCCTTATTTCGTGGATAACAGGATATGGAAATGCATTACTCTTCCATTCCCATTCCCCCTTTATCTTTCAGGGAAAATAAAGAAGTGCAAGAAAGAATATTGCGACGTCCCCACTATGAATTTTTATGAAAATAGCCTTATGGCCTATTTTGGATCACTATGAGTGCCTTAGGTTTTCTATGTCCAGTTATCCATTATTTCGGGGATACCAAGACATAGAACTACATCACCTTTCCATTCCCATTCTTCCTTGTTTAGGGGAGAACGTGAAAGTGCAAAGAAAGATGTTGCGAAGCCCCACTGGATCCAAAATGTTTTAGAGTCGCCACCTTTATTTTAAGGCAAAAATAAAGGAAAACCAGAAAAGAAAACCAGAGATTTTAGAAAGCGGGTTCGGAGGCTAAGTTACGAGTTGGGAAGGTGCTAGGCACCCAACTCGCCCTTTCGGTCTCGAAACGTTTTTGGCTGAAGTATGCTTATTGTCACATTTATTTAGCAAATAAATAAGGTCTTATTTTGACAAGGGAAAATTAAACAGATACATTCGTGGCCACATTATTTACGGACTCGCAGCCGCCTCTTTCCAATAATTACAAACACATTTAAAAATATTTGGCCATTATAACAGCTCTTTTTAGTATTATTTCCTAATAAAATCCGGGATAACTGCTTATATTTTGATATTGAACCGGACCGGAAATAATACATTTACAAATAAAGATTTTATTGAATAAATAAAGTAAATAAATACAAACTTATCTAAAACATTTTGCCATAATAACGGCTACATTTAGTACTATTTTCTAATAAAATCCGGGCAGCACAACTGCTTATATATTTACATTGGGTCGGACTAGGAATAATACTATTACATAGAAATAAAAGACTTTAACAATAAAAGCTTACAAACGGCGTAGGGGTGTGCTCGCTCTGTCCCTCGGGGAGAGAGAGTCTTTTTTTTCGGTGCAGTGCAGTCGGTTGAAGTTGTGTGAATTTGGGCGGCGAATAAGCGCTCGAAAGTTACTTTTCGGCCTCGGGATCGAGGCGGGGTAATGTTTATTTATTTGTTTGTTTGACTGGAAAAGGCTAAATTTTGGCGAGTAACAAGCTACTGGCTATTTTGGCCTTTTAAATCGAGGCGAGCAAGCTGCTATCCACGATTTTTGGACCGGGGAAAAAGGGTGGATACCTAGCTGGGGGGCTAAGGAACACTTCTACCGGTTGGATTTGTGTTTGGCGGAGGTTTGGCAGGGTTTCTAGGCTTTAGAAATCTATCTATCGGTGTTTATTTCTTCAGCGTAACAACGACGCAGAGAAACTTTACGCAAAGCAGGTGTGTTGAATGAAGGAGCCGGAGGCCTCTATTTATAGGAAGGAGCTGGGACATCGAACGAATTTTGAGATTTCACTCCATGCATCAGGGTGTTGTACACCGCGTTGGACGATTTGCATTTTACGGCAAAACTTGAGTGAACAGTGTTGTGTGAAGAAGGGTTTGGGCGCCACCTACTAGAGGTTTGGGCGCCACACCCAAACCTTGGGTAGGCTGCACCCAAACCTCAAACTGCCCCTTTTTTGACACTTTTAGTCCCTGCAGTTTGTCCTTTTGTGCATCCTGCTTTGTCCTTTTGCAATTTTGACCCTGTAACTTGACATTTGTTAATGTTTTAACAGTTCTTGATATTTTTTGTCATGTCATATATCTGAGGTACGAAATTGGGGTGTCTACAGATGTCTGGCTTCCCTAATTTCTTTAGGAAGATCTGGAAGAGGTTTAGATGGTAAAGGAGAAGAAAGAGGAATGTCAGCTGACTGAAGAGTTTCTGAACCATGTATGTTAGCTGACAGGTCTGTTGTGACAGGATTTAGATTGTCAGTTGGTGTGAGGTTCCCGGGACGTGCCCCCACGCCCCGCGTGCCCTTGGATAGTGGTGCGCGTACGTGCGGATGCGGGACACCACTGCTCTCGTTCCACCCTCCCTTGTTTATGGGAAGACGAAATCAAAAGTGCGAGAGGAGTGCTGTCTATATTAGCACGTCGGAATGTGCCTCGGTTGCCTTGAGTGGATTTTGTATCCAATATGGGAACTGATGGTTTCCCGCATCAAGTTATCCCTTGTTTAGGGGATACCAGGATATGGGAATGCATTACCCTTTCATTCCCATTTTCCTTTTTTTAGGAGAAAATGGAAAAGTGCAAAAAAGGATATTGCGACGCCCCCACTATGGATTTATTAAAAATATAGCCTTATGGCCCATTCAGATTATTATGGGAGCTTTGGGTTTCCCGCATCAAGTTATCCCTTGTTTAGGGGATACCAGGATATGGGAATGCATCACCCCTCCATTCCCATATCTCCCTTTTTTAGGGGAGAACGGGAAAGTGCAAAGAGGGAATGTTGCGAGGCCCCACTGAATCCGAAAGTTTTAGAGTCGTCATCTTTATTTTAAAGCAAATAAAGCAAAACCAAAGAAAAGAAAAATAAACCAGAGAAAAAGAAAACGGGTTCGGAGGCTAAGTTACGAGTTGGGAAGGTGCTAGGCACCCAACTCGCCCTTTCGGTCTCGAAAATGGTTTTTGGCTGAAGTATGCTTATTGTCATATTTATTTAGCAAATAAATAAGGTATTAAAATGACAGGGAAATTTAAACAAATACATTTGTGGCCACATTATTTACGGACTCCCAGCCGTTTCCTTCCAATAATTACAGACATATTTAAGAATATTTGGCCATTATAACGGCTCTTTTACATAATATTTCCTATTCTAATCCGAGCAGCACAACGGCTTATATGGGCTACATTGCGTCGGATTTAAATAACAACTTTTAAAAATAAATAAAAGACAAAATAAATAAATAAATAAATAAAATGCGCCCTTAAAGGTATTACCTTTTAGAGCGGCGGTGTGCTCGCTCTGTCCTTCAGGGAGAGGGAGTCTTTTTGTTGTTTGTGTGGTTGTTGTTTTGATTTGGGCAGAATGACAGCTTTATTTCTGAGGGTTTGGGCTTATCAACTCGGGCAGAGTGACAGCTTATTTGGGTAGGTCATGTTCTTCGGGTCAAGCCCGATCGAGAACACAACGGAAAAAGATTTTTGTGTTTTTCAAAAAAGTCGTATTCTTCCGGTCTGAAACCGTTGTGAAATATGGTATGAAGATTTGAATGTTTTTCTGCCACCACATTTCAACCGGTCAATACCTTGTCGTTGAAACGTGTTAAGAGGAGTTTTCAAAGTTGTGTCTGGCTGGTCGCTGCCTTGTTTCCAAACATAACCCGAAAACTTTCAAATATTCAGAAAACTGCACTCGACCGATAAAGATCCGTCGCCGAGCACGGCAAATTGATCACTCTTCAAGTATTTTCGAAAATTGTGAAGTGGAAAACATCCTTTTTCCTTCCTTTTTCTTTTTCTCGCTCTCTCTGTTTTTTTTTTCTTTTCAAATATTCCTCTTTTTTTGTGTTTTTTGAAATATTCCTCTTTTTTTGTGTTTTTGAAATATTCCTCTTTTTTTGTGTTTTTTTTTAAACCAAAACTCATTTTGAAAAGAGTTTTTTTTTTTAATTTTGAAAAGCAAAGCAAGGTTTTTTTTTCTTTTTTTTTTAAACAAACTTTCCTAAAAGGAATTATTCTAAAGTCGGTAGAATATCACGACTTACCTTTTTGCGCCGGTGGGCTGCGTGGATTCGGCTGATCTTGACATTTTTGTCACTCCTGCTGGGGAATTTATTCTCTTTTTTTATTGTTGTGATGGTCGGACCTACTGATGTAGGCTGCCTACGTATTCCTTAACAAAGGAAATCAGACCAAACGTAGTTCGGCCATGCTGGGGACCTTGGTCTTATTCCTTTCTTTTCATTTCTTTCTTTCTTTCTTTTCCTTGGCCCGTCGCCATTGTTGCTGCTGCTCACTTCTTTTTTTTTCTTTATTTTCGCTCATTTTCTCGATTTTCTTCCGCCAATTTCAGTGTTTTACTTAGCAGATGGCATCTTCTTCGCGATCCAGGAAGGGGAAGGCACCGATGCGCCCGGAATCTGGCGAGAGGAGGAGAGAACCTCCTAGCTTGGTCCGGAATAAACTCAAGCATCCGTACTCTACAAATGACTGGGGCAATCTTTTGCGAGATCGGAATACTCATGTGTCCAACCTTCCTCTGACTACTGTAAGATTTCTCTTTTTTTTTTCGAAATTTTCCCGGCTATATTTCAGATCTGCTAAATTTCTGCACTGTTTAGGACTTTTGGAGCACTCCTGACTTTATTAGTAATGCATATGCATGTCCTATTTATGCCTAAATGATGTAATTAAGTGATAATGTTTGCAATTTCTATGATTTATTTTTGCGATGCATGATTTGAACTAGTGGTCACTATTTGACCCTAATATGCATGATTTATATTCTAAATGCAAATGAGGTTATATGATGCATGTTTTACACTAAATCACATTTTTGCATGCAATAAAATCGCGAAACGGAATATTCGGAGTATAATTCAAATTTTTCCGAAACGCTTTTCGGGCATATTTTTGGATAAAAACAGGACAAAACAGATATTTTTCATGCCCTTAGATTTATTTTTCAAGCACGCAACTGCTGCAGGGATATAGTAAATGCCACAAAGATATTTATTTTGATGATCGGTGGTACTTTATTTCCTTTTTAGCGTACCCCTATGGCAGCTTATTGGACAAATGAAATGTACATAATGAATGCATGAATTATTCTACTTGATGCAGATGCAATGTAGAACACTTATAAGATGATGCATGAATTTTTCACACTTTATTATATACATGGCAAATGCAGTCCTAATATGCATTTTTGTGACATTTAAGATGCAAAATAAATTATTTATATGCAAAATATATTACACAAAATTGTTTTTTGTTTTTTGTTTTTTTTCTTTTATGTAAAAGAATGATGTTTATCTTTTAAGTAAATTTATGTACATGTATGAAAATGGTATGTAACAATTTAAAGAATTATTTATTTTCTTTTTGTTATGAACAAGGTTTTATTATTATTATTATTAATTATTTATTTATTTTTTGCTAAAAGAATTTATTGTTAAAAATTATGAAGTATAAAACATGCAATATGTTCATTATTTATTTAAAAGACTGTACAGAGAAGGAAATAAGGGTAGAGAACTTACCTTGTTTTTTTTTCTTCTCAGGTTCGCAGGGAATTTGAAAGAGTGCGGGTATCATATATTAATGTGGCTGAGATTTTTGATATGTTACCCGAAGCTGCAAAGTCGTTGGTAGAGGGTTCAGGTTTTAGCACCTTCCTGCACTCTTTTACCCATTTTACCAACTTCCTTCCCATCTTCGATGTGCTCGGGACTTCTGGTGGGATACCACTCACACTTTTCATTTTAGCTGGGGGGAGGCGACCATGACCCCTTGCGATTTCGCTGCGATTACAGGAATCCCTACCAGCATAGGGGAAACTCTGGCTCTTGATTTTACTCTCCGACATCGTAGGGAGGAGATTGTGGACCTCCTGGGCTTCGAGCCTCGTTTTAAATCATCGGACGAGATATATATCAGCAGCGTTCGGAAATGGCTTCTTAATAATGCCGGGCTGGTGCCGGCTGATGACGAAGCTGCTATTACCCGAGTGGCACGAGCGTTTCTTTTCTTCTTTCTTGGCACATCGCTCTTTGCCAACTCCTCTGTCACCCTGAGAGCCTCCGTCCTGGCTTGTCTTGCAGATTTCGATCGGATCCCTTCATATGATTGGGGACAGGCTGGTTTGGCTGAACTTTATGCTTCCATGGATAGGGCCAGCCGGAATGATTCACCGACCCTGAATGGATTTGCTCCGGCGTGGGAGGTACATGCCTTTTCTTGCTTTTTCATCATATATTCATTTTTTCATCATCCATCATCATTTTTTTTATGTATCAATTTTTTTCAACATATTTATTTTTATTTTTCTATTTTTGTGCAGGTCTGGGCCTTCTCATTTTTCAGATTTTCGCCGGGTCACCTCATTCGGCGGGTCTACCAGCCTCCGTATCTGTCCCAATATGTTGATAGCAATAGGGTCGATCCAAGCGACGACGGTGGTTGTAATACTAGGGAAAGAGTGCTAGAGCGAATCGTTGGTTCGAGTCCGGGTTCAGTGCACTTTCTTCCCTGGGAGGGCCTGGAGGGACATTATTCTACTACTCTGATGTTCAGCCGCTGCCGGATATTGATGGTTTCCATCATGGTGGATTCTTTGTATATGGGCAAGCGGGTGAACCGTCAGCACCAGCCTTTTCTAATGGCTCTAGTGGTGCCTCCTTGGCCTCCTGCTTGGGTGATAGAGCCCGATCGATCAAGGTGACCGGCAACAAGATTGGGAAATACCTCGTTCAGCGACAGATTATCCGGTGATGTCATACGAGGATTTCCCGAGATTAGAGCTGCATCCCCTCCTCCTCCTGCTCTGTTCGCCCAGCGGCATTCTCGATGCTTTTTGCTGCACTGGTCGTCTACTTCATTTCTCGACGAGAACCTGATGTTCACGGAGCCTGATGATATTTTCTCCACTTTCCAGTATGAGTGGGGTGGTGGATTAGTAGAGCAGGTTCTTCCTGATGTCGAGATTCCGGGAGTCGCGTCCTGAGCGAGTTCTGCTCGGTCCCACCTTTATTGTCTCTTTTCTTTATTATTATTATTTTTTTTATATACAAATTTTTTATGTGCACTTTTTTTTCGGGACTAACATTTTTTTTATATTTTTTATTTTTTAGGTGAACGTGTCTACTTATAAGAAACTGCTGCGGAGCTTCTTCAGCATCAGCAAGCTATATCAGAAATTGGCTGATGAATTCTCTTGCAAGGGGAGCAGCTCAGTGCGGCGGCCCAGACGTCGAGATGACGACGATGATGATGATGACGATGATGATGATGGGTCTAGCCGCGCCGGCGAGGTCGAGATTCGCAACGGGTCCGAGTCGGGGGTGGTGGTTTTCCCAGAAGCCAGTCGTCCCGAGCACATTAGCTTTGGATTCCTGCGAACATTAGTATCTCTTTCTTCCTTTTTTTTATATATATTTTTATTTTTGTAAAAGAAACATGTACAAACATTATGATATAATGCAATATAATGTATATGATGCAGTATGTTACACATGCAAAAATAAATTCACACAGAAAATAAAACTATACTAGACCTCTAAAATGTAATGGCACGCTGTACTTTAGAGAAAGGGATTTTCAAGAATACACCTTTGAATTAGAGCGGGCTTTTCGGGTGATATCGGAACGGGAAAAATGGGCGAATCCCTTATTCTTTCGGCGCCCTGTGGCTGTTGAGTCCGTGGTTGTAGCCTCCTTTAATAGATCTCCTTTTCTTTCCATGATCAGACGCATGAACAGCAAGATGTTTGATCACCAAACCAGGATACCGGCCAGGATTTTCACAATACAGTGGTCATCCTTGGTACCACCATTGAGACCTATGGTGCGGCACCAAGAGACTTCTTGGTGGCACCATGCTTTTCCTATGCAGCCACTGTTTTCTTCACTATTTGGACACTATGCATTGAATTGTCCGTTTTCTTGATGCGCAGTATAAATTCTGGCGGAAACGAGCTCGGTTCTTTATCAATTCAGTTCATTCTCTCTTTCTAAATTCACAGACTTCCACATCCTTGACCATAGCCTTATTCAGCCACAATAAAACTTCTCGCATCTCTTATAAATGGCCGCCCGCATTCCTACGGCTCTGGAGATTGAGGTTTATGAAAATGCCCTGGATTTCTGGATCCTTTCTTTGCGATCTGACGAAAGGGATTTGTTCGAACATCTTTTCGGGTTCAGGTGCCTTCTGTCCTGGCGAAATGTTATAATAAATTGGGACATGTTAAGGGGAGCCGCCAGGTTTTGGTCTCCTGAGGATCACTTGTTTAATTTTGGCATGAACGAGATGTGTCCTACATTCGAGGAGTTCTGTGCTATGCTTGGAGTGGCACCTACTCGTCAGATCGCGGTACCCGCCTACAGAAGGCGTCCGTACATGGCTATTCGGGAGCTCTTCAATTCTACCCGCCGGGCTACTCCAGGATTTATCAATGGGGACTTTTTTAACTTGATGGTTCTTCCTGGAGCCTTCACAGAATATATTGAAGATGACGTGGACTATCAGCGGCGTAGATTAACAACACTTTTTCTCTACTTAGTAGGGAGATATTTGATAGTTGGTCTACCCGGATTAGTAGATGAGCGGGTCGTAGACTTAGCACTACAGGCTCGGGATCGCCGGCTGAACATCGTTCCGGTGATTTTGGCAGAGACTCTCACGGGCCTGACTGCTTTTGCTGCTGGGAATGAATTGTTCCCTACTGGCAGCCCTATTCTGATTCACATGTGGCTGGAAGAGCATTTCCTTTGGGTCCAGGCTCCCGTGCCGTTCGGAGTTCTTATGATCCTTCCTTTTATGGAATGCGCGGGCATTTTCCCCAGACTAATTATTCTGATATTGACTGGACCGATCACTTCTATCGTCGGGGCTCAATGGATATAGTCTGGGTCGTTCGCCACTGGGAGATCCGGCTTTTTCTTCGTCACTCCGATGAGTACAGCCAAGTGGTGATGTTGGGCCTTTATCGGACTTCTTTTTACTCGAGCCAGGATCTTGCGGAAGGGACAAGTCATCCCAGATCCCTCCTATATACATGGGAAGGGTTCACTAATGCAGGTTCCTTATCCGAGCGTGTGGCTTAGAGATCTTTGAAAAGAAGGTAGCATACCCATATTCGATTATATGCTTCTATCTCTTGGGTATTTGGCATGGGTTATGGTAATTCTGAGGGTTTAGTCTCGCGCCATCAGGCATGTCTTGAGAACATTCTTTGGGCAGATCCTATAACCATGGAGATGTGCTTCTTTGGAAGGAAGTAAGCGAGGACATTAATAGTTGAGGATTATTCCTCTCTCGCTTTGGAGGCCAATTTCAGCGGGTTCCAATACATCCATGATGATGTTGGTCAACAGCCTGACCCGTGGGAACAGAAATGCACTCTCTCCTCCTCGTAGGTAGGGGTGCGCTCTGAGCTGGCGGTCATGAGCTTCCGCGGCTGAGTTTGGCAAGCAGACAGGACAACCCCTGGGAACAAGAAGATGTTCCTCCTCCCCTCTGTATAAGTGCTGGTCTCGAAATGATGAAGCGGGTCAGTGGTACGACAAGCCCAGAGAACAGGATGCCGAGAGGGAGACACATCGTGGCTCTCATGCTGATGAGTCTAGAGCCTCTTCTGTGCGCTCGCGAAGGAGTATATGGGCCCGGCTCGGTGGACGCCGCAGGCATTGATGGACCGCTCGGGGCTAGGGCTGCAAGAAAAAGGATTGTTTCGGGGAAAACAAAGGGGGTATAGGCAGTATATAGATATGTACAAATGCAAATAATGTATAATATAGACGTCTTAATAAGTATTCCTAAGTTGCACCTTAGGACCTGTAAAATTATATTTTAGTGTTTAATATGAGCTGCTTTGTCGTGGTTTTCTCTTTGTCGGTTGAGCTTCTGATGTCGCTGAAAGCGCTGAGGTAGGCGCTGAGGGCTTCAAATAACCTTCCCTCTTCTTTTTATTTTTTATCATTTCATCATTTTTTTGTGCTCTAATTTTTGCCTAGGCCGCCTTTCGGG
>CM028382.1:47895433-47952629 GCA_013146195.2 Codonopsis lanceolata | reverse complement strand
CTTTCACCGACTTTTTTCTTAAAAGGTTGTTGGTGTGTGTTCTTTCTTCCATATTTTGCAAATTTTGAAAACGTTTTACAAACATAGCAAATTGTTCATTGGATAGAAAATCATTTCACGGAGGAAGTGGAAGGTTTGTTATCAACGGTGATTTCTTCTTGGACCATGGTACAAGGACACGAGTTACGGCCCCTTTGTCTTGCTCTAGAGCTTGATTTACTTCAAGTTCATAAACCTTCAAACTTGCGTAGAGACTACGGGAGAGTCATCTCGTTTAAGTTTTTTGGATTCTTTCATAGTCAGTGGTCTTAACATGCCATAAGCTACCTAGAGAGCCTAGAAACCTCATGTTCATTTCCTTTTTGTCATAAGTTTTACTGAGAAAAACAACTATTAATTACCTCATTTGAAGCAATCGTGATGCTTGTCTCAAGGTTTCCTTAGGATCCTTTTTGAAGGAATCAAGCTATTTGGATGTATGTATATTTTGTTGTCTCTTGTGTCTTGGTCTCCTTCCAAGTATTCTGAGCTTCCCACATCTCTTTTCGGTTGTACATCGAATCACTTTGGTATGTGCTTGTGTCTAGAGGCTGGTGATTATGTTGATTGCTTTCTTTGTCAAGCTCTACCAGTTTTCTATCATCATTTGTCCATTCGATTCTTCTTTAGGTCCTACAGGGATTTTCCAGCGATGGAGGCTAGAATTTGGCTTCATTAATTTTATTTTGATGGCGCATTTCCATGTCATTGTCATAGAGTTCATAAATCTCATTACTTTATCCTTCCATACATCAAATGACCTCGTCCAATATTGGGGCGTTGTTAGCATTAGATGTAGGCGGCATGTAGTGTGTTTGTGCCATTTTATCGTATCTCTCAAGAGTTTAATCTGAAGAAAAACTTGTTTTCAAATAGTAGGCTCGATACCAATTGTGGGTCCCAATGGGCACAATAATAAGCTAGAAGGGCGGTTGAATAGCTTATTAAACACTTAAAAGTTTTAAGTAAATTCTTTGAAGGGTACTTGCAATCTATTGAAAAGATTGAAGTAGCGGAAGACCTTCAGTAGTTGTTCGAGTCGTAGATAAGGACTAGAAGACCTTTTACAAGTTACTTAAGTTCTGCTGTAAACGGATAAAGATAATCAAAGTAATAAACAGTTTAAATAGCAAACGAATAGTAAGAAATAACACAAGTATTTTGGGATGGTTCACACTATAAAGAGTGCTACGTCCACCACCAAGCCAGTCAACCTTGGATTTAAATAGTGCACTATATTTTCCACTAGTTCTATTACAAAGAATATTCCTAATGGATCGTGTACAAAATATTGACTTGTGTTTGTCTAGGAATTAAATATCTCAGAAATACAAGATATTTAATTCATGCAGAATATAGTTAATGAATGTAAACAACAAGAAGTTAAAACAATAAGTGTTGATGAACAACTTCTTGTTGTTGACGAGACTTCTAGACTGCTTGAGGATCTCTTGATTGCACCGAATTGTAAGACTTGGAGTTATGGAGTTTTGAGCAATCCTTTTGTGTTCGATTGATTCTGTACTGTTGTATATGTCTCCAGTCTTCAATGGCAGTATTTATAGCAGGTGCACTTCAAAAGATCCGTTGGAGAAGATGAATACTTGAACATCTCTTTTATGAATGCATTAAATGCGTGGGGTCAACCAAGGGCCTGCTTTCCGGATATCTAGAGTAGGAAATGATTTATGAGATCTTCAAAAAGTGGGCGATCACATGAGGAACTATGGGAATGGACTCAAAGATCAAAGGGGCATGATTACTTGTGAAGGCATCAGGGAAGGCAGTGCTCAAAGAAGCTCCTCCTAGCATGGAGGCCATCTGTCTGTGTAACTCAATATAGGCTTGGTTTGCTGAATTTACTGCATCTTGCACATACTTGTTGGCAGCCCTTTGAATTCTTGCCAGTTTAGCTGGATCAACATAAAGTTGTTCCTAATCTTAGTTTAGCTCATCATCTTCGGGCAAAGCAAGTCTTCCTACCAGAAATGGATCATTGTGGGGAAGGGCTGGCAGTTCATGCACTTTGTTGTAAATGGTCCGCCAGAAATATGAGTTCGTCCTGAACAAATCTATCATTGGAGAGATAGAATCTATTCCCAAGTAAAGGGAGAGGGTCAAAATATTTGCCATAATTGGCCACCAGGTCTTCTTGGCTCAGATTTGGAGTAACTGGATACAATACATAAGGTCTCCTTTTGAGGTTATGGTCAATGTATTTGATGGGGTTGACAGGTGGTTTTTCATTTTTCTTCTCCTCATGAAAAGAGAGAAGAAACTGAACAAAGTAAGGAAGATGGTCAATTGCGAATACCCAATTTGGTGGAATGGGTACATGATTTTCCTGGTAGTATGAATGTCTTGGATGGAAGGTTGGGTTTCTGATAGGAGGAAATTTTTTTATGGGAGCTGTGTTTGGGGATTTAGGATTTGAGGGAGGAGAATTTGGAGTGGGATCAGTGACATGAATATTTGGTGTTAGAGAAAAGGGAACAAAACTACCTGGATTTAGCTCAGGATTTCTTCTCTGCCTTTTGAAAGCAAGATCAGCAGCCAAGGTCAGTCGCCTTCTCCTAGTTTGCCTTGGTTCAAGAATTTGAGAGATATCTGCTGCTCGCACATCTGCTGGCTGACCAACATTAGTTGGCTGACCACTATCAGCTTGCTGACCAACTTCAGCTTGTTGAGTAGTGTCAGCTACTTGACCAAGTGCTGCCGGCTAACCAATCGTAGCTTGCTGACCAACTGCAGCTGGCTGACTTGAAGATATGGCAGTAAGAGCTGGTGTCCTTGTTTTCCTAGGTCAACGACCTATTTGAGCAGAAGGAATTTTGTGGCAAAACCGACTTCAAGCATTTGCTTGCTTGATGTTTGCTGCCACATACTTCTTGATTCTTACAGGCTCTAAGTCTCCAATGGTCAGAAGTCGATGTTGGAGAGAAGGAAGGGATCGAAGGAATTGGTTGATGATGAGATGGTGAGTAAGCTGAGGTTTGCTTGTTTCCATGTTGTCCTTGTACTTCGTTATGTTTGCCTTTACGCATGCAACCAGCACTACACACCAGTTTACTTCAAAATTTTCAACAATGGCTTCCATCAAAAAGAGTTGAGGCTCAATAATCTTATCATGTCCACCTGACTTGATGATGAGACACTTATCCAGCATAGTTGCGAGAGCATAATGAAGAGGAGCAAATCTATTCTTGTGCCTATCAAAGGCAAGCTCTACATGTACTTCACCTCTCATGGTGATCCAGCCAGCTTGTTGAGTCTCTTCAGGAATGGTGTAGGTTGAAGAACCACCATTTGACAGGTCAGGGAAGGCTGCTGAGATAGTTTCTGCATAAAAAATTATAGGAACTCCTCTGATAGTTCCAGTGAGAGCGAAGGGGTCAGTCGTTGATTCTTCCATAGACATAAAAAACTCTTCAGTTAATTGACAACTGAAAGTTCTGATGTTGAAGGTGAAAAGAGGAATCTATCCATACCCTGTCAGCAAATGGATGAGTTTAAGACCTATAGGTTCGTTGTTCAGAGATACAACGTCCAAGAGACATCCTACAGCAGTATTTGTAGCCATTTTCCTGAAATAATCACAACAGAACAGTTAAAAAAATAGATGGAATAGAGAGAGATAAAGAGAGGGCAAGAAGAGAGAGTACCAGAAAATCTAGGGTTAGGGTTTGAAAGAAGGACAGTTTGAAAAACAGGTGGAAGAAGAAGAAGAAGAAGTGAAGATGAGGTTTGTAAAAGGTGGGTGTTTATAAAAAGGTTTTATAAGTACAAACACTTATAAGAGTGAGTGGGTTTTAAAAGAGAAGATATGGGTTGTAGTGATAAAGTACAGAGAATTTTGGTTTTTGTGATAAAAAGGGTGATTTATGACATAGGGTAATTATCACAATGATGAGCCGTTTTTGTGTATGCAGTCACTTCAACCGCGCAGAGTTGGTGGGATAGTGGAAAGGTCAATTTGGCTTCTCAAGGAAGCTTCGTGAATTCCAAGGGAAAATAAAGATGGGAAACAAATAATAAAAATTAAGAAATTTTTTTAATTTATTAAGAATCTTGGCTGAGATACGATCAGCTTTGATTAAGGATAAGAGACTACCTGATCAGTGACTATAATGTCAGTCACTGTGTTGTCAGCTAATGAAATTTTGTCAGCTAAAGAATAGAAAAATTGTCAGCTAATCATATTATGTTTGCTTATGAGATGTTAGTTGTTGGCTGAACAATATCTGCTGAGGGAGATGTCAGCTGTTGACTTCATATTGACAGCTAAGAATTTGTGTCAACTACTGACTGACCATTTTCGACAATCTTTGCAATGTCAGCTATTCTTTGAAGAATATGATCAGAGAGTTGAAGAGTGTCAACTAACTAATATCAACTATAATTTGTCAGCTGACAGACTGACAAGTACACGTTGGTTCTCTTTTGTAGCTGATCTGAATATCATGTAGAGATTAGTAATCCAAAGTATCTTTCTATCACATTATAAGCATTCCCAGTTCACCTCTTAGAAATTCAAATCTATCAGATTTTAGAGCTTTTGTAAAAATGTCAGCTAATTGAAATTCAGTAGGCACATATTCTAGCTTAACATTACCTTTTTCAACATGATCTTTTAAGAAGTGATATCTTATGTCTATATGTTTGGTTTTAGAATGCATAACAGGATTTTTAGAAACTGAAATAGCAGAAGTATTATCACAATAAATAGGACATGTTCCCATTTGCATTTCATAATACAATAGTTGTTGTTTCATCCAAAGGATTTGAGAACATCAGCTTCCAGCAGCAATATATTCAGCTTCTGTAGTTGAGGTGGAAACTGAAGCTTGCTTTTTGCATGCCCAAGATATCAGTCTGTTACCAAGGAACTGACATGTTCCACTGGTGCTTTTTCTGTTAACTCTACAAGCTGCAAGGTCAGCATCTAAATATCCAATTAAATTAAAAGAAGAGTCTCTAGGATACCAAATGCCAAAATTTTTAGTGTCAATCAAATATCTGAAAATTCTTTTTGCAGCAATCATATGAGATTCCTTTGGATTGGCTTGAAAACGAGCACATATACACACAACAAACATAATGTCTGGCCTACTAGCAGTTAAATAAAGGAGAGATCCAACTATACCTCTGTACTCAGTTGTATTAACTGGTTTACCTTTTTCATCAGTGACCAAATGACATTCAACTCCCATTGGAATGCTTGCTGAATTAGCTTCTTGAAGGTTATATTTCTTGATCAGCTCTCTTGTGTATTTTGATTGATGGATAAATATAGCTTCTTCAGTTTGCTTAATTTGCAAACCTAGAAAGTATGTGAGTTCTCCCATCATGCTCATTTCAAATTTTTCTTTCATAAGACTTTCAAATCTCTTACACAACACTTCGTTAGTAGACCCAAAAATAATATCATAAACATAAATTTGAATTAGTAAGATATTACCTTTGTGTTTTAAAGAGAAAGGAGTAGTATCAATTTTACCTCTTTGAAACCCTTTTTCCATGAGGAATGTGTATAGAGTTTCATACCATGCTCTTGGAGCTTGTTTTAGACCATATAGAGCTTTTCTTAACTTGTAAACATGGTCCTTCTTTTTTAGGTCAAGAAAACCAAGAGGTTGTTCAACAAACACTTGTTCTTGAAGATCTCCATTTAGGAATGCACTTTTTACATCAATTTGATAGACTTTGAAGTCCTTGTAAGTAGCATAAGGAAGAAATAATCTGATAGCTTCTAACCTGGCAACAGGAGCAAATGTTTGATCATAGTCAACACCCTCCTCCTGTCTATAGCCTTGGGCTACCAACCTTGCTTTGTTTCTAGTGACATTTCCATCTTCATCCAGCTTGTTTCTGAACACCCATTTAGTTCCAATAACTTGTTGGTTTGAGGGTCTTGGCACAAGTTCCCAAACTTTACATCTTTCAAACTGATTTAGTTCTTCTTGCATAGCTTCAATCCATTGAAGGTCTTCTAAAGCTTCATCAATCTTTTTGGGTTCAATGGAGGAGACAAAAGCATGTGAATCAAGAGTTTCATTCCAGGAACTGCTTCTTGTTCTTAAACCAACAAATGGATCTCCAATGATGTTTGACACTGGATGATGTCTGGCTTCCCTAATTTCTTTAGGAAGATCTGGAAGAGGTTCAGTTGGTAAAGGTGGAGAAAGTGGAATGTCAGCTGATTGAAGAGTTTTTGTTCCAAGTATATCAGCTGACTGATCTGTTGTGACAGGATTTAGATTGTTAGCTGACCGGAAGTTGTCAGCCAGCTGAAGCTCATTTTGAATATCTAACGATACAGTTGGAGGAATGGAAAATGAGGGATTATTTTGAGTCGAACTATCATTGTTTCTTGTCTCAAAAATCTCAAAATTGTTAGTAACATCAGGAGCCTTAGTAGACTCAAGTAAATTAAATTAATCAAAAGTAACATGCATAGATTCAACAATTGTTTGAGTTTTTCTATTGTAAATTCTATAAGCTTTACTATGATTAGCATAACCAACAAAAATACCTTCATCAGCCTTTTCATCAAATTTACCTCTATGGTCACTACCATTGTAGTGAATGAAGCATTTGCACCCAAATTTTTTAAAGAAAGTAATGTTAGGTGTTCTTCCTTTCCATAACTCATAGGGTGTCTTACCATGAAACTTGTTTATAAGAGATCTGTTTTGAGTGAAACAGGCTGTGTTGACAGTTTCTGCCCAAAAATATTTTGGCAGTTTTGCTTCAGCTAGCATTGTTTTACCTGCTTCAATCATTGTCCTGTTCTTCCTTTCAGCTACACCATTTTGCTGAGGTGTTTTAACTGCTGAAAAATTATGATCAATTCCATGATCATCACAGTATGTATCCATGCCAAGGTTCTTGAATTCTATACCATAATCGGATCTAACACTTATGATTTCACATTCTTTTTTAGTTTGAAGATTTCTGAATAGGGAAGTGAGAATGCCATAAGTTTCATCTTTGGATTGCATCATTTCAACCCACGTATACCTTGAGTAATCAGCAACAACAACCAGAGTATATATGTTTCCTCCCAAACTTGCAGTTGTAATGAGACCAAATAAATCCATATGAAGTAGTTCAAGAATCCATTTGGTTGAAAGACATGGTTTAGGTTTGAAAGAAGCTTTTGTTATTTTTCCTAAAATACAAGCATCATACTTTTTATCAGTAGGAAAATTTATGGACGGTAGACCTTTCACCAAGTCTTCTTTAGAAAGTTTTGAAATATATTTAAAGTTCAAATGTGACAGTCTTTTGTGCCAAAGCCATGAAGTTTTTGAAATGTTATTTGCTATTAAACAAATTTGAGTACTGTTGTTTAAGGAAAGTAAATCAATAGCAAAAACATTTCTTTTTCTAGAACCAGTAAGTAAAACTTCATTTGTGATGTTGTTTTTGATAAAACAGTGAGTAGAAGAAAAAGAGCAGTTTATACCTTTATCACAAAATTGTGAGATACTTAACAGATTGTGTTTCAAACCTTGTACCAATGAGACATTTTCAATGTTTACAAATCATTTGTTAATGGATTCATAACCAATAGTCTTTCCTTTTGAGTTGTCTCTAAAAATGACAGAAGGTCCTTTGGCTGAAATAATGTCAGTAAGAAGTTCAGCTGACCCAGTCATGTGTCTGGAACATCCACTGTCTAATATTAATATGTCAGTTGATTGATCATATGCCATTAAGCATACATGAAATATGAATATTTAAATCATGGCACCTTTTATGCTTTTGGGTCCAAAGGGTTAGTTTTCTTTGGTAGCCAAACCTGCCTAAAATTAGGCATCTTGAATCTGTCAGTAGTTTTAAATCTAAACAGGCATTCATGAGACTGATGACCAAAAGTAGAACAAATATTGCATTTGTGATAACCAGGTTTATCAGTCATTTGAGGTGAATTTTTTGATTCCTTTTGACTCAGCTTAGAGGTCTTAGCAGCAACAAAATTTATTGGCTTGAACTTGTCAGTTGTCTTTCTTCTGAATCCTCCTCTTTTGTCAGTTGGCTGACATTTGTCAGTTGTTGCATTGGCTGACAGATTTTGAGGCTTGTAACTAGAAGACTGACAACTGTCATTGTTCAGCTTATCCCTTCTGTTAATGGACTTCTTAAGTTGATTCATGTTTTTGGGATATTTGAAAGGTACATCATTATTGTCTAATCCCTTATCCTTTTTGAGCAGAATCTTAGGTCCACCATTTGACTGTCTGATCTCACAGTTTCCATCATCTTTTGAATATCCAAGACCATGTTGGTCTTCATGACTTTTCTGTTGACTGATGATGGTCTCAACAGCAACTTTTGACTTTGAGTAAGTATCAACAACATTGGTCAGTCGAAGATTTTTTTCAACAAGGTCAGCAATCTGGGCATCTGAGATTTTTTCTTGAATCTCATGTTTTTCATTGATGCTTTTAAGTTTCAGCATTTCATTTTGTTGTACTTTACAAAGCTCATTGATCTTTTGAAGCTCGCAGTTTTCATCAGAAATTCTTTTCAAATCACCAGATAAAGAAACATGAATTCTTTTAAGTGTTTCAAACTTGGAATACATTTCTTGCATTTGTTCCAATAAATCATCAACAATTGAGTTAGTAACCTTCTCCTCCTACCTTTTTGACATATTGCTTATTTTGATGTCAGCAGTCCTTGGAGAAATTGATTTGACTTTTCTTTCAGCCTGACTTATGATTCCTTGTCCATAAAAATCATTTCCTATTTTCTTAACCACAAACTGATCAGGTTTGATGACCTTTGTCAGCTTGGGAGTTTTAATAGGTGAGCTTGGCAGCTCATTTTCTGACTCATTTGTATATTTTGGACTAGGAAAATCATTATCTGAATCATATATAGCTGATTCTGCAACAAGACACAGATTTACTTCTTGCACAAAATCAACAAATTCATCTTCAGAATATGTCTCAATCCATGTTGCAAGATTTTGATCTTCAGCAACCAAACCTTTTTGTTTTTTAAAATTTATAGGAGCTTTTTTGTAATACTCATTTTTTGTAAAAGGACAATTTGAAGCAAAATGACCAGGTTTTCTAAAATTGAAGCACAACAATTTTTCTTTCTCATCTTTGTCTTCGTTTGTTTTGAAGTAAGGCTTTTGAAAGTTTGAAGTAGAAAGTCTTTGAAAGCTTGAGGAAGGTTTTTGAGGATTCGCCGAAGTTTTTTGAAATTTTGCAGAAGGTTTTTGGAAGTTCCTTTTAAAAGATTTAAACTTTCTAAACTATCTAGCAAAAGCAGCAAATTCATCTTCACAAAGTCATCATCCGACAGAGATATAGAAGTTTTAGGTGTCTCTTTTTCAGCTTGCAAAGAGATGCCTTTAAATTTTTTCTCAATTTCTTGAGTTTTGAGGACTTCCTTTTCATAAATTTTGAGACTTGCAACAAGACTACGTATATGAATTTTATTCAAATCTCTTGCTTCCTTTATGGTAGTGACCTTAACATGCCATCTACTTCCCAAGCTACTAAGAAAACGCATATTCAAATCTTTCATACTATAAACTTTACCAAGAGAAGAACATCTATTACTTACCTCGAGAAATCTATCATAGACATTCTTTAATGATTCTTTTGGGCCCTTCTTGAAGGAATCAAACTCGTGTATACAATCGTAGAGTTTGTTGTCCTTAGTGTTTTGGTGTCCTTCAACGTATTCAAAAAAGAGCATCCCAAATTTCTTTGGCAGTGACACAGTCATATATTTGCTTATAGTTTTCATCAGGAACAGAACTTGATAGTATATGTACAACTCTAGCATCTAGTCCATCAGTAATTTTATCTTCCTCAGTCCATTCTGATTGGGGCTTGAAAACATATTCTTCAACGTCAGGAGCAAGAAGATTTAGGTTGTCATCATTTGCAGTAGATGATTTACCAATTTTATTATTAATTTTCATTGGTTGCATGGGACCACCTCTTACACATTCCATTAATCGTTTATCTATATTGTTCATATATCTTGTAATTCTTTCCTTCCAAATATTAAAGTGATCTTCATCAAAAATGGGTACTTGAGTAACATTGTTTGATTGAAAAGCTTTTAAGGTTGCCATGGTCGAGCTTTCAAGCTGTTAGGCTTGGAAAAAAAATAATTTTTCAAAAAGTAAGCTCTGATACCAATTGTAAGTCCAGTTGGCAACTGACAAGGCTAGAGGGGGTGAATAGCCTTTTAAAAACTTTGAGGGTTGACTTGTAAAACTTCTGAAATTTGGTAGCAGAAATTGGATTTTTGTCAGTTAGCTGATATTGGTCAGCTGGCTGATGTTTATAAAGAAACTCAAGCTAATAAATATTGGTCAGCTGGCTGACACAATTTTTTAAGAAATAAACAGATAAGTAAAAAAATAACTTTTTTTAAGAAATAACTTTTGAAGATAGATCACTGGATATTAAAAACAATGAACTGAAGAACAATTTATCAAAACAGATAATTAAATAATTAATGTAAGTAACTGACTAACACTTAAGTAGATTAAGACTTCTTAAGTGTTAGATCAGTTTGTAAGAGCTGATGAAATAACTGACAAGAGAATTGAAGTGGTACACAGTAAAACTGCTACGTCCACTACCAAGTTGATCAGACTTGGATTTTGAAGTGCAGTAATTTATTAAAAATCTTAATTGATCTCTAATGGATCAGTGTATAACAAAAGTCCAGTGTTTATGGAGAATGATTGAAAAACAATCAAACTCGTGAGACAAACTAACTGATGTCTAAGAATATCAAGTAAGGCACTCAGTGTTTGTCTAAAACAATAACTAGAAAGAAATTATCAAGCAAGAATGTCTAGCTAAAGTTTTTGAGAAGACTAAGGCAAAGAAAGAATTTCTTCGAGAGAGTATACTTTTAGGCTTCTGTGTGTTGTATTGTTCAAATGATTCCTGATGATATATAGAAGAACTTGAAGAACAGCCCGTTAGGAACACATTTTAATTTGAAATGTGTTTGGCAAGCATACATATCTTCACAAGATCATAGGGATCCCGTTGGAAAGATATCTTACAGAATATCTACCATAGACATAAACTGAGAAAGTGTCAGTACATGGAAATATTCAAGTAAATGATGTAAACAAGCTGACACTAAATAATATGGTCAGCTGAAACAAGTAACTGACAACGGGTTTAAGTCACAAGCTGACCAAAAAGAAATAACTCAAAAGTTCTTGGGTGACAACAAGTGGAATGATTTTAAGCAAATTTTTATTTTAAGGCAAGATTCAACCCAAACACTACGGAACTTACAAAGTTTGGTAAAGTGTTCTCAAAACTCAGATGGGATGCCACAATTTAATCTTTGGTACAATTACTTATCAAGCAAAAGTATGACTCCTAATCAAGGTAGAAAAAAATGTAGAGCAGTTCTCCAGTAAGACCGTTTTATATATCTTAATTTGTAAGATGAAGCTGCATACTCTCACAACTCAATTCACCAACACACGGTGTGTCGGGTAAAGAAAATGGCTAGAGAATAATTTATTTGGAGCGATTGATGTATAATATTTTCAATTATATACCCATTTTTATTTAAGTTCCATATGTGCTAGGTTATTATTTTTTAAGAGTTAATCTCATTATTGGCCCCTTGATTTTGGGCCATTTTAAGTATTTGTTTCTTAACAATTTTTTTGTCAAAATTAAGTCCTAAGAGTATTAAATTTTCACAGTCACAATCCTTTTGATGGATGTTGTTAGAGAAATACCGTTAAGTTGGTCATTTGCATTTAGTTAGGCTAAAATTATTTTTTTCAAACCTAATTTATATCAAAATTTACAATCGAGTCCCTAGAGTTTAAAAAATGACCATAAGACCTTCTTCCCCAAATGCGTTTAACAATTTTGAGCTAATTTCCAACATTTTTTTGTCAATTCTCTACGGCAATATTTTTTTCAATATGCACAAAATCATTTCCTCTTGGTGAAAATATAAAACATTGTACAAACTAACTAATAAAAAAGAGAAAGAAATGAAAAATAAATTGAAATAAATTAAATCTACAAGTTAAAAGAGGCGGAGCAAACACTTGAGGGCTAGGCTAACCAGACACCAACATCTACTCTCTACACCCCAATTCTATCTAAACTCCATTTATTTAACCAATTTTATAACTTTACTTTTTACACCCCACCCAAACTTCCTATTTTACCCTTTTAAATTCCTACCTCACTTATCCTATTCTACACCCCAATTTTATATACACCCCACTCATTTAATTCATCAACCAACCTCCATCCACCCAATTAACACTTAATCACACTCACCAACCTAGCAAACAGGTGATTTCGAAAAATTAAACATTTGGTACACAGCAGGAGGAATGTGATTCCATAGCATAGAAAATAAAAATCAAACATAATCATAAGCATTTGGTGAACAGCAAACATGTGATTCCATAGCATAGAAAGTAAAAATTAAACATAAACCCACATTAGGCTAATGGTTCATGAGCTGCTTAAGAATTTTTCGAAGGGGTGAGAGAGCAACATATTTTGTATTAGTGTTTTGCTCAAATTTTGTATTAGTGTTTTGCTCATAATTTGTATTACGTTAGATTTCAAAATGGGCTGCGCGGCCCTGGTTTGGTGCACAGAATGAGGAGTGTGCAGCCATGACTTGGTGACAGAAAGAGGTGTGTGCGGCAAACATATGGTGCACGGTAGAAAGACTGTGTGGCAGCTATGTGGTGCACAACAAGAAGACTCTGCGGTAGACATGTGATGCATAGCAGGAGAAATGGGCAACACACCAGAGCTGCACAAAATAGATGAACAATAGTTCAAAATTTTTGAAAAAATAGGTAAAAATGAAATTTTAATTGAGGAAAGTGGAAGGAATACTTATATTATTTTTCCACATAATTTATTTAGGCTCCATGTATGATATTTTTTCAACAATGTGATGTTTAGGGTTTGAGTTTGAAGGAAATTTTTTGTTGGAAATTTGGTAGAGGAGAGAATGTAAAGAAAAGAGAAAATGGAGGGAAGAGATTCAACATGTATAAAATTTAGTGAGGGAGTAATTAGAATATTTGGCGTGTAAGTAGAATATATTCACATTTTATAATTTATATAATGACATTATTATAATTAAGTAGTGGATGCAGAAAGAAATTATTGAGGTTCATTTACTAGAAGGGTATCTTGTCATTTTACACAATGAATTTTTTTGTAATATATTAACTTAGGGTTGTAGATAGTATATCTTGGTGTGTGGTTAGCCTGCCCAACACTTGAATATCATATGATACAACTCGTCGTACTTGTTGTCTTACAACATGAAAATCCCTGACGGTGGTGGCGACAGGCAGTCTTGTGGCACCCCGACCCGGATTCCAATGTGAAACCCCAAGTTGGACCGCCCAAATATACACAAGTAAGCATGCACAAGTAGGATTATAAAATTCACGTGGCGCAACATCGCATACAAATAACTTAAAATAAACAAGTCATCGGCGACGTTACAGTCAGAACCCAACAACTACTCCTACAATTATAACACATGCATATAATATCCTCAACGGCCACAACATGCCAGAGACAACAACAACAATAATACTTTAAAAGAGTTTAAGCGGAAGAAGCTGTAGTGAACCAATAATATATAAACAAGCTCGACATATAAGTCGACATACAAAAGATTATAAGTTTCAAGTATTTAAGTTATACTACAACAACAAAATCCCAAGACAAGTCTAAGTGACTTGCTTCCCATCGTCCTTGACAAAATAAAAGTCTAACTACAAAAGTACCAAAAGAGCAACCTTGAGCTCACAAGCAACCAAACGCGAGTACGGCGAATCTAGCGAGAACTATCTCCTTGACTCGGATCTAAGGAAAACAAAACAAACAAATATGGTAAGTCATAAAGACTTAGTAAGTTATAAAAATGCATGTTCATGTCATAGCATGGCATTTATCACATTTATGGCGCTTGTTCATCATATAGCACTTAGCACATCATTCACGTAAGTGCGGAAATAAATCATACAAGTAGGATATGGTATAGGCACGACCGCTACGTAGCTCTTGCAAGAAACTTTGTTAACTGGTTCGTGTCATTGATGTTTTGTGAATTCATCGACTCGTATCGAGAACCACCTCGATTTAATTAGCAAGCCAATGCGACACGTATTGATACGACATAGGGGCTACTTCCCCACTGCGGCCCACAGTGGAGGCGTGTGTGTGGTCCCAGGTGCGGCGATCCATAGCGATCACGAATCTCACAATTCGTGAAGGCGATGTATCGTCCCGCCCTGACGTATAAAACAAACCAAATAATGCCAGCTGGACTCAATGTGATGCACAAGTAGATATTTACTCGTCATAAAACAAATAATGATCGAATTCGACAAGAGGGAACTCATCCGATCAAGTAGGTTATCAATCTCTACATAAATCACGTCAAGACAATTAATTGCTCAAAACCAACCATTCATAACAACTTGTTCGCAAACAATTAGGCTAAACTTATATTTGAGTAAATCCAATCAAACGGTGTCCATACTTCGTAGGGATTGAAATTAGTGTTCCACATGTTCAAATCTTCCCTAGAGTCGACTCCGTTAAGTCTTTACTATACATTCCCAATTTTGGGGTAATTGAAGCTATGTGCTTCATAACCCAACCTAGGCCATTACTAAGTTCAACTAGGTTATAAATTCACAAAGGCATTGCAATGTATTTTATATTCATCATAGGGTCCCATTTAGAGGATAGAACACATAACAACATACCAACATATCATGTAGGCTTTAATTAGGGCATTCTCATATAGCACCACTTCAATCAACACATATAATAAATGTTTCTAACATGTTCATAATCTTAAATAAAGAAGATGAAGGAGTATAACAATATTTCATAACCATAAAATCATCCTATACATGCTTCTAGCAAGTCCATATTTTCAAACCACAAGATGAAGGCATAAGAAGCATATATGTGTCCTCATTGACCTCAAACATCATAAGCTTTGTTTTCCTTAGGGTCAATGAGAACTAAATCAAAGATGAAGAAGAGAAACTTACCTGTATTCTACACCCAAGAAAGCAAATAAGAAATCTATTCGGTAGGAAATGATCTACTCTTCAAGCTCTTCACTTCTATGGAGGTGGCTTGAGCAATGGGAGGAAGAATCATGGAAGACCAAGGAGAAAGCTTCCTGAAGCCATGGGAGAACTTTGAGGGAGATAAATCCAGTTTTTGGAGAGTGAGGGAGAGAAATGAAGGTCAAACTTTCAGATTGTGGTGTTTAGAAGGTTTAAAACTTAGTGGGACAAGTGTCAACATGATGTGGTTGCTTAAAATCTGATTTTGGGGCTTGATTTGATCACTAAAGAACTCTCTAATCCACTCTTAAACATGTTACTAATGTTAGGACACAAGTAATGAGGGTTAGGGAGGTTTAGGTGGGGTTTAGAAAGGGTTTTGGATAGGGGTTTAAGTGTGAAATTCAAGAAACAATGAAACAGAGCAGTCCAGCCTCAGGGGACCATGTGGACGCAAGGTCCTCCCCACCTTGCAACCGCAAGCTGCTTGCCACATCAACCCACAACTTTCTAGAGACCTTGCGGGGGCAAGGTCATTCCACCTTGCGACCGCAAGCCCGACAGAACCAAAATGGCTCAAAATGCAATCTAAAAGACCCCCAAACACTAAGCCAAATCAATGGGGCTTCAAACCCCAACAAAAATTAGTTTAAAACTCATCACAAACACCCTCAAACAACACCCGAACAATCTGAATGAAGGTGGGAAAGAAGGAGAACTAAACAAGCAATTCAACCGGCGATTCAACAAGCATGCAAACATGATTCTAAACATGTTAAGAGCATTATGAATGACTTATAAATGATTCTAAAACATATATATACTAAGTAAACATGCTCACAAACAATATGAATGCATGAATGCAAGCAATGAATGGCTAGTGTGCCACAAGTCTTGTGCATTCTCGCAAAAGCCCTCCTTGATGTTTCGAAAATTTTCAATTATCTCAGAAAACCTTGAAATCTCTGCTTGTTTAGTTCTTGAGGTGAAAAGCCCTAATTTTCAATTGCATTCCTTTCAGGCAAATACATCTAAATCCAAGCGGGACAGCAAGAAAGTGCTTGACCCAGAAACTTCCATTCCTCCAAGTTTGGATGTCAACCTTCCGGGATATCCTACTTTTCCCGCCTCTCATGACGTCATCGTGGCCTTGGACTCAGAACTCTACATACCCGGGATGTGCATCGACCTCAAATCAGTCTGCACAATTGCCACCGGAGTCAAGGCCTATGAAGACATTAATGCATCTGGAATTCTTCCACTCTTCTGCCTCAACGACAAAGATTACATCATCTTTCTGGCAGAAGAATTTTATCAAAGGATGGAGCTGATGAATAAAAACGATCTACGAGGATGGATTAGAGGCTGTCCAATCTCCCTCACCGCCAAGACCATCTCCACCATCATTGGTGTGCACTTCGGTGGTGCACTTGAATCGACCATTGCTGAGGCTGTACATGCCTGGGAAGCAATGAGGGGAGTTGATACCTATAGAGAACCATAAGGGAAGATGCTAAGGAATCTCTTCCCACCGGACGTCTTCTGCACAAGCCACCTTATTGACAAGGGGCTTCTATTCAAGAGTGGAGCTCATGACATGTTCACGGCACAACAAATCAACCTGACCAGTGCCGTATTTCTTCAGACCCATCTCAACTACGGTGCCATCATTTTCAACGAGCTGAAGCAGTGGGCGGAGAAAGTAAAGAACAACCCCACTTGCAAGTGCCCGTTCGTGAGGCTGATCAATGCCCTTCTTAGAGATGATGTAAAAGTCAACTCTTCCTTGAATGAAGATGAATTGATAGCGGTGGCCAAGGAGAAGCAACTAACCGCTTCGTTCTTCAACAAATACACAGAGTATGAGAACAAGCGAAGAATGCAGAAGGGTCTTCCGTCAGTCGCCCTTGACAAGGTTGCTAAGCCGCTACCGATCATTCTCACTCGCTTCAACATGGAAGCTTATGACGCGGCTAGCAAAACTTTCAAGAAGGCCTCTTCAAAATTCGATGAACAAGTTGCCTCCACCATCCATCAACAGGCCAAAGATTTGGCTGATGAGGCAGAACAGCTGCTGCGAGCCAAACAGAAGGCAAAGGCAAGAAGAAGACCAGGCCAGAAGATGATGTGCCAACTGAAGAGGAGCAGGCAAGATGGATTAGAAAGGAGATGAAGGAAGGCCAAAAGGACAACACTCCAGCCAACCCAATTCCATCACCTTCACCAGCCCAGCCATCCTCTCAAACTCACCAAACCTCCTCTTCCCAGCCCTCTACTCAAACCAAACGACCAACCTCTCCTAAACCCACTCCTAAACCAAAACGACGAAGGCTTCGCAAAACCTTCGAGGACCAGCCTCCAGCAGACACTCCTGCCGCTACCGATGAAGCAGCTGAATCTCCTATTCAGCCGCTAAGGAAGAAAAGGAGATCTGCCGGTACCAAGCCAACTACCGCCAGCCAAGCCTCTTCCGACGCCCAACCCTCTACCACTAGCCAACCATCTACCGGCACACCTACCCAACAACCTATTCCTCCTAAGTCATCTACTCAGAGGAATTCACCACCTCCAGAGGAGCCTATCCCTCAGGAGGAGCCAACCCGAACACCCACTCCTCCTCCTCCTTCACCCTTCAACTACTCACCTGTCCCATCAACCCCTTCCTCACCTCACCAAAACCAAACAACTTCATCACCCACACCTCAACCAACTCCAAACCCTCCCCCAAAGCCAATAGACTCTGCTGCTGCCAAGTTCCTTTTTGAACTTTCTTCAGTAGAAGAGCTCTTCTCTCTTGACCAACAACCTCCTCAACCTACCCTACGTAAACCCAAAAGCCTCTTCTACACTGACCCCTCTTATTGGTTCTCTACTGACCCCTTACCCGAACCCTCCCATATCAGTGACAATTCTAACACTGATATGGAGCTTGATTCCCCACCAACCCCACCTCCTCCTCGACCTACAACCATCTCATCCTCTACCAACACCTTACATACCCAAGACTCTTCTTCTTCCGACTCCATTACTCCTCCACACATTGGCCAGGCAACCTCTTCTTATCAGTCGGCCAATGCTGAAATTTTGTCAAGGCTGGACGCCATATATGAACGGCTAGGCGCTCTCACTAGCATCACTACCGCTACCGCTGAGATAGCCACTGCTGCGTCCAAAGCCAATGATCGCACTGCAGCTCTTCTACGACAATTTCAAGAGGATGTCTGGACTCGTTTTGGACAGATACGACACGATTTCACAGACGTCAAGATTAATGTTGAAGCTCAACGAGACGAATGTGTACGTATCTGCTCCTCCCTCTTCTACGAGCTTTTCCATGCCATCACTCTCCATCTCGGCAATGGCTGCCCTCCTGTTCTAGAGCTCAACAACCTTGCTCGAGACTCTGTTCACAATATTATGAATGCCCATCGTGATCGTGATCTGGCCATCACGGAGGAGAAGCAAATGAGATCTATCAACCGAATGCTGATGGAAGAAAACATTCGTCTTCGTGAAGAACTCGACTACCACTCTCGTTCCACCAAACCTCCCACTGATGCCGATGACGAGTACGTACACAGAATGGAAGAGCTAGAGAGAGAACGAAGGGAAAAAGAAGCTGCAGACAAAGGCAAAGGGAAAAGACCTTGGTAGATTTTTATCTTTTCCTCCCTTTACCTTTGTATCTATCTTATTTTTTGAAAACTCTGTAATATGTAAACATCTTGTTTATAATATAGAAGATTAACTGATTTTCAAAAATTGTCTTGTTTCAATTCTTGTTATTTCATTTTCTATATCTGCTTAGAATTTAAACACTCAGTTTAAATTTATATTTGAACTGTTTTTGGATACTAATCTGTGTGCTATTCTATGATTTTCTTATTCTTGTATGCAGTTAGATTAGTCATTATATCTGTTCAGTACATTACCCTAGTTTTATACTTCAGTGGCTAATCGGGCTGCGTATCGATTAGCGTGGCAACTATGTATAGAACTTTGCCATGCATAGTTTTTATAGGACTTTACAGGTTCAGCGGAAGACCTCTTCACAGCTTCACCGGAAGACCTGCTCAAAACTTACAATCGGAATACCTGGTGTCCACCTGGTCTATCATGAAGTGTCCTATCCTTCAATGATTTAATGGATCAGTTTAAATTCATCTCTTCTCTATTTGAATTTAAACTAGACATTCCCTGACACATCAAGCCCGCCGAAAGCAGCTTTCCGAAAAGCAGGAAGACTTTTCACCGAGCAGTGAAAGCGGAAGCCTCCAATGCGTAACAACTCTCGAATCGACACCCAGATTGCACAACTTTTAGAGGATCTCAAAAATCATTCCCTGCTCTAGATATCTGTGAAGACGAAATTCTTGACTGACAGCCCCATGCATTTAATTCATTCAACCTTATAGAGCTGTTAAAATCTTCGTCTTCTCCAACGGATCTTTTGAAGTGCACCTGCTATAAATGCTGCCATTGAAGACTGGAAATAGACATCATCGAACACTTAAAGGATTGCTCTGAAACTCCATAATTCCAAGTCTTACAAATCAGTGCATTCAAGAGATCCTCAACAGATCTAGAAGTCCTCGTCAACAAGAAGCCGTGCATCAACATTTACTTCTCTACTTCTTGTTGTTATTCATTTAATAACTATACTTCCGCACGAATTAAATATCCTGTATTTACAGATATTTAATTCCTTAGACCCCAAACACAAGTCAATATTTTGTACACGATCCATTAGGAATATTCCTTGTAATAGATCTAGTGGAAAACATAGTGCACTATTTTAAATCCAAGGTTGACTGCCTTGGTGGTGGACGTAGCACTCTTTATAGTGTGAACCATCCCAAATTACTTGTTTTGTTTTCTTACTGTTTGTCTTCTGTTTGAACTGTTTATTACTTTAGTTATCTTTATCCTTTATACAGCAGAACTTAAGTAACTTGTCAAAGGTCTACCGGTAGTCCTTATCGACAGACTTGAAACAGCTACTTTGAAAGTCTTCCGCTACTTCAATCTTTTCAATAGATTGTAAGTATCTTTCAAAGAACTTACTTAAAAATTTTAAGTGTACAATAAGCTATTCAACCCCCCCCCCCTTCTAGCTTATTATTGTGTCCATTAGGACCCACAGACATCTTCAAAGATTTCCCAACCAGTGCATCTTTTCCCATTCTGGTCTAGCCAGGGCTCAGGAAACATGAGATAGGCTTCTGTTTCCCTTTCCCTTACAAAGTATCCATTTAAGGTTTTTCTATATGGTTGGAGAGGGGGATATTTATAAGGACGCTTTTCTCTTTCTGCCCTTCTTTTCTCATGTTTTTGTTTCATGACTGCGGCTACTTCAGCTGGAGTAGGCGTGCATCCTAGACCAAAAGGAGGGATACATTCCTTAAGTTCATCCTGGACTAAATTAACAAGCCCTTGCTGATTTCTGCTGAGACCCAGACCATGCATCTAATTCATTTTTCGAAACATATTTAAGGGGACCATGTTTCCTAGGGAAGTGGTCTTCTTTCGGGTGATGTCAGTTTCTCGGCCATATTCAATTGCGTTGACTACAACTTGGGGGATAACCTCAAAGCCACTAAGAAAAATTCCTGTGTGTTCATGCTCTATCTCAAGGATTGGGATATCCTTGCTTTCCTTATTCTCCACGATCTTATCAGCCAAAATAATCACTATGTGGTCATCGTGGATGAATTTGACACGTTGGTGCAACGAATAGGCTACCCCCTTTACCCCATGGATCCAAGGGCGTCCCAGCAACAGGCTAAAGGTGGCTAGTATATTCAGGACTTGGAATTCAACTGGCATGTTTAATGGCCCAATAGTTAGCATTAAAGTGACCACCCCTAGGACACATTGACTGGTGTTGTCGTATGCCCTTACTGTTTGCGAGGAAGGAGCGAGTTCTGATATTTTTGTTCCCAGTTTTGCTAAAGTGTTGGCGTGACATACATTCAATGAAGACCCATTATCTATCAAAATTCGGGGAACCCGTTTCTCCAAAATTCCTACAGTGATATGGAGAGCATCAATGTGGTTGGTTCCTTCCTTTGGCAGATCTAGATCAATGAACATTATCACATTCCCAAAGTGAATGTTCCCTATCATTTGAGTAAGCTCATTCAGGGAGGTTTCAATAGGAATGACCATCTGACTTAAAGATTTAGCCAGCGTATCACGGTGGATCTTAGAAGCACAAAGTAAGCCCTAGTGTAGACACCCCAATTTCGTACCCCTAGTATGTGACTCTGACATAAGATATCAAGAACTGTCAAAACTTAACAAATGTCAAGTTACAGGAGTTAAAAATGCGAAAGGCAAAGCAGGATGCGCGAAACAGTGAACTGCGGGGGGTGAAAGTGTGAAAAAACAAACTCAAACAGTAGCATGGGTGCCGCACCAAGGACCTTGGTGCCCGCACATGCCTCACTTGGTGCCGCACCAAGGTGTTTCTTGGCCGCACCCTGCATTTTACTGTAGCCCTCTTCAGAAGACGGAAAGTACAAGATTTGATGCTCAGTGTACAACTCATTGATGTAAGCTGAACAAAATCAGAAATGCCCGATGGATCCCTGCTTCTCAAGTATAAATAGGAGACCCCGGCTCCTCATTTCAGTTGCTCAGTTTTGCGATAAAAAAAATCGCAACGAAACTCTCTCCGTGTTCCTTCGATAATATTAGTACAAGAGGTGCGAGATAGGTGAGTGGAAGCCCCTAAAGTCTCCAAACCCCGTCCATACTCCGCCAAAATAAATACCCATAGGTTATAAGTGATCCCTAGCCTAGTTGTTAGGTATCCACCTCATTTCCCCAGCCCAAAAATCCCAAAGTAAGCCGTTAATCTGCCCGAGTAACGAGCCGAAAAACCAAAAAACTAAGTCGTAGTTCTGCCCAACCAAAAAGGCCAAAACCTACCAAAATAAGCTGTCACTCTGCCCGAGGTGACAAACCCAAAGTCTCCAAAATAAGCAGTCACTCTGCCCAAATCAAAACAACAACCACACAACAAACAACAAAAGACTCCCTTTCCCTGAAGGACAAAGCGAGCACACCACCACTCTAAAAGGTAAAGCCTTTAAGGGCGTTATTTATTTTATTTATTTATTTACTTTTCTGTCTATTTATTTTTAAAAGTTGTTATTTAAATCCGGCACAATGTAGTCAATATAAGCCGTTGTGTTGCCCGGATTAGAATAGAAAATATTATGTAAAAAAGTCGTTATATTGGCCAAATATTCTTAAATATGTCTGTAATTATTGTAAGGAAATGGCTGCGAGTCCGTAAATAATGTAGCCATGGACGTATTTATTTTAATTTCCTGTCTTTTAATACTTTATTTATTTGGTAAATAAATATAACAGTAAGCATATTTCAGCCAAAAACAACTTTTGAGACTGAAAGGGCGAGTTGGGTGCCTAGCACCTTCCCAACTCGTAACTTAGCCTCCGAACCCATTTTCTTTTTCTCTGGTTTATTTTTCTTTTCTTTGGTTTTGCTTTATTTGCCTTAAAATAAAGATGGCGACTCTAAAACTTTCAGATCCAGTGGGGCCTCGCAACACTCCTTCTTTGCACTTTTCCGTTCTCCCCTAAAAAAGGGAGAATGGGAATGGAAGGGTGATGTATTCCCATATCCTGGTATCCCCTAAAAAAGGGATAACTTGATGCGGGAAACTCAAAGCTCCCATAGCGATCTGAACGGGCCATAAGGCTATTTTTAATAAAATCCATAGTGGGGGCGTCGCAATATCATTTTTTGCATTTTTCCGTTTTCCCCTGAAAAAGGGAAAATGAGAATGAAAGGGTAATGTATTCTCATATCATGGTATCCTCTAAAAAAGGGATAACTTGATGCGGGAAACCATAAGTTCCCATATTGGATACAAAATCCACTAAAGGCAACCGAGGCACATTCTAACGTGCTAACATAGACAGCACTCCTCTCGCACTTTTGATTTCGTCTTCCTCTAAACAAGGGAGGGTGGAACGAAAGCAGTGGTGTCCCGCATCCGCACGTACGCGCACCCCTATCCAAGGGTGCGCGGGGCGCGGGTCGCACCTGAACCTCACAAAGGGGCGACTCTGCTGGGGAGTTGTTTTATTTTAAATAAAATGGAGGGCTAGACTCATAAAATAATTTTTTTTGTTTTTATTTGTTTCTGGCTGCAGTATGCTTGTTATATTAATTTACGCATTTGAATATAGTGTTCCTATACATCCGTGTCTATATTTGTGGATATGATCCTCCATCTTGCAGCAGTTTCGTTCCGATAACTGTTACAGGTGTGTTTAAGAATAAAAAAAAATTTCAAAAAACAAAAAAATAAAAATAAATATATATATAGATATATATATATATATATAAATTTCGAAAATTAAAAAAAATTATATATATATATATATATATATATATATATATATATATATATATATATATATATATATATGTATATATGTTACAATAAATTCCGGGAAACACAACAAGAAGAGCCGGGGCTTTATTTTATTTCTGGCTCTATATTATTATTTCTTTCAATTTATTTTCTTTTTCATTTTATTCTGTACATTTATACATATCTGCATTCATTCTGTCATTTTATTTTGGGGACATAGGACCAAATTTGTAATAAATAGGGATAGGTAGTTTCCCCATTTTTCTTTCTATTTCTTAAAATGGTGTGTTTGCTTGCTTGCGCTCAAAAATAAAAATCCGAGAAAATCCACACATAACAACAAGACTGGTCATATCTGCTTTATTTTTCTGTTCATATAACTGTAAATAAATAAAGACTTTACTGCTTTCTAGATACCGCACACACGTGCACGCATATAGATATATTCCAAACTGTTACCCTACACCATGGCCAGCCTACCCCCTGCATAAGCCAACGTTAGAATGCATATAGTTTCTCAGGACACTTCACGCATCGTTTTTGCATCTGGGTTATGAGCCACTGTCAAAAAAAAATCATCAAAAAAATATATATATATATATATAAAAATGCGCAAGTTCAAAAAAAAAAATTAATATATATATATATATATATATATATATATATATATATATATATATAGTAAGCGCACAAAAAAATATAAATATAAATAAGAAACAGGGCTGACTATAATTCTCAAATGCTTAACTTAGACCATTTCTGGATGGTGGATCCCTGAAAGAGTATAGGCCCTTCGCTCGGGACCACCCTGGGAGTCGAAAGGCAGGTGGAATACGTTGGTCCTATACTCTGGAGAAAGAATCCATTGTTCCAGGAAAAGTCCTGAGATTGTCAAAATAAAGTGGATGCTTATCCGGTCAATTGTAGGGAACAAAACAAAAAAAAAATGAAATATTAATAAAAGGCACGCTATACTCCAAGCCCAAATTTTCCGATACCTCCAAATACCTCCATTTTCCTCGAAACCCGGCCCGAATTTGGAAAGGCAGGATAGTACCGCCGGTTGATACGAAAGTAGTGCGTAAATCGAAATCGAGGAGGGTATCGGAGATCGCAAGGGCGAATCCGCCTGAGGTACGCATCCGAGCGGTATGGCAGCAGAAAGTGAACAGTTAGCTATGGGTACAGATTCAGGGGCTCCAGGGTATGTTCCGCTTCTGGCAATGCATGAATGGTTTGACCAAAAGTTGGGTGCAACGATGAGTCAAATGGTTAGTCTAGTACAAAGTCTAAAATCCAGTGGTGAGGTGAACTCTTCCCTTACAATTCCCCAAGAAGCATCCACATCTCTGGTGCCTCCAAATACAACTCCTCAACCAAACACTAACCCACAAAATACTACCACTATCCCAAATCCCAATCCTCCACCAAGTCCCTACTACCCAAATATCTATCCTTACCCGACCTATCCACCATATCTTCCCCCAAATACCCAGAATCCAAATGACCTTCCTTTTCCTATGATTAACCCACTCCTAAATAGCCCACATATGGACCCAAAAAGCTTTAACCCACCAGGCCAAGTTACCACATACTTACCTCCTAATGATCCTGGTCGCCCGGCCGAAACCACCAATAACCCGCCTACCTAAAACCCACCAACCCAAAATCCCTACACTGTCCAAAATCCACCAACCCAGGACCTTTATCCGACCCAATACCCATATCCAACCCAGAGTCCATATAATTCCCAACATCCACATCCAACCCAGAATCCATACACTGTCCAAAACCCACCAACCCAAAATCCCTACCAAAACCTTCAACCTTCAACCGTAAAATAACCCGCCTCCTTCCCAAACCCAAAGATATACCAAAGCCAACTCCCCAACCACCAAAATGGAGGCCGACATGGAAAATATGAAGGCCATGATGCTTAAACTTCTCAATAAAGGGGAATTTTCTACGCGGGCCCTAACATTGCAACCATCAGCAATACTTCCCTCAAAGTTCAAAATGTCTGACATAGAAAAGTTTCACGGGACTGGATGCCCTATATCCCATTTGAAGTCTTATTCCACCGGCATGCAGTCAAGGGGAGCTAGCTTTGAGGCTATGGCTTCCAATTTTCACCTCACCCTGATAGGAGCTACCAAACAATGGTTAATGTTGTCTCGACAAAAGACCATGAATACCGGGACCGAGATAGCCGAATCCTCGAAAGATACAAAGACAATACCAAATTCCCGAAAATAGAAGGGACCTTGAATCGTGCACCCAACGGGAAAAGGAAACATGAGCTGCCGAGTTTGCGATCGGTGGAAGAGAAAGTCGCACGGCGTTTGTGAGACCTAATCCTACCGAGTCATGCCGAATGTTCATCAAAAATCTCCAGCCCATTTACCTGGAACATATGCGGTACCTCCCCTATACCAATTTCAAAGAAATAGTGGAGATAGGAGCCCGTATTGATGATGACATATGGACTGGCCAACTAAAAACCAATACGTCTCCTAGTTCTTTTCGTTAATCCAAAGGAAAGACAACCGCACCAGCTCCAGCCGTCAATATGGTAGGGAATGCCTCAACCCCATTTTCTACCCAAAATTATAGCTCGTTCCATGGTATTATGGGTCGGACAAGTCTGTCAATACGGTGGGGAGCAAATGATGGCCCGGCCGAAACTTCTAAATCTAAGCCCATTATGATGAACGCAAGCTCCCATTCTGCGTGATACTAGCAGGGCTAATGGGACAAGGAGTGTTGAAGCCGTTGGAAAATTATAAGCAACCTAACCCCCTGCCCAGGACTTGGAACCATGCCCAGTACTGTGAATATCATCGTTCCAGTGGTCACCTCACTGATAAATGTTACACCCTCAAAAATGCTATCCAGGACCTGATAGATGATAAGGTTATTTAAAAAACTCCACCCAGACCAAATGTAATCAATAACCCTCTACCTCAAATCAATATGATTGCGGTTAATGAAAACCCTTTTGTGCCCAAGTTTGAAATAAATAAACATCCATTCCCATATAACCTCATTCCTATCCCTCCACCCTTATCCATAAAAGAGCCTAGCTGTAATATGCTCTCTTAGGACACCATCCTTGGTAGCCAAAACACATGTAACATTAAAAAAACCACTTGGGTTGGTGGAGATGTTAGCCACCTTACCCGATCGGCCGAGCCTACCGGCCAAACCACGAAAGAGGTGACCACTCGAAAAGATCAAGTAATGTGAATCGGGGCTAAAAGGGTGGAAGATTCTTTATTAGCTTAGATGAAGAAAACTCAGGCCAACATCTCCATCTGGGGCTTACTATGTGCTTCTAAGACCCACCGTGATACGCTGGCTAAGTCATTAAGTCAGGCGGTCATTCCTATTGAAACCTCTCCCAATGAGCTTACTCAAATGATCGGGAACATCCATTTCGGGAACGTAATAATGTTTACTGATCTAGACCTGCCAAGGGAAGGAACCAACCATATTGATGTTTTTCATATCACTGTGGGAATTTGGGAGAAGCGAATTCCCCGAGTTTTGGTAGATAATGGGTCTTCACTGAATGTATGTCCTGCCAGTACATTAGCCAAACTGGGGATAAAGATATCAGAACTCACTCCTTCCTTGCAGACAGTTAAGGCATACGACAACACCAGTCGATGTGTCTTGGGGGTGGTCACTCTAATGTTAACGGTTGGGCCCTTAAACATGCCAGTTGAGTTCCAAGTCCTGGATATACCAGACACCTTTAGCCTGTTGTTGGGACGCCCTTGAATTCATGGGGTAAAGGGGGTAGCCTCTTCATTACACCAGCGTGTCAAATTCATCCATGATGACCGCATAGAAATTATTCTGGCCGATAAGATCGTAGAGAATAAGGAAAGCGAGGATATCCCAATCCTCGAGATAGAACATGAGGACACTGGTATTTTTCTCAGTGGCTTTGAGGTTATCCCCAAGGCCGTGGTCAACGCCATTGAATATGGTAGAAGCCGAACCGACATAATTGGAAAGAAAGTCACTTCCCTAGGAAACATGGTCTCTTTAAACATGTTCGAAAAATGAATTATATGCCCGGTCTAGGTCTCGGAGAATCAGCAAGGACTAGTTAATATAGTCCAAGGCAGAACTTAAGGAATGTATCCTCCTTTCGGTCTAGGATACACGCCTACTCAGTGAAGTAGGCCTTGATCATGAAACAAAAACGTGAGAAAAGAAAGGCGAAAGAGAAAGAAAAGCGTCCTTATGAGTATCCCCTCTCCAACCCTATAAAAACCTTAAATGGTTACTTTATGCGTAAGGGGAAATCAAGCCTATCTCATGTTTCTGAACCTGGATAGACCGGAATGGGAAAAGGTGCCTGGTTGGGAAGTCTTTGAGGATGTCAATATTCTCTCATATAGTATGGAGCAGTCACCACAGCCCGTAGCACCGCCAATAAGACTGTCACTATTGAAAATATTTGGTCTATAGACCAAGATGATTATGCTTTGGCCATGCTAGATGACGACGGTCTAGGAGACAGCTTTCTGGGTATGTAAGACCCCGATTCCCGGTTAGCTCGAATTGCGTGCAACGCTCGCATTTCTTCCTTGGTTTATGGCTTATTTGATTTCTGAGAGGGTCTAGATGTGTATGAGAGATCACATTAATACCAAAACACCTTTAAGAGATGCCATTTAGTTGTTGACTTGCTAAAGTCACAAGTCGTAACCCGACGATAGTCGAAATGCGACGCGATTGAGAGTTTACTCGGGTTTCGTGTTCCTGACCCCGATTAGGTCCTAGATCTTTACATGATGATTAAATAACATGTTTATATGTGTTAGAATCCTAGTTGGAGGTATTCCTTAAGTCTCTTGAAGTTTCAACGCTCCGAGGATAGCAATTCTCCTTATCGCGTAGTTTGAGATTGAGCCGGGTGATCGTCTTGTCTTTCGGGAGCTCATTTCTCCTATCTGTTGTTAATCATCTGAGGGGTATTCAGGCTTATTTAAAAGCCTTTTGAAGTGTTTATAACCTTGGGTTGTTGCCCGTCGATTTGCGGTTTCATTCGACGTTTCGTTACCGAGTTGTTGCGCCTTTCGCCGGTTTTGCACCGGGTTGCTTCGGGTGTTGTTTATGAGAGTTTAGACCTACTTTAAAAGTGTTTTGAGACATGGATGGTTTAGCCAAGTGTTTGAGGAGTTTAATGGTTGAATTATATGTCGTTTCGAAGCTTTAAGGGTTGCGGTTGCATGCGGGAACGATCGGACGCGAACGAAGGTTGCAGAAATTCACCAAGGGCTGGAAAAGGGACAATGCGGTCGCTTCACTATGGCACCATGCGACCACATGGTGCTTCGGGCAGACTACTCCTTGTTTTGTGTTTTTGATGTTATTTTCCTATTCTACCCCCACTAAACCCCCCCTAAACTCTTCCTAACCCTCAAACTAAGTCCTAAGAGTGTGCTAACATGTTTTGGGAGTGGATTAAGTTTTGATTAGGGTTAATAACCTCTAACACTCACTAATTGTACCCATGAAATCTCTATTGTGCCCTCATTAGTTGTGGAGGTATAAATACCAATTCCCCTTCTAAAAATTCAGAAAATCCTCTCATTTCCTTCCTCCTTCTTATACGTATAGAGAGAGTTAGAGTGGGAGTTCATGGGGCTTTGAAGCCCTAGCTTCTTCCTCTTCAAATCCAAGGAGATCCAACCGTCGGATGATCTCCAAACTTCGGATTCGTGAAGCTCTCGTCAAATGGAACAACTTCACCGTTGGGATCGTGATTCTTTTAAGTTTTCATCTAAGTCAAGTAAGCTACTAGAATCTTTATTCTCTTGATTTTGTGCTCATTGACCCTAAGGAAAACAAAGATGATTGCTATTTGAGGTCAATGAGTACACAAGCATGTTGGGTGTGATTTTATTTTGATTTTTCGGATTTTTGATGGGTGAACTTGCTAGAAGCATGAATAGGTTGATTTATGTGTTTAATGAAGTATGATATTAAGCTTCATGTTGTGAGTTTGGACTTGAGATTATTGGGTACATAATTCCCTAGAAACCTAGGGTTTAATATGATGGGTTATGTAGTAAATGGGTTCTTGATGTAATGAATGATTTTAGAGAATTTTTATGAAATGTTATGGGTTGTTGGAATCACTTATGTATATGTTTAAGGTTAGGGAAGTATGCTTGATGAATCCCTATTGTTGATTGTAAGCATGAGTGATGAATTTTTACAATGGGTTACATGATATAATGCTTCATTTGACTTTGGAAAATAAAGTTGACCTTTATGTATATAAGAGTATGAAGGATGAATTTTTTTTGCAATGGGTTACATGTTAGACTTCTTGATGAATCTCAATTGTTAATTGTAAGAATAAAGGATGAATTTCTCACAATGGGTTACATGTGAATGTTTCGTTTGACCTTCGAGAATAAGAGTTGACTCTCATGAAATTAAGAGTATGTTGATATCTAATTCATGAAATTTTGATGGTGAGCATGCATAATGAATTATCATTATGGATTGTATGAATAAAATGTATTGTTTGAATTTATTGGGTTGAGTTGACTTTTATACAAAAGAGTGAGTTGGTCAACGTAATTCATGAATTGAAAGGTTATGAACATGTTAGATAAATTTACATGTTGGTTATGAACATACTAGATGAAATTGCATCTTGTTTAGATTAATGGTTATTTTGGATGAAAGCATGCTTGAATAAATGCTATATTGTGTTGCATGCTAAAAATGTAATGGTTCACTTTAAATGTTAAGCGTTGACCTATGATCTATGTTTTGGGGTTTTGTTGGGAAAGAATGGATTGTTGGGTTGCACAATGTTGCTAACCTTAAGAACTTAGCCATGAATAATAGCTAATGAATAATAGGAGGGCTATGATGCAAATAACTTCTATGCCTCCAAATTTGAAAATAGTAGAAATGACTCAACGGAGTTGATTATGGATTTATATGAACATAGAGAACTACATATTGAAATCCTACGGAATTTGGGGTAGTTTTGATGGAGGTCAAGCCTCGGCGTTTTCAAGTGTATGAAGAACACTTGGGTATTAGAGACTTGATGTTATCGCTCTAAGATGTTTATGTGTTAGTTAGCATAGAAATGCTTAACTATGTGATTTTTAAGTAAATATCTACTTGATTGGATTAGTACGGTGTGTTGTACTTTTCCTTTATTTGAGCATGTGAGTATATATTACCTGTGCTTGAGTTTGAGTCCAGCTGGCGGTTTTGGTTTGAGTTTTTGGTGGGACGATACATTGTCTTCACGAATTGTGGGATTCGTGATCGCAATGGATCGTCGTGTCGGTTGCACACACCCTCCACCGATGGCCACTGGGGAAGTAGCTCATCTTAGTTAGAGTAATACACATGACTTTGATAGCTATGGAACCCGAGCGAGATCGCTGGGGCGTCGATACCACGAAAGGGTTATCGAGGGCACGTTTGTTTCCGCAGGAGTTGCACGCTGGAAACAGGAAAAAAGAGAATCATCTTCTCTCGGTTATGTGGTTTATTTTATGAGCACGTATGAATTGTTGTGCTACATGGTTAATGAGATGATTTTCATGAGATGATGATTTCTTGATAAGATGTTATAGTAAAAATATAACATGCTAATGAAATGATGATTTTATGATTTATGTTATACAAAAAAAAATATAACATGCTATTTATGATTAAAGTGGAAACAATAGTCTCCCATTCATGAATTATTATATGAGTTATGATAAATGAAGAATTATGAAACTCATGGTGTAATTGGTTTATGTAGTATGGTGATAAGTGGAAATGTAGAAATAACATGCTACATGTTATTGGAGTTTAGATGCATATTCTATATGATATGAATGATTTTATGGTAAATTAAGTAGAACTATGTTCTATATGTTTATGAATAAGATTGAGTTTATGAGGTGAATTGTGTCATGAAATGTTATATCATAAATATGACATGAGATGTATATGTTTTATTTTGCGCATAATACCATGCCATGACATTGCATCTTTAGTAGCTTACTAAGTCATTATGACTTACTCTTTTGCTTTGTTTTCCTTAGATTTGAGCAGGGCTAGTAAATCGAAGGAGTCTGCCAACTCTACGATAGAAGTGAGATATGGTTAAGAAGGTTGCTAGTATTAATATTTTTGTAACCTTGATTTATTTGGAAAGGACGTTTGGGAAGTGAAGTTATATAGACTTCACTTTGGGTAGTAAGAATTGTGTTTTTGATTCAGTACTTGTATTGTTTTATTAGTACTTAGTTTTTGTGAGCCGACAAATGTTAGTCGAGCCAAGTTGTTTAAATACATATTTATTCTATCTCAAGTTATTTATATTGTTGGTTATGTTGTACTCCGACATGTTTAGCCGTTAAGCGTTTAGACTAGAGTCTTAGACTTAGCGTAATGTTGGGTTCCGACTGTAACGTCGCCGATGACTTGGTTATTTGTGCTATATATTTGTATTGCATGACAGGGAGTTTTGTTCTACGTGCCCAATGTTGCGCACGCGTCGATTTTTGGACCAAGAGATTTATGATCTCTTTGGTTGTTTTTAGTTTGAGCTTGTTAGCTCGGGCGCCACTAGGATATTTTGTTTAGCTTCCGCATGTGTTTTAAGTTATTGGCGTATCGCCGTTATGGCCTTACCCATTATTTGTTATTTGCTTGTTGTTATTTGTTTCCCGACGGCACGACCTTGGGATCTCGTCTTGGGATCCGGGTCGGGTCGCCACAGTTGGTATCAGAGCTATTGGTTAGCTGTCTGCCAAGATAGGTTCCTTGGCCTAGTTGGGGGTTGGTTTTGTGTGATTTGTTATATCTTAACGTCGAGAGTTATAGTATGTTAAGATGGCTGAAACTAGCATGGGCATTAGCACTAGTAGAGGAGCCGGTGTTGATGAGTATAAGTTAGTATTAATAGTAATTATGTTTGGGAATCCACCGGAGAATTGGTGGCAAATATTTTGGGATTATGGTTCAATATTTAAGGATGCTCCCGGAGTTAGCTCATTAGAGTGGAACACTTAGTACCGAATGAGACTAGGAAGACTCCATGAATTGCGAAAGAGTTAAGGATTAAGGATAAAATATTATAGGCGATTTATTATATTACAGCTTGCGGATTTTCGAGGGGCTGTGGACTATGCTTATGAGAAAAGAGTTAGATATTAATGAATGCACCGAGAGAGGACCTCGGGAATGGTTAAGATTTTGATGAAGTTAGAGGCGTTAGTACCTCATAAAATTGTGAAAATCCGTAGTCTAGTAAGCGGAGTGATGCTTTTACCCATTGTCATGGATGACGAGATGATGAATCATTGTATAAATTATGCTTGGGAAATGAAACACCGAGCATAGGTGTTGGAGCAATACAAAGTTAAGTTTTTGCTTGTGATGGTGATCACATTAGAAAGGATTACCTTAAGTTGAGGATTCATGACTCTTAGTGAGATGGTTACATGAACGAGTTTGAGGTTGTGTGCGCGGTGTTGGCCATTGCGAGGTTTTGAGACCTACCCGAGATATGAGGTAATTCCTTATACGGATATTATGGTTGTTATTACCGTTATTGTGAGTGCACGTTGTATCGGTAGCTCATATGCATTCATACATACATTGCATTGTGTGTTGAGATTTGTTGATTTTTTTGCTTTCCCCGGTTTATTAATATGATTGAGGGGGATATCCCGGTTTGGGATTGATTTATGGTTTTGGGTTGAATCTTGATTTGTCGGTAGGCAATCAATTGTGGTATAAAAATGTGATTTTAGTATGCCTATATATATGGCTATGTTATGCATATATGAAGAATGTATATGAGATAATATTACTAGTGGTAATTACTAGTGGTGCGTTAAATTTGTATACTTTATATAGATATGTGTGATGTTATAAATAATATATTTAAATATTATTGTGGGATTTTTATGCGAGTAGGATACGCTCGAATCACGCGGTGTATACTTGGTGGTTATGAGACGAGTTAGGACTATTACGAATGGGTGTGCCGTTTATCGCGACTAATAGAGTGTCGTTACCACGCGAGGGTATTTCGTGTGTGCTTGTTCGAAGACGAGATTTTTGGTTAAGTTAACGATAGATTTTACGGAGTTTTGATGATTGAGGATGCTAGAGCGAATATTACCTCTTTTCCTTGGATTCATTATGAAAATGTTGTTAGGCGAGTATAGTGGATATACAAACCTTGTAATTTGTTAGAATTACCATTGTACAGAAAATTAGCACGATGGAACTTTATGAGAATATATGATTGGATTGGTAATCACATGTGCAATAATAATTGTTTGATTAACCAATATTCATGGTTATGAGTTATATGGGTTATATGAGTTGCATGAATTGCATGAATTACATGGAGTATATTTGTTGAAGTATGATGATACTTGAGGATTATATGTCATATTTGTATGATATACGTGTATACATGTGGCATAGCTAATGATAGGGATTTTATCATTTGCTTGGTGATTAATTTATAAGTAAAAATTTTACATGTTGTTTGTAGAGTATAAACATGACTAGTATTAACACATGTATTGTATTTGTGATGGGAATTAACATATGGCTTTTATGTGAGCATGCATGGTAGATGCACTCTGATAAAAGAAAATATATGGTTTACAAGAGTAATGAATATGCCTAATGGATATGGTGGTATTTGAGTATGAGCATGCTTATGTGCATTATTAATAAGAGTAACTTACTTAGTCTATCGCATGATAGGATCATGATTATCATTGCTTAATGATTATGCCATGTTTAAACAGTTGCATGATTATGTGAGATTAGAAAGGATGCTTAAGATTTTCTCATAACCCTTCAGCATCCTTACAACGAAAGCTTTTGAAATCCAATTTAGCCGGTACCCTAAATTGGTGATCAAAAGAGATTCGTTGGTGGACTAGGATTGTTAGTAAGTAGGTTAGAAATTGACTAAACCTCTTACCAAAAGGAAAGGAAAAGAAATGGAATAAATTTTCATTCGATGCTACCATGTACTCTTATGTGCTCTTATGTGTCTTGTCCATGATGTGGAAATTGCGAGTATGGCGGCATAATCATGAAGATTGGTTTACTTGTTTTGGGAGCATGTTGTGGAACACCCTTCTTTAAAATTGTGAATTTGCTCTATCGGCAATCTTTACTATTTATGATTTAGAAATTTTTGCATTTAAATCTCATGTTGTGCCTCCGAAACAAATAGTTTCGGGAGATTTATGTTTATAATGTATTTGAATATGCTTTGGTGACATATTTGGAATTCACGTGGTTAATTAAATTAATAATGGAATTTATGTGTGCTTTTGCGACTCAAGTATGAGTCAAGTTATTTTCAATTTGAAGTGTTTGGTATTGTAGTTATTATCAATTTTTGAACTTATGAATGTGAGATTTTTGGTAGTTTGACTTCCGACTACTTGGTTTGGTTATTGTGATAGTAGACTCGGAGATTGAGTCTAGGTTTATGGTTTTGAACATCGAGTGTTCATTCGGGATTGAGAGACACCGTAGTTGTGTCTGGGTATTTGATGTTGGGTGATGACCTAACGTTGGTTTGTTATACGGTCTAGAATTCGGGACGAATTCTTTTTAAGGGGGAGAGGATGTAAGACCCCGATTCCCGGTTAGCTCGAATTGCGTGCAACGCTCGTATTTTGTTCCTTGGTTTATGGCTTATTTTATTTCTGAGAGAGTCTAGATGTGTATGAGAGATCACATTAAGACCAAAACACCTTTAAGAGATGCCATTTAGTTGTTGACTTGCTAAAGTCACAAGTCGTAACCCGACGATAGTCGAAATGCGACGCGATTGAGAGTTTACTCGGGTTTCGTGTTCCTGACCCCGATTAGGTCCTAGATCTTTACATGATGATTAAATAACATGTTTATATGTGTTAGAATCCTAGTTGGAGGTATTCCTTAAGTCTCGTGAAGTTTCGATGCTCCGAGGATAGCAATTCTTCTTATCGCGTAGTTTGAGATTGAGTCGGGTGATCGTCTTGTCTTTCGGGAGCTCATTTCTCCTATCTATTGTTAATCATCTGAGGGGTATTCAGGCCTATTTAAAAGCCTTTTGAAGTGTTTATAACCTTGGGTTGTTGCCCGTCGATTTGCGGTTTCATTCGACAAGCTTTCGTTATCGAAGAAACAGACGACCGACCCGATCCCAAGACGGTCGGTCGTGCGGAAAGCAAATAACAACACACAAGTAGCAAATAATGGGTAGGGCCATAACGGCGATACACCGACAACTCAAAACACATGCGGAAGCCGAAATAAAATAAAACAAGCGCCCGGCGCCCAGCTAACAAGCTCAAACTAAAAACAACCAAAGAGATGATTAATCTCTCGGTCCAAAAATTCGATTCGCGTGCCGCAACATTTGGCACGTAGGACAAACTCCCTGTTATGCAATTCAATAATAAGCATAATATAAACCAAGTCATCGGCGAAACTACGGCCGGAACCCAACATTAAACTAAGTCTAAGACTCTAGCCTAACAACTCAACGGCTAAAAACACGCCGGAGAACAAACATAATACTTTAACTAGCAATGTAGCATGCTAAACATGATCACCAAATAACCAAGCACGACTAAAACCCGTCGGCTACCAACAACATAAGTACCAATAATTATAGTACTAACAATAACAAAATATATGGGGGTATAACTACCAATATACATCTAGCACGACTTCTACTGGTCGGCTACCAAAAGAATAAGCTAACAACATAATTACAACATTACAAACACATACAGGTTTGCTACCCAATTAATGAAGTTTATATAACTTCATCTTCCCAACGACCTCACCAAAACAAAACAAACATCTAAGTAGCAACCTTGCCAAAAGAATCTTTGTCAACGCAATCTTCGATTTACTTGGATCCGCACGCCGGCTCGGATCTAGGAAAACAACCAACAAATAAAGGTAAGTCACAAAGACATAGTAAGTTACTAACCATAACTTCCTACCATGGCATAATTGTAAAACCCTGAAATGTTGCTTGCTTGTGTTATGCTTGGATTCGTACACTTATAATCATCATGAATATGTTCATTTAGCTCCCGTATATGTTTAAAGTCAATAGCATGATCGTTGACGTTGTTTGAGATGCACGTATGCACTTTTCTTTAGCGAGATGCTTTGAATCTCGGGTTTAAGATTTATGTTGTAACTTCATGGATAATTGTTAGAGGGCATTTAAAACATCATTAACATGCCTTGGATGTTGGTTAGATGATGGTTGCATCGTCGGTTTGGTTGCTAGTTTGATTCTAGCGAAAACCCTTCTCGCTTGACTTTTTCGTCGTCGGGCAAGTTCTTGAGTTCTTGGCCTTGTTTTGATGAGGTTTGAGACTTGATTCCTTTGGTTATAGATTTGAGGACATTAAGGTTGAATTGTAGACCAATTTTGGCTTGGAAGGACTCGAGAACGCACGCGGGAGAGGCCGGGATCGAGCAAGGATTGAACAAAACCTAGAATGCTGAATTAGGGGGTGATGCGGTCGCATCACCATACCCCCAAGCGACCGCAAGGTCCAATTCCAGAAAGTCGGGATTTTTGCCTCTTTTCTATTCTGTCCGAATTTTTGACCAATTAAACCTAATCTAAACCCATCCTAACCCCACTTAATTACCCTAACACTAATCCTAAACATCTATTAAGAGATTAGGAGCTAATTAGTGGCTTGATTAGAGTAACTAATCCTCCATATAAAACCCAAACTGCCGCACTCTCCTTTCATTCGGCCAAGGCGTAAAATTCAACTTCCCTTTCTCTTCTCAAGCGAACTCAACAGGGAGCTTGAGAGAGGGCTTGAGGGTGTTGATTCAAGGGTTTCAAAGGGACCAAGCTTGGAAGCCATAGCTGGGTCTTCATCTTCCCCATTCTACCTACAAGTTTGAAGAAAGAGTTGAGGAGAGACTCCATTGTTAGGGCACGAAAATTCTGGTTTTAGGGCTGAGCTTTTGGTAAGTTTCTACCTCTCTTCTTCTTCTTTTTGGGCTCCATTGACCCTAGGGAAACAACCATTTATGCTATGTGAGGTCAATGGATGCCATTGTTAGGGTTTGTAGAAATTCATGAACCCTAGGTTTCAAATTATTGTTAGAGATGGGTGAACCTATGTGAGACTTGATTTTTATGGAATTCATATGCCAATTAGTCTATTAAACTTTGCTATATGAATTGTTCATATGTATTGAGCTTGAATGACAAAGATACTTGAAGGATTTTCCCCAAATTGTGTTTGGGCTTGTTAAACATGATGGTAAGCCTAATTATTGTGTTATACATGTTTAGTGGAGTCTATTGAACTTAGTTGTGTTGATTATCCATGACTATTGATGTGGATTTGGTTGAGATACTTGGAGGGTGCTTTGCCCTAATTTTGTTCTAGCTTGCAAATAGATGATGTGAGCTTGATTACTATGTTTTATATGCTTAATAGAGTATATTAAACTTTGCTATATGAATCGGTTATGTGTATTGAGCTTAAATGACAAAGATGCTTGAAGGATTTTCCCCAAATTGTGATTTGGCTTGTTAAACATGGTTGTAAGCCTAGTTATTGAATTATACATGTTTAAGAGAGTATATTAAACCATGTTGTATAATTTAATCATGATTTGAAGATTATGATTGGTATGGTGACTTGAATGAATTTATGCACAAGATGGCCAATTTATTCTAAGTTGCATTGTTAAGTAAATTGTGGGGTTTATGATAGTTTATTGAATATTGGGATTATGGTTTTGGCGATAGTTATGAACTTATGGGGATGATGAAGCCTAAGCTTCTATTCCTTGAATTTTCGAAAACTTAGATTGAACTCAACGGAGTTAACCTTTGGGTTAGTATGAATCCTAGGAACTATAATTTTAAGTCCTACGGAATTTTGGGTAGAATTCATGGAGGTCGAGCCTCCAAGAAGTTTTGAAGTGTGTGAAGCACACTTGATTATGAGAACTTATATGATTCTCGGTTGTGATGTTTATGCTAGTTGTGGATGAATTGCATGACTAGTTTGATAGTAGAGTGTTTACCTACTTGTTTTGAGCATATGAGTATATATTACTTGTGCTTGGGTTTTGAGTCCAAATGAGTCGGTTTGTTGAGTTTTGGTGGGACGATACATCGTCTTCACGAATTGTGAGATTCGTGATCGCGATGGATCGCCGTGTCGGGTTTGCACACACCCTCCATCGATGGCCACGGTGGGGAAGTAGTTTATCTTAGTTGTAGTAATACACATGACTTTGATAACTATGGAACTCGAGCGGAGATCGTCTCGGGACGCCGATATCTACGAGAGGGATATCGAGGGCACATAAAGGTTTTGCACGTGTTTTTGCAGAGCGACACGCCGGAGGAATTTGGTAATGGTATCATATCCCTTATATATGAATTGTTTCACAAGTGCTTAAGTGAATAACGTGCTTGGTGAATTGGATATGATATGATGTTTGTTTTGGTTTCTTACATGTTATACTTAATAGATAACATATTGATTAATGTTGTTAAGCATGTATGCTATCACATGAGTATTATTGGAATGTGGTTTTATGCCAAAGGTATAGATCATTATTGTTAAGTTTATATGCCTTGACATGAATATTATGGGAAGGCTATGTTATAACAATAACATGAATTACCGTTGTTAAGTTAATATGCTTTATCATGAATATTATTCGGATATGGCATTATGTTAAAAGCAGAATTATTGTTGTTAAGTTTATATGCCTTGACATGTAAATCATCTAAGGCTATGTTATATCAATAACAAGAATTATGATCGTTAAGCATATAAATGCCTTGACATGGATTTTAGTGAGATGTTATACTACAATGATAACATGTTTTGTTAATGTTGAGCATGGATGCCATAACATGAATTTGTATAAGGTTATTTCATGACGATAGCATGATGTATTTTATGATTGAGCATTATGCCATGGTAGGAAGTTATGGTTAGTAACTTACTAAGTCTTTGTGACTTACTTTTATTTGTTGGTTGTTTTCCTAGATCCGAGCCGAGCGGCGGATCCAAGTAAATCAAGAAGATTGCGTTGACAAAGGGATTCTTTTGGCAAGGTTGCTACTTAGATAGTTTTCATTTTGTTTTTGGTGAGGTCGTTGGGAAGATGAAGTTATGTAAACTTCATGATTGGGTAGCAAACCTAAATGTGATTGATATGTTGTAATTATGTTGTTAGCTTATTCTTTTGGTAGCCGACACCGGTAGAAGTCGTGCTTGATGTATATTATATGGTTATATCTCCATATGTTTTTGTTGTTAGTACTTATATTATTAGTACTTATGTTGTTGGTAGCCGACGGTTTTAGTCGCGCTTGGTTTATTGGTGAAATGTTTAGCATGCTACATTGCTAGTTAATATTATGTTTGTTCTCCGGCATGTTTTTAGCCGTTGAGTTGTTAGACTAGAGTCTTAGACTTAGTTTAATGTTGGGTTCCTACCGCCGTAGTTTCGCCGATGACTTGGTTTATATTATGCTTATTATTGAATTGCATAACAGGGAGTTTGTTCTACGTGCCCAATGTTGCGGCACGCGAGTCGAATTTTTGGACCGAGAGATTAATCATCTCTTTGGTTGTTTTAGTTTGAGCTTGTTAGCTCGGGCGCCACTGTTTTATTTCATTTGCTTCCGCATGTGTTTTAAGTTGTCGGTGTATCGCCGTTATGGCCCTACCCATTATTTGCTACTTGTTTGTTGTTATTTGCTTTCCGGCGACACGACCTTGGGATTTCGCCTTGGGATCCGGTCGGGTCGTCACGCTTGGTATCGAGCTATGATTATAAATTTAGCTTTCAGCCGGATAGGTTCCTTGGCTTGGGGGTTGGTTTGTGTGATTTGTTATATCTTAACGCCGAGAGTTATAGCATGTTAAGATGTTTGAACTAGAATGGGTGTTAGCACTAGTAGAAGTGCCAATGTTGATAAATATAAGGTGGTACTAGTAGTATCCATGATTGGGAATCCACCGGAGAATTGGTGGCAAATATTATGATATTGTGATTCAATATTTATGGATTTTCATAAAATTAGCTCATTAGAGTAAGAGTACTTAGTACCGAATGAGACTAGGAAGACTCCATAAATTGTGAAAGAGTTAAGGATTAAGGATGGGGTATTACAAATTTAATCCATCATAACGCCTAATTTTAGAGGGGTGGATTATACTCATGAGAAAAGTTAAATATTAATATTAAGGTTGATGATGAGGTTAGAGGACGCTTGGTACCTCCCGAAGTGTAGGCAAATCCGTGGACTAGTAAGCGGAGTGATGCTTTTACCTAAAATCATAGATGAAGAGGTGATAAATTATTGTATAAATTTCGTTTGAGAAATGGGACACCAAGTGTAGGTGTTGGAGCAATATAGACAAGTGTTTAGTTTATGGTGGTGATCACATTAGAATGGATTGCCTTAAATTGAGGATTAATGACTCTAAGAGCACTAATAAGCAGTCTAGTGACCTTTAGTGAAATGGTTATAGACGAGCTAGGTTTGAGGTTGTATGTGTGCGTGGCGGTTGCCATTGCGGAGTTTTGAGACCTACCTTGGATAGGAGGTAATTCATTATACGGATATTATGGTTGCTATTATCGCTATTATGAGTGCCCGTTGTATCGGTAGCTCATATGTATTAATACATACATTGCATTGTGTGTTGAGATTTAATTACTTTTGCTTTCCTCGATTTATGGATATTATTGAGGAGGATGTCCCGGTATGGGATTGGTTTATGGTTTTGGGTTGAATCTTGAATTGTCGATAGACAAGATTGCAAAGAAAGTAATACGGTTATGTAAGCCTATATGGATGGCGATGATTATACATATGTGAATATTGAATATGTGATAATGCTACTAGTGGTAAATACTAGCGGTGTGTTAAATTTGTATGTTCTATGGAGATATGTGTACAATAAAATAATTATACTTTGTTGTGTCATTTTTATGCGAGTAGGATGCACTTGAGTGACACGATTTATACTTAGTGGTTCTGAGATGGATTTCGGTTATTACGAGCAAGTATACCGTTAAATCGCGACTAATAGGGTGTCGTTGTCGCGAGAGTATTTCGTGTGTGTTTTAACGAATACGAGATTTTGGACTAAGGTAATGAAAGACTTTACAGAGTTTTGACGGTTGTGAGTACTAGAGTGAATGATACCTCTTTACTCTGGAGTTACTACGGAAGTATTGTTAGGCGAGTATAGTGAATATACGAACCTTGTTATTTGTTAGAGTTGTCCTTGTCTAGAAAATTATCACGAGGGAATTCTTATGCGCATTTCTTCTCGGTTTTGTGATATAAACATGTATGAATAGTTTCGAAATCTCATGCGTTATATTAGCTGTTTGATTAACCGATATGCATGGTTATGAGTTACACGAGTTTTATGCATTACATGACTCGTGGGAATTACATGGAGTATATGAGATGATGTATGATGATACTTGGTTATTTTATATCGCATTTGCATGACATAAGTGTGTACATGCGACACTACTAATGATAAAATTTTTATCATTTCGTTGATGATTAAATTATGAGTGAAATATATTTGTGATTATGAAGTATGAACATGCTTCTATGCATTAGTAAGCAATGTAAGTTGTTTGAAGTATAGCATGATAAAATCTTGATTCTCATGCCTTATGAATATACCATGATTACACTGTTGCATGATTATGTGAGACTGTAGTAAAGGATGCTTAAGATTTTTCTCATAACCCTTCGCATCCTTGCAACGAAAGCTTTTGAAATCCAATTTAGCCGGTACCCTAAATTGGTGATCAAAAGAGGTTCGTTGGTGGACTAGGATTGGTAGTAAGTGGTTAGAAATTGACTAAACCTCTTACCGTAAGAAAAGGAAAATGAATGGAATAAATTTTCACATGATGCTATTATGTGCATTGTCTATGATTTGGAAGTTGCGAGCATGACTTGCATGATCCTCGAATGTTAACTTATTTGTTTTAGAAGTGTGTTGTGGAACACTCTTCCTTAAATTGTGAATTGCTCTATCGGCCATTTTACATCTCATGATTTAGAATTCTTGTATTTATATTCCATGTTGTAGTCAAGCAAATAGTTTCGGAGACTTATATTTATAAAGTCCTTGGATACGCTTCAATGATATATTTGGAATTCACATGCTTAATTAATTAGACATGGAAATTGTGAGTGCTATGTGACTCAAGTATGAGTCAAGATATTTTCAACCTAAGTGCTTGGTATTATGGTTATTGAAAATTTTCGAACTTGTGTATGTGGGATTTTTGGCAGTTTGATTTTTGCCTACTTGGTTAGTTTTTAAGATAGTAGACTGAGACCGAGTCTAGGTTTATGGTTTGAGTAGAGTTTGTGTTCCCTCAATTGAATGATGAAGCGAACTTGTGTTGGGTGAAGCCAAGGTAAAGTATGTTATCCATCCTCATATATAGATTTGATTTGAAACAATTTTGGTGGAATGGCATGAAGCGACAATAGATTTTGTGTCGAGGTGTCTCACTTGAAGGCGAACACCAAAGACCGCGGGTTGTTACGGATATCCCGAGTGGAAATGGGAACATGTTACGATGGATTTTGTTTCTTTTTGATGCCGGGTTGTTGTTGATCGACTCACGAAGTCGGCTCATTTTATTCGATTGCTATGACTTATTGAGTTAGCGCGTTTGGAGATTGTTAGATTGCACGGGTTCCAGTTAGTATTGTTTCGACCGATCCGAGGTTTTTTGTTTGCAAGAAGCATGGGGACCAAGATTGTTTAGCATGCTTGAGAGTGTGAAAATTCGAATCGGAAGATAGATTGCTCACCGCTCAAAGATTTGAAGTTATGCGGATAATAGAAGGGGTACCAAGAGATTTGACTTACAGTGGTGGCTTTACCGCCGCCTTTGTCGGAGATTCATAATGTGTTTCATGTGTCTATGCTTCGGAAATATCTTAAGGATGATTCCCATGTTCTTGAGTATGAGGAGATTACTTTTCACCGGATTTGTCTTATGTGAGCAGCCGGTGAAGATACTTGACACTAAAGAGCAAGTTTTGAGGAGCAAGAGAATTCCGTTGGTGAAAGTTCCTTGGAAGAATCACGAGATCGAGGAAGCAACTTGGGAGACCGAGTTGGAGATGCGAGAGAAATATCCTCATTTGTTTGATGACTACGGTAAGAATTTAGGGCTAAATTCCTTAAAGTAGGGAGAGAAAATGCAATGGGCAATTGCTTGTGTTATGCATGCGCATGTGTTATGCATGGATTCATACACTTATATCATCATAAACATGTTCATTTAGCTCCCGTATATGTTTAGAGTCAATAGCATGATCGTTGACGCCGTTTGAGATGCACGTATGCATTTTTCTTTCGACGAGATGCTTTGAATCTCGGGTTTATGATTTATGTTGTAACTTCATGGATAATTGTTAGAAGGGCATTTAAAACATCATTTAACATGCCTTGGATGTTGGTTAGATGCTAGGTTGCATCGCCGGTTTGGTTGCTAGTTTGATTCTAGCGAAAACCCTTTTCGCTTGACTTTTCCGTCGTCGAGTTCTCGAGTTCTTGGCCATGTTTTGATGAGGTTTGAGACTTGATTCCTTTGGTTATAGATTTGAGGACATTAAGGTTGAATTGTAGACCATTTTTGGCTTGGAAGGACTCGAGATTGCACGCGGGAGAGTCCGGGACCGAGCAAGGATTGAAGCAAAACCTAGAATGCTGAAATTGGGTGATGCGGTCGCATCACCATATCTCCAAGCGACCGCAAGGGTCCAATTCCGAAAGTCGGGATTTTTGCCTCTTTCTATTCTCGTCCGAATTTTTGACCAATTAAACCTAATCTAAACCCATCCTAACCCCACTTAATTACCCTAACACTAATCCTAAACATCTATTAAGAGATTAGGAGCTAATTAGTGGCTTGATTAGAGTAACTAATCCTCCATATAAAACCCAAACTGCCGCACTTTCTTTCATTCGGCCAAGGCAGAAAATTCAACTTCCCCTTTTCTCTCGCGAACTCAACAGGAGCTTGAGAGAGGGCTTGAGGGTGTTGATTCAAGGGTTTCAAAGGGACCAAGCTTGAAGCCATAGCTGGGTCTTCATCTTCCCCATTCTACCTACAAGTTTGAAGAAAGAGTTGAGGAGAGACTCCATTGTTAGGGCACGAAAATTCTGGTTTTAGGGCTGAGCTTTTGGTAAGTTTCTACCTCTCTTCTTCTTCTTTTTGGGCTCCATTGACCCTAGGGAAACAACCATTTATGCTATGTGAGGTCAATGGATGCCATTGTTAGGGTTTGTAGAAATTCATGAACCCTAGGTTTCAAATTATTGTTAGAGATGGGTGAACCTATGTGAGACTTGATTTTTATGGAATTCATATGCCAATTAGTCTATTAAACTTTGCTATATGAATTGTTCATATGTATTGAGCTTAAATGACAAAGATACTTGAAGGGATTTTCCCCAAATTGTGTTTGGGCTTGTTAAGCATGATGGTAAGCCTAATTATTGTGTTATACATGTTTAGTGGAGTCTATTGAACTTAGTTGTGTTGATTATCCATGACTATTGATGTGGATTTGGTTGAGATACTTGGAGGGTGCTTTGCCCTAATTTTGTTCTAGCTTGCAAATAGATGATGTGAGCTTGATTACCATGTTTTATATGCTTAATAGAGTATATTAAACTTTGCTATATGAATCGGTTATGTGTATTGAGCTTAAATGACAAAGATGCTTGGAAGGGGATTTTCCCCAAATTGTGATTTGGCTTGTTAAACATGGTTGTAAGCCTAGTTATTGAATTATACATGTTTAAGAGAGTATATTAAACCATGTTGTATAATTTAATCATGATTTGAAGATTATGATTGGTATGGTGACTTGAATGAATTTATGCACAAGATGACCAATTTATTCTAAGTTGCATTGTTAAGTAAATTGTGGGGTTTATGATAGTTTATTGGATATTGGGATTGTGGTTTTGGCGACAGTTATGAACTTATGGGGATGATGAAGCCTAAGCTTCTATTCCTTGAATTTTCGGAAAACTTAGATTGAACTCAACGGAGTTAACCTTTGGGTTAGAATGAATCCTAGGAACTATAATTTTAAGTCCTACGGAATCTTGGGTAGAATTCATGGAGGTCGAGCCTCCAAGAAGTTTTGAAGTGTGTGAAGCACACTTGATTATGAGAACTTATAGGATTCTCGGTTGTGATGTTTATGCTAGTTGTGGATGAAATGCATGACTAGTTTGATAGTAGAGTGTTTACCTACTTGTTTTGAGCATATGAGTATATATTACTTGTGCTTGGGTTTTGAGTCCAGCTGGAGTCGGTTTGTTGAGTTTTGGTGGGACGATACATCGTCTTCACGAATTGTGAGATTCGTGATCGCGATGGATCGCCGTGCCGGGTTTGCACACACCCCTCCATCGATGGCCACGGTGGGGAAGTAGTTTATCTTAGTTGTAGTAATACACATGACTTTGATAACTATGGAACTCGAGCGGAGACTGTCTCGGGGACGTCGATATCTACGAGAGGGATATCGAGGGCACATAAAGGTTTTGCACGTGTTTTTGCAGGAGCGACACGCGCGGAAGAATTGGTAATGGTATCATATCCCTTATATATGAGTTGTTTCACAAGTGCTTAAGTGAATAACGTGCTTGGTGAAATTGGATATGATATGATGTTTGTTTTGGTTTCTTACATGTTATACTTAATAGATAACATATTGATTAATGTTGTTAAGCATGTATGCTATCACATGAATATTATGGGAAGGCTATGTTATAACAATAACATGAATTACTGTTGTTAAGTTATTATGCTTTATCATGAATATTATTCGGATATGGCATTATGTTAAAAGCATGAATTATTGTTGTTAAGTTTATATGCCTTGACATGTAAATCATCGGAAGGCTATGTTATATCAATAACAAGAATTATGATCGTTAAGCATATAAATGCCTTGACATGGATTTTAGTGAGATGTTATACTACAATGATAACATGTTTTGTTAATGTTGAGCATAGATGCCATAACATGAGTTTGTATAAGGTTATTTCATGACGATAGCATGATGTATTTTATGATTGAGCATTATGCCATGGTAGGAAGTTATGGTTAGTAACTTACTAAGTCATTATGACTTACTGTTATTTGTTGGTTGTTTTCCCTAGATCCGAGTCGCTCGAGCGGATCCAAGTAAATCGAGAAGGTTACGTTGGCAAGGGATTCTTTTGGCAAGGTTGCTACATAGTTGTTCATTTTGTTTTTGGTGAGGTCGTTGGGAAGATGAAGTTATATAAACTTCATGATTTGGGTAGCAAACCTTAATATGATTGAAATGTTGTATTTATGATGTTAGCTTATTCTTTTGGTAGCCAACCGGTGGCGGTTGTGCTTGATGTATTTATATGGTTGTATCTCCATATGTTTTATGGTTGTTAGTACTTATTATTAGTTAGTACTTATGTTGTTGGTAGCCGCGGTTTTAGTCGCGCTTGGTTTATTGGTGAAAAATGTTTAGCATGCTATATTGCTAGTTAATAATATGTTTGTTCTCCGGCATGTGTTTAGCCGTTGAGTTGTTAGACTAGAGTCTTAGACTTAGTTTAATGTTGGGTTCCGGCCGTAGTTTCGCCGATGACTTGGTTTATATTATGCTTATTATTGAATTGCATAACAGAGAGTTTGTTCTACGTACCCAATGTTGCGGCACGCGAGTCGAATTTTTGGACCGAGAGATTAATCATCTCTTTGGTTGTTTTAGTTTGAGCTTGTTAGCTCGGGCGCCACTGTTTTATTTCATTTGCTTCCGCATGTGTTTTAAGTTTTCGGTGTATCGCCGTTATGGCCCTACCCATTATTTGCTACTTGTGTGTTGTTATTCGCTTTTAGGCGGCACGACCTTGGGATTTCGTCTTGGGATCCGGCCGGGTCGTCACGCTTGGTATCGAGCTATGATTATAAATTTAGCTTTCACCGGGATAGGTTCCTTGGCTTGGGGGTTGGTTTGTGTGATTTGTTATATCTTAACGTCGAGAGTTATAGCATGTTAAGAAGTTTTGAACTAGAATGGGTGTTAGCACTAGTAGAAGTGCCAATGTTGATAAATATGAGGTGGTACTAGTAGTATCCATGATTGAGAATCCACCGGAGAATTGGTGGCAAATGTTATGATATTGTGATTCAATATTTATGGATTCTCATAAAATTAGCTCATTAGAATAAGAGTACTTAGTACCGAATGAGACTAGGAAGATTCCATAAATTGTGAAAGAGTTAAGGATTAAGGATGGGGTATTACAGGTAATTTAATCTATAACAGCTTGCAAATTTTAGAGGGGTGATTATACTCATGAGAAAAGTTAAATATTAAGGTTGATGATGAGGTTAGAGGACGCTTGGTACCTCCTGCCGTAGGCAAATCCGTGGAGTAGTAAGCGGAGTGATGCTTTTACCTAAAATCATAGATGATGAGGTGATAAATTATTGTATAAATTTCGTTTGAGAAATGGGACACCAAGTGTAGGTGTTGGAGCAATATAGACAAGTGTTTAGTTTATGGTGGTGATCACATTAGAATGGATTGCCTTAAATTGAGGATTAATGACTCTAAGAGCACTAATAAGCATTCTAGTGACCCTTAGTGAAATGGTTATAGTCGAGCTCAGGTTTGAGGTTGTATGTGTATGTGGCGGTTGGCCACTGCGAAGTTTTGAGACCTACCTTGAATAGGAGGTAATTCATTATACAGATATTATGGTTGCTATTATCGCTATTATGAGTGCACGTTGTATCGGTAGCTCACATGCATTAATACATACATTGCATTGTGTGTTGAGATTTAATTACTTTTGCTTTCCTCGATTTATGGATATTATTGAGGAGGATGTCCCGATATGGGATTGGTTTATGGTTTTGGGTTGAATCTTGAATTGTCGATAGACAGTCGATTGCAGTAAAGTAATACGGTTATGTAAGCCTATATGGATGGCGATGATTATACATATGTGAATATTGAATCTGTGATAATGCTACTAGTGGTAAATACTAGTGGTGTGTTAAATTTGTATGTTCTATGGAGATATGTGTACAGTAAAATAATTATACTGTTGTGTGATTTTTATGCGAGTAGGATGCACTTGAGTCACTGTAAAACCCTAGTTTATTGCTTGCTTGTTTATTGCATGAGTTCATACATTAATAATCATCATTAGTATGTTAACTAAGCTCACTTATATGTTTAACGTCGATAGCATGATCATTGACGTCGTTTGGGATGCTCGTTTGCACCTTTCCTTCACGAGTTGCTTTGGAACTCGGGTTTGTGTTTTATGTGATAAACACTTGGATAAATGTTAGAAACCATTCTTAACATCATTAACACGCTTTAGATGTTGGTTGAATGCTAGTTGCATCGCCGGTCGGTTGATCGCTAGTTTGATTCGGCTTAACCCTTCTCCGCTTGACCTTTCGGTTGTTGTTCTGGGAGTGTTTTGTCTCGAGTTCTTAGCCATGTTTGATTTAGGTTTGAACATTGATTTGCTTTGGTTATTGTTTAGAGGTGTTTAGGGTTGAATTCTAGACCATTTCGGGCTTTGGAGGACTTGAGGGTGCGAGGGGGAAAGGCCTAGAACTTGCGAGGGGCTAAAATGAAAGATTTGAGGTGGCAGACATGAAGCGCTCGCATGGGTCTCCTACCATGCGACCGCATTGCCTCATTTCCAGATTTCGGGAATTTTCTGCATTGTCAACTTTTGACCCAACCAAACCCCACCCAAACCCAACCTAACCCACCCTAAACCACCCTAGTTCGTCCTACACATCATCTCATGCATGTTTGACAAGTTTTGGATGAATTGGATGCATGTACAACACATGGCAAGGAAAGACCTCCAACATGCACACACATGCATTGGACACCCCACATCAGCCATTGCATGTCCAATACCTCCACTAAACCCACCATATTCAGTCATTCACTTCCAAATTCGTGGCTGAACATTTCTTGAGAGTTATAGAGAGTTCTTGGAGCTTCTTGAGTGATCAACAATGGTGGCCAACTATTGAAGAAGCCATTTCCAAAACCGTTCGGTAGAAGTGAAGAGGAGAGCAAGGAGAACACATACCCAACCTTGCATGGACGTTTTTGTACAACTTGTAGGACTTGTTTAAGGTAAGTTACAACATCTCTTCTTATTTCTTTTAGCCTCATTGACCCTAGGGAAAACAATCTTGCTATATGAGGTCAATGAGAGCACTTAGGACTTTGTAGAGATGCCATGTTCTAGATTATGTTATGTGATGAATTTGGGTTGTATGAACAGATTATAGACCTATTATAAACCATGATTTTAATGTTATGTAGGTGTAGTAATGTATGATATATCATGCTACTTTGTTGTCCAAGTATTGGGAGCATATTGGATGAGATAGTTAGGCTTATAGAGATGCCATGATCTTGTATGTGCTAAATGATGTATTTTGGGTTGTGTAAACAGATTATAATCAGGTTGTAAATCATGATTTTAATGTTATTTAAGTGTGATAAAGTATGCCAAATCATTCCATCTTGTTGTTTAAGCATTGGGAGCATGTTTGGTGAAATAGTTAGGCTAGTAGACATGCTATGTTCACGTATATGCTAGATGTTACATTTTTGATGGTATGATCAGATTATAAACATGTTAGAAACAGGTTGTAAACCATGTTTAAGATGTTATTTATGTGTGATAATGTATGACAAATCACCCTACTTTGTTGTTTAAGCATTGGGAGCATGTTTGATGAAATAGTTAGACTTGTTGAGATGCTATGTTCATGTACATGCTAAATGCTACGTTTTAAGTCGTATGATCAGATTATAAACAGGTTGTAAACCATGTTTAGAATGTTATTTATGTGTGATAATGTATGCTAAATCACCCTACTTTGTTGTTTAAGTGTTGGGTGCATATTTGATGAAATGACAAGAATGTATATGCCTAGTTTGTGACTTTGATTCTATGTTTCCTACTTGATTATTTGATTGGGGTTTTATGGGTTTAATGACCTTAGTAACCTATTTAATTACGTTAGTATGGACATAGGAGAGTATTGAGGCCAATGGCTTCTATACCCTAATTTCGAAAGATTGATTATAACTCAACGGAGTTGACCATTGGGTTAGTATGACACTAGGGAGTAATATGCCTAAGTCCTACGAATTTTGGGGTAATATTAATGGAGGTTAAGCCTCCAAGCATTTTAAAGTGTATGAAGAACACTTGATGATTAGAGTCTTGATTTATCTCTAATGTGATTATGTGCTAGTTGTGAATTAAAAGCATGACTAGATGATTGTAGAGTACTTGCCTACTTATTTGAGCATATGAACATGAATTACGTGTGCTTGAAGTTTGAGTCCAGCTGGAGTCGGTTTGTTGAGTCTTTGGGGCGGGACGATGCATGATCTTCACGAATTGTGAGATTCGTGATTTTGATGGATCGCCGCGCCGGATTGCACACACCCTCTATCGATGGCCACGGTAGGGAAGTAGTTGATCTTAGTTGTAGTATGGAAACATGACTTTGATAACTATCGGAACTCGAGGGAAATGTCTGGGACGCCGATATCCACGAAAGGGATATCGAGGACACATAAGTTTGGCACATGTTTTTGCAGGAGCAACATGCGCGGAAAAAGGGTAACGATATCACCTCCCTTTTGTATGAATTGACTCACGAGTGCTATATGTGAATAATGTGCTACGTGAATATGATATGATATGAAATGATGGTTGATTGAATTAATGAAATGTTATACTTGTTGATAACATGATATTCAAGATTGTTAAGTATGAATGCCTTGACATGATTTTTATGAAATGTATATTATGTCAATTGCATGAATTATTATTGTTGAGCATGATGCCATGACAGGAAGTTATTGTTAGTAACTTGCTAAGTCTTTATGACTTACTCCTATTTGTTTTGATTGTTTTCCCTAGATCCGAGCCGCAAGTGGTTCAAGTGATTGTGAAGTTGCGAAGAAGCTTTTGCGAGGTTGCTACCTTGTTAATTTTAGTACCTTTTCTTTGGCAAGGACGACGGGACATAAAGTTATATAAACTTTATGTGGGGTAGCAAGACTTTGATTGTGTGATATTTGAACTTATGTTTAATTAGTACTTATTGTTTTGAGAGCCGACATATGTTAGTCGTGCCTATGTATTTATGTTGATCATGCTTTTGTTGTTTAACCATGTATTGGTTTGTTTAATATGTTTATTATCCGGCATGTTTTTAGTCAGTAAGCATGCTAGACTAGAGTTCTAGACTTAGTTTAATATTGGGTTCCGGCCGTAGCGCCGATGACTTGATATATAATTGCCATAAATTGTTATATGTGCCTATTGTTGCGTCACATGATTTTATTTTTGGACCAAGAGATTCATTATCTCTAAGGTTGTATTAGTTTGAGCTTGTTAGCTCGGCGCCACCGTTTAAATATTATACGCCCGCATGTGTTAAAGTTTTTACGCATCGCCGTTATGGCCTTACCCACTATTTGCTATTTGTTTATGTTACGTGCCTTTTCTAGGCAAGACGACCCTGGGGTCTCGTATTGGGACTGGTCGGGTCGCCACACACGATTTATACTTACTGGTTCCCGAGATGGATTACGGTTATTACGAGCAAGTATACCGTTAAATCGCGACTAATAGGTGTCGTTGTCGTGAGAGTATTTCGTGTGTGTTTTAACGAATACGAGATTTTGGACTAAGGTAATGAAAGACTTTACGAGTTTTGACGGTTGTAGTACTAGAGTGAATGATACCTCTTTACTCGGAGTTACTACGAAGTATTGTTAGGCGAGTATAGTGAATATACGAACCTTGTTATTTGTTAGAGTTGTCCTTGTCTAGAAAATTATCACGAGGGAATTCTTATGCGTACTTCTTCTCGGTTTTGTGATATAAACATGTATGAATAGTTTCGAAATCTCATGCGCTATATTAGCTGTTTGATTAACCGATATGCATGGTTATGAGTTACACGAGTTTTATGCATTACATGACTCGTGGGAATTACATGGAGTATATGAGATGATGTATGATGATACTTGGTTATTTTATATCGTACTTGCATGACATAAGTGTGTACATGCGACACTACTAATGATAAAAATTTTATCATTTCGTTGATGATTAAATTATGAGTGAAATATATTTGTGATTATGAAGTATGAACATGCTTCTATGCATTAGTAAGCAATGTAAGTTGTTTGAAGTATAGCATGATAAAATCTTGATTCTCATGCCTTGTGAATATACCATGATTACACTGTTGCATGATTATGTGAGACTGTAGCAAAAGGATGCTTAAGATTTTCTCATAGCCCTTCGCATCCTTGCAACGAAAGCTTTTGAAATCCAATTTAGCCGGTACCCTAAATTGGTGATCAAAAGAGGTTCGTTGGTGGACTAGGATTGGTAGTAAGCAGGTTAGAAATTGACTAAACCTCTTACCAGAAGAAAAGAAAAAATGAATGGAATAAATTTTCACATGATGCTATTATGTGCATTATCTATGATTTGGAAGTTGCGAGCATGACTTGCATGATCCTGAATGTTAACTTACTTGTTTTAGAAGTGTGTTGTGGAACACTCTTCCTTAAATTGTGAATTGCTCTATCGGCCATTTTTACATCTCATGATTTAGAATTCTTGTATTTATATTCCATGTTGTAGCTCCGAAGCAAATAGTTTCAGGAGACTTATATTTATAAAGTCCTTGGATACGCTTCAATGATATATTTGGAATTCACATGCTTAATTAATTAGATATGGAAACTGTGAGTGCTATGTGACTCAAGTATGAGTCGAGATATTTTCAACCTAAAGTGCTTGGTATTATGGTTATTGAAAATTTTTGGACTTGTGATGTGGGATTTCTGGTAGTTTGATTTTTGCCTACTTGGTTGATTTTTAAGATAGTAGACTCGGAGACTGAGTCTAGGTTTATGGTTTGAGTGGAAATGGGAACATGTTACGATGGATTTTGTTTCGGGATTTCCGCGTACCCGTAGAGGTTTTTGATGACGTTTGAGTTGTTGTTGATCGACTCACGAAGTCGGCTCATTTCATTCCGATTGCGATGACATATTCATTGAGTTAGTTAGCGGCATTGTGTGTGCAGGATATTGATAGATTGCACGGGGTTCCAGTTAGTAGTGTTACAGACTGGGATCCGAGGTTTACATTGAGGTTTTGGCAGGTTTTACAAGAAGCTATGAGGACCAGGTTGAACTTTAGCACAGCCTTTCACCCTCAGACAGACGGTCAGTCCGAGAGAACAATTAAGATACTTGAGGATATGTTACGGGTTTGTACGATTGAATTTAAAGGGAGTTGGAATACACACCTTCCTTTGGCGGAGTTTGCGTACAACAATAGTTACCAATCGAGCATCGGGATGGCACCGTACGAGAAGTGTAGATCTCCTAATTGTTGGAGAAGCAATATGATGGGGTTCAGAGATTGTGCAGCGGTCAGTTGAGAGTGTGAAATTAACTCGGAATAGATTGCTCACCGCTCAAAGTCGACAGAAAAGTTATACGGATAATAGAAGGAGAGATTTGGAATTTCAGGTTGGAGACCTTGTGTTTCTTAAGGTATCGCCTAGAAGGGGTACCAAAAGATTTGACTTACAGGGTGGCTTTACCGCCGTCTTTGTCAGAGATTCATAATGTGTATCTTGTGTCTATGCTACGGAAATATCTTAAGGATGATTCCCATGTTCTTGAGTATGAGGAGATTACTTTTCAGCCGGATTTGTCTTATGTTGAGCAGCCGGTGAAGATACTTGACACTATAGAGCAAGTTTTGAGGAGCAAGAAAATTCCGTTGGTGAAAGTTCCTTGGAAGAATCACGAGATCGAGGAAGCAACTTGGGAGACCGAGTTGGAGATGCGAGAGAAATATCCTCATTTGTTTGATGACTACGGTAAGAATTTAGGGGCTAAATTCCTTAAAGTAGGGGAGAATGTAAAACCCTGAAATGTTGCTTGCATGTGTTATGCATGGATTCATACACTTATTATCATCATAAACATGTTCATTTAGCTCCCGTATATGTTTAGAGTCAATAGCATGATCGTTGACGTCGTTTGAGATGCACGTATGCATTTTTCTTTCACGAGATGCTTTGAATCTCGGGTTTATGTTTTATGTTGTAACTTCATGGTTATTTGTTAGAAGGCATTCAAAACATCATTTACATGCCTTGGATGTTTGTTAGATGCTAGTTGCATCGTCGGTTTGGTTGCTAGTTTGATTCTAGCGAAAACCCTTTTCAGTTTGACTTTTCCGGTCGTCGTTCGGGCGAGTTCTGCCTGAGTTCTTGGCCATGTTTTGATGAGGTTTGAGACTTGATTCCTTTGGTTAATGTTTGGAGGTCATTAAGGTTGAATTGTAGACCATTTTTGGTTTGGAAGGACTCGAGATTGCACGCGGGAGAGTCCGGGACCGAGCAAGGAAAGCAGAAAACCTAGAATGCTGAAAAATTGGGTGATGCGGTCGCATCACCATATCTCCAAGCGACCGCAAGGGTCCAATTCCAGAAAGTCGGGATTTTTGCCTCTTTTCTATTCTGTCCGAATTTTTGACCAATTAAACCTAATCTAAACCCATCCTAACCCCACTTAATTACCCTAACACTAATCCTAAACATCTATTAAGAGATTAGGAGCTAATTAGTGGCTTGATTAGAGTAACTAATCCTCCATATAAAACCCAAACTGCCGCACTTTTCTTTCATTCGGCCAAGGCAGAAAATTCAACTTCCCCTTTTCTCTTCTGCGAACTCAACAGGGAGCTTGAGAGAGGGCTTGAGGGTGTTGATTCAAGGGTTTCAAAGGGACCAAGCTTGGAAGCCATAGCTGGGTCTTCATCTTCCCCATTCTACCTACAAGTTTGAAGAAAGAGTTGAGGAGAGACTCCATTGTTAGGGCACGAAAATTCTGGTTTTAGGGCTGAGCTTTTGGTAAGTTTCTACCTCTCTTCTTCTTCTTTTTGGGCTCCATTGACCCTAGGGAAACAACCATTTATGCTATGTGAGGTCAATGGATGCCATTGTTAGGGTTTGTAGAAATTCATGAACCCTAGGTTTCAAATTATTGTTAGAGATGGGTGAACCTATGTGAGACTTGATTTTTATGGAATTCATATGCCAATTAGTCTATTAAACTTTGCTATATGAATTGTTCATATGTATTGAGCTTGAATGACAAAGATACTTGGAAGGGGATTTTCCCCAAATTGTGTTTGGGCTTGTTAAGCATGATGGTAAGCCTAATTATTGTGTTATACATGTTTAGTGGAGTCTATTGAACTTAGTTGTGTTGATTATCCATGACTATTGATGTGGATTTGGTTGAGATACTTGGAGGGTGCTTTGCCCTAATTTTGTTCTAGCTTGCAAATAGATGATGTGAGCTTGATTACCATGTTTTATATGCTTAATAGAGTATATTAAACTTTGCTATATGAATCGGTTATGTGTATTGAGCTTAAATGACAAAGATGCTTGGAAGGGGATTTTCCCCAAATTGTGATTTGGCTTGTTAAACATGGTTGTAAGCCTAGTTATTGAATTATACATGTTTAAGAGAGTATATTAAACCATGTTGTATAATTTAATCATGATTTGAAGATTATGATTGGTATGGTGACTTGAATGAATTTATGCACAAGATGGCCAATTTATTCTAAGTTGCATTGTTAAGTAAATTGTGGGGTTTATGATAGTTTATTGGATATTGGGATTGTGGTTTTGGCGACAGTTATGAACTTATGGGGATGATGAAGCCTAAGCTTCTATTCCTTGAATTTTCGGAAAACTTAGATTGAACTCAACGGAGTTAACCTTTGGGTTAGAATGAATCCTAGGAACTATAATTTTAAGTCCTACGGAATCTTGGGTAGAATTCATGGAGGTCGAGCCTCCAAGAAGTTTTGAAGTGTGTGAAGCACACTTGATTATGAGAACTTATAGGATTCTCGGTTGTGATGTTTATGCTAGTTGTGGATGAAATTGCATGACTAGTTTGATAGTAGAGTGTTTACCTACTTGTTTTGAGCATATGAGTATATATTACTTGTGCTTGGGTTTTGAGTCCATGGAGTCGGTTTGGTTGAGTTTTGGTGGACGATACATCGCCTTCACGAATTGTGAGATTCGTGATCGCGATGGATCGCCGTGTCCGGGTTTGCACACACCCTCCATCGATGGCCACTTGGGAAGTAGTTTATCTTAGTTGTAGTAATACACATGACTTTGATAACTATGGAACTCGAGGAGGCTGCTCGGGACGTCGATATCTACGAGAGGGATATCGAGGGCACATAAAGGTTTTGCACGCAGCTGTTTTTGCAGGAGCGACACGCGAGGAATTGGTAATGGTATCATATCCCTTATACATGAATTGTTTCACAAGTGCTTAAGTGAATAACGTGCTTGGTGAATGGATATGATATGATTTTG
>CM028382.1:47823186-47895333 GCA_013146195.2 Codonopsis lanceolata | reverse complement strand
TATTAGTCTGCCTTCCTATCCTTCTGAAAGGAAGTCTTGTTGTTGTTGTTGTTGTTTATGAGTGTTTTGGCAAGAAAGGGGCAAGGCAGGAGGGGCAGACTTGGAGGAGAGAGAATGGAGAGGATGTTTTGGTGTGAAGAAATGAGAGGGCTGGGGCCTCTATTTATAGGCTGAGAAGTGGCCAAGCAACCGGCAGAGGAAGTGATTGACCTCAGGAAACGTAGACATTTGTAGTAGCTGGAGCAGGAGCTTGGAGAAGCCAAAATACAATACGTGGTGTTGCACATGCGAATTAGGTGTAGCAATCGAATTGGGTACGACACTCGTGTGTTGGTGTCGCACCCCAACTTGATTTTTGTAATATTTTTCATTTCCTTCTGCCCTTCTTTTTTCGTACTTTCGAGCCCCTTTGAGCTCGACGTTTTGGCCCCCAAAAACGCTTTTAAAAGTAATTTTAATCCATTTTTAATTTGTAACAATATTTTATAGGACATTATAAATTAGGGGTACGAATTTGGGGTGTCTACACATGTAGAAAGCAAAACTCAATGCTAGAGAGAGATCTAGAGAGGGTGGTAAGGAAGTTGTCATCCATGTTTCCTCATTTTTGTAGTTAGAAGATGGATGTCGGGCTCTATCACGCAGTGAGATTGAACATGAGCAATTGAACTGGTATGAACTATGGAGTCAAAGATCATCTAAATTGGAGCAACCGATGCATCTTATCTTGGTACGATTGAATGAATGGCTTCATGTACAAGTTGAAGTTAGTATCCATGAATTAAACAAGATAAGATATTTAATGAGCAATTGATGGTGGATTGGTTCTAAGAATTGAATTAGTCAAGCCATGACATTTCACATTTCACAACTATGTTGAAAAATGAAATCATCCCACCTACTCCACTAACCACAAACTCCTTATCACCGCCAATAAACTAAACCGTATATCCAAAACTCAAATGGCTACAAATCTTTTTGAGTTCACTCAATCACACCAACCAAAGCCATGGATGGAGAAGATGATATGTGTGTGAGAGAAAGAGAGAGAGAGAGAAGAGAGAAAGCACAAAAATGGAAAAAAGACATTTAATTAGGAGAGAAAAAGACATTTAATGAGGAGAGATGGAAAGAAAGGCACCGTGTTTCTCTCTTCTTGTATTGTGATGTCCAACTTTTGCATTGCGATGCCCAAAATTTGAATTGTGATGCCCAATTTTGGGCGGGCTTGGTACATGTCTTTTATTCATTAAGGGTATTTGACATTTTACCCCAAAGTGTACTTTACCGGTTTTACTTGAAAACCCCAACCAAATTTTGTTCTCCCAAAAACACCTTCCGTCCAAAGTCGCTAGTTTTTGGACAGAAGGGTGATCGACTTCGACGTGGTTTACGTGGCATGGGCGAGTCCGCCCATGTCATTTTACCGCCAAAACCAATTTCATTTTACACCTCGTCCTATTTTTAAATTTCAAAACCAACCTTTTTATCGATTTTATTTTCAAATTTTATTGCAAAAAAAACCTCGACAATTTTTAAAACTTTGTAATGAACCCCGGCGCTTGAATATATATACATATATATATATACATATATATATATATATATATATATATATATATATATATATATATATATATATATATACATACATATATATATATATATATATATATATATATATATATATATATACATACATATATATATATATATATATATATATTTATATATTAAATTTATATATTAAAGGATGGAACCAAGGAAACCTTCCCGGCACAACAACGGCCCCACTTAGGTAAGCGCTAGTAAGCAAAACCCCGAAACATATATCCCCGAGGTAATGTGAGTTCGCCGGATTCGAGTGAGACAAAACCCGTGGTTTCCCACACCTTCTGCCTCAATCCAGCTTCCAACGAGCCCGGCCTCGGCCACCGTGAGTAACTTCCAAAGACCTCGACCTCGGCGACAATAGCCCCTCACCTTGAGACCGCCACCCTGTTAGATCAATCATCATCACCCGACTCGAAAGAAGCTTCCCTATGCCCAATAAGACCGCTACACGCAACCACCAACCCCCTGACAAACGCTCAGCCCACTTATTGCTGACAAAGACCATCAGTGCATTTAATATCCGCCGCAATATGTTCCCTAATGAGCAGCCGCCACGTCGACAGGAAGATCAGGTATAAATAGAGGACACACATTTATTGTAAAGTTAAGTTATTTCTGAGATATCCAAACTCCCTTATCACAACCTCTTATCAAACAAATATTACGACACATTTATTACCCATTTTCCACCGGACATCTTACTCTCAAACCAGAGGGTTCTAGTCGGGCTGCCCCGACTCCTTAACGGTGTTTATTGTTTACTTTGTGCAGGTTACCAGGAAGATGAACGTGTGGACCCCACCGCATCCTTGCCTCAAACGTGGACTACAAGACAAGGTCACCACCAAAATAGCGTGATCAGTTTGGTTCCGTTGCCGGGAAACGACTTTCTCAGTCACAGTGTCCATAAACGAGAAAGGATGGTGAAATCAAAAAGGCAAGACTCCAAAAATGTCACCCCCGCTGCATCCACCCGCCCAGAAAAAGAACCAGCCGAGCACAACGAGGGAAGAGATACGAGGGGACGCGAGGGGCCCTGATCTTTCAACGAGACAGGACTCCGGCGCCTCGGTACCCGAAGTGTCGGCAAGGGCCAAACGAAGACTCGCGCTGGCCAAACGGCTCTCTAACAACAAGAATAGAGAGGTCGACGCCGACCCCCGAGACGGACGATTCACTGAAGTCGAGTCTTCCAGAGCCAATGAGGAGGAACGACCTCAAGTTAAAACGAATAAACCTACGGCTCAGAACGATAGACCAGAATACCGTATTGGGAACACCAAAACCCCCTCAGACACAAAGATACAGTGAAGCCGAGACCAAAATGCACGAACTATTTAAATAGCTCGGGTCCCGTAACCCGAGCCCATAATCAACGTGCAAAGCACCCCAAGCTCCAACTCAATCCGCAAAGGGTGGGAGCTACGAAACCCAAGAGAGCGAAATTTACCACCAATGTCAAATCAAGGCTCTAAGAAAAGGATGGCCGGCGGGGTCCAGACTAGCGTTAATTCTCGCTAAGGTTTCCCTCGATGCCGAGAACCGTCCGGCCACAAGGAGGAAGGTGAGTCCCAACCCTATGCCTAGTCCTCAACCAACAAAGCTCTCTCCGATCCCGACACCCGCCTCGCCAACTCAAAAAGAGGCTCGCCTCGAGGTCCCCAATAAGAAACACGGCCGAGGAAGAGGTCGACGCCTCAAGCTGCACAAGGGAGCCAACGGCATCCCCACAAGCCGTAGGCTCCGGCGACAAGGCGATGCACTCAATGACGGATGCCGAGATAAGGGCATGGATGGAGAAACTAGAAGCTCGATAGAGCACGGAACTAACACTGCCGCCAAGAAAATAGGAGGGTCGCCATAAAAACAGATAAGAGAAGTGGAGGTGCCCTCCAAAGTGAAGATTCCATACCGAAGACTACACCGATAGCACAACATCCCAGAATCATGTGTCAGAGTTCGAATTAAAAATGATCATAGTGACCAGACTCGACGATATATGGTGCTTTGCATTTGCGGGAACCCTGAAAAAGCAGGTCCAACAGTGGTACAACGGTTAGCCCATGACTCTCAACTGGGATGACTTCGTGGGGCCTTTCTAAAGTTCGCCTTGGTGTGCCCTCCCGAAAAGTGAGATGCACTGCAGGCAAGGAAACAAGGAAGTGGAGAGACAAGCGTTCCTCATACATGACCCACTTCAAAGAGATCCCTCGACCAAATCCCCGATATTCCCCGACACCTCCGTAGGAATGCTTCTGGAGCAGGCCTATCATGAGGGAACTACCGAACCGAGCTCCTCATGAGACCAAGGGACACGATCGGCGAGATGTTCCTAATCCCCAAAGGGTGGCTCTCACTGACGGCGAGCAAACCTCCATCAGTAGCAAGCTCGGAAAGCGCCACATCCCTCCGTGCACTCGGCTAGTGTTGCCGACTGCATTCTCGCCACCGACAAAAACTACAAGGGAGAAAAACAGGGGATGGCTCGGCAAGATGAGGCCCACCCGGCAAAAAGGAGCAAGGAGGAAAGGGGTGCCAAATTCACTGGTGAAATTAAGGGCCCAAGACGAGACAACGAGTTGGAGGACTTCACCCCCTTCAATGCATCGAGGGAGCACATCATGGATGTCTTCTTGACAGAACAAAATACGGCCCCCTTCCCCATGAAGTCACCCTCGATACCCGAAACCCCGTAAAAAGATGCAACTCTACAACGACGCCATCGCCACGCATAAGAATGCAAAAGAGCGATACATAGAGCGATACATAGGGTTATAAACGAGGGAGACGGAGGTTCGTGGCAAGAGAGGCCATCGTGCCCCGACCGGGGATCCGGGCGATTAACATACCGACATCGGGCTGGTGAACACCATTTGAGAAGAGACTCAAAGTATCACGCAGTTGAAAAATGCAATCAACTGTTTGAACAACTCGCGACAATGGATGAGGGAATGGTCAAGCATGAGATGAGTTTTAGAGACGCCGAGCTGGCCGTTAACACGTATACTCGGCAACCCGTTGACCCTACAAGTTGGTATACACAACAGCCTCGTCAAACGAGTCTTGATAGATACAGGCGCGGGAAGGGATGTGATGTACTACAAATGCTTTCTGGCATTAGGGCTCGGCGATGCCCACCTTACTCAAGCCGAATCGAACTGGAAGGGTTCACGGGCCACAAGGTAACGACAAAGGGAACCATGGCCCTCAAAGTCGACCTCGGAGAAGGGGATACCGCCAGAAGCGAGGAAATCACTTTCCTAGTCCTCGATCTCCCCTCCCCGTATAATGCCATCCTTGGGGCACTGTCTCAGGCCAAATTCTGAATGGTCGCATCAATGGCCCATCAGAGGGTCAAGTACATGACCTCATACGGGGTAGGAGTCCTAAAAAATGACGCTCGCACTACCCTGGAGTACCTCATAAATGAGAGGAAAAAGGTAGAGAAGAGACTGAAAAGGCCAGAGGGGGCCGAGGGAAAAGAGGATGAGCAAGCGACCAAATGAGCCCGAGGGCTCGACGGAGAAAGCTCTACTCCATAGCAATCAAAGCAGGCTGAGGAAGCTAGCCCGCCTCAGGGAGAAGGGACGTCGAGCGAAGAGACCGAAAGGATTGAGATCGACAGCCTCAACGTACGAGATCATCTAGTCTTACAGCCCATGGAGGACGTAGAGGACGTCATCATAAACTTCAACTACACTGATCAGAAAATCAAGGTGGGAATGGAAATAGCGGGTGAAGAAAGAAGAGCTATCATCGAGTTCTTGAGAAACAACACGGACGTCTTCGCATGGAGGGCCGAGGATATGGAGGGCATTGTCGAAGAAGTAGCAGTTCACCGACTGAGCATTGATCCGACATTTGTACCCATCCAATAAAAACCGAGGTATTTCTCTCCTGAAAAACAAGATACAGTTAAAGAGGAAATAGCCAAGCTGATCCGGGCCGAGATCATAGAATTTAATTTATCAACAGCATTACAATCTAGAGAAGCTACCAATTCTAGCCAACAAACGCACATGTAGGTTCATTTAAGCTAGATTACATATTTCCGTAGTATAGTACGAAAATATGGTTCTAATCAACTATACTATTTACCACAAATATTAGAACAATTAAACAATTACGGATTTAACGTTCTAAATGGCAATATGTTATCTTGACAATTGAACAAAGGGCTCGTTTTGCGCAATTAGCCAAAACAACAATAAGCAATTGCTATAAGCGCAAAAAATATATAAATAGTAGAGAAAATAGAAGAAAAAGATAAAATCAATTAGATCTCACAAGTCATAATGAACCAATACTTCAATTTTCCTTTGGCCGGAAAAAGCCTTTAGCACTCCATGAACAAAGTTGCTTGAAATTTCAGAAGGGAAGAAAGTATGAGATTAAGAAGATTCGCCTCTATTTTTAGAAAGGAAGAGACCAAGATTATATAGGAGTCTCCAAGGTCTCCTCATAAAATCCCACTAACTTTGAGTAAATACCCCACTAATTTTGAGTAAATACTTCCCCTTATCCCTCAAATGGTCTAGGTTCATCATCTTTACTTAAAACTACATTAAAAATTAAGAAAAACTATTTTTGAATTAAATGGGCGTCACTTGGTTGAGATTCCGCAACGGTTCGTAGCGTGCCCACGTCTTAGCTTGAGATTGCAATTCTGGATCCGCAATTTGATAAGTTGTGCTCACGCTTGACCCCAGATTTCCTTAGCTTCAATTGATCACACATAAAGTCTTGCCTTTAAGTCCATTTAAGCCATTTGTCACAAAACTCCTACAAGAGCAATAATTCCATTAAAATTCAAATAATTGGCAATAATAAATGTCATAAACATGGGGAAATAATTACAATAAATATGTTTATATGTAACTTATCAAATCCCCCCACACTTAGACAATGATTGCCCTCAAGCATTCAATAGCTCATGCAATTATTTCACCCTCAAATTCACCTTGCCTTCCCCTTTTGCTAATTCAAAATATTTTCCACACAACAAAAACATGATTTTAAGATTAATTGCAATTCCCAAACCAAAACCAATGAGCAACCATTAGCAACAATTAATTTGAAGGGAAAACACATAGGACCCAACAACCTCACATAAAATTCACTCATTACACTCAAAAGTGTATAGAGTATATGTATGAATGACCTCTCAAGTCAATGCATGGAAGATTTTTAACCATAAGCTTGCAAATATATCATGTCCCAACTACCAATGAATGAATCAAGATGCACAAAAATCGAGGGTCAAAACGGGTTGAAATGGGGCTAGGGCAAGGTGTGGTAAAAGGAATTTTAGGCTAATGGAATCGAAGCAATTATACAAACCCTTCTAATCACAAATCTATATATCAACATCAAAAAGACTGCTCAAATATCAAGATATGCATCTTCAAAAATTTGCGATTCTCTTTTTTGTTGGTCTCATCATTTTTTTTCTTGCTTTTCCTTCTTCTTTTTTTTTCTCTCTCTCTCTCTTTTTTTCTTTTTTGATTTTTTCGCAATAAGAGAAAAGAGTACTATGGAGCAGAGACCTTGGATGCATAAATATTTCAACAACTTGCAATCTATCTCAAACAAAACCAAAAGTGAGCAAGAACGAGCTTATACAATTCTTCAATTCAAGGTTCAAAAGAGAAGGAAGAAATCAACAACAAAAAAGGGGTATCATGGCTTGTATTGTGGTGTTAAATCAAACAAAAGGCTTAAGGCTCAAAGTGGCTCACTAGGGGTTAAATGTAGGGTAGGCTTCAAAGAAAGGTCAAAATGTCAAGAAAAATAATATTTTATCCTAAACACCCTCATTTTGATTCCATGCATCCATTTCATCAAGGAGTTGACGTAGACATTGAATAACAATGCAAGTTCTAGAAAAATCAACAATGCAAGACAACACACAATCAAGAAAACGAAGCATAATACGTAATGTATGCTCATGGCTCAAATCTCACCAAAAGAGGGTTATGTGTGTAGATCCTATGTATCTTCCACCAATCAATCATCACAAATAACTACTCAAGGTATGGAATTAGGAATGCAACAATCATTTTCACACACAAAATCACCAAGTTCATTGATAAGCATCGGGAAAAGCATGGATTCAAAGAGGAGAAACAATGAACATGAAATAAATGCTTCTTTTTTTTTTCAAAGACACCGTGTGTGAACCAGAAAAAGCAAAAGACCACCATCTCAATAAATTAACCCAAAATCCCCCACACTTAGACTAAGCATTGTCCTCAATGATAAAAATAGACGCTCAAATGAAAAGATGATAGAATAACATAAGTAAGAAACTCCCTTATAATGTCAAGCAAATAAAAATAGTTTGTGAGAGGTGTGGTGGTGTGGAGCACTTTGGATCTAAGAAAATGCAGCAACGACCCACGAAACCTTTTTGACTCCAAAAATCTGCAACTCTCTTTCAATAAGGCATGGGCACGACACTTTCCAAGCCTTGTAGCAAATAAAACAAAATCTCGACGCACCCATGCTCCATTTGAAACTTCCTGCATATTTTTTTTTCAAACTCCAAGAAATCACTAAAATAAAAACCAAACATAAACAAAAAAAAAAACTAAATTAAACTTGGGTTGCCTCCCAAAAGCGCTTCTTTTTAACGTCTTTGGCTAGACGTTACTTCACCTCAAACGTACTAAATCAGACAATCCAAACCAATCATTGCCAAATTTCTTTCTTTACCACCTCCATCATAGGTGGTCACCTTAAACTCCAACTTGGGTGGGTTTTCTTGTGATTTTTCAGAAGGAAAGCTCTTGTCAAGCACAAATTTCACTTTATCATCATCACTTAATTCAAACATTTTTTGAGCCAAGGATTCAACAATATCTATAGCAAAAACAAAAGGCACATCATTTGGACATCTCATGGAATCATAAATATTAAACTTAATAACTTCACCATCAAATTCCATTGTGAGTGTACCATCATGCACATCAATTTTTTTCATAGATGTTCTTAAGAATGGTCTACCTAGCGAAATCATTGGTTGAGATGAATTATCTTCCTCCATATGAAGCACATAAAAATCAGCAGGAAAAACCAATTCATTTACTTGAACCAACACATCCTCCAAAACTCCTTGAGGGTAAATATTAGATCTATCGGCAAGTTGAATTATCACGCCTTTTTTTAAAGGTCCAACATTAAAAGATTTGTAAATAGACAAAGGCATGACATTTATCGAAGCACCTAGATCTAACATTGCCCTTTCAATTCTAACATTACCAATTTTGCAAGGGATAGTAAACATACCGGGGTCCTTGCATTTAGGAGGTAATCTTTTTTGGAGGACAGTTGAAACATTTTCACCCATACTTACAAATTCATTACCTTTCAATTTCCTTTTGTTGGTGCACAACTCCTTGAGAAATTTGGCATAACGAGGTACCTGTTTGATTGCATCAAGTAAAGGGATGTTTACCTCAACCTTGCGGAAGGTGTCAAAAATCTCTTTTTCTTCCTCGTCCTTCTTTGATTTGGACAATCTAAAAGGAAAAGGAGGAACTGGTGCAAAAACTTTTGATTGCTCTTCTTGGGATTCCATTGCTTGATTGGGATGTGATTGAGGAGCCATGACTTCTTTCTCTATTTCTTCTTCGGGGATCCATTTCCGAGTTGATTTTAGGGGGTCATTCAACTCAGTTCCACTTCTCAAGGTAATAGCATTGACATTTTGTTTCGGGTTGACCACTATTTGTGATGGCAGTTTACCTTGAGATTGAAGATGATTCATATGATCCTCCAACTTCTTGATGCTTGCCCTCGTTTCTTGTTGAAATTGTTGTGTGTTGACTGCAAGTGATTTAACAATTTCTTTAAGAGACATGCTTGAACTTGAGGAGGGTTGTTGTGGTGGGGCAATCTATCTCGGTTGGTAGTTTGCAAATTGAGGCCTTGGTGCATAGCTAAGGTTGGGATGATCTCTCCACCCCGAGTTGTAGGTGTTTAAGAATGGATCATACTTTCTTTGTGGTGGGCCAAGAAAACCTTCAATTGCATTAGCGTGCCCTTGAGTCTTATCTTGAAGTGCAGGGCACATATCAGTTAGATGCCCAAAGTTCGCACAAATCCCGTAAGCCTTAACTTGATGAGAATTTCCTACAACCATTTTTTGAACAAGAGAAGTCAAGCTAGCAATTTGATTTTCAAGAGAAGATATATTTACCTCATTCACTTTTCTTTGGGGTGTATCTTGTCTAGAACCAAATTGTTGCGAATTGGCTGCCATGGTTGTAATCAAATTTCTAGCTTCGGCTGGAGTTTTGTTCACTATAGCACCTCCACTTGCCGCATCCATCATCAGTCATTCTATAGGTAGCAAACCCTCATAAAAATATTGGATGAGAAGTTGGTCGGAAACTCCATGTTGTGGGCAACTTGCACAAAGTTGTTTGAATCTCTCCCAATATTCATGAAGAGTTTCGGTATCTCGTTGCTTAATTCCACAAATCTCCCTTCTAATACTTGCAGCTCTTGAAGCAGGGAAATATTTGTCAAGGAACAGCCTCAACATACCATTCCATGTAGTGATGGACCCGGGAGGTAAGTAGAAAAGCCAATCCTTTGCACCATCCATGAGTGAGAATGGAAAAGCACGTAATTTGATTTTCTCTTCTGTGACTCCTTGGGGCTTTAGACTTGAACATACCACATGGAATTCCTTCAAGTGTTTATGGGGGTCTTCATTCTCAAGGCCACGGAATTTAGGAAGTAGGTGAATTAATCCCGACTTCAACTCGAAATTTGCTTCAATCGCCGGATATTGAATACACAATGGTTGTTGATCAATATCTGGAGCGGCTAATTCCCTCAAAGTTCTAGCCGGGTTGGCGGTTGCTGCCATGTCTTGCTCTTCCTCGGATTCGCTAGAGGAATCAGCCAAGTCAAATGCTAAGTTCAATCCCAGAGATGATGATGAAGCTTCTTGTGCATTTCGATGTTTAGCTTCCTTCCTAAGTCGTCTCGCGATTCTCTCGATCTCGGGATCGTACAAAAGTGGTTCTCTTGTACGAAAAAGAATGGGGCATCAAAACAAGTCAAATAGAATACCAATCCCCGGCAACGGCGCCAAAAACTGGTGGTTATCGAAACCAACAATAATAATTCTTGCTTCTCAAAATAATGAATTTGTAGTAGTGGTAAGCAAGGTCGTATCCACTGAGATTGGTTAGACTTAAATTTGATATAGACTTTTGTAACCAAAAATAAAAAATAAAAATAGGGGGGGTTTGAGATTTTTTTTGTGAGAAAATTTAAATAAACTAAAAATTACTAGCAAACAATTAAGTGAAAGTGATTCAGTATGATGAAATATCCAACCAAAGGAACAATCTCAATATTGATTCTTGGACTTGATCATAGATGCAAAGATTAATTTCTCCGTTCTCTACTAAACTGGTTATGGTTATTGGTACGACCTAACAACCTGCCTCTCCTTACTTTTTCAATAATCAGGAAACGTTCTCTAATTATTTCTCTAGCCAATAAACAATTCTAGATACAATCATAAAATTTAATTTGTCAACAGCATTACAATCTAGAGAAGCTACCAATTATAGCCAACAAACGCACATGTAGGTTCATTTAAGCTAGATTACATATTTCCATAGTATAGAACGAAAATATGGTTCTAATCAACTATACTATTTACCACAAATATTAGAACAATTAAACAATTACGGATTTAACGTTCTAAATGGCAATATGTTATCTTGACAATTGAACAAAGGGCCCGTTTTGCGCAATCAGCCAAAACAACAATAAGCAATTGCTATAAGCACAAAAAATATATAAATAGTAGAGAAAATAGAAGAAAAAGATAAAATCAATTAGATCTCACAAGTCATAATGAACCAATACTTCAATTTTCCTTTGGCCGGAAAAAGCCTTTAGCACTCCATGAACAAAGTTGCTTGAAATTTCAGAAGGGAAGAAAGTATGAGATTAAGAAGATTCGCCTCTATTTTTAGAAAGGAAGAGACCAAGATTATATAGGAGTCTCCAAGGTCTCCTCATAAAAACCCACTAACTTTGAGTAAATACCCCACTAATTTTGAGTAAATACTTCCCCTTATCCCTCAAATGGTCTAGGTTCATCATCTCTACTTAAAACTACATTAAAAAAAATTAAGAAAAACTATTTTTTGAATTAAATGGGGCGTCACTTGGTTGAGATTCCCGCAACGGTTCGTAGCGTGCCCACGTCTTAGCTTGAGATTGCAATTCTAGATCCGTAATTTGATAAGTTGTGCTCACGCTTGACTCCAGATTTCCTTAGCTTCAATTGAACACACATAAAGTCTTGCCTTTAAGTCCATTTAAGCCATTTGTCACAAAACTCCTACAAGAGCAATAATTCCATTAAAATTCAAATAATTGGCAATAATAAATGTCATAAACATGGGGAAATAATTACAATAAATATGTTTTTATGTAACTTATCAAAAACTAAGGAGACGAGCCACATCGACGACCTCAGAGAAACTTTTACAAACCTCAGAAAGAACAAGATCAAACTCAATCCCGTCAAATGCGCCTTCGGCGTAACGACAGGAAAATTTCTGGGTACATTGTGAACGAGCGTGGAATAGAAGCAAATCCCAAAAAAAATTAAAGCTTTGGCCGAGATGAAAGTCCCCATATGTATCAAACAAGTGAAACAACTGAACGGGAGAATAGTGGCCCTGGGAAGATTCATCTCGAAGTCTGCCGAAAAAAGCCTCCCCATCTTCAAAATCTTAAAAGGGGCGAAAAAGTTCGCATGAGACAAAGAGTGCGACCTCGCCTTCGACGAGCTCAAAGAATACCTCGGTAGCCTACCCTTGCTCAGTTGCCCCGTACCTGGAGAAAGACTTTACGTCTACCTCTCGGTAACGGACACAGCCATAGCATCCGTCCTCTTGCGAGAAGAAGGGGGGCTCCAAAGACCAATCTATTACGTGTCCCATGCACTAACCAGGTAGAAACGAGGTACATGCTGATAGAAAAGGTGATACTCGCGTTAATGATAACGGCGAGAAAGTTAAAACCATACTTCAAGGCCCATGAGATCGGGGTATATACCCACTTGCCCCTGCCAAGGATCCTGCATAGGCCTGACGTCGTGATGAGCTCAAGTTTCCACGAATTTTCCCGGGAATTTTCTTTTATTTTGTGCTATTTTTGAATTAATTATGCTTTGGAAATATTATTATTTGTGTTTTTGTGCTTAATGTAGGTTTCCAAGCATAATCGAGCTTTTATACGGTGTTTAGCACGAAGTTTGAGGCAATTCCGGGCTTAAAAGTTGTTTTGGAAATTATTTGGACAAAGTTCGTTAAGCCCGTCAAGAGATCCAAGGCAAAATCAGCTTAACAGAGGCTAACGGAGGCTGAAAATATTAACTGAGGACCAAATTGATAACTGGAAGGAACTTGGCGGCGCAAAATTCGGAAGACTTAGGGGTACCGGAGCAATTACAGAAAGTCAAGGGAGCCGGCGCAATTAGCTGAAACTCGCTTCTTGAGTTGTCGAAGCCTAGCGGTGCCAAGTGTCGAAATCTGCCGCCTCCTCTCCACTGAGCGAACCCGCCTCCTCTTCCCTGGATCCGGGTCAGCCCACGTCCCTCCAGCCCACCTGCCCGCCCATTTCACCCATTCCTTCTCACTGTCTCACCCATTCCAGCCTGGAGCGACCCGCGAATTCTCCCTTGGGCTGCCCCAGCCCCAGCCGCGACCTAGCCTGCTTCTTCTTCCCATTTTTGCCCCTAAAATTCTATTGCTCTTCCTATTATACCCCTGCCAGCTTCCAGCCTTTGTTGCCTTCTCCTTTATCTCCCGGCCAGCCTTCATTTGGGAAAACAAGTCCCCATTTAGGACATTGCTCCCAAATGGGGCACCAGCCCCATAATTCCAAAATTCCAACATTTCTCAATTAATTGTCCAACAATGAAGGTTTGGAGCAACAAATCAAGTGCCAAGGATGCAATTACAAATGATTTCAACCCCGGAACGCGATTCGCTCGGTTTAATTCTTCCTATCTCTATTTTAGATAGTTGTTATGATTTCTTGGGTTGATTAATTTTGTAATTGAAGAATTGGTTTATGCTTAATTTAATTATGGAATGCAATTATTTTTCTATGTTAAATGTAGTGTTTTAATTTAATTTATCTCTTTATTTAGTACACATTCATGTTGGTTATTATTTTGTGCACTTAATGCCTTTAATTAATTGATCACTAATTAATTGATTTTAGAAATATTTAGGATCCGCAAGAGCTACCTTTATATTTCGGACCAACCAATTTAATAGTTGGTATTTTGTGACACACACCGATAGTCATAATGAGACTAGGTTTGTCACGCGATCGAACCACCTTAGCCATTCACGAGGTCGGGGAGGTTAGGGTTGACTATAATATGCGAGAGCCCGTAGTTAACCAATTTTATTTGTCTCGGCTACCAACATGACTTGTAGAAAAATATAGAGAATTTCTTTTTGCGAAGTATTACCCATGTGTTTGGTTATTATTGTGTGATCTTCATGCTTTTAATGGCGTAGCGAACCATTAGATGATCATTAGAATTATAGGATAAGATGCGAGAGCCCGTCCTATTAATTCCGAAAATCACATTAATTGTTTACGTTACGTGAGACCGAGAGGAGATCGTGCGTAGATAGTCATTGGGTGTTTGCTTTGACACGCGGTTATTTTCTCCTATGTTATAAGAAGCGAGAGCCCGTAGCTAGGAGTTGTAGCTAGATTTGCTATACGTTGCGAGAGCTCGTAGCGAATATTATAGTGCACCCGACTACCAAAACTTGAGTTAAAGAAAAGCAGAAAGAGGATTAAATTAAATACCGGCTAGACTAGAAATAATGCGTTCCTACATTTTTATCTTGATTTGTTGTTGCCAACCACCTCCGCATTAGAATAGATTTAATTGCTTTCTAGGTTATTTATATTTTTAGATTTTAATTCATTTTATTTTCTCTCAAATATAGTTAGTTAGCATAATTTCGGTACTTAGTTGGAGTGAGAATTTCGTGCATTCCTCGTGGGATCGACTCGTACTTACGTACTTTATTACTTGATACGGGCGGGTATTCTTGCCTGAGTTGCGTTTTGCGCACATCATGTCGCTGGAAGAATGATGAGATGGCCCATCGAATTGACAGAATATGCCATCGTCTATCTTCCAAGAAAATCCATTAGAGCTCAAGTCTTGGCTGATTTCGTTGCCGAAACATCCTTCACCTCGGCCAAAGAAAAAAGCGACACACCAGATCAAGGACCCTCCACCAGCAAACAAGTGCCCAGGCAAGAGCTGCCTCGCAAAAAACGACCGGCTAAGCCCTGGACATTGTTCGTAGACGGATCGTCTAGCAAGAATGGAAATGGAGCAGGCATCTTACTCGTGGCACTAGAAGGAACGGAGATCAGTAAAGCTTTTAAACTGAACTTCCCAGCATCAAACAACGTTGCCGAATATGAGGCATTGATAGCAGGTGCCGAACTGGCTGTCGAAATGGGAGCAACTCAAATCTTAATCTTCAGCGACTCCCAGCTCGTCGTGAAGCAGATTTCGGGGGAATATGGGGTAAACCACCCAACACTAGACAAATACAAGGAACTGGCTCTGAGCGTCCTCACCCAATTCGAATATTGGAACTGGAGCAAATAGGAAGGGCTGAAAACACCAAGGCAGACCACCTCTCCAAAATGGCCACTAGTGAGCTCGACGAGCTCCCCCCCAGAAACATGGATCAAAATCCTCGACACCCCGGCCATTGATAAAGAAAAGATAATGATGCTAGAACAGGCCACGGAGTGTTGGATCGATGACATCAAAAAGTACATCGACCAGGGGATACTGCCCAACGACAAAGAGCAAGGGTGGGCAATGGCAAGAAGGTCGGCCAAATACACCATAATCGGGGATGTGCTATGCAGGCGATCTTTCACCAAGCCTCTCCTAAGGTGTGTCCGACCAGAAATCACATAAGGACTACTGGCCGAGGTACACGGAGGGGTATGTGGAAGCCATCCAGGGGCTCGAACTTTGGCCGACAGGATCATTTTTCATGGATACTACTGGCCCACATTGAGGAAGGATGCCGAGGTATATGCCCGAAAATTCGACAAATGTCAAAAATTCGAAAACATCCCAAGACTGCCCTCAGCGCCTCAAACCCCGGTAATCATAGCATGGCCTTTCAAAATGTGGGGACTTGACCTGATCGGGCCATTCCCTCTCGCCAAAGGCAAGAACAACTTTGTGATAGTTGCAGTGGACTACTTCACAAAATGGATCGAGGCCAGACCCCTAGCAAGCATCACCGAACAAAGGGCCATCGACTTCATTCGAGACAATGTCCTCTGTAGATATGGATTGCCGAGGGCCATCGTGTCGGATTACGATGAATTCGCCATTGAAAGTCTTCGGTAGCACACCCTCAAGGAAACGGCCAAGCTGAAGCTGGGAACAAACAAATCCTTCATGCCTTAAAAAGAAGATTGGACGAGAAGAAAGGCGCTTGGCTCGAGGAGCTTCCTGCCGTCTTATGGGCTATCAGAACATCTCGCCGAGGTTCGACGGAGGAAACACCCTTCTCCTTGACCTACGGAACCAAGGCCATAGCCCTAGTAGAAATGGCTCTCCCCACTGCAAGAGTCATCCATTTTAACGAAAAAGTCAACATTGATTCAAGGACGTTGGACCTCGACTACCTGGAGGAAAGAAGGCTCGAAGCTAGGTTAAAAGCCATCAATTATAAAAAGCTAGCCAAGGTCCACCACGACAAAAGACTGAATCCTTGCACATTCTCGGTCGGCGACCTAGTGCTAAGGAAAATCGAGGTGACTGGAAACAAGCCAGGAAGAAACAAGCTTTCTCCCAACTGGGAAGGACCGTAAAAAATCACAGATACCATTCGAGCTGGAACCTACAGTCTCGCGAAACCAGATGGAACCCCACTAAAAAGCCCCTGGCATTCAGACCATTTGAAAATGTATTATCAGTGATCTGTTATAAAGAAAAATCTCGATGACAACTTGCCTCTTTAAACCATGCATTTTAGACCGCTCAGTCTTTTCTTCAAAACCTCCTCACCTAGTCGAGGAGAGGCCAGGCTCCAATGCCTTCAAAAAAAACCTGCTCGCCTAGTCGAGGAGAGGCCAAACTCTAATGCCTTCAAAAAACCTCCTCGCCTAGTCGAGGAGAGGTCAGGCCTTAATTGCCTTCAAAAAACCTCCTCGCCTAGTCGAAGAGAGGCCAGGCTCTAATGCCTTCAAAAAACCTCCTCGCCTAATCGAGGAGAGGCCAGACTCTAAATGCCTTCAAAACCTCCTTGCCTAGTCGAGGAGAGGCCAAGCTCCAATGCCTTCAAAAAACCTCCTCGCCTAGTCGAGGAGAGGCCAGGCTCTAATGCCTTCAAAAAAAAAAAAAAACTCCTCGCCTAGTCGAGGAGAGGCTAGACTCTAATGCCTTCAAAACCACCTCGCCTAGTAGAGGAGAGGCCGGGCTCCAATGCCTACAAAACCTCCTCGCCTAGTCGAGGAGATGCCAGGCTCTAAATACCTTCAAAAATATCCTCGCTTAGTCATAGAAGAAACCATATCCCAATATTTCGAAAAAATAAAGAGAAAGCAAACAAAAATAAGAAACACAGAAAGTACTTGCATTGCAAAATACACCACAAAAAATATTACAAGTTGCCATTAAAAAACATTGTTTTAAATTGTTCATAAACCTACTCTAAACCCTCTCCCCTCTCGTGGGCCTCTTATTCACGAGCCGCCACCTGCTCGAAGACATACTGGTGCTTTGACAACTCCTCCCGACTGGTTTTTTGACCCTCGAGCTCCGCCATCAATTGATCTCCAACATAGTGGGCCTGTGGAGGAGAAGCATGCCTAGGCACCGTGTAACGACGGTAGCTCTCTTTTACCCCCACCTTCTCACGAGCCATCAAGGCAAAAAGATTGCTCGCCTTAGCAGGGGGAGGTAGCCACTCGGAGGCCTGAGCCTCAATATCTGCATCCCTGATTTGGCCCAGCTCGGTATCGTCAAAGGGCACGAGCGAGGCAACACCTCGACACTCCGAACCGTGATAGATGAGACTTGCCATCCTCACAACCTCCGGCATCGGCGCACCAATCGCCACCACTGCCCGGAAAGCTTGGACCCGGCTGGTCTCCATATAATCCAGAGCCTCCTCCGCATATGCCAGCGAGTCCCGAAACTTTTCCAAAACCTCTTCCTCACTAGGCTTCGCAGCAAGCTCGGCCTTCAGATGGTCATTCTCCTTAGTCAGCTCTTTAAGCTTGGCCTCGAGCTCAGCCACCTTTCGGTCCTTTTCACCGACCCTGTCCTTCATCAGCTGCTCCCTCGCCAACCAGGCGGTCTTCTCGGCACCGAGTTGGGAGAGCTCGTCAATCTTCAGCTGGAGGTCTCCCTCCAAGGACATTACTTTTTCAGCCTCCGCCGATATATCTCCCTTCGCTTTCAGCAAAGCTCGCTCCAGGACCCTCACCGATTCGACAGCCTTGGCCACCTTGGCGTGATAAGTCGCGAGACCGATGCCGAGCTGCAGAAGCAAAAAACAGGATAAATAACCAATCTAAATCAACGAGAAAAAGAAATAGGAGATCGGCCTACCTCGCTCATGGCCAATGCACACATATCATTTTGCTGAAATTCCTTGGCGGGAAGCAGCGTCTCCACAGACTCGGTCAGCACACTTTGACCCATCAACCTCAGCCCATAACCGGTAAAATGGGCAGGAAAATTGTTTATCGTCTTACAGACGTGTTCGATAATATGCTCATTATCGGACACCTCCTCGCTCGCCGGAGTTGGAGACAGGACCGAGGTCAGCGAGAGCTCGGCAGGAGTCGAGACAGGTAGAGGATGACCCTGAGTAGCACTAAGTCTTTGCCTCTTGGCCTTCGGGAGGTCAGAGGCCGGCTGTTTCCCCTTCGCCTTGTGAGTCGGGGGGTTAGAAGTGAGGGCCGCCTTTGTGGGATCTTCTAAAACGCTGACCGTATGCAACGATTCAACACCTCCATCAGTAGCCACCGGCAAAGAGGAAGCCTTGAGCTCGGCCTCCCTTCGCTCCTCCTCGGCCTTCAGCCGGGCCAGAACAGCATCCCGAGTCAAAACCATTTCTACAAGACAGAAAGCTTGCATCAGAAATCAAAAAACAAATGTAACAAAAATGACTGAAAAATAAACAAAGCAGGAATGAACAAAATTAACCTTGTGTCAAGCATTCAGACCCATCAATACCCTTACACCTCGGACACTCTGAGCCAAATACCCAGCCCTGGTGCAGGGCCCAGCCCTCTCGACTCGCATACTCGAAATTAAAGTGAGCCCTCTCCACCCCCTCAACACTGGCTGCAGAGACCCAGAACCTTGGCAGAAGGCCCTCATCCTCGACTATGGCCTTCCAGTTATAAGACCGAACTTGCACCCCTTCATTATCAAGCAAGGGGGCCTCAATGGCGGTCTTCACGGCTTCATCAGAGGCACCTAGTTTCTTCGTCCTCGTAAGGCCATGAGGTTTTCCTTCAGGAACCTCGAAGTTCCACGCCCGGCTGGACTGCACCAGAAGAACCTTCTCGGACCACCTATGATCTTTATTGCCGAAACTGGCCAAAAGAGGGAATCCTTGAGGATGCCTAATAACGGTCAGCCAGTTCATGGAAATGCTGACTTTGTAGTAGTAGCAGAACCCTTCGATCGGGTGAGGTTGGGCGAGAGATCCAGCGGAACTGAGCTCGTCTGGGTCAAGAACTCGTAAATGAAAGGATCAAGAGGCAAACGCAACCCTGATGACTCAAAAAGACTAGAGTAGAAGCCAACATGACTGCGAAGACCCCGCAGCTCGGAGATACCCAACCTCGAATCCGGAACTGAACCTCAGAAAGAATCGGAGCCGTATGCTAGTGACCATGCTTCTACATCCGATAAACCTATCTTATTCTCGAAGGGCCTCAAGTAACGAGGCACCTTCTCGGCGTCATTCCCACCCCATCCAGAAACAGAAGCCTCAGCTCTACTCGTCATTCTGTCAAGTCGCCGACGTCACAGGCCTCTTTCGATCTTCCGAAAATGTAGGACTCTCTCCGTGGTGAAAAATTGAGCAATCAGACTTAACACAATGCGATATCGGCTGAAAAACACCCTCATTGGGGTGTCAGATGGATAGTCCGGGGCAGAAAACACTTCGGCACCGAACTTCCAGTGCGGGCTAACCTTTACCCCAAAGCTCGCAAGGAGAAACCTCGCTTGCCGAGGAGTAACCGCTACCCACCTATCCTCGCATTGTCTGTACATGGGACCCCCACGCAAATACTTCCCAAAAACTGACTCAAGGAACGTGCCCTCGTTATCCGAATCTACTGAGGAAATCGAGCACGACGAGGAAGTCTCCGAGCTCAGAGGGCCCATGGTCGTCTCCACACGAATAGTAGTGTCTACCACTATCTTCTCGGCCGAACAAAGTCTCACCTCGATGCCCGTCCAAACAGGGCCGCGAGGGGCAGACTTGATCTCATCATCACTTAACTCATCGCCCCTAGACTCGGCTAAGTTAACATCCTCGGCATCAGGATTGGCCGAAACCTCGGGAGTAACCTCGGCAGGAGGGTGGGCAACACCCTGATAAGGAACCATGGCACGAGAGAGATCCTCGGCCCAGGGAGACACACTCAAAATATCCTCGGCCGAAGCCGAAGCCTCGGCCACATTACTAGGAAGGGGAAGAAGGGGACTCCTAACAGACACGGGTATACGAATTACCCTATTCCAGCAATCTATCAACTCCATGGAGGAGCTGCTAGAAGAAGAAGAAGAAAAAAAAATGGGAAAAAGGATTCTATGAGACATACCCTAAAAAACAAATGAAAAGAAGGAAAAATCGTACCAAAGAGTTACCCGGAAAGAACGTAGGAGAAATCGACAAGAGAAGCAGAAACACGCCTGAAAAAGCCAAAAGAAATCGGAAAATTAAGCAGACACAAGGAAAAGACACCCCGGACAGAGTAGACAACCAAAAAAAAAAACAAAACGGTGACAGTAAAAACCACCCGAAAAAGAAAACGTGGAAAAGGGAAAGGAAAGGCAAAATTACGGGCTCCAGGAAAAATAGGACTCAACGGAGGGTACATTCGGAGAAGTCGCCGAAAATCGCCCAGAGCACAGTGAGTAGAAGCATTGAGTGACAAGTGAAGACGGTGAAAGTGAAAAAAAGAAGAAAAATGCCTTTTAGCCTTTATACCCCCTGCAACGACGTCGCATTAAGGCGGGGCTCCTAAAATCGCCGGGTCGACCCGCGTGTTTTTACCTGAGTAAAACCCAAAACGACATCGTATGTCCTGAATTCCTCTGGATCCGGGAGAAAAGATGGCATTAAAAGGATTTCGAAATTCGAAAAGCCGCCCGAAATGAAAATCGAAAAGCCACCAAAACTTGCATTTAATGTCGTGACAGCCCGAAAAGACAGAACGTCTTGATTAGACAGACACCCAAAAAAGGCCCCTTAAAATCTCCATGGCCCTCGGTTTGAACCTGGGGACCAACCTCGGCACCAATCTCTCGCCACCAAATAATGAGGATACTTCTTGGCCTCACGGTAGCGAGCGGCCAAAAAGTAGGGGGCCACTGAAAGGATGAAACCGAGGAACCCTTCCTCGGCACAACAACGAGCCCCACTTAGGTAACCGCTAGTAAGCAAAACCGCCGAAACATATATCCCCGAGGTAATGTGAGTTCGCTGGATACGAGTGAGACAAAACCCATGGTTTCCCACACCCTCGGCCTCGGCAATCCGAGTGGCTTCCAACGAGCTTGGCCTCGGCCACCAGAGTAACTTCCAGCACCCTCGACCTCGGCGGCAATAGCCCCTCACCTTGAGACCGCTCGCCCTCGGCGTTAGATCAATCATCACCCGCCTTGACAAAGAAGCTTCCCTAAGCCCGATAAGACCACTACACGAAACCACCAACCCCCTGACAAACGCTCAGCCCACTTATTGCTGACAGAGACCATCAGTGCATTTAATATCCGCCGCAATATGTTCCCCAATGAGCAGCCGCCACATCGACAGGAAGATCATGTATAAATAGAGGACACACATTTATTGTAAAGGTAAGTTATTTATGAGATATCCAAACTCCCTTATCATAACCTCTTATCAAACAAATATTACGACACATTTATTACCCATTTTTCACCGGACATCTTACTCTCACACCATAGGGTTCTAGTCGGGCTGCCCCAACTCTTTAACGATGTTTATTGTTTACTTTGTGCAGGTTACCAGGAAGACGAACGTGTGGACCCCACCTCATCCTTGCCTCAAACGTGTACTATAAGACAAGGTCACCACCAAAATAGAGTGATCAGTATATATATATATATATATATATATATATATATATATATATATATATTCATCCAACAATTTTCATTTCATTATCTTGTATTTCAAACTTTTAACAAAATGAATAGAGGAGTTCGTTGTCGTTGTGGAAGGATGACTGTCATGAGGACATCATGGACAGATAAAAATCCAAGAAGAAGGTTCTTAAGTTGTCAAAAATATAAAGTAAGTTATTTATTTTCTGTGATTAATTAACTAATTAATTTTGCTAGAAATAAAATATTATTGTTAGTTAACTAATTTTATTTTTTGTTTTTGCAGAATGAGGGGGGGTGCAAAATTTTCCTTTGGTATGATCCTCTTAACAAAGCAGAATGAGACAAATTTATTTTACTAAAACGCCATTTATTTTGGGACATAGGGGTTATATAACTAACATTAGATTTTGTCATAATTACAAAAAATGCATGCGCATAATCAATGCATGCTCATAATCAATAAATTAATATCAAATGTGGAGATTAAAATTGTATAGTGAACTATTTTCCTGGAACGGAAGGAGTAATTGGCATCCTCTCCTTGTTTGTTCGTTCTAAAATAATTGTCCTCTTTGAAAACTTTCATTTTAAAGAAAAATAATTTTACAACTTTACCCTTATTTTTTTTTACCTACTTCTCCGCCTTCGTTTCAACTGAAAAATCCTATAACCTAGCACAGATCTATTATAATTTTGTATTTCATGAATCAAAAAAATCATTAGGTCGATCCTCGTTTCATTGCACACAATCGTTATTTTCAAATCCAAAGTGTGTTAACGGAGCTGTTGAAGAAGACGATGACATTTTTGGAAAAATATTTCGAAAAGTGGTCTTTTGCGATTGAAAAAAAAACTTTTGGGGTTAAAAACTGTAAAAAATGGACCGACTCAAATTTACCCCTAAATAAATGAAAAAAGTTGCTTTTGGTGACAAAATGACTACGATACCCTTAATGAATTGTTTGCGCGTTACAATTAAACTTTATGAATCGTGGTACAACAATTTTAATTGAGCCAAACTTTTAAACCGCGGTACAACTTTTGAAAAGGTTGTTAAAGTGCAAAAAAATAATTAATTGTCAATAAATTACAGTATAAAATACAAATATATCGCTGTGCAACAATTTTAAGAAAAGAATCGGGTGCAAAACTATGTTAGCTTTTTGAATTTGTGAATCGCGGTACAAAACTATGCTAGCTTTTGAATTTGTAAATCGCGGTGCAAAGATTTCTAAATCGCGGTATGACTTTTGAAAAGGTTTTTAAAGTGCAAAAAAATAATTAATTATCAATAAATTACAGTATAAAATGCAAATATATCGCGGTGTAACAATTTTAAGAAAAGAATCGCGATGCAAAACTATGCTAGCTTTTTGAATTTGTGAATCGCGGTACAAAACTATGCTAGCTTTTGAATTTGTGAATCGTGGAGCAAAGATTTTTGAATCGCGGTTTGTAAAGGTTGTTAAAATGCAAAAAATAATAATTAATTTTTAATAAATTACAGTATAAAGTGTAAATATATCGCGGTGCAACAATTTTACATCAATGAAACTTTTGAATCGCAGTGCAAAAATAATGCAATGAAATTTATGATTCGCGGTATAAAAACATAAAGAACCAGTTTACGTCCTCCACCTTCTTCTTCAATCTCCTCCGCCATAAGCCTTCTTCTTCCTCCTCCTTCTCTGCCTTCGTCTCAACTGAAAAATACTTCAACCTAGTACAGATCTATTATAATTTCGTATTTCATGAATCAAAAAACTCGTTAGGTCGATCCCCGTTTTGTTGCACACAATCGTTATTTTCGAATCCAAAGTGTGTTGCCGGAGCCGTTGAAAAAGACGATGACATTTTTGGAAGAATATTTCGAAAACTGGTATTTTGCGATTAAAAAAAAAGATAAACTTTTGGGGTTAAAAACTTTTTAAAAAGGACCGACTATAATTTTCCCCAAAATAAATCACCTCTCAAATAGCAAGTATTGGCTATGTTTGGTTGGGCAGCCTACATAGAATTCAATAAGCCCAGCAACCAGAAAAGGCCCAACCCCATTCCCTCCTTTGATCGGCTGACCAAAGTAACAATTAAGGGTTTAATTGTTAATTCAATTATTCTCCCCTTGAGAGTAGGGCTGTCAAATAAGGCAAAAGCCCGCGGGCATGCCCGCCCCGCCATCCATTAGGGGCGGGTTGGTCTGATGTATTAAATACCCGTTTGAAAAACGGGCTTTTCAGGCTTTGCCTGTGCGGACTACGGGCTTTACGGGGCGGGGCGGAGCGGGCAGCAGGCAGCCCACATTTTCTTACAATTTTTAATTTTTTAAAAAACATATACATTTCAATTTGGAATATTACATTGTGCAATTTGAGCCCAACAGCAGCTGCCATTTACCAAGCCCATTCCGTGTAAGTCTTTAGGGTTAGTATTACTATTAGTACTCTTTAGATCTAAATCTCTAATCTCAATATTCAAAAATCAGAAGTTGAAAAAGTTCTCAGTTTTCACACTCTCTCTCTCACGCTAACGCACGGTCGCCCCAGGCTTCGATCAGTGTCTCAGTCTCGTCTTCGCTCCAGCAATCTTCTCGACCGCCGCCTCCGCCACTATGTCAGCGTTGACTACTACGCGCAGTGGGGTTATCCATTGATTTAAGACCTTCCGGTGGCCGATCCCAGCGATCTTTGAGGTTGTCTTTATGGGGTGAAAGAGGGGTTAAGGGATGCCGGAGGTGAAGTGAGAAGGAATAGAGCGAGGTAAAAGAACATCGGAATGGGAACGGGAAAGGAAGGGAGGTTGGCCGTTTCAGACTTTCTTCCTCCGGTCTTGCGCCGCCTCCTGCTGGCCGGCCTCCAGCCTCCGTCTCACACACACCACGACGCCTCGCCTCCTCTTCTTCCCCTTTCACGCATTCTTCAGTCCAGCAGCAGCGACTTCGGCTCAGCCTTCCTCAGTCCGCTTTAGTTTCATCTCAGATCTCACGCCTCAATTTCTCCCATGCCTCAATTTCTCCATGCCTCCATTTCTGTTTTGTTTGAGTTGTGATATACTGATATGGATCTATGGTATATTTAATATTGGTATATTGGTATATAACTATTAATTGGTATATTGGTATATAATTATTGATTGGTATATTGGTATATAATTATCAATTGGTATATTGGTATATAATTTATATATTTAATAAATAAAAGCATTTTGTGTGGGCTTTGACCGTTTTGCCCGCGGCCCTACGCGGGGCGGATTGGGCCTAGAGAGTCAAGGACCCTTGAGAGCACGGGCTTTTTTACCCCGACCCGTTTAGGGGCGGGCTTGGCCGCGGCAAGCCCGCCTGCTTGTTGCTTTGACCTCTACTGATACACTGAAGACTTGGAGGTAGGATGCCAAGGACTCAAAATAGTTCCTTCCCTCTCCTTATTATCATTATATTATTTTTCATTCATTTTTTTTTATTTTTTCATGCTCTAACTTTTGCCTAGGTCGCCCTTTCGGGTTTTCAACCTAGCGAGCCCTTATTTCTCTCTTTTTTTTAATTATATATATATATATATATATATATATATATATATATATATATATATATATATATATATATATTTTATATATGCCCTAACTTTTGCGTAGGCCGCCCTTTCGGGTTTTAAGCCTAGCAGGCTGGAGAGGGAAGCATCTGCTGGATAGAATAGCTCAGACATAGTACCTTTTGAGTTTGTCGAGGTTGAAGGGCTGGACAAGATCTTCTCCATCCTGGTTCGTGAGAAGCATGGCACCTCCTGACCGGATCTCCTAAACAATGTATGGTCCCATCCAGGGAGACTTCAATTTTCCCCTAGTATCAACAACATAACTAGGGGGGTTTTCTCGAAGCACAAGGTCTCCAAGTTGGATGTCGCGGCATTTGACTTTTTAATTGAAAGCTCGAGCAATGCGTCTTCGATATGCCCGGGTATGCTCTAGGGCTAGTAGGCGTCGTTCATCGATTAGGGCCAATTCTTCATATCGCCCTTTGACCTAGTCAATTTCTGCTATGTCAGATTCCATCATCACTCTTAATGATGGAATTTCGACTTCTATCGACAGTACCGCCTCCATGCCATTTGCTAGACAGTAGGGGGTAGCCCCAGTGGGTGTGCGGACTGAAGTACGATAGCCCCAGAGGGCTAGTGGCAATTTTTTCTGGCCAGTCTCTTCCTGTGTCAGCCATTTTTCTGATGATGTTCTCAAGTGTTTTATTGGCTGCTTCAACGGCACCATTGGCTTGCGGTCGGTAGGGGGAGGATTTGTGTCTCTGGATCTTGAATTCGTCGAGTAGACGGTTCATGTCCCCTTCGAAATGTGAGCCGTTGTCGAAGATTATCTCGAAAGGTACCCCGTATCGGTATATAATATTGGCTCGAATGAATTCGGACACCTTTCGGGAATTCAGAACTTTGTAGGAAGAGGCTTCCACCCACTTTGTAAAGTAATCGACGGCTACCAGGACATATTCATGACCATTGGATCCCTTCGGGTGAATTTGGCCTTTGACGTCGATTCCCCATGTTGAGAAGGGCCAAGGGGCTGTGGAGTTATATAAGACATGTGGGGGGACATGCTGCAGATTGGCAAAGCGTAGGCATTTGTCGCAATGTCGCATCCACCGACTACAATCGGTTTCGAGCGTACTCCAATAATACCCCTGTTGGATAATTTTCTTGGATAGCATATGGCCATTCATGTGGGGCCCGCAGGTACCACCATGCAGTTGATCCATGATTTGCTCAGCCTTGGCCTGATTGACACATAATAAATTGAGGCCTTAATAGTGCCTCTTATACAGGCTGCCACCACTGAGTACAAATTGTGAGGCCCACCTTCGCAGGGAGACTCTTCCTCTTTTATCTAGGCCAGGAGGATAAATACCTTTCTGAAGCAGATTTAAGATATCAGTGTACCAGGGCTCGTGATTTGCCTCAGGGGCTGCGTTAATTTTGATACAGTATGCCAGAGTGACCTTTTTCCCGACTACGAATGGCTGAACATTAGTTTCTGCGGGAATCGGGACTAGTGATGCCAGAGTAGCCAAGGCATCAGTGAATTGATTCCTATCTCGTGGCAAATAATGGAATGAGATAGAACCAAATCGGGCGGCAAGTGCTGTTAGTTTGGCATGATAGAGCTGCAGCCGAGGATCCTCAGTTTTCCATCTCCCTTCGACTTGATTTATGATCAGGGCAGAGTCTCCATAGACTTCGAGATCTTTGGCTCCCCTTTGGTGAGCTTCTTCTAAGCCAGCAATACATGCCTCATATTCCGTCGTATTATTTGAACATTCAAACTCCAATCTTACAGCCAGCGGCGTATAAGAGTCAGCCGGATCGATTAACAAGATTCATATGCCAAAGCCTCTTTTGTTTGCGGCTCCATCAAAGAACATCTGCCAAGTGGTGTCATGGTCGGTGATTTCCAGGACACCTTTATCTGGAAAACCAGGCTCAGTCGCATCTTCAGCCTTCAAAGGTAGATCGACTAAGTGGTCTGCAATTACGCTCCCTTTGATAGATTTGAGTGTGACATAAGTTATGTCAAACTCATTGAGAAGAAAAGACCACTTGGCTAGTCGGCTGGACAGTGATGGCTTACCGAAGATGTACTTGATACGGTCCATTCTGGATATGAGTTTGATGGACCGTCCTTGAAGATCGGTCTTGAGCCTTTGAGTGGCCCGGACTAGGCCGGTGCAGATTTTCTCCAGTGCTGAATAGTTTAGCTCCCTTCCTTGCAGCTTCCTACTTATGAAGTATATAGCATTTTCAATGTAGGATTTTTTTTTCTCTTGGGCGAGCATATCCCCTACTGACCTGTCTGTGACCGTTAAATATATGAGGAGAGGTTTATGTGTATGTGGTGGAGCTAGCACAGGGGGATTGGTAAGGTAGGCTTTTATTTTTTCATAGGCTAGCTGGCACTTCTCGTCCCAGACTTGGTCAATATTCTTTTTTAGGATTTTAAAGAGGGGCTCACATGTGGTTGTCAGCTGTCTGATGAAACGGCTGATATATACTGCAATCGGCCTAGGAAGCCTTTGACTTCAATTGGAGTTTTCGGCTGTGGCATCTCTAGGATGGCTTTGATCTTTGCTGGCTTGATCTCGATGCCCTGCTCGGTCACTAAGAATCCCAGGACCTTGCCTTTAGTAACCCCAAATGTGCATTTGGTGGGGTTAAGCTTCATCTAGTGCTTCCTTAGCCTTTCGAAGAATTTTCGAAGGTCTTTGATATGGACACCGTTGGCGTCGCTGGAATGCACGATCATGTCATCATCATAGACCTCCATTTCTTTGTGGATCATGTCGTGGAAGAGAGTGGTGGCAGCCCTCTGATAAGTAGCACCGACATTCTTCAGTCCAAATAACATGACATTATAACAATAAGTACCCCCAAGGAGTGGTAAATGAAGTCTTCTCCTAGTCTTCTACTGCCATTTTGATTTGATTATAGCCCAGCATGTCGTTGACGAAGGATCGGACTTTGTGAGCTGCGACGGTGTCTACCATAATATAAATATTGGGTAGAGGGAAGTCATCTTTGGGCGACGCTCTGTTGAGGTCACGAAAGTCTAAACTGAATCAAACCTTCCCGTTGGGCTTGGGAACGGTCACTATATTGGACAGCCAGATCGGGTACTTAACTACCCGAATGAAGTTGACGCACATCTGCTTCATGATTTCTTCTTTAACTTGTAGTGACCATTCTGGCTTGATCTGGCTTGATCTGCTTCATGATTTCTTCTTTAACTTGTAGTGACCATTCTGGCTTGATTTGGTGGAGCTTCTGCTTGACTGGGCGAGCATCCGAATATATGGGGATCCGGTGTTCGACTATGGCTGGATCTAGCTCCGGCATATCTTCGTAGGACCAGATAAATATGTCCACGAACTCTTTAAGGACATCAGTGAGTGCTACCCTTTCAGAGCCTTGCAGGTAGCTGCCGATTTTGATTTCTTTGATTTCATTGTCCAGCCCCAGGTTGATAGTGGACAGGTCTTCAGTTGCTGTCGCTAATGAATGGCTCTGTTCCTGGTGCTCAACTGACGTTACAAGCTCAAGCAAATAATTTTTATCTTTTGGGTCCATTTTATTAAATGACTCATTATCATGATTATCATTATTTAATGTGTCTTTTAATGTAGGTGCAACTAAGGAATAAGCAAAGGCATTTAGATTATCATTAAAAGCATATTGTACAGGGTTTATTACATTATTGAGGATCTGGTGTTTGAGATCCTCAATTTTAGGGAGCGGATCGGTAGATGACCAATCCGTAAAGCTAGGGGAAGGAATAGGGATAGTATATCCAAAGCGGTCTACTAAGTTTGCGGGCGTCAGGAGCGGGCCGGTCGTGGTATACCAGTTCTGCATAGGCTTATCAGCAATAAGCTCAAACTCAGAAGGGAGCTCTCTATAATAAGTTCCTCTATCTATCATACCCAGGAAACTGTCTCCTAGACCATCATCATCTAGCAGGGACAAAGCATAATCATCTTGGTCTATAGCCCAAGTATTTTCAATCGTGACAGTCTTATATGCAGTGCTACGGGGCTCCAGGGTAACCTGTTCCATTCTATCTGTAAGAAGATTGACATCTTCAAAGATTTCCCAACCAGGGCATCTTTTCCCATTTTGGTCTAACCAGGGTTCAGGAAACATGAGATAGGCTTCAGTTTCCCCCTTTCTTACAAAGTAACCATTTATGGTTTTTCTATAAGGTTGGAGAGGGGGATATTCATAAGGACGATTTTCTTTTTTTGCCTTTCTTTTCTCACATTTATGTTTCATGACTGCGGCTACTTCAGCTGGGGTAGGCGTGTATCCTAAACCAAAAGGAGGGATAAATTTCTTAAGTTCATCCTGGACTAAATTAACAAGTCCTTGCTGATTTCTGCCGAGATCCAGACCATGCATATAATTCATTTTTTGAAACATGTTTAAAGGGACCATGTTTCCTAGGGAGTTGATTTTCTTTCCAATGATGTCAGTTTCCCGGCCACATTCAATGGTGTTGACCACAGCTTGGGGGATAACATCAAAGCCACTAAGGAAAATACCAGTGTCCTCATGCTCTATCTCGAGGATTGGGATATCCTCGTTTCCCTTATTCTCCACGATCTTATCAGCCAGAATAATCAGTATGTGGTCATCGTGGATGAATTTGACACGCTGGTGTAAAGAAGAGGCTACCCCATGGATCCAAGGGCATCTCAACAACATGCTAAAGGTGGCTGGTATATCTAGGACTTGGAATTCAACTGGCATATTTAACGGCCCAATAGTTAGCAGTAAAGTGACCACCCCTAAGACACATCGACTGGTGTTGTGACTGTCTGCGAGGAAGGAATGAGTTCTGATATCTTTGTTCCTAGTTTGGCTAACGTGATGGCGGGACACACATTCAATGAAGACCCATTATCTATCAGAACCCGGGGAACCCGTTTCTCCAAAATTCCCACAGTGATATGAAGAGCATCAATGTGGTTAGTTCATTCCTTTGGCAGACCTAGATCAGTAAACATTATCACATTCCCAAAGTGGATGTTCCCGATCATCTGGGTAAGCTCATTTGGGGAGGTTTCAATAGGAATGACTGCCTGACTTAAAGACTTAGCCAGCGTATCACGGTGGGTCTTAGAAGCACATAGTAAGCCCTAGATGGAAATGTTGGCCTTGAGTTTTCTTCATCTGAGCTAACAAAATATCTTCCACCGTTTTAGACCTAGTTTCTGTCACTTGATCTTTTCCAGAGTGGTCACCTCTTTCAGGGTTTGGCTGGTAGGCTCGGCCAGATCGGGTAAGGTGACTAACATTTCCACCAACCCAAGTGGCTTTTTCAATGTTACAGGTATTTTGGCTACCCAGGATAGTGTCCCAAGAGAGCATATTACTGCTAGGCTCTTTTTTGGATAAGGATGGGGGAATAGGAACAAGGATATATGGCAATGGATGTTTATTTATTTCAAACTTGGGCGCACAGAAATTTTCATCAACCTCAATCATATTGATTTGAGGTACGAGGTTATTGACTGTATTTGGTCTGGGTGGAGGCTTTTCAATAACCTTATCATCTATAACGTCCTGGATAGCATTTTTGAGAGTATAACATTTAACGGTGAGGTGACCACTGGAGCGATGGTATTCACAATACTGGGCATGGTTCCAGTTCCTGGGCAGGGGGTTTGGTGGCCTATAATTCTCCAACGGCTTTAGCACTCCTTGTGCCATTAGCCCCTGCAGTATCACAGACTGGAGAGCTTGCAGTTCATCGTAATGCCGATTTACGAGCTATAATTATGGGTAGAAAATGGGGTTGAGGCATTTCCTACCATATTGACGGCTGGTGCTGGTACGGCTGTCTTTCCTTTGGAGTAACGGAAAGAACTAGGAGGTGTATTGGATTTTAGTTGCCCAGTCCGTATATCATTATCAATACGGGCTCCTATCTCCACTATTTCTTTGAAGTTGGTGTAGGGGAGATACCGCATATGTTCCAGGTAAATGGGCTGGAGGTTTTTAATGAACATTCTGCATGACTCAGCCGGATCAGGTCTGTCAAAGGTCTGTGGCAACTTTCTTTTCCACCTGACTGCAAACTCAGCACATGTTTCTTTCTCCCTTTGGGTGCACGACTCAAGGTCTCTTCTATTTTCAGGACTAGTGTTGTCTTTGTATCTTTCTAGGAACGCTTCAACTATCTGGTCCCAAGTATTCATGGTGCTGCTATCGGACAACATTAACCATTGTTTGGCAGCCCCTATTAAGGTGAGGTAAAAATTGGAAGCCATAGCCTCAAAGCTAGCTCCCCTTGACTACATGCCAGTGGAATAAGATCTTAAATGGGATATAGGGCATCCAGTCCCATCAAACTTTTCTATGTCGGGCATTTTGAACTTTGAGGGTAGTATTGCTGAAGGTTGCAATGCTAGTGCCCGCGTAGAAAATTCCCCTTTATTTAGAAGTTTAAGCATCATGGCCTTCATATTTTCCATGTCGGCTACCATTTTGGTGGCTGGTGGAGTTGGCTGTTGGTATATACTGGCTGGATTAGGGAAGGCTGGGTTATTTTCTGGCTGAGGTATCTGGTGAGGATTTTGGGCTGGATATGGATATTGGGCATTATAAGAATTCTGGGCTGGATATGGGTATTGGGTTGGATAAAGGTCCTGGGTTGGTGGATTTTGGACAGAATAGGGATTCTGGGTTGGTGCGTTTTGGGTAATATAGGGATTCTGGGTTGGTGGGTTTTGGGTAATATAGGGATTCTGGGTTGGTGGATTTTGAGTATTATAGGGATTCTGGGTTGGTGGGTTATTAACGGTTTCGGTTGGGTGACCAGGATCACTAAAAGGTAATTATGTGGTAACTTAGCCTGGTGGGTTATAGCTTTTCGGGTGCATATGTGGGCTATTTTGGAGTGGGTTGATCATGGGAAAAGGGAGGTCATTTGGGCTCTGGGTGATATTGGCGCTTGGGAGAGGGTATGGAGGATATGACGGGTAAGGATTGATATTTTGGTAGTAGGGATTTGGTGGAGGATTGTGATTTGGGGTAGTGGTAGTATGTGATGGGTTAGTGTTTGGCTGAGGGGTTGGGTTTGGAGAAACATGAAATGTTGATGCTTCCTGTGGGACCGTAGGGGAGGAGTTCACCTCACCACTGGATTTTAAACTTTGCACCAGACTAGCCATTTGGCTCATCATACGGTCAGTCGCTGTACCCAACTTTTGGTCTAACCATTCCTACATTGCCGAAGTCGGAACGTACCCTAGAGCCCCTGAATCTGTACCCATAGTGGACTGTTCACTTTCTGCTGCCATACTGCTCGGATCTGTACCCTCTGTTCTGATTCTGCTCTTGTCTGATCTGAAACTGATATCCTCTGTTCTGATTTCTGCATTATTTTCCCGTATCAACCGGCCAGTACTATCTCTGCCTTTCCAAATTCGGGCCAGGTTTCTGTGGAAAATGGGTTATGGAGGAGGTATCATAAGGCTGGCTGAAGACTTTCTGGGCTTGGGGTACAACGTGCCTTTATTAGTATATTTTATTATTTATTATTTTTGTTCCTTACAATTGACCGGATAAGCACCTACTTTATTTTGACAGTCTCAGGACATTTCCTGGAACAGTGGATTCTTTCCCCAGAGTATAGGACCAACGTATTTGATTGATGTTTTAATTAATCTTTTTCCTTGCAAGTGGACAAGACTATTATAGAATAGACTCAGAAGCAAGGGTCGAACCCACAGAGACAAGTGATCACGAACAGTACAATTATTGATAGCAAATTATTAACCTAAAGGGGGTTTTTATTGTTTAATTCTACTCTAAACTACTAGTTATAGATGTTTAACTAATTAGACAGTAATAACAGATATGAAGATCTTATGGTGAGTGGAAATCTAGGATTCTGGGTTTCACTTATATCTCCTTTATGCTCAATTCCTAATAATGTCATTCAATGTCTTGGGTTCATTCACTAAAAATAGATATAGTCTGTTGAACAATTGGTTCAGCCTCCATCCCCGCAAAATTCATCCATTCCATATCCTTAGCACAGGAACTGTTAATCTAGCTGTCACCTAGATTTATGATCTATCTGTCACCTAGATCATGTAAGAACCCGGTCCTAACTTATCACTCTCGTGCATCGATAGGTCCAATTTATTGTGTTGATGAGCTAGTGTATGACATATGCACTCGGTCATGCAGTTATCCGCACCTCTAAGCCTTTATTATTTGCGATTACATTCATTTGTTCAAAGCAAAATAATATAGGGGTTGATAAACAGCACAATCAACAAGCATTGAATAGACATATATATAAGAATCAAAACATAAATTCGATACAAGTTACCTCCCACCTCCTAGATTATGGATGATTTAGTTCATCATAGACAATGAACATCACATGGAGATGATCGGAATCAGATACATGATTTGATCTTCAATACTTGAAATTACAAAACCTAACTATGTTATACAATCTAAAACTACCTAAAATCTATGAAAAGAGAGCTTCCAGCCGTTCTCCCCTTGCTTTGGCTCGGCATCTGGCTTCTATATATACTCGGGAGTTGTGATTGGATTGAATGACTTTGTGAAAATCCGAAAATCAAGCATTCTGCCTACCTTGCGTCCGCAAGGTCTCCAGTGTGGGTGGCTTTTGATTTCTTTGATTGCTGGCTTCGAGGACCCGTACTGCCTACCTTGCGGTCGCAAGGTGTGAGGCACCTTGCGTCCGCAAGGTGTCCAGATTGTGCAGTTTCCTTGTTTCTTCAATTTTCCTTTTTGCCCCTTTCTTGTAATTTGCACTTAAAACCCTGGAGTTTAACGTATTTTCACGAATAATCCTGTAACTTACAAAACTCACCGAAAACATATATTAGTACTCAAAAGACTCGTGAAATAGCATAATTTAAGTCATAGAAGTATATAAAATCGACGTATAAAATACATCGATCAGTATTCCACCTTCCTTTCGACTCCCCAAGATTAGACTGATCTCAGGCGAAGGGCCTATACTCTTTCCAAGATCCATCATTCGAAATGGTCTAGGTCGAGCATCAAAGAATAATAAATCAGCCCATGTTTATTAATTATTATCATTTTCTTTTTGTGCGCACTTTTTTTTTTCTAACTTGCGCATTTTTTAAAAAAATATAGATATATATATTTTCCTCTTTTTTTTTCTCTTTTATTTATTTATTTTTGACAGGGGCTGACTCACAATTCAGAGATGCAAAAACCGGTCAGTCAATAAAGTGTCCTGAGAATCTTATGCATTCTAGCGTTGGCTCATGCAACGGGTAGGATGGCCATGGTGTAGGGTAACAGTTCGGAATATTCCTATATGCGTGAACGTATGTGCGGTATTTAGAAAGCAATAAAATCTTTATTCATTTACTGATATATAAATAGGAAAAATATAACAATTATGGCCTGTCTTGCTGTTACGTGTGGATTTTCTCGGCTTTTTAGTTTGAGCGCAAGCAAGCAAGCGCAGCACATTTAAGAAATAGAAAGAAAAGTGGGGAAACTATTTATCTCTATTAATTACAAATTTGGTGCTATGTCCCCAAAATAAAATGACAGAATGAATGCAAATATGTATAGATTTGCGAAATAAAAAAAATAAACTGAACAAAATAAAAATAAAGGGCCGAAAATAAAGCGATATTAAAAATAAAGCCCCGGCCCTTTTATTGTGCTACCCAGAATTTTATTTGTAACGTAAATCTAAATTTTTTTTTGACATTTTTTTATTTTTCGATTTTTTTAAAAATATTTTTAAACACACCTGTAACAGTTATCGGAACGAAACTGCTGTAAGATGGAGGATCATATCCACAAATATAGATACGGATGTATAGGAACGCAATATTCAAATGCATAAATTAATATAACAAGCATACTTTAGCCAGAAACAAATAAAAACAAAAAAATTTTGTTATATGAGTCTAGCCCTCCATTTTATTTAAAATAAAACAACTCCCCAGCAGAGTCGCCACTGTGCGTCGCCCGGGTCGTGCGCCCGCGCCCCGCGCACCCGTGGTTAGGGGTGCGCGTACGTGTGGATGCGGGACATCCACTGCTCTCGTTCCACCCTCCATTGTTTTGAGGAAGGCGAAATCAAAAGTGCGAGAGGAATACTGTCTAGGATAGTGCGTTGGAAAAAAAAGGATAGCGCGTTGGAATGCGCCTCGGTTGACTTGAGTGGATTTTTTGATCCAATATGGGAACTTGTGGTTTCCCGCATCAATTTATCCCTTTTTTAGGGGATATCATGATATGGTAATGCATCACCCTTTCATTCCCATTTTCCCTTTTTTAGGGGAAAAAGGAAAAGTGCCAAAAATGATGTTGCGACGCCCCCACTATGGATTTTATTAAAAATAGCCTTATGGCCCATTTTGGATCACTATGGGAGCTTTGGGTTTCCCGCATCAAGCTATCCCTTTTTTAGGGGATACCAGGATATGGGAATAAACCACTCTTCCATTCTTATTCTCCTTTTTTTAGGGGAAAATTGAAAAGTGCAAAGAAGGAGTGTTGCGAGGCCCCACTGGATCCAAAAAGTTTTTGAGTCGCCATCTTTATTTTAAGGCAAAAATAAAGCAAAACCAGAAAAAGAAAAGAAAACCAGAGAGAAAGAAAACGGGTTCGGAGGCTAAGTTACGAGTTGGGAAGGTACTAAGTACCCAACTCGCCCTTTCGGTCTCAAAAAGAGTTTTTTTTGGCTAAAGTATGCTTATTGTTATATTTATTTAGCAAATAAATAAGGCATTAAAAGACAGGAAAATAAAGCAAATACATCTGTGGCTACATTATTTACGGACTTGCAGCCATTTCCTTACAATAATTACAAATATATTTAAAAATATTTGGTCATTATAACGGCTCTTTTACATAATATTTCCTAATCTAATCCGGACAGCACAACGGCTTATATTGACTACATTGGGCCGGATTTTAAATAATAACTTTTATAAATAATAAATAAAAGAACGCCCTTAAAGGCTATTACCTTTTAGAGCGATAGTGTGCTCGCTTTGTCCTTCAGGGAGAGGGAGTATTTTGTTGTTGTTGTTGTTGTGATTCGGGTAGAATGACTTCTTATTCTGGATGACTTTGGCTCGTTCACTCGGGCAGAATGACGGCTTATTTTGGAAGGTTTTGGCCTTTTTGGTTGGGGGGAATAACGGCTTACCTTTTGTGTTTTTCAGCTCATTACTCGGGCAGAGTAACGTCTTACTTTATGGATTTTGGGCCGGGAAGTAGGGTGGATACCTAACTAAAAGGCTAGGGATCACTTTTAACTGGTGGATTTGTGTTTGGGCGAAGTTTGGACGGGGTTTGGAAGCTTTGGTGGGCTACACACACCTATCTCACTTCTCTCACTAACTTCTCGGCGTTGTTGAGACGCAGAGAATTTTACAGCATTTCTTCGCGGAGGAATTTGGTTTGCTGAAAGGGGATCCCAACACCTTTATTTATAGGTGGAGAGGGGGACTCATCGGGAATTATAAATTCCCTCAGCCTGCAGCATCCGTTTGTACACCAGCCTTCGCCGATTGCACAATGCGTTAAGTCCCAGAGCCACTGTAGCTCCTTTGGCACCGACATCACCATGGCGTGGCGCGGCGCCCATCTTGCTTTTAGGCCGCGCCATGTTACTATTTAAGTTCCATTTTCAACACTTTCACCCCTCGCAATTCACTATTTTGCGCATCCTACTTTGCCTTTTGCATTTTCGACTCCTATAACTTGACATTTGTTAAGTTTAAACAGTTCTTGATATCACATGTCAGAGTCACATATCAGGGGTACGAAATTGGGGTGTCTACAGTGTCGAGGAAGTTGTCCACCCATGAGCAGAATTACCCAATTCACGATTTAGAGTTGGCTGCGATTATTTTTGCGTTGCATAAATGGAAGCATTACTTATATGGGGCTAAGTTCGAGATTTTCACCACCCACAAAAGCTTGAAGTATTTATTTTCTCAAAAAGAATTGAACATGAGACAAAGAAGATGGATGGAGAAATTAAAGGACCATGATTGTACTATCTTGTATCATTCGGGGAAGGCAAATGTGGTAGCGGATGCCTTGAGTAGGAAGGTGCACATGTCTTGTTTAATGGTTAGAGAATGGAAGATGTTAGAAAACTTGCGAGATTGGGGTCCTAGCATTTATGATAGAGGTGTGATTTTTTCAAATGTTCGTGCTACGCCAGTTTTATTTGGAAAGATTAAAGAAGCGCAAGAGAATGATCCGTAGTTGAAGAAAATAATTGATGGATTGACCGAGAATGTATCACCTGATTTTGTGACTAATAATGAGGGTACTTTGACATTTCGAGGAAGAATTTGCGTTCCTGCTAGTGACGAATTGAAGAGGCAAGTTCTTGATGAGGCTCATAAAACGAGATACACCATTCACCCGGGGAGCACGGAGATGTATCTAGACTTGAAACGACAGTTTTGGTGGAAAGGCATGAAGAGGGAAATTGCGGAGCATGTGTCTAGATGTTTGACTTGTCAACAGGTTAAGGCTGAACATCAAAGGCCTGCGGGATTTTTACAACCACTTGAGATTCCTGAATGGAAATGGGAGTTTATCAGTATGGATTTTGTGACAGGGTTACCACACACACGTAGAGGATTTAATGCAGTTTGGGTTATGGTTGACAAATTGACTAAGTATGAACACTTCATATCGATTGCGATCACATATTCATTGACTCAGTTGGCAGCCTTGTACATTCAGGAGATCGTGAGACTTCATGGCGTACCCGTGAGCATTGTGTCTGATAGAGATCCGAGGTTCACATCCAGGTTTTGGCGGTCGTTGCAAGAGGCTTTGGGAATATATTTGAAATTCAGTACAACTTTTCATCCACAAACGGATGGTCAGTCTGAGCGGTTGATTCAGATTTTGGAGGACATGCTTCGAGCTTGTGCCGTGGATTTTAAAGGGAGCTGGGATTCTCACTTACCTTTAGTCGAGTTTGCGTATAATAACAGCTATTAGTCAAGTATTAAGATGGCGCCGTATGAAGCATCGTATGGGCGTAAATGTAGATCACCAATTTGTTGGGATGAAGTTGGAGAGGCAAAACTTTGGGGTTCTGAGTTAGTGCAACAGTCGGTTGAGAGCGTGAAGATAATTATAGACAGATTATGCACCGCTCAAAGTCGACAAAAGCGTTACGCGGATAATCTTAGACGAGATCTTGAGTTCCAAGTGGGAGACAACGTATTCTTGAAGGTGTCACCAAGAAGGGGTACAAAGAGATTTGGCAAGAAAGGGAAGCTTACACCGAGGTACATTGGTGTGAGGTTCCCGGGTCGCGCTCGCGCCCTGCGCGCCCTTGGTTAGGGGTGCGCATACGTGCGGATGCGTGACACCACTGCTCTCGTGTGACGACCCGACCCAGACTCCAATGCGGAATCCCAAGGTCGTGCCGTCAAGAAAAGCTAAAAGACGGACAAGCACCCGCTAAGCGTAGTGGTGCGAGTCCAGAGTTGAACCAACAAACTCTAAACAGGAATGAAAAGCCATAACGGCAAAACCGAATAACCAAAAACTAAAATATGCGGAAGCAAATCATACGTGGAACCCAAACTATTAATTGTGAACTAAGGAATACAAGGCTGATAGACGAATATCTCTCGACAAATCTACGACGCACGTGACGCAACAATGCGCACGGGCAACAAACCATCGGCAATCCTAAGGCCGGCGAATCAACAGAATACCAACCTGATAAACAACAACTCAACGGCTATAACGTGCCGGAGGAATAAATCAACTAAAAGAATAAGATATTCCAATTCTAACAACTAAACCCAAGTCTCACGACTAACGTCGTCGGAGATGACAATACCAACAATACTAGAACGAGTGAGCTAAAGCATGCTCGGAATAATAAAAGGGAACAACTCATAGGAGATACAACAGCTCGACCAAACAAGTCGGCTACCAAAATAATACTATAACAAAATACTAACATAATCTACCCAAGTAAAGTCTACTTAACTTTACATTCGTGTCTCACAAATACATAACAACAATAATAATGATAAATCCAAGCTTAAAGCCCGGAACACCACCTTCTAGGAATCACTATCCGAAGCCGCCACGCGTACTAATGGGATCACTGCAAAAACTAAGGAAAACAAACACACGAAATGAGTCATAATGACCCAGTAAGTTACTAAATGCAAATGTATGGCATAGCATGACGTGGCATGGCATAATGCACAAGCATATATAAAATCATGATATCTTAATAGCATACCAATAATAAACTTGTATTAAGTCATCATGTAACATAAACTTCATAAACCACATAGCACGTTTTCTTTCATATAAGTGCTTATACCTAAGCACGTAAAACCTAGATCTGGGCCTAGCCCTTCAATATTCAAACCACGGGTCCAACCCTCAAATGATCATAGTCTGGGATTCAATCCTCGAATGATCACAACTCATCAGTTTTTCTTAATGAGTACCTCGTTACATTCATCCAACCCTGGGATGAGAAATGGGAGCTCAATATCAGGCTAGGGGGCGCTAATACGAGACCACATCCCACTATCGGCCAAATAGTGAGGAGAAAGGGTACCAATGCGGCGATTCATAGCGAATGTTTCCAAAGACTATGAATCGTCCCATTGCCGACAAAACGACCAAGACGCCAGCTGGACTCAAAACAAGATGCTCAAGTAGATATTTACTTGGATAAACCAATAAGGACCAAGTCCATCATAAAAGAACTTATCAATTTAAGTAGGTCATAATGCTCTACAAAACCCAACATTCAATGCACATAATTGTACACACTTAACATGTTCGACTAACTTGTAAGTTTAGTTCAAAAACCACATATTGAGGTATTCATAATCCTCAAGTCATCACCAATTCAAGAATAGCTTTTAGCTCAATAAATCACAACGTGAGGTCTACTATAGTCCCCTACTCAAGATTAAATCAAAGACTATTATTTTAGTCTAAGAACAAACACAAACAAGGCTTAGCATTTAAGCTTTTACATAAAGGCATACCGGACTCAACCATAGTCCTAACCGTCGAGCATAATCGACATCCTCAAAATCATTCTCATGAATGACAAGACTACACCGTAGTCCAAGACCCGCAAGTTTTCCATGTACGTTCATCTGAATTCCCTAAAGGAAATCTCATTCAATAATCATTTCTTAAGGATACGCGAGATCATTGATTGGTCTCTAATGCTCCGTGCTCTACGAGCACGCTCTAAATAAATCCCCAACAAGCCTCTACATCATGGGTGTCACAAATGGGACACAATTCGGGATGCTCGGGTACCCACAATCAAAACCAACCAATCCCGAACATCGTAGGATTTCAACCTAAGGCTCACTAACATCTTATTGAACCTATAACGACTCCATTGAGTCTTAATATCACATTTCATTAGATACGTACTTCATAAATCCCAAATTTAACACATCATTCAAGTTTATAATAATTCTCCCAAAAATAATCCGGGCTTGTTTCCCAAGCCTAAAAATCCAAGAACTCATCATAATCATAGTCAATCAAAACCCAAATGTCGTAGGACTTCAACCCGAGTTCATTAACACTTTATTGAACTTATTTCGACTCCGTTGAGTCTAAATACTAAGTTTCATTATTTACACCCTTCATCAATCTCAACATTTACACACACTTGAATTAACAACAATTTATCCAATAATTCGGGCTTGATCTTCAAGCCCTAAAATTTACAACAAAACCCAACATAGATCACAACCCATTTCATAAATCATATACCTCAACAATCATAGAAACCACTCTACAAATGCTCCTACAAGTTTATACTTCCAAAAATCCCCAAAATTGGGCATACAAAGCATATCAAGTGTTCATTGCCCACAAATAGCATATAAGTTGTTTTCCTTAGGGCCAATGAACCAAAATCAAAAGGAAGTAACTTACCTAGCTTGAGTGAAAACTCAAGAGAACGCAAATCCGATCGGTGAACTTGTTCTACTCGTCGAGGGCTTCAAGATTCCGAAGTTTGAAGGCAATCGGGTGGTTGGATCGTCTTGGATCGAAGAGAGAAGAAGGCTAGGGCTCAAAAATCTCCCATGGACTCTCTCTCTCTCTAATACGTATGGAAGAAGAGAAGAAATGAAAGGATTTTCTGAAAATTGTAAAGGGTTTGAGCTTTTATACCTCCACAAACCAAGAGGGCAAAATAGGGAATTCCTTGGTGCAATTAGTAGAGATTAGGATTAATTAATCACTAATCTAACCTTAATTAACTTCCAACTAATGTTAGGACATGTTTAGGGCTAAGTATGGGAGGTTAGGATGGGTTTAGAGGGGGTTTGATGAGGGTAGGATAGGCATTTCTCGTCAAAACACAGAACAGGGCAAAACAGGATCGGGGCACCTTGCGGTCGCAAGGTCCCCTATAGCTTGCGACCGCAAGCTCTCCAGAACCTCTAGGGTGACTTCTTCCATTGACCTTGCGGGGGCAAGGCCATTCCACCTTGCGAGGGCAAGCCCGGCAGACCCGAAATGGCTCAAAATTCAACCTAAAAGACCCCCAAACACTCAACCAAACCTAACAAGGTTCAAACCTCATCCAAAGTAGGTCTAGAACTCCCTTAGAACACTCACAAACAACCCCCGAAACAACTCCCGAAACAACTCGGAGCGAAACAGGAAAGAGGTGCAACAACGTGCAACCGGAACGACGAATGGACTCGCAATTGAACGAGCAATGAAAGGAGACTTTTAAGGCAAGTCTAAGGGCTAATGAAGAAGCTTAAATACTTCTAGGAAGTTGAATAACAACTAGGGAAATAAGAATCCCAAAGGAGAGACGATTACGCGACTCGATTCCCGAACTACGCGATAGAGACGAACGCTATCTCCAAAACTTCCAAATCATCGATAGACTTAAGGAACACCTCCAACTTGAAGTCTAATGCATCTAAACATGTTAATAAATCATCTTAAAGAGGTCTAGGACCCAAACCGAGGTCACGAACACAAAATGCAAGCAAACTCTCAATCGCGTCGCATTCCGACTATCGTCGAGTCACGACTTGTGACTTTAGCAAGCCAACAACTATATGGAGTCTCTTAATAATGTTTTGGTCTTAATGTGGTCTTTCAAACACATCTAGACCCTCTCGTAAACTAAACATACAGTCGACAAAGGAAGAAGTGCAAGTATAGCACGCAAACCGAGATAACGAAGGAGCGGGGTGTCACATCTCGTTCCACCCTCCCTTGTTTAGGAGAAGACGAAATCAAAAGTGCGAGAGGAGTGCTGTCTATGTTAGCGCATTGGAATGTGCCTTGGTTGCCTTTAGTGGATTTTATTGAAAAAAATAGCCTTATGGCCTGTTTTGAATCACTTTGGGAGCTTTGGGTTTCCCGCATCAAGTTATCCCTTTTTTAGGGGATACCAGGATATGGGAATACATCACCCTTCCATTCCTATTTTCCCTTTTTTAGGGGAAGACGGAAAAGTGCAAAGAAGGAGTGTTGCGAGGCCCCACTGGATCCAAAAAGTTTAGAGTCGTCATCTTTATTTTAAGGCAAAAATAAAGCAAAACTAGAAAAAGAAAAATAAACCAGAGAAAAAGAAATGGGTTCAGAGGCTAAGTTACGAGTTGGGAAGGTGCTAAGCACCCAACTCGCCCTTTCGGTCTCAAAAGTGGTTTTTGGCTGAAGTATGCTTATTGTTATATTTATTTAGCAGATAAATAAAACATTAAAAGACATGAAATTAAAACAAATACATCCGTGGCTACATTATTTACGGACTTGCAGCCATTTCCTTACAATTATTACAAATGTATTTAAGAATATTTGGTCATTATAACGGCTCTTTTACATAATATTTCCTATACTAATCCGGGCAGCACAACAACTTATATTGACTACATTGTGCCAGATTTTAAATAACAACTTTAAATAATAAATAAATGGATAGCTAAATAAATAAATAAAATAACGCCCTTAAAGGCTTTTACCTTTTAGAGCGGTTGTGTGCTCGCTCTGTCCTTCAAGGAAGGGAGTCTTTTTTTGTTGTTTGTTATGTGGTTGTTGTTTTGATTTGGGTAGAGTGACTGCTTATTTCGGAAGGTTTTGGCTCGTTCACTTGGGCATAGTGACGGCTTATTTTGGTAGGTTTTGGCCTTTTTGGTTGGGCGGAATAACGGCTTAGTTTTTGTGTTTTTCAGCTCATTACCCGGGCAGAGTAACGACTTACTTTGGGATTTTTGGGCCGGAGAAGTGAGGTGGATACCTAACAACTAGGCTAGGGATCACTTATAACCGGTGAATATTTATTTTGGCGGAGTTTGGACGGGGTTTGGAGATTTTAGTGGGCTTCACTCACCTATCTCACACCTCTCGCTAAAATTTTTCTCTCGGCATCGAAGGAACGTAGAGAGAGAGAGAGAGAGAGTTTCTTCGCGGTTTTCTCAACCGATTTTCTGAACAAATGAGAAGGGAGCCTAGCACCTTTATTTATAGGTGGGACGAGGGAGTCATCCGGCATTTCCTGATTTCCTGAGCCGGCTTCAACAGTTGCACAATGCGTTAAGTGAGAGAGCCCACTGTTCACCTTTGGCGCTGACATATCACCCCCTTGGCGCGGCACCCAGTCCTTCTTTAGGCCGTGCCAAGGCACTATTCTAGTTTCGTTTTAGACACTTTCACCCCTCGCAATTCACTGTTTTGCGCATCTGCTTTGCCTTTCGCATTTTTAACTCCAGTAACTTGACATTTGTTAAGTTTGAACAGTTCTTGATATCACATGTCAGAGTCACATACCAGGGGTACGAAATTGGGGTGTCTACAGAGCCCCTCAACGATGGAGTCTACGGGTGACCAAAGGCTTACTGAGTAGACGAACATCGTTGATAAACAATAGACTCTCCAATTTCGTTCAATTTAAAACGGGAGAGAAATGCAATTGGTAGCAGTTATAATGCACAGTTTATCATGCTATCCAAACTCCATAACCAAGACATATTTAGTCAGTTATAGCAGGTTATCGTAGTTTTTAAGAAGATATGAATTTAAAGTGCTTTGATGGTCGGACCTACTAGTGTAGGCTGCCTACGTATTCCTTATTAAAGGAAATCAGACCAAACGTAGTTCAGGCCAAAAACCTAAACTACAACCAAATGAGGATGTTATGTTCTTCGGGTCAAAACCCGATCAAGAACACAACAGGAAAAAGATATTTGTGTTTTTCGAAAAAGCCGTATTCAAACGGTCGAGAATGGCCGCCTAAATACGGTATGAAGATTTGAATGTTTTTCGGGAACCATATTCCGACCGGTCAATACTTTGTCATCGAAATACGTTAAGAAGAATTTTCAAAATTGTGTCTGGCTGGTCAATACCTTGTTTCCAAACATAATAAGAAAACTTTCAAATTTTCAGAAAACTGCACTCGACCGATAAAGATCCGTTGTCGAGCACGACAAATAAAACTTTCTTCAATTTTTTTCGAAAATTGGTAAAAAGATCATTCTTTTTCCTTTCCTTTCTTCTCAGTGCTCTCTGTTCTTTTTTTTTTCTTCAATATTAATCTTTTTTGTGTTTTTGAAATATTATTCTTTTTTTTTTGTTTTTGAAATATTCATCTTTTTTTGTTGTTTTGAAATATTCTTTTTTTTTTTTGAAATATTCTTCTTTTTTGTGTTTTTTTTGAAATATCCATCTTTTTTTGTTTTTGTTTTTTTTTAAATCAAAACTCATTTTGAAAAAGAGTTTTTTCTTTTATTTGAAAAACAAAACAAAACTTTTATTTTCCTCTTTTTTTTTTTTTAAAAAAAAAACTTTCCTTTTAAAAGGAAATTATTCCAAAGTTAGGGTGAGAATACTATACCTTTCTTACCTTTTCTGTGCCTGGGTGGCTATCGCTGATTTCGGCATTTCTGCCACTCTTGCCTTTTCAGGCTGAGGATTTTATTATTCTTTTTTCTTTTTTTTTCTTTTTTTTTTCTTTTGCCACTTGAAAATTTTTCTATGCTGATTTTGTGGCTGACTTGCTGGGGATATTTTCCTTTGTCCTCTGATGGATGGTCATTAATTTTGGTTAACAAGATTAACTTCGTTAACTCTTCGTTAAACTCATGTACCATTTTGGAAACTTTGAAACTTGAGGACTTAAGTGTAGCAGCTTCAAACTTTTGAGGGGGGAAAAGGAAAAAAATCATTTTTCCTCCCTTATAATGGACGGGAGTGAGGGAGAGGAGCTACTACTCCCTCCTTTTTTTTCTTTCTTCCTTTAGTGCCTTCGATATTGCTGCTGCCTTCTGTTTCCTTTTCTTATTTTCTCAATTTTGCTACTTTTCTCAATTTTCTTTCGCCAATTTCAGTGTTTTGTTTAGTAGATAGCATCTTCTTCTCGATCCAGGAAGGGGAAGGCTCCCATGCACCTAGAATCTAGCGAGAGGAGGAGAGAATTTCCTCATTTGATCCGGAATAAGCTCAAATACCGGTATTCTAACGATGACTGGGGCAATATTTTGCGAGATCGGGACACTCACATGTCCAATCTTCCTCCCATCACTGTAAGTTTCTTTCTTTTTCGAGATTTTCTTGGCTATACCTCAGATCTGCTAAATTTCTGCACTATTTGGAACTTTTGGAGCACTCCTGACTTTATTAATAATGCATATGCAAGTCTTATTTATGTCTAAATGATGTAATTAAGTAGCGATACATGAAATTTATATGATTTTATTTTTGCGATGCATGATTGAACTAGTCGTCACTATTTGACCATACTAAGCATAATTTATATTATAAATGCAAATGAGGCTATATGATGCATGTTTTACACTAAAACATATTTTTTCATGCAATAGAATCACGAGACGAACTTTTCGAAATATAATTTAAATTTTCCGCAATGCATTTTCGGGCATATTTTCAGATAAAAATGGGGCAAAACAAATATATTTCATGCCCTTAAATTCATTTTTCATGCATGCAAATGCTGCAGAGACATAGTAAATGTAATATATATATATATATATATATATATATATATATATATATATATATTGGTGAGAAACACTATGGTTGTGCCACCTAACCCACTTTAGATAAATATTGATTCTTAGGCATCTAAGTAAGACTTTTTATCTTCCAACCATTACCTATTAATAATACTTATTAATATTCAATATGATAAGGGGTATTATCATATAGCTATATATAACAATAGATATAACTTCTTCTATTGTCAATAGTAGAAGACTTATATTTTAAAACTTTTTCAACTAACATTACTTCTAACCAATGTGAGATAAAACTCTTCAAGGTGAGATATTACTTCTAATGACTAACTTTTAACACCATACTTTAACATTTGATATCTTATTCATCCAAAACTTGATTTGGACAAATAAATATATCATTTCGATGTCCTTGCCGAGTAGAACACATTCGTACAATTACTTTTGTCAACAAACAAATGACACGTAAAGAAATTTGTGCCTCAAGTTGCACAATTTCTTTCACTAAAAACACTAATTTTTTAATAAGTATTATACTTTAACTCTTGATATTTTATTTATCCAAAACTCGATTTTGACAAATAAATATATCATTTCGATGCTCTCAACGAGTAGAACACATTTGCGCAATTACCTTCGGCAACAAACAAATGACACATAAATAAATTCGTGCCTCAAGTTACACAATTTCTCTCACTAAAAACACTAAATTTTTGAACAAATATTATATTTTAAGTCTTGATATCTTATTATTCAAAACTCGATTTGGACAAATAGATATATCATTTTGATCCTCTCACTGGGTAGAATGCATTTGCGCAATTAACTTCGTCAACAAATAAATAACACGTAAGAAAATTCGTGCCTCAAGTTGCACAATTTCTTTCACTAAAAACACTAATTTTTCAACAATTGAAGGTATCCCACATTGGTTAGAAATTGATGTTGGTTTCAAAACTTCTATTATTAAGTACCAATAGAAGAAATGTATCATAAATTGGTTGGAAAGTGATGTTGATTTTCAAAATCACTAGAAAACCAAAAGTTTTTAAAGCTTCCATATGGATTCTTTAGAATGAAGATTTATTCTAAGGTGGTGAGGAGGCACAACCATAATGCTCCTCACCAACTTTATATATATATATATCCATTATTACTAATAGAAGATGTATATCTCACATTGGCTAGAAAATGATGTTTAGTTTAAATTATTTTATATTATTACCTATAAAAGAGATGTATAACACATTGTTTAAAAAGAAAATTTTAGATTTTAACGTCTTTAGACAAAAGACTTTCACTTTTACAAGAGATATATATATATCTCACATGGTTACAAAATATTATACCATTATTACCAATAGAAGATAAGTATTAAACATTGGTTAGAAATTTATGTCTGTATTAAAAATACTATTATTAATTACTAATTGAAAAGACGTATCATACATTTGTTATAAAGTGATGTTGGTTTTCAAAGTTTTTTGATAAAAGACTTCTACAATTATTGGTTAAAAAATGATATTGATTTTTAATTATTTTAAATTATATAAAAGACTTACTATTATTAGCAATAGAAGATATATATACTTTTGGTTTTCTAGCCATTAGCTAATAATAATACATAATAATAATCAATATGATAAGTGGTATTAGTATTAGTATATATAACTTCTTCTATTGTCAATAGTAGAAGACTTATATTTAAAAACTTTTAGAACACATTTGCACAATTACCTTTGTCAACAAACAAATGACAAGTAAAAAAATTTGTGTTTTAAGTTGCACAATTTCTTTCACGAAAAACATTAATTTTTAATAAGCATTATACTTTAACTCTTGATATCTTATTCATCCAAAACTCGATTTGGACAAATAAATATATCATTTTGATGCCTTCACTGAGTAGAACACATTTACGCAATTACATTCGTCAACAAATAAATGACACGTAAAGAAATTCGTGCCTCAAGTTGCACAATTTCTTTCACTAAAAACACTAATTTTTCAACAATAGAAGAGATGTATCTCACATTGGTTAAAAATTGATATTGGTTTTAAAAATTCTATTATTAACTACCAATAGAAGAAATGTATCAAACATTGGTTGGAAAGTGATGTATATTTTTAAAGTCACCTTCCACATGGATGCCTTAGAATTAAGATTTATTCAAAGGTGGTGAGATGGCACAACCATAGTGCTCATCACCAACTTTGTATATATATATATATATATATATATATATATATATAACTTTTATCATTATTACCAATAGAAGATGTATATCTCACATTGGCTAGAGAATTGATGTTGAGTTTAAATTATTTTATATTATTACCAATAAAAGAGATGTATAGAACATTGTTTACAAAGAAAAATGCTAGATTTTAAAGTCTTTAGATTAAAGACTTTCACTTTTACAATAGATATATTTCACATGGTTACAAAATATTCTAATATTATTACCAATAGAATAGATATATTAAACACTGGTTAGAAATTGATGTCTGTATTAAAAATACTATTATTAATTACTAATTGAAAAGATGTATCATACATTTGTTATAAAGTGATGTTGATTTTCAAAGTTTTTTGATAAAAAACTTCTACAATTATTACCTATAGAAGATGTAAATCTCACATTAGTTAAAAAATGATATTGATTTTTAATTATTTTAGATTATATAAACGACTTACTATTATTAGCAATAGAAGATATATATACTTTTATTTTCTAATAATACATAATAATAATCAATATGATAAGGGGTATTAGTATTAGTATATATAACTTCTTCTATTGTCAATAGTAGAAAACTTATATTTAAAAAACATTTACAACTAATATTACTTCTAACCAATGTGGGATAAAACTACTCAAGGTTATATATTACTTCTAATGACTCACTTTTAACATCATACTTTAAGCTTTTATATCTTATTCATCCAAAACTTAATTTGGACAAATAAATATATCATTTCGATGTTTTTGCCGAGTAGAACAAATTTGCACAATTACTTTTGTCAACAAACAAATGACACGTAAAGAAATTTGTGCCTCAAGTTGCACAATTTCTTTCACTAAAAACATTAATTTTTTAATAAGTATTATACTTTAACTTTTAATATCTTATTCATCCAAAACTCGATTTGGATAAATAAATATATCATTTTTTAATAAATATATCATTTTGATGCTCTCACCGAGTAGAACACATTTGCGTAATTACCTTCGCCAACAAACAAATGACACGTAAAGAAATTCGTACCTCAAGTTGCACAATTTCTCTCACTAAAAACACTAATTTTGTTAACAAGTATTAAATTTTAAGTCTTGATATCTTATTATCCAAAACTTGAATTTGACAAATAAATATATCATTTTGATGCTCTCACCGAATAGAACACATTTGCACAATTACATTCGTCAACAAACAAATGACACGTAAGAAATTCGTGCATCAAGTTGCATAATTTCTTTCACTAAAAACACTAATTTTTCAACAATAGGAGAGATGTATCCCACATTTGTTAGAAATTGATGTTGATTTAAAAAATTCTATTATTAAGTACCAATAGAAGAAATGCATCATACATTGGTTGGAAAGTGATGTTGATTTTCAAAGTCACTAGAAAACCAAAAGATTTTAAAGCTTCAACATGAATGTTTTATAATGAAGATTTATTCAAAGGTGGTGAGGTGGCACAACCATAGTACTCCTCATCAACTTTAAATATATATGATAAAAGATTTTTGCCATTATTACCAATAGAAAATATATATCTCACATTGGCTAGAAAATGATGTTGAGTATAAATTATTTTATATTATTACCAATAAAAGAGATGTATAACACATTGTTTAAAAAGAAAATGTTAGATTTTAAAGTGTTTAGACTACAAATTTTCACTTTTACAAGAGATGTATCTCACATAGTTAAAAAAATATTCTACTACTATTACCAATAGAAGAGATGTATCACACATTGGTTAGAAATTGATGTTTGTATTAAAAATACTATTATTAATTGCTAATTGAAAAGATGTATCATACATTTGTTATAAAGTGATGTTGGGTTTCAAAGTTTTTTGATAAAATACTTCTACCATTATTACCAATAGAAGATGTATATCTCACATTGATTAAAAAAATGATGTTGATTTTTAATTATTTTAGATTACATAAAAGACTTACTATTATTAGCAATAGAAGGTATATATCACACATTTGTTATAAATTGATGTTGGTTTTAAATTACTATTATTATCAATAAAAGAGATAAATCTTACATTGGTTAAAAAGTGATGTTGATTTTAAAAGTGTTTAAATAAAAAAACTTCTACTTTTATCATTAATAAAAGAGAAGAGAAGAGATATATCTCATTATATAGAAAGAGATGTTGCTTTTTGATATTTTTTTAGATAAAAAACTTCTACTATTATTACCAAATGATGAGATGTATTACACATTGGTTAGAGAGTGATGTAGGTATTAAACGTCTTTTTATAAAAGACTTAATACCCCAATAGAAAAAAATATGTATTTTACATTAGTTAGGAAAGTGATATTGGTTTAAAATGTTTTTAGATAATGTATATTGCATTGGTTACAAAGAGATCCACATTATTTAAAAACATATATTGGTTACAAAATTTATAGATAAACAAATTTTTATGCTATTATCAATACAAGAGATGTATCACACATTGTTTACAAAAAGATGTTGGTTCCAAAACTATTTAAGATAAAATAATACTACTATTATTATTTTTATGTTATAACCAATAGAAGAGATGTATCTCACATTGTTTAGAAATAGATATTGATTTCAAAAGTTTTTATATAAAAGACTATTAATATTACTATGGAAGAATACATCTCACATTTGTTAGAAATTAATGTTGGTTTTAAAAATACTATTTGTGGCACCCCGCTCCTTCGTTAGCTCGGTTTGCGTGCTATACTTGTACTTCTTCCTTTGTTGACAGTATGTTTGGTTTGTGAGAGGGTCTAGATGTGTATGAGAGACCACATTAAGACCAAAGCACTATTAAGAGACTCCATATAGTTGTTGACTTGCTAAAGTCACAAGTCGTGACTCGACGATAGTCGGAATGCGACGCGATTGAGAGTTTACTTGCATTTTGTGTTCGTGACCTCGGTTTGGTTCTAGACCCTTATAAGATGGCTTATTAACATGTTTAGATGTATTAGAATTCAAGTTGGAGGTGTTCCTTAAGTCTATCGATGATTTGGAAGCTTTGGAGATAGTGCTCGTCTCTATCGCGTAGTTCGGGAATCGAGTCGCGTAATCGTCTCTCCTTTGGGACTCTTATTTCCCTAGTTGTTGTTCAACTTCCTAGAAGTATTTAAGCTTCTTCATTAGCCCTTAGACTTGCCTTAAAAGTCTCCTTTCATTGCTCGTTCAATTTCTAGTTCATTCGTCGTTCTGGTTGCACGTTGTTGCACCTCTTCCTGGTTTCGCTCCGAGTTGTTCGGGTGTGTTTCCGACTTGTTTTGAGTTGGGTTCGACCTTAGAATGGTTGCCCATGAGTTTGGGACCATTTAGGACATGTTTAGACCAAGTTCAAGGGCTGGACCATGCGCTCGCATCGAATTCTGATCACCAGCTCGCGCGACAGTGCTGAGAGCATTGCAAAATGAACATAAGCAAGTCCAGAAGTCCAGGCGCCCGCCTCAAGTTCTGGAACCACCTACGGAATTTTTCCCCTGTTTTGTTGTTGTACGACTTTTGCTCCAAAACTCCTATTCAAAACCTTTTCTAAACCCCACCTAAACCTCCCTAACCCTCCTTACTTATACCTTAACATTATTAACATGTTTTAAGGGTGGATTAGTGAGTGATTGAGTGGATTAAACAAGCCCAAAATCAGATTTTTATCAACCACAATGTGGTGACACTTGTCCCACTCAGTTTTTAACCCCTTTTAAGCCACAATCTGAGAGTTTGACTCTCATTTCTCACCCCTCCTCTCCAAAAACGGGAATGGCTTCTCTCCTAGTTCATCCATGAGTTCTTGAGGGTCCGTCTTGACCTTCCATGGTTCCTCTTCTTCGTTGCTCAAGCCCTAGCTATAGAATCGAAGAGCTCGACGAGTAGATTACTTTCAACCGATTACTTTCTCGTTTTTCTTTCTTGATTGGGGATTGAAGGTAAGTTACTTCTTCTCTCTTTGATTTTGTACTCATTGATCCTAAGGAAAACAAACTCTATGCTATTTGAGGTCAATGAGTACACATACTTGCTTTGTGTGATTTTAATTTGTGATTTGAGCATGTGAACTTGTTAAGAGCATATGTAGGATGACTTCTATGATTGTTGAAGTATATTGTTACTCTTCATCTTGTGTTTCTAGGATTGTGATCATGCTAGAAATCATGTTTACATTTCATTTGGGTTTATTATGAAAGTATGCCTAAGTTTGGGGCTTTGAATATGTGAACTCACTAAACATCATGGGTATGATCATTTAATTGAAATTAAGTGATTTATGAAATGAGTTATGATTTATGTTGGGTTTTGTTATGAATTTTAGGGCTTGAAATCAACCCCGAATTATTGGAGGAATTATTGTTAATTGAAGTGGGTGTTAATGATGAGATTGATGAAGGGTGTAAATAATGAAACTTAGCATTTAGACTCAACGGAGTCAAAATAAATTCAATAATGTGTTAAAGAACTCGGGTTGAAATCATACGACATTTGGGTTTCGGTTGACTATGATTATAATGAGTTCTTGGGTTGTTAGGCTTGGGAATCAAGCCCGAATGAATTTTGAGATTTTGTAGTATATATGAATGAAATGTTTAATTGCGGGTTTATGAAACACATAAAGAATGAAATGTAGAATTAAGACTCAACGGAGTCGTTGTAAGGTCAATAATATAATAATGAGCTTTAGGTTGAAACCCTACGATGTTCGGGTCTTGCTTAGTTATGTTTGTGCGTACCCGAGTATCTTATTCGGTGTCCAATCGAGACACTCATGTTATAGAGACCTATTGGGAGTATGTTTAGAGCGTGCTCGTTGGAGCACGGAGTATTAGAGATCAACCTATGATCTCGTATGCCTTTAAGAAATGATCATTTGAACGAGTTTTCCTTTAGGGGATTTGGTCGCGTGCACATGAATGCACTTGCGAGGGAGTGACTACGGGGTAGTCTTGATGTTCTTGAGCATAGCATTGAGGAAGTCGATTATATACGACAGTTGGGGCTATTGTTGAGTCCGGTATGCTTTTATGTATAGACTAAATGCTAAGTCTTGATTGTGGTTGTTCTTAGACTAAATAATAGTCTTGATTTAATCTTGAGTAGAGGACTATAGTAGACCTCACGTCGTGATTTATTGAGCTTATAAGCTATTCTTGAATTGGTGATGACTTGAGGTTTATGAATACCTCAATATGTGGTTCTTGAACTAAACTTACAAGTTAGCTGAACATGTTAAGTGTGTACATTTATGTGCATTGTTTATTGGGTTTTGTAGAGCATTATGACCTACTTGATTTGATGAGTCCTTTTGTGATGGACTTGGTCCTTATTGGTTTATCCAAGTAAATATCTACTTGAGCATCTTGATTTGAGTCCAGCTGGCGTCTTGGTCGTTTTGTCGGCAATGGGACGATTCATAGCCTTTGGAAACATTCGCTATGAATCGCCGAATTGGTACCCTTTCTCCTCACTATATGTCCAATAGTGGGATGTGGTCTCGTATTAGCGCCACCTAGCTTGATATTGAGCTCTCATTTCTCATCCCAGGGTTGGATGAATGTAACGAGGTACTCATTAAGAAAACTGATGAGTTGTGATCATTTGAGGATTGAAACCCAGATTATGATCATTTGAGGGTTGGACCCATGGTTTAAATATTGAGGGCTAGGCCCAGATTCTGGTTATACGTGTTTACGTATGAGCATTTATGTGAAAGATAATATGCTATATGGCTTATGTGAGTTTAGGTGCTTTGATAACTAAGTACACGTTTATTGTTGGTATACTAGTATGATACCATGATTTTTATATATGCTTGTGCATTATGCCATGCCATGGCATGCTATGCCATACTATTGCATTTAGTAACTTACTGGGTCATTATGACTCACTCCGTGTGTTTGTTTTCCTTAGTTTGTGCAGTGAGCTCGTTAGTGCGTGTTGCAGCTACGGGTGCGTGTTTGATAACAGGTGGTCTTCCGGGCGATAGCTTGGAGTTATTATTATTATTGTATTTATTATCTTGTGAGACACGGACGTAAAGTTATGTAAACTTTACTTGGGTAGTTATGTTAGTATTTTATGGTCGTTTATTTTTTTGGGTGCCGACTTGTTTGGTCGAGCTATTGTAATTATTTAGAAGTTATTCTATCGTCTTTCCGAGCAAGGTTTTAGCTCGCGTATTCTAGTATTGTGTTATGGTCGTTTCTATCTCCGTCAAGTATCTTGTGAGATTTTGGATTAATTGTTGGTGTTTAATATCTTTTTTTGTTTAGTTGATTTGTCACTCCGGCATGTTGTAGCCGTTGAGTGGTTGTTTATCAGGCTGGTATTCTGTTGATTCGCCGGCCTTAGGTTTGCCGATGGTTTGTTGCCCGTGCGCAATGTTGCGTAACGTGAGTCGTAGATTTGTCGAGAGATAGTTATCTCCCAGCCTTGCGTTCCTTTGTTTAGGATTAAAGGCTTGGGTTCCACTTATGATTTGCTTCCGCAGATTTTTAGTTTTTAGTTGTTCCGTATTGCCGTTATGGCTTTACCTTCCTATTTGATCTTGATGGCTCATCTTTTGACTCGTACCATTATGCTTAGCGGGTGCTTGTCCGTCTTTTAGCTTGTCTTGGTGGCACGACCTTGGGATTCCGCATTGGAGTCCGGGTCGGGCTGCCACACTATTATTACCAATAGAAAAGATGTATACCACATGATTAGAAAGAGATGTAACACCCCGCTCCTTCGTTAGCTCGGTTTGCGTGCTATACTTGCACTTCTTCCTTTGTTGATTGTATGTTTGGTTTACGAGAGGGTCTAGATATGTATGAGAGACCACGTTAAGACCAAAACACTATTAAGAGATGCCATATAGTTGTTGACTTGCTAAAGTCACAAGTCGTGACTCGACGATAGTCGGAATGCGACGCGATTGAGGGTTTGCTTGCGTTTTGTGTTCGTGACCTCGGTTTGGTCCTAGACCTCTATATGATGGTTTATTTACATGTTTAGATTTGTTAGACTTCAAGTTGGAGGTGTTCCTTAAGTCTATCGATGATTTGGAAGCTTTGGAGATAGCGTTCGTCTCTATCGCGTAGTTCGGGGATTGAGTCGTGTAATCGTCTCTCCTTTGGGATTCTTATTTCCCTAGTTGTTATTCAACTTTCTAGAATTATTTAAGCTTCTTCATTAGCCCTTAGACTTGCCTTAAAAGTCTCCTTTCATTGCTCGTTCAATTGCGAGTTCATTCGTCGTCCCGGTTGCACGTTGTTGCACCTCTTCCCGGTTTCGCTCCGAGTTGTTTCCGGAGTTCTTCGGGTGTGTTTCCGACTTGTTTTGAGTTGGGTTAGACCTTAGAATGGTTGCCCATAAGTTTGGGACCATTTAGGACATGTTTAGACCAAGTTCAAGGGTTAAGCAGGCGGCATCGAATTTTGACCACTAGCCCGCCTCAAAAGCCGAGAACAATTCAAAATCAGTCAAGCCCAGCGCTGAGCTTTGGTGGGCGCCCGCCTCAACATCGAGAGACCTCCTACGGGATTTTTCCCCTGTTTTGTGTTTTGACGAAAAATACCTATCCTACCCTCATTAAACCCCCTCTAAACCCTTCCTAACCACCCATACTTAACCCTAATCATGTCCTAACATTAGTTAGAAGTTAATTAAGGTTAGATTAGTGATTGATTAATCCTAATCTCTACTAATTGTACCAAGGAATTCCCTGTTTTGCCCTCATTACTTGGGAAGTATAAATAGCCTAACCTCTTCACAAATTCAACCAAACCTCTTCATTTCTCCTTCTAAAATCAGACGTATGAGAGAGAGAGAGAGAGACTCCATGGGAGATTCAAGCCCTAGCCTTCTTCTCTCTTCGATCCAAGACGATCCAACCGCCCGATTGCCTTCAAACTTCGGAATCTTGAAGCCCTCGACGTGTAGAACAACTTCACCGTTCAGATTTTGGTTCTCTTGAGTTTTCACTCAAGCTAGGTAAGTTACTTCCTTTTGATTTTGGTTCATTGGCCCTAAGGAAAACAACCTATATGCTATTTGTGGGCAATGAACACTTGATATGCTTTGTATGTGTTAATTTGGGGATTTTTGGAAGTATGAACTTGTTAGGAGCATTTGTAGAATGACTTCTATGATTGTTGAAGTATATGATTACTCTTCATTTTGTGTTTCTAGGATTATGAGTATGCTAGAAATCATGTCCATATGTTACTTGGATTTATTGTGGAAGTATGCCTATGATTGGGGCTTTAGAAGAGTGAACTCACTAGATAACATGAGTAGGATCACTTAATTGAAATTATGTGATTTATGAAATGGGTTATGATTTATGTTGGGTTTGTTGTGAATTTTAGGGCTTGAGAATCAAGCCCGAATTATTTGGGACATTATTGTTAAATAAAGTGGGTATTAATGTTGAAATTGATGAAGTGCGTAAATGATGAAACTTAGTATTTAGACTCAACGGAGTCTTAATAAGTTCAACAATGTGTTAATAAACTTGGGTTGAAGTCCTACGACAATTGGGTTTCGTTGACTATGATTATGTTGAGTTCTTGGATTTTTAGGCTTGGGAAACAAGCCCGGATCATTTTGGGAGAATTTCTATAAACTTGAATGATGTGTTAATTTTGGGATTTATGAAATGTGTATTCAATGAAATGCGATATTAAGACTCAATGGAGTCGTTTTAGGTTTAATATCATGTTGGCGAGTCTTAAGTTAAAATCCTACGATGTTCGGGTTTGGTTGGTTTTGATTGTGAGTACCCGAGCATCTCGAATTGTGTCCCATTTGTGACACCCATGATTTAGAGGCTTATTGGAGATTTATTTAGAGCGTGCTCGTAGAGCACGGAGCATTAGAGACCAATCAATGATCTCGTGTATCTTTAAGAAATGATTATTTGAATGAGTTCTCTCTTAGGGAATTTGGTCGCGTGCACATCAAAGCACTTGCGAGGTTATGACTATGGGTTGGTTTTGGTACCCTTGAGCTTGGTTTGAGAATGTCGAGTATATAAGACAATTGGGACTATGGTTGAGTCCGGTGTACCCTTAAGCAAAGCTTAAATGCTAAGCCTTGATTTATGATTATTCTTAGACTAAAATAATAGTCTTTGGTTGAATCTCGAGTAGAGGATTATGGTAGACCTCATGTAGTGATTTCTTGAGCTTATATGCTACTTTCGATTGGGTTGTGACTTGAGGGTTATGAATACCTCAATATGCGGTTCCTGGACTAAACATATAAGTTAGTTGGATTTGTTAAGTATGCGCAAATATGTGCATTGTTAAATTGGTGTGTAGAGCTTTATGTCCTACTTGATTTGATAAGTCCGCTCTTGACGATATTGGTTCTTGTTTGAGCATGCGAGTAAATATCTACTTGTGCATTGCATGTAAGTCCAGCTGGCATTATTTGGATTGGTTTTTCTGTCAGGGTGGGACGATACATCGCCTATACGAATCGTAAGATACGTATTCGCTATGGATCGCCGCACCTGGGACCTCACACACCCCTCCATTGTTGGCCGAATGGGAAGTAGCCTTTGCCGTAACAATACGTGCGTCATTGGCTGCTATTGATACTGAGTAGGTTCTCGGTTTGAGTCGATGAATTCACAAAACATCGATGGCACGATACAGTATAACATTGTGTATTGCAGGAGCAACACAACGACACTATTTGGGTATCTTCTCTATCCCTTATGTGGCTTACTATAAGCACTTATATGAAAGATAACGTGCTTTGTGGTTTATGAAGTTTATGTTACTTGGTGACTTAATACAAGTTTATTGTTGGTATACGATTAAGATGCCATGATTTTATACATGTTTGTGCATTATGCCATGCCACGCCATGCTATGCCATACTATTGCATGTAGTAACTTACTGGGTCATTATGACTCATTTCGTGTGTTTGTTTTCCTTAGTTTGTGCAAAGGTGAGCTCGTTAGTGCGGCGTTGCGGCTTCTGGTGCATGTTCGATAACAGGTGGTCTTCCGGGCAATAGCTTGGGGTTATTAGTATTATTGTATTTATTATCTCGTGAGATACGGATGTAAAGTTATGTAAACTTTACTTGGGTAGTTATGTTAGTATCTTATTATTGTTTTATTTTGGGAGCCGACTGGTTCGGTCAGTGTGTATTTATTTAGAAGTTATTATGTCATCTTCCCGAGCAAGGTTTTAGCTCGCTTATTCTAGTATTGTGTTATGGTTATTTCTATCTCCGACAATTTTAGTCGTGAGTCCTTGGTTTAGTTGTTAGTATTTGAATCTCTTATTCTTTTAGTTGATTTATTCCTCCGGCATGATATAGCCGTAGAGTTGTTGTTTATCAGGTTGGGTTCTTGTTGCTTCGCCGGCCTTAGGTTGCCGATGGGTTGTTGTCCGTGCGCAATGTTGCGTCATGCGAGTAGTAGATTTGTCGAGAGATAGTAGTCTCTCAGCCTGGTATTCCTTAGTTTATAATTATAGGCTTTGGTCCCACTTATGATTCGCTTCCGCAGACGTTGGTTTTTATTATTCCGTATCGCCGTTATGGCTTTACATTCCTGTTTTGAGCTTTATGGCTCAACTCTTGACTCGTACCATGATGCTTAGCAGGTGCTTGTCCATCGTTTAGCTTGTCTTGACGGCACGACCTTGGGATTTCGCATTGGAGTCCGGGTCGGGCTGTCACAAGAGATGTTTGTTTAGAAAAAAATGTTTGTTTTAAAAGTATTTAGATAAAAGTTTTAAACTTTTATTACCAATAGAAATATAAAAGAAGTATCTCACATTGTTAGAATAGTACTACTATTATTATTTTTATGTTATAACCAAAAGAAGAGATGTATCCCACATTGTTTAGAAAGAAATGTTGATTTCAAAAGTTTTTATATAAAAGACTATTATTATTACTATAGAAGAATGCATCTTACATTTGTTAAAAATTAATGTTGGTTTTAAAAATAATATTATTACCAATAGAAAAGATGTATACCACATGATTAGAAAGAAATGTTTGTTTAGAAAAAGATGTTTGTTTTAAAAGTATTTAGATAAAAGTCTTAAACTTTTATTACCAATAGAAATAGAAAAGAATCATCTCACATTGGTTACAAAGAAATGTATCTCACATTATTTATAAATGAGTATTGGTTATAAAAGTCATTAGATAAAGATATATTTTGTTATTACCAATAGAAAATATGTATACCACATGGTTAAAATGTGGTGTTGATTTTAAAGTCATTAGATAAAAGACTTAAACTTTCTTTACCAATAAAAATACAAAATAAGTATTTCACATTGTTTAAAAATGAATTATGATTTTAAAAGTTTTTACCAAAATGACTTCTAATATTATTATCAAGTTAAATGTTAATTTTAAAAGTCTTTAGATTAAAAAAAATTTATTATTATTATTATTAATACAAAATATGTATCTCACGTTAACTTGAAACTTATATCAATTTTAAAAGTATTTAGGTAAAATAATCGTTTAATATTAGTAACAATAGAAAAAAAATTATAAACATGGAGGAGATTAACAATCTAATTATAGTGTCTAAAAGTTATATTATTATTATAAACACATATATATATATATATATATATATATATATATATATATATATATATATATATATATATATATATCCCACATTGTACCCGTGCAGAGCACGGGCTAAATAATTAGTATTTATTTTGATGATTGGTGACACTTTATCTTCTTTTTAGCTTACTCCTTATGGCAGCTTATTGGACAATGAAATGCATGTGATGGATGCATGAATTACTCTTTTTTTTTTTTTTGGAGAAGCAGGGTGGCACCTGCGAGATTTTATTAAAATAAAATAAAGGTACAAACTTGAGGGGGACAACCAGCCTTGCCCTTATAACTGGGAGGACAGAGGAGCCTAACCTCGAAAAGATATACAAAATTAAGAGACTCTAATGTAAGGAGTGTTACAAGCATCAAGAGAAATAATTCCTCTGATATGACGGGGGATGTCTGACAAATTGAGGAAATCCATGTGACGACCCGGCCCGGATCCCAAGACGAAATCCCAAGGTCGTGCCGCCAAGAAAACAAGTAACGACAAACAAGTAGCAAATAATGGGTAGGGCCATAACGGCGATACACCGACAACTCAAAACATACGCGGAAGCAAAATATAACATAACAGTGGCGCCCGAGCTAACAAGCTCAAACTAAAACAACCAAAGAGATAGTAAATCTCTCGGTCCAAAAATTCGACTCGCGTGCCGCAACATTGGGCACGTAGAACAAACTCCCTGTTATGCAATTCAATATAGAGCATAAAATAAACCAAGTCATCGGCGAAGCTACGGCCGGAACCCAACATTACACTAAGTCTAAGACTCTAGTCTAACAACTCAACGGCTAAAAACATGCCGGAGTACAAACATAATATTTAACTAGCAATTTAACATGCTAACATAATCACCAATTAACCAAGCGCGACCAAAACCAGTCGGCTACCAACAACATGAGTACTAACATTTATAAGTACTAACCACCAGAAAACATATGGAGATATAACCATAAATAAACATCCAGCACGACTTCTACTTGTCGGCTACCAAAAGAATAAGCTAAACAACATAATTACAAATAACACAATTCACATTTAGGTTGCTACCCCAACATGAAGTTTACATAACTTCATCTTTCCCAACGACCTCACCAAAAACAAATAAACTATCTAAGTAGCAACCTTGCCAAATAATACTTCATCAACGCAATCTTCTTGATTTACTTGGATCCATGCGCGGATCTAGGAAAACAACCAACAAATAAAAGTAAGTCACAAAGACTTAGTAAGTTACTAACCGTAACTTCCTATCATGGCATAATGCTCAATCATAAATTACATCATGCTATCGTCATGAAATAACTTTATATAAAATCATGTTATGGCATCCATGCTCAACATTAATAAAACATGTTATCATTGTAGTATAACATCTCACTAAAATCCATGTCAAGGTATTTATATGCTTAACGATCATAATTCTTGTTATTGATATAACATAGCCTTCCGATGATTTACATGTCAAGGCATATAAACTTAACAACAATAATTCCGCTTTTAACATAATGCCATATCCGAATAATATTCATGATAAAGCATATTAACATAACAACGGTAATTCATGTTATTGTTATAACATAGCCTTCCCATAATATTCATGTCAAGGCGCATAAACTTAACAATAATGATTAATACCTTTGGCATAAAACCACATTCCAATAATACTCATGTGATAGCATACATGCTTAACAACATTAATCAATATGTTATCTATTAAGTATAACATGTAAGAAACCAAAACAAACATCATATCATATCCAATTCACCAAGCACGTTATTCACTTAAGCACTTGTGAAACAATTCATGTATAAGGGATATGATACCATTACCCAAATTCCTCCGCGTGTCGCGTGTCGCAAAAACACGTGCAAAACCTTTATGTGCCCTCGATATCCCTCTCGTAGATATCGACGTCCCCGAGACGATCTCCGCCGAGTTCCATAGTTATCAAAGTCATGTGTATTACTACAACTAAGATAAACTACTTCCCCACCGTGGCCATCGATGGAGGGGTGTGTGCAAACCCGACGGCGATCCATCGCGATCACGAATCTCACAATTCGTGAAGGCGATGTATCGTCCCACCAAAACTCAACCAAACCGACTCACTGGACTCAAAACCCAAGCACAAGTAATATATACTCATATGCTCAAAACAAGTAGGTAAACACTCTACTATCAAACTAGTCATGCAATTCATCCACAACTAGCATAAACAACACAACCGAGAATCATATAAGTTCTCATAATCAAGTGTGCTTCACACACTTCAAAACTTCTTGGAGGCTCGACCTCCATGAATTCTACCCAAAATTCCGTAGGACTTAAAATTATAGTTCCTAGGATTCATACTAACCCAAAGGTTAACTCCGTTGAGTTCAATCTAAGTTTTCCGAAAATTCAAGGATTAGAAGCTTAGGCTTCATCAACCCCTATGTTCATAACTATCGCCCAAAACCACAATCCCAATGTTCAATATACTCATATAAACCCAACAAACTAATTAACAATGCAACTTAGAATAATTTAGCCATCTTGTGCATAATATCATCCAAGTCATCATACCAATCATAACGTTCAATTCATGATTTAAAATTCACCACATGGTTCAATATGTTCTATTAAGCTTGTAAAACATATTAATCAAGCTAACATCATTAGATTGCAAGCTAAAACCAAATTAGGGCAAATCACCCTCCAAGCATCTCAACCAAACCAATTTCAATACTCATGGCTAATCAACACAACTAAGTTCAATAAACTCCACTAAACATGTATAACATGCTAATTAGGCTTACCATCATCTTTAACAAGCCAAATACAATTTGGGGAAAATCCCCTTCCAAGCATCTTTGTCATCCAAGCTCAATACCCATAATCAATTCATATAGCAAAGTTTAATATACTCTATTAAGCATATAGAACACATTAATCAAGCTTACATCATCAATTTGCAAGCTAAAACAAAATTAGGGCAAGACACCCTCCAAGAATCTCAACCAAACCAACATCAATCTTCATGAAAAATCAACATAATCAAGTTCAATAGGCAATTTAGAACATGAATTTCACATAGGCATGGTCTCACATAGGCCAATCAAGCTCTAACATAAACTTGAAATCCTAGGGTTCATACATTTCTAGAAACCCTAACAATGGCTTCCATTGACCCACATAGCACACATGGTTGATTCCCTAGGGTCAATGGAGCCTAAAAAGAAGGGGAAGAAAGGTAGAAACTTACAAAAACTTAGCCCAAACAATGCAGCAAATTCGTGCCCTAGATGATGATGTTTCTCCTCAACTTGTTCTTCAACCTTGAAGGTGAAATGGGGAAGAAGAAGACTCCATGAATGGCCTCCAAGCTCAGCCCTTCAAGACCCACGAATCTCCTCTTCAAGCTCTCTCTCTCAAGCCCCTTGGTTGAGTGCTCACAGAAATGAAATGGGGAAAGGAACCGCAAACTGCCTTGGCCGACTTGAATGGAGGATGCGGCTGATTTGGGGTTTTTATATGGGGGATTAGGTCACTAATTACCCCACTAATTAACTCCTAAATCTCCTAATAGATGTTAGGATTAGTTTAGGTTAAGTAATTGGGTCAAAGTGTGGTTTAAAAATGGGTTTGAGAGGTCAAATTTCGGACAGCACATAAAAAGACCAAAAATCCCGACATTCTGGATTTGGCCCCTTGCGGTCGCATTGAGCATGGGTGATGCGACCGCATCACCCCTATTTCAGCAATTAGGGTTTTTTGTCCAATCTTTGCTCGATCCCGGCCTCTCCCGCGTGCGTTCTCGAGTCTAAATCCTTCGAAATGGCTCACAATTGAACCCTTAAAGTCCTCAAACATTAAACTAGTCCATCCAAGTCTCAAACCAATTTTAAAGTAGGTCTAGACTCTCATAAACAACACCCGAAACAACCTGGCAAAACCGGCCGACGCAAGACGTAACTACTTGCTATCTAACGTCGAATGAAACCACAAACCAACGGGTAATAACCCATGATTGTAAACACCTATTAGGGCTACAAAATAGGCCTGAATGCCTCTCGAGATGATGCTCAACAGATAGGGGAAATAGGCTCAAAGACGAGACGTTCGCGGCTCCATCTCAAACTACTGCGATAAGGAGAATTGCTATTCTCGAGGCGTCAAAACTTCACGAGACTTATGGAATACATCCAATTAGAAGTCTAACACATCTAAACATGTTATTTAATCATCATGTAAAGATCTGGGACCAAATCGAGGTCAGAAACACAAAACCCGCATAAACTCTCAATCGCGTCGCATTTCGACTATCGTCGGGTTACGACTTTTGACTTTAACAAGTCAACCACTAAATGACATCTCCTAAAAGTGTTTTAGTCTTAATGTGGTCTCTCATACACATTTAGACTCTCTCACAACCAAACAAGCGATCAACCGAAGAAGAGATGCGAGCATTGCACGCAATTCAAGCTAACCGGGAATCGGGATCTTACATCCTCTCCCCCTTAAAAGAATTCGTCCCGAATTCTAGACTGTATCTCAAACCGATGCTAGGTCATCACCTCAACATGGAATACCCAGACACCACTACGGTGTCTCACAATCCTGAGTAAACACTCGATGCTCAAAACCATAAACCTAGACTCAGTCTCCGAGTCTACCATCACAATAACCAAACCAGGTATATGAGGATCAAACTACCGTGATCCCAAACTCGGGTTTCAAAACCTCTTAATAGGCACAACCACATAAAACTCTTTAGATTGGAAATATTATGACTCATATTCGAGTCGCGAAAACACATATGAGCAGTACTAACCAATCTTGTACACAAACCCCAAAGTTTAAAAGATAACAAGTTTAAGCATACCATAAACATTCGATTCAGAAACTATTTGTCCCGGGGCACATCATCGACTGAAGGAACACAAACTTTACTCTTGAAAGTCGAAAATCCATCTTGGTTCATCGTGAACTCGTACTCCTTATCCCCACTCGAACCACAAACCTAGACTCAGTCTCCGAGTCTACTATCTTACAAATCAACCAAGTAGGTAAAACCATACTACCAAAAATCCCACGTTCACAAGTTCGGAAATTTTCAATAACCATAATACCAAGCACTTAGGTTGAAAATATCGTGACTCATACTTGAGTCGCAAAGCACTCACAAATTCCATGACTAATTAATTAGGCATGTGAATTCCAAATATATCATCTGAGCGTATTCCAAGGACTTTATAAACATAAGTCTCCCGAAACTATTTGCTTCGGAGCTACAACATGAAATATAAATACAAGAATTCAAAGTCATGAGAGGTAAAAATGGCCGATAGAGCAATTCACAATTTAAGGAAGGGTGTTCCAAAACACACTTCTAAACAAATAAGTTAACATTCAGGATCATGCAAGTCATGCTCGCAACTTCCAAATCATAGACAATGCACATAATAGCATCATGTGAAAGTTTATTCCATTCATTTTCCTTTTCTTCTGGTAAGAGGTTTAGTCAATTTCTAACCTGCTTACTACCAATCCTAGTCCACCAACGAACCTCTTTTGATCACCAATTTAGGGTACCGGCTAAATTGGATTTCAAAAACTTCGTTAAGGATGCGAAGGGTTATGAGAAAAATCTTAAGCATCCTTTACTACAGTCTCACATAATCATGCAACAGTGTAATCATGGCATATCCATAAGGCATGAGAATCAAGATTTTATCATGCTATACTTTAAACAAATTACATTGCTTACTAATGCATATAAGCATGTTCATACTCAAATACAACTATTTCCGTTAGACATATTCATTACTCTTATAAACCATGTCTTTTCTTTTTAACAAAATGCATTTACCATGCATGTTCGCGTATAAAGATCATATATTAATTCTCCTTTTAAAATAACACACGCACCGGTACAAGTTATGTTTATACTTCAAAACCACAAATATATCTTACTCAAAATTTTAAATCATCAACGACATGATAAAATTCATATCATTAACAGTGTCGCATGTGCACAAGTATATCATGCAAATATGATATAAAATAACCAAGTATCATCATACATCTTCTCATATACTCTATGTGATTTCCGCTATTCATATAATGCATAAAACTCATGTAACTCATAATCATGCATATCGGTTAATCAACGGCTAATATAGCGCATGAGACTTCGAAACTATTCGTACATGTTTATATCACAAAACCGAGAAGAAGTACGCATAAGAATTCCTTCGTGATAATTTTCTAAACAAGGGCAACTCTAACAAATAGCAAGGTTCGTATATTCACTATACTCGCCTAACAATACTTCCGTAGTAACTCAAGAGTAAAGAGGTATCATTCACTCTAGTACTCACAACCGTCAAAACTCTGTGAAGTCCTTCATTACCTTAGTCCAAAATCTCGTATTCGTTAAAACACACACGAAATACTCTCGCGCGACAACGACACCCTATTAGTCGCGACTTAGCGGTATTCTTGCTCGTAATAACCGCAATCCACCTCAGAACCACTAAGTATCGATCGTGCGATTCAAGCGCATCCTACTCGCATAAAATCACACAACAAAGTACAATTATTTTACTGTACACATATCTCTATAGAGCATACAAATTTAACGCACCACTAGTATTTACCACTAGTAGCATTATCACATATTCAATATTCACATATGTATAACATCGCCATCCATATAGGCTTACATAACCGTATTACTTTACTGCAATCGACTGTCTACCGACAAATCAAAATTTCAACCAAAACCGTAAACCAATCCCATACCGGGACATCCTCCTCAATAATATCCATAAATCGAGGAAAGCAAAAATAATTATATCTCAACACACAATGCAATGTATGTATTAATGCATATGAGTTACCGTTACAACGTGCACTCATAATAGTGATAATAGCAACCACAATATCCGTATAATGAATTACCTCCTATCCAAGGTAGGTCTCAAAACTCCGCAGTGGCCGACCGCCACGCACGCAAACAACCTCAAACCCTAGCTCGTCTATAACCATTTCACTAAGGGTCACTAGACTGCTTATTAGCGCTCTTAGAGTCATTAATCCTCAATTTAAGGCAATCCATTCTAATGTGATCACCACCATCAACTAACCACTTGTCTATATTGTTCCAACACCTACACTCGGTGTCCTATTTCTCAAACAAAATTTATATAACAAATTATCACCTTTTCATCTATGATTTTAGGTAAAAGCATCACTCCGCTTATTAATCTACGGATTTGCCTATACAGTTTCAGGAGGTATCTACTATCCTCTAACCACATCATCAACCTTAATATTCCCCGAGGTCCTCTCTCGAGTGCGTTCATAATATTTAACTTTTTCTCATAAATATCCATGACCTCTCGAAAATCCATAAGTCGTATCGGGATAAAGCGCACGTAATACCCCATCCTTAATCCTTAACTCTTTCACAATTTATGGAGTCTTCCTAGTCTCATCCGGTACTAAGTGTGCTACTCCAATGCATTAACTCTGTGATCTTCACTTAAATATTAATTCACAATATCATCATATTTGCCACCAATTCTCCGGTGGACTCTCAATCATGGATATTACTAGTACCACCTTATACATATCAACATTGGCACCTCTACTAGTGCTAACCTCTATTCTAGTTCAAACATCTTAACATACTATAACTCTCGACGTTAAGATATAATAAATCACACAAAACCAACCCCCAAAGCCAAGGAACCTATCCCGGCTGAAAGCTAAATTTATAATCATAGCTCGATATTAACAAGCGTGACGACCCGGCCGGATCCCAAGGCGAAATCCCAAGGTCGTGCCGCCAAGAAAACAAATAACAACAAACAAGTAGCAAATAATGGGTAGGGCCATAACGGCGATACACCGACAACTCAAAACATACGGAAGCAAAATATAACATAACAAGGTGGCGCCCGAGCTAACAAGCTCAAACTAAAACAACCAAAGAGATAGTAAATCTCTCGGTCCAAAAATTCGACTCGCGTGCCGCAACATTGGGCACGTAGAACAAACTCCCTGTTATGCAATTCAATATAGAGCATAAAATAAACCAAGTCATCGGCGAAGCTACGGCCGGAACCCAACATTACACTAAGTCTAAGACTCTAGTCTAACAACTCAACGGCTAAAAACATGCCTACAAACATAATATTTAACTAGCAATTTAACATGCTAACATAATCACCAATTAACCAAGCGCGACCAAAACCGATCGGCTACCAACAACATGAGTACTAACATTTATAAGTACTAACAACGGAAAACATATGGAGATATAACCATAAATAAACATCCAAAGACGACTTCTACTTGTCGGCTACCAAAAGAATAAGCTAAACAACATAATTACAAATAACACAATTCACATTTAGGTTGCTTACCCCAACATGAAGTTTACATAACTTCATCTTTCCCAACGACCTCACCAAAAACAAATAAACTATCTAAGTAGCAACCTTGCCAGAAATAATACTTCATCAACGCAATCTTCTTGATTTACTTGGATCCGCACGCTCGGCTCGGATCTAGGGAAAACAACCAACAAATAAAAGTAAGTCACAAAGACTTAGTAAGTTACTAACCGTAACTTCCTATCATGGCATAATGCTCAATCATAAATTACATCATGCTATCGTCATGAAATAACTTTATATAAAATCATGTTATGGCATCCATGCTCAACATTAATAAAACATGTTATCATTGTAGTATAACATCTCACTAAAATCCATGTCAAGGCATTTATATGCTTAACGATCATAATTCTTGTTATTGATATAACATAGCCTTCAGATGATTTACATGTCAAGGCATATAAACTTAACAACAATAATTCACGCTTTTAACATAATGCCATATCCGAATAATATTCATGATAAAGCATATTAACATAACAACGGTAATTCATGTTATTGTTATAACATAGCCTTCCCATAATATTCATGTCAAGGCATATAAACTTAACAATAATGATTATACCTTTGGCATAAAACCACATTCCAATAATACTCATGTGATAGCATACATGCTTAACAACATTAATCAATATGTTATCTATTAAGTATAACATGTAAGAAACCAAAACAAACATCATATCATATCCATTCACCAAGCACGTTATTCACTTAAGCACTTGTGAAACAATTCATGTATAAGGGATATGATACCATTACCCAAATTCCTCCGCGTGTCGCTCTGCAAAACACGTGCAAAACCTTTATGTGCCCTCGATATCCCTCTCGTAGATATCGGCGTCCCGAGCGATCTCGCTCGAGTTCCATAGTTATCAAAGTCATGTGTATTACTACAACTAAGATAAACTACTTCCCCACCGTGGCCATCGATGGAGGGTGTGTGCAAACCCGGCACGGCGATCCATCGCGATCACGAATCTCACAATCGTGAAGGCGATGTATCGTCCCCACCAAAACTCAACCAAACCGACTCCATTGGACTCAAAACCCAAGCACAAGTAATATATACTCATATGCTCAAAACAAGTAGGTAAACACTCTACTATCAAACTAGTCATGCAATTCATCCACAACTAGCATAAACATCACAACCGAGAATCATATAAGCTCTCATAATCAAGTGTGCTTCACACTTCAAAACTTCTTGGGCTCAGCACTCCATGAATTCTACCCAAAATTCCGTAGGACTTAAAATTATAGTTCCTAGGATTCATACTTATAAGGAAGGTTAACTCCGTTGAGTTCAATCTAAGTTTTCCGAAATTCAAGGATTAGAAGCTTAGGCTTCATCAACCCCCTGTTCATAACTATCGCCCAAAACCACAATCCCAATGTTCAATATACTCATATAAACCCAACAAACTAATTAACAATGCAACTTAGAATAATTTAGCATCGTATAATATCATCAAGTCATCATACCAATCATAACGTTCAATTCATGATTTAAAATTCCACATGGTTCAATATGTTCTATTAAGCTTGTAAAACATATTAATCAAGCTAACATCATTAGATTGCAAGCTAAAACCAAATTAGGGCAAATCACCCTCAAGCATCTCAACCAAACCAATTTCAATACTCATGGCTAATCAACACAACTAAGTTCAATAAACTCCACTAAACATGTATAACATGCTAATTAGGCTTACCATCATCTTTAACAAGCCAAATACAATTTGGGAAAATCCCTTCAAGCATCTTTGTCATCCAAGCTCAATACCCATAATCAATTCATATAGCAAAGTTTAATATACTCTATTAAGCATATAAAACACATTAATCAAGCTTACATCATCAATTTGCAAGCTAAAACAAAATTAGGGCAAGACACCCTCCAAGAATCTCAACCAAACCAACATCAATCTTCATGAAAAATCAACATAATCAAGTTCATAGGCAATTTAGAACATGAATTTCACATAGGCATGGTCTCACATAGGCCAATCAAGCTCTAACATAAACTTGAAATCCTAGGGTTCATACATTTCTAGAAACCCAACAATGGCTTCCATTGACCCACATGCACACATGGTTGATTCCTAGGGTCAATGGAGAAGAAAGGTAGAAACTTACAAAAACTTAGCCCAAACAATGCAACAAAATTCGTGCCCTAGAGATGATGTTTCTCCTCAACTTGTTCTTCAACCTTGAAGGTGAAATGGGGAAGAAGAAGACTCCATGAATGGCCTCCAAGCTCAGCCCTTCAAGACCCACGAATCTCCTCTTCAAGCTCTCTCTCGAAGCCCTTGGTTGAGTGCTCACAAGAAATGGGGAAAGGAAGAAAGCGCCTTGGCCGACTTGAATGGAGGATGCGGCGATTTGGGGTTTTTATATGGGGGATTAACTCACTAATTACCCACTAATTAACTCTAAATCTCTAATAGATGTTAGGATTAGTTTAGGTTAAGTAATTGGGTCAAAGTGTGGTTTAAAATGGGTTTAGAGGTCAAAATTTCGGACACATAAAAGACCAAAATCCCGACATTAGTTTGGCCCCTTGCCCGATCGCATTGAGCATGGGTGATGCGACCGCATCTTTATTTCAACAATTAGGGTTTTTGTCCCAATCTTTGCTCGATCCACGACCTCTCCGGCTTGCGTTCTCGAGTCTAAATGCTTCGAAATGGCTCACAATTGAACCCTTAAAGTCCTCAAACATTAAACTAGTCCATCCAAGTCTCAAACCAATTTTAAAGTAGGTCTAGACTCTCATAAACAACACACGAAAACAACACGGGGCAAAACCAGAGCGCAAGGCGTAACTACTTGCTATCTAAGCGTCGAATGAAACCACAAACCAATGGGTAATAACCCATGATTGTAAGCACACCTATTAGGGCTACAAAATAGGCCTGAATGCCTCTCAGATGATGCTCAGCAGATAGGGAAATAGGCTCACAGGCGTTCGCCGGCTCCATCTCAAACTACGCGATAAGGAGAATTGCTATTCTCGGGCGTCAAAACTTCACGAGACTTATGGAATACATCCAATTAGAAGTCTAACACATCTAAACATGTTATTTAATCATCATGTAAAGATACGGACCAAATCGAGGTCGAGAAACACAAAACCGCATAAACTCTCAATCGCGTCGCATTTAGGCTATCGTCGGTTCACGACTTTTGACTTTAACAAGTCAACCAA
>CM028382.1:47784360-47823086 GCA_013146195.2 Codonopsis lanceolata | reverse complement strand
AGCAAGTTGACATCGTCAAGCACTAATGAGGCAATCCCATCGGTTCAGTCATCCACAATTTTGACCCTAGAAGCATAAGCACGAATGCATTTGTTCACAATGCACATCCCCTGGATGATACATAGTCAGCAACGATGGAATCTCTCAAGAGTTGATTCTAAGCCTGCTCAGAACAACAAATTGAAGAAGAAGTTCCAAAGACCTGACATCGAAAGTTAGGTTAGAAATTACTGCATGATTCAAGTAGAAGAGAAAAGGAAGTGAATCTGTAGAATTAACTAACGAACAGGCGGGAACCGTGAATTCTTAGAGAGAAGAGAAAGTTTTAGAGAGAGAATAGCAAGAGACAGCTTTGTGAAATGAATTTTGGGTGTTGAGGGTTTATAAATGAAAGGACGGCCGTCAAATATAGAGACTTCAGAAATGTCATTAAGTCGACCTTTTGATGACAAGATTTAATGAATGACGCTTTTAGGAAAGAGAAAATACCTTTTCATAAAGTATTTCAACCAAATTTGAAATCGCCCTCACAATTTTCATAAACAACCCTCTAAAATTATGAGTTTAGAAAGCTTACCTGTGTCCCAAAGGCTCGTGTGATAAATTCTTGACTTACTCTTTAAAAGTAATAAGTCCGTTTAAGAGAAATTTTCAAGTCCGCTTAAAAGAAATTATCAAGTCTCGCTTAAAAATTAATTTTGAAATTTCAAATATTATAATGAAAAATTAATTTTAATTGGAATTAAATTTAAGCTTGGTCAAGCATACCAAGCCTCCCTGAGATAAGCAAACCGTCTCCGCTTCTAGAGCTTTTGTGAAGATATCCGCCGCTGATGTTCGGAAAATGTACTTCATGCTAATGTTTCTCTTTCTACATTGTCCCTTAGAAAGTGATATCGAACATCGACATGCTTGTCTTGGAATGCATCACGTGATTGTATGTGATTGAGATTGCCGAGGTATTATCACACATGATTGGACACTACATTTTGATGTCGTAGTCCACCAATCGTTGTTTGATCCAGAGCATTGATAAGAGTAACCACCAAAAGCCTATGTACTCTCGCTGGTGGAGTTGGAAACCGATGCTTGTTTCATAGCTCAGAGACAAGTCTGCTCCTAGAAATTGACATGTTCCATCGGTGCTTTTTCTATCGATTTGGCAACCAAAGATACCTGGCATCCGAGTAGCCTACTAAGTTGAAAGAAGATTCCTCGATACCAAATACCTAAGTTGGTGGTATCCGACACGCATTCTTAATGATTCTTTTGGTCGCAAGAAGATGCGACTCACGAGGGTCCGCTTGAAATCTAGCACATACCCCAACAAAGATACACACTATGTCGTCCGTCTGGCAGTGAGGTAAAAGCAGAGATCCGATTATCCCCATATGGGTGATATCGACTTTCTTTCCTTGTAAGTCTTTTGTAAGTTTACATTTAGCCATTGGTGTATCAAAAGTGTTTGTTGTTTCCAATCCGAACTTTTTGACAAGATCTTTAGCATACTTGGATTGGCTGATGAATATTCCTTTGTTAGACTGTTGAATTTGACGACCCAAGAAGAATGTGAGTTCTCCCATCATGCTCATTTGGAATTTGCTGGTCAGTCATGAGCTGCTTCAAATCGCTTGCATGCCTTCTCATTGGTAGATCCGAAGATAATATCATCAACGAATTTGTACCAGAGAGAGTGTCCTTTCAGTGGCTTGAGAATGAAGAGAGTGGTGTCTATTTTCCTCAACAAATCCTTGTTCTACCAAGAATTTGGATAGAGTTTCATACTGTGCTCGAGGAGCTTGCTTAAGACCATGTAGGCCTTCTTAAGCTTGTAGACATGAGTTTTTTCCTTTTTCAACGAAGCCCGGAGGTTGAGCAACGTGAACCTGCTCTTGAAGATCACCATTTAGAAAAGCGCTTGACATCCATTTGATACAAAGACAAAGTCCTTTGTATGTGGCATAGGCTAGAAGATTCTCGATAGCTTCCACCTTTGCTAATCGAGCAAACATTTCATCATAGTCGATACCTTCTTCTTGGCGATATCCTCAGTGCAGGTACAAATCTTGCTTTGTTTCTAACTATGTTCCCATCCTCATCCTTCTTGTTTCGAACACCCATTTTGTGCCAATGACGCATGATCGCCAGGCTTTGGGACTAGCTTCCATACTTGGCATCATTAAAATTGCCGTTCTTCTTGCATGGCTTCCACCAACTTGGATCTCAAGGGCTTCATCGATCTTCTTTGGCTCCTCTTCCGAGACTAATGCAAAGACGTAACATACATTCATTTTGAAGATCTTCTGTCCGCACTCCAACATGAATGTCACCAATGATTTGAGAGATTGGATGGTCTTTACATGTTCTTGTGACAACAGGAATGTGAAGATTTGCCGTGTTTCTTCATGATAAGGTTCGAAGGAGGGCTAGAAGGAAGATCACCGTGTCTTGATGAGTATCTTGTTCGTAATTTGGTTCAAAGGTTAGTTGAGGAAGAGGATTTTCGTTCGTAAAACAAAGGGTTCTGGGTTTGAGTTTTCTTGAGCAGTGGTGAAGTCTTCTGTGACCCATTTGATAAGAAATGATGATCGTGACATTTGATTGAAAGGTCGGGTGATGGATGTTAAGTACCTGCCTCAACATTAACAAAGTCATCAAGAACATTGGAGCCACGCTGTGGCTCTAATAAATCAAATTCATCAAATGATACATGAACAGTATTCAACTATTTTCAATGATCGTTGTTGAAAACCCCGAAGCTTTGGAGTGTAAAGCATAACCCAAAATACACCTTCATCGGCTTTATGATCAAATTTACCTCCGTAGTCATTACCATTATAGACTACTTAAACATTTGGTACCGAAGATTTTTAAAAATCCAATGTTTGGGGTTTTACTCTCCAAAGTTCATAGTGGTGTTTACCGTGAAATTTGTTGATCAAAGATCTGCCTGGTAAAGCGTGCAGGTTGACGGCTTCGCCTGTATGTTTGGGCAACTTTGCTTCAAATGAGCATAGTTTTAGCAGCTCGATAAGTGTTCTGCTTTTTCCTTTCTGCAACACCATTTTGCCGCGGTGTCCTTACAGAGAGAAGTTGTGACCAATGACGTGATCATCACGCATTCTTTTCTATTCCATTATTTGTGAACTCAGCACTATTGTCCGATCGAACGCCACCGATCTCATCGAAGTTTTTGCGCTTGCGCCTTCCGAACAAAGTCAGTAAGAAGATCATATGTGTGGTCTTTAGAAGACATCATCTCTGTCCAAGTGTATCTTGTATAATCATCCACTACTACAAGTGTGTATCTGTGACCACCATAGCTAATAGTAGTGACTGGTCCGAGGAGATCCATGTGTAGAAGTTGTAGAGGTCTTGATGTTGAGAGTCCTGGTTTGCTTTGAAGGACGCTTGAGAGCTTTCCCAGCTGACAAGCTTTGCAGCACGATCATAATCGCCAGAGACCTTCGCATGGCATCCTTTGACTAGTCCTTCTTTGGATAGCTTAGATAGATACTTGAAATTCAAATGGTCGAGTCTTTTATGCCATAACCAGCTCTTGTCTTGAGCAGAGTTTGCCATAAGACAAAGACTAGCAGCCTTGCCGTAGGCATTCAAATCTATAACATAGACATTCCCTTGTCTATGTCCAGTAACCAAGGTTGAGCAGGAGACTGGATCCTTAATATCACATCTGTTTGAGGAGAATTGACAGATAAGTCCTTTATCACAAAATTGAGAAATACTCGTAAGATTATGTTTCAAGCCTTCTACTAGAGAGACTTTTCCAATGGAGAGATTTCCTCGAATGATGGATCCATAGCCAATTGTTCTTCCTTTAGCATTGTCTCCAAAGATGACTAGAGGACCTTCTGCTTCAGAGATGTTAGAGAGAAGGCAGGATTCTCCGGTCATGTGTCTTGAGCAGCCGCTATCTAGATACCATACATCTTTCTTTTCTGAACTTGAACTAGCCATGAAGCACACATGAGATGTAAAAGTAAGAAAATCATGGTCCCCTTTTATTTTTCTTATGGGTCCAAATGGTTAGCGTATTTTGGAACCCATACTTGCCTCGATTTTTGAATAGGGATCCAACAGTTTCATGATGGATTTCAAGAGACATTCATGGACCAAGTGGCCAAAACATTTGCAAAATGTACAATGATGGAAATTACGTAAATCTATTTGATCATGCCGGGTGTTGGAAGGTTTTGAACATTTTCCTTAATAGCAGCCTTTTGATTTAGCAGCCTTTGTTAACAAAGAAGCTTTAGGGGCATCCGTGAGGTTTCTTGAGTCCGCATACGCCAGCTTTTTGCTTTAGCAGAGAAGTACTTGCCGGTAGTAGATTTCGATACCTCATGCATTTTGCCTTTAAGCTTGGTATCAACATCCTGCAGTAGCAGGCACCATCCGTCAGGCCGTTGATAAATCCGATAGGTTTGAGGCATTCTTTCAGAGGCCCCGAAACAAAGCAGCCTTTGCTTTCATAGAAGTGCCGGTGGAGGGCCGCTGAGAGTCTACACTACCTTTAGCAGTTTTTCTCCAACATGATTGTTTTGCTTTCAAAGCTTCAATGCTTTTTGATAATTTGAACCTTAGGTATTTATATGGGAGTAGCAAAGATAACAAATTCCTTCTTTACCCTGTTAGGTTTCGATATTGAGCCGAACATTACAATTCACCGTGAAATGTTCATTTTCCCTGCTCGTGAGGTTGTACTGTAAGTACTTTCAGAGAAACCTAGCCCAGATTTATCCGTTGAGGGCTTCGATCTCCGAGAATTTGATCAAAGATCGCCGCTGAGTTATTCCATGAGTTGATGGTTTTTGCAACTCATCTTTCTCAGTAGATAACTCTTTGGCATGATCGATAAGGCAAGCAACCTTTTCATTGAGAAATTTGTTGTCTTCTTTTAACTTGATACTTTCCTCGCCGGACTCCATGGAGAGTTTTTAACTCGGCTTCCAAGATGGATTTCAGCCTTCCTTCATGACTTTTAGCTAACTTAACATAGGTCTTTCTAAATTCATTGAATTCCTCTAGCATGTCTTGAGCATCCTTGAGGATTTCTTCTTTTGAAGGCTCTTCAGGAAATTGTTCGATGTTAGCTTGAAAATGTGAGTATTTAACTTCACTATCTGAGTCATAGGTGGGTGGTGACTCTAGAGCAACGAGGCAAATGTGTGCCCGCTCGATGAGTCATCACTATCATCCTCATCGAACTGCTTCAAACCAAGTAGATACATGGTTTTCTTCTGTCCTTAAGACCTCTATGTTTAGAAAATGATTTAGATGGTCTTCTTTTGTAGGTTTCATATTTTGGCTTAGGACATTTAGAAGCAAAGTGACCAGGCTTCCTGTAATTGTAGCAAACCAACTCATTGTTGTGAGTTTTCGCAGCACTTTCTCGAACGCCTGGCCGGTTTGCTTCCTTCTTTTTGTTAAATTTTGAGAACTTTTGAAATTTCTTAATGAACATGGCAAATTGCTCGTCAGAGAGGATTTCATTCTCATTTGAAGAAGTAGATGATTTATTTTCTTGGGCAGGAATTTCCTGAGAAATAGCAGAGAAGGAAGGAAGTTTAAATGTTTGTCCTGTTCTTGAGCTTGAAGTAATTCTTGCTCATAGACAGTTAAACTCGCATACAAGCTTCTAAGGTGCATGGAGTTCAAGTCTTTGGACTCTTTTATTGCAGTGGTTTTAACATGCCACAAGCTTCCTAAAGAAGCTAAAAATCTCATATTTACTACCTCACAGAATCTGTCATAAGCTTGCCGGAGAGTCTCCTTTGGATCTTTTCTGAATGAATCAAATTGTTGAATGTAGTTGTACTTTCTGTTGTCTCTGGTGGGTAGATCTCCTTCAAGATATTCCACCAAGGCTTCCCACATTTCCTGGCGCTTTGCATCCGATGATCCGTTGATACGTGCTTGTGTCGACGTGAGTCCGGATATGATATGAATAGCCTTGTGCCGAAGTTCAACGAGCCTCCTTTCTTCGTCTCTGTCCATCTGCTCATGGATTTAGGTATCTCGGAGGTCCACCGCTACTTCGCCAAGTAGGTTGGGTTTCATTGGAATATAAGGACCTGTCAGAACACATTGCCACAACCGATTGTCAATGGAATTCATATATCTCATAACTTTATCTTTCCACACTTCGAAGTGGCCTTCGTCCAATATTGGGACGTGGCTGGTATTCGAAGTAGGCAGCATATAGTGAGCCATAGGATCTATTCTCAAGAGGTTAAGCTTGGAAAAATGATTTTTCAAAGAATTAAGCTCTGATATCAATTGTTGGTCCCAAAATAGACTCAATCTAGGCTAAAAGGGGGGGGGTTGAATAGCCTAGTTATGCTTTTGTAAAAACTTTTCGAAAAACTCTTCTTAATGTTTTCTTGAACGATTTAATTAGAAGAGTTAAGGCAAATGGAAATGCAGGTTTAATCCGAACTATCGAGAATTCAGAGAAGGTAGCACGTATTCTAAATAGTTAACAAGCTAATGAGAAAGATAAGAACAGTTCAAAATAGAATACAGAGATTTGAAGTGGTTCGTACTGTGAATAGTACTACATCCACTACCAAAATGGTTAGCTTTGGATTTTAAACGTGCACTTGTTTATCCACTAGGTTTATGGGATAGATCTCTAATGGATCGTGTACAAAATAAGTTTTTAACCAAGTGTATAAAGGTGAGAGAAACAATCAAGGAATAATTGTTCTCACACGTGCAGAATTAAAGAACAGTTTAAAGACAAACTAAATGAAGCTGAAACGAATTTAAGATGGCAGATCTGCAGCTTCAGAGAGTTTGGTAAAGTGTTAGTCCTTGTCCTTTGATCTCTTGAATGCTTGAATGTTTGAAGATGAAGCTTGAGAGTTTAATGCGCAAGAGTTGTTCTTCAGATCTTCAAGACTTGAATAAATACCAGGAAGAGATCTTTGGACCGTTGGACTGAGACAGGAGGGTCAGGTCCAACGCTCTTTTGCATTGAATGCAATTCCGGGCGCTTGGGAGATGTAAGAGCCACAGCCATCGAGATGCAAGTGCAGAGATGACATTCCCAATTTGAGTAAGGTTTCAGGTTGCAGGCTCTGCAGCTTGGAAAGTCTTCTTAGCCAAAAAGGGTAATGTCTTCAGTCTTCAGATTTCAGGAGACAGTCTGGACAGTTGTCAGCATGAAGAGTTGACTTCTTGAAAGTGAAATCTGATGAAGACATAATGACTAGATATTTTTTGAAAATATCTAAATAGGTGTACATGTGTCATAATTTCGTGATTTGGCTCATCTTGATTTTTCGACTTTTGAGCAAACTTCAAAGTCTGATATTCTTCCAAGGCTGCTAAAGAAGCTAGCAAAACCGCGCCTAAAACTAACACTTAAACAGTTCTAAACACATTGATTCTAAGACAGTTGCCACACTAATCGATATGCAGACCTTTTAGCCACTGTACAATAGAATCAGAGGATGAGTCAACCAAATCTAGAATAAGGAATCAACAAGACCCTTAATAAGTAAGTTTCTAATATATTTCTTATTCTGCCAGCCTAAGAACTATGCATTCCGCCCTCTGTCTCTCTCTCATGCTTTTGATCTCAACCAGTCGTATCTCTCTTTTCTTTCTCTCATATGTTTTATTCCCAAATGCAATTTTGTCTGCTCGAGTTGTGATTCACTTCCGTTTGCCATTCGTCCTTCTGTCTTCAAACTCTTGTCAATACCAAACAACTCCAACAAAATGTCATTCTCCCTACAAACACTGCCATCAATTCTCGCAATTCTCGCAGTGTTACCGCAGCGTTCCTTAACTGCACCCATGACTGCCACCAACTCAAAACTTCAACGGTTTCACAGAGATTAGCTCTCATCATCTGGTCCATTCACCGTTGAGGACCGAATAAAGAGGGATGTCAAAAGGGTCGCGAATTTATTCCGCCTATTGATGAATGGGAGCACTGATGTCGCTGCCAAAATCCTTAATTTCGGGTCTAGCATGGTTTCGGGTGTGGATCTAGGGAGCGGAGAATATTTTGTGAGGATTGGTGTGGGTAGTCCTCCTCGGTACGGATACATGGTAATCGATACCGGAAGTGATATTACGTGGGTCCAATGTCAACCATGACCCATCTACCTCCATTTCTTTTGTCGACGTCTCTTGCACCTCCGCTATCTGCAACCTTCTGGAGAAGTCACACAATGGATGTTATGAAGGTCGGTGTAGTTAGTTGAAATTTGGATTCCCTCTTGCTGAATATTACCAATAATGGATAGTTCGGAAGGGGCACATGAAGCAAATGCAAAGCAGTTAATTCCTGGCTAGTCTATCGCAATAAGAATATTCCTGCGAGGATGTATCAATACGACCCCCTCCCAAGAAGTAAAATGATACTGTCGGTATTTGAACCATATAAATCCCACTGAGATCATAGCACGTATCAACAAAGCGATACCGGAGAAGAAGCGCAAGGGAGGCTAGCGGTTTGCACAGTAAAGGCATCCCGAAATGGAATGTAAGTTGCCCGAGGAAATCGACTGACAACTATCCCCATGTCTATAATCACGCCTCCGTTACCAAACTCGTCTAGATAGAGAACTGATTCGGGTATGGGAACCTGGCTACCTCTAACTCCGAGACCTGATTGTCCAACATAACAAAGACTGGGCGCTCTAATGTTGCGGGAAAGTGGAACCCACTAAGCACCTGGCGTGAATTCCTCGCGTCCAAAAAGCAAAAAACCTGAGCCAATGGTGTCGCGGCTAACTAGACAATACGTAAATGCACAACCAATTTGCCCACCCAATTGACCCACTAGTGACATGGATCCCCGTCCGATACCCAACACTCTAGTAGCTCCAATAAAATTTCCACAGTTACGGTACCGACATCCGATTGCTATGTCTCAGACCATAGTGCTGCCAAATATGAAAGTCTCAAGGGCGAGGGTTCCTTGTGTGTAAAAGTTGTCACTATAAGAGACCTTGACTGCACCGACCTGCATAACATCCAGTGTGTGCCTTTTCCAGAAGGTTGCAGATAGCGGAGGTGCAAGAGACGTCAACAAAAGAAGTAGAGGTACACGGGTGAAGGTTGACATTGGACCCACGTAACATCACTTCTGATATTGATAACCATGTATCCGTACCGGGGAGGACTACACACACCAATCCTCACAAAGTATTCTCCGCTCCCTAGATCCACCCTCAAAACCACGGTAGACCCGAAATTAAGGATTTTGGCAACGACATTAGTGCTCCCATTCGTCAATAGGCGGAATAAATTCGCGACCCTTTCGACATCCCTCTTTATTCGGTCCTCAACGGTGAATGGACCGGATGATGAGAACTCATCTCTATGAAACCGTTGAAGTTTTGAGTTGGTGGCAGCTGTGGGTGCAGTTAAGGAACAGTGTGGTGACACTGGGAGAATTGATACCAGTGTTTGTAGGGATAATGACATTGTTTTGGAGTTGTTTGGTATTGACATGAGTTTTAAGACAGAAGGACAAACGGCAAATGGAAGTGAATCACAACTCGAGCTGACAAAATTGCATTTGGAAATAAAACATATGAGAAAAAGAAAAGAGAGGAGAGAGTGATACGGCTGGTTGAGATCAAAAGCATGAGAGAGAGAGAGACAGAAGGCTGAATGTATAGTTCTTAGGCTGACGGAATAAGAAATATATAAGAAAGTTACTTATTAAGGGTCTCCTACTAATTCTCCACTCTCGCTGCTTAATGAAGCTATGTGATTGTGAGGGCCTGAGGGGTATCTAGAGATGCAACCTCAAACCACGAGAATGCATGAATTCAAGAAGGAAAAAAACAAATAATGTAGCTTTATCTTCCAATGTCTTATTTGGCTATAAACAACCTCGTGGCTGGATTTCATGGTGATGGTGGTTTAGTCATGGTATTGCTTTTCTTTATGTTGTGTGCGTGTGTTTGTGTGTGATAAATCAATTTTATGAAGTTTAATCTATGAACTGCTAAATTTGTTGTTAAATAATTGTCATCCTTTCCTTTTTTTCTTACTAGTAAAGTGCACGCACATTGCACACATATTGCACGTGTTGTTAATGATTTTTTAGTTGACACAAATTTTAGGACGTAGTGAATATTTATTAATATTATAATTTATAAATAGTGTGCACAAACTTAATTTATATTTCTAAATAATTTATTTGTTGAGTGAAATATTGTTACGTATATGTAAATATGTGTAATTATGGAAGTGGACGGAGGGGTGCTCGAATATTTATAAAATGACTTATGGAAAATGAATCCATAAGTCATTTTCTGGAAAAAGAAAGCCTCACTTTTAGTTGATTCAAAAAAACTTTTACATTGACTACATCTTCGTGAGGCATGGCCGTTCCTGAACTTTTGGAGGCCAAGGGCAAAAATGATAAAATGAGCACCTATAGATATATAAAATAAAATTTAGAAAGAAATATTTATTAATTTTTCATCGTTCAAAGTATTCAATTGATATAACATCTGCGAGCATACTAATATATAAGTATACGAAATAATTATTTAAAATTATTTCGTTTGCATATTTCAGTACACTAGTTATTTTCTATTTTGATTTGATAATTTTCTTATATATAAAAATATGCAAAATGTTTATAAAGTATATCTATAAGATATTTCAGATTTATTCACTCTTCTAGGATTTTTTCTCAATTATATCATCAAATTAATTATTTATACCACATTCTCTCATTTTTTGGCTCATTCGTTACATGTTTATTTGGTTTTTTTGTTAATTATTTGATTATTGTAATCCATTAATTAGATTTTTGATAAAAAAATCTAATTTTTAAAAAACTTATCAATTAAGAGCTAGTCTCTGAATTTTAATCACCTCATCAATTCTTATTCTTTTATTCTAGATAGATATTTTCTTAAGAATATGTTTTCCCTACAAATTCAAATTTTAAAATAACAACTTTTAATCAACTAATGAAGCTGAGAATCATACAAATAAAAGCAACGAAAATTATAGTCAAAGTGATATAAAATCAAGTTTTTTCTTGAAATATTGATAGCCAAAAAAAAAAAGAAGGTTGGACAAATATGTTATGGATTGAATCCAAAATCTCTAAGCACATACATAAGTAGCTTATCATTAAATCACAGAAGTAAATATTACCAAAATTGGACACATAACATATTATAAGATATTATATGTTTTACTTAAAGAATTCACTTTAAACAATTAAAGAATAAAGGTGTCATTTTATCATTAATGAGCTACTATAGTATCATTTTTTTAAAAAAAAATTTAACTTTTAAACGGAACTTTTTACCTGGAATGGAGGGAGTATATAATACTTGATAATTCGCAACTCAAAAATAAAATAAATTTTACATAACTTTTAAAGAGTTGAACCAATGACCTCTCAACCAAATCAAAACACATCTAATGGGGAGCTAAATCATATATATGAGATTTAAATAACAATATAATATTTATATGTATATAATATATGATTGTATTATAAGCTTGGGCCCCTCAAAATTAGGGGCCCAAGGTGATCGCCCTTTCGGACTAACCTTAGGGTCGGCCCTATCGTGAGGTTACAAAATATCAAAAAATGAGAAAAACTTTTTTAAATATCATTTCCATTAAACAAACGGAGCCTAACACATAAAAGAGAGATAGAGTAATCTATGTGTGTGCATGCATGCTTCTAATTGGTTAATATTCCTTCCCCACTTCGAATTGCATGCTTCCTATCATTAGTTGGTTAACGCAAAAGTATGCATTTGAATAGAGCAGGCCAACGGTCTTGCTACCAAATGAGACGAGAAATTAGAGAAGAAAACAAATGACTGCCTTTACACTTCAAATAAGAGATAACTCTGAGGCTGACGGAATGAGAAATATATAAGAAACTTATTTATTAAGGGTCTTGCCGCTTAATGAAGCTATGTAATTGTGAGGGCCTGAGGGGTATCCAGAGATGCAACCTCTAACAACGAGAATTCATGAAGAAGGAAAAAAACAAATAATGTAGCTTTAACTTCCAATGTCTTATTTGACTATAAACAACCTCATGGTTGGATTTCAGGGTGATTGTGGTTTAGTCATGATATTGCTTTTCTTTATGTTGTGTGTGTATTTGCGTGTGACAAATCAATTTTATAAAGTTTAATCTATGAACTGCTTAATTCGTTGTTAAATAATTGTCATCCTTTCCTTTCTTTTCTTACTAGTCAAGTGCACGCACATTGCATGCATATTGCACGCATGTTGCACATATATTGCACGTGCTGTTAATGATTTTTTAGTGAAATACTATTTCCACTACATCTTTTACTTATCTACCATATTATTATTTATAAACTTATTTAGGCTTCAACAAAACTGTTTATTAATTAATTACTTGTTATTTGAAGTTGAGCAATATATTTGTTACATAGGTACTTAATACAACACCTCTAAAATGCTTAATAGAGCACTTTTAAAAAACGTTTTACCAAAATACCCTTTACGTAATTTAATTGTTTTGTTTTTTATTAAATTTAAATTAACTAAAATTTAATTTTTAGTTTTTTTATTAAATTTAAATTAGCTTATTTAAAATTTAATAATTAATTTGATTTGAATTAGGTTTAAATTAAAAAAACAAGTTTTGGGTAATTTATTATTTTTATTTTTTAATTAAATTTAAATTAGCTAAAATTTAATTTTATGTTTTTTATTAAATTTAAATTAGCTAATTTCAAATTTAATAATTAATTTGATTTCAATTATATTTAAATTAAAAAAAAACAAGTTTTGGGTTTAAGGACTGGATTGGTACCAGTCCCAAACCCAATAATTTCCCCCACAAGCCCACCGCCTGCTACAAGACCAGCCCATAACCCTTTCCCCCCTTTTGGACTGCCAACCAACCAGTCTTAAACCTACCAGACCAGCCCAAAACCGTTTCCCCCTTTTGGACTGCCAACCAACCAGGCCTAAACTCATCTCCCCCAATTTGGACTGCTACCAGATCAGGCCCTATCCCATCTGCCCAATTTGGACTGGTCCAAAACCGGTCCTAAACCCAAAACTTGTTTTTTTTTAATTTAAACTTAATTCAAATCAAATTAATTATTAAATTTTAAATTAGCTAATTTAAATTTAATAAAAAATAAAAAATTAAATTTTAGCTAATTTAAATTTAATTAAAAAAAATTAAATTACCCAAAACTTGTTTTTTTTTTTAATTTAAACCTAATTCAAATCAAATTAATTATTAAATTTTAAATTACCTAATTTAAATTTAATAAAAAAACAAAAAAATTAAATTTTAGTTAATTTAAATTTAATTAAAAAAAGATTAATTTACGTAAAGGTATTTTGGTAAAACATTTTTTTACAAAACCGGTCCCTAATCCTTTCTTTTTTTTATTATTTTTTCATTTAAACATTAAAAAATAAATTAACAGATAAATATTTAACATTTGGAGATAAAATTTGAACAATTAGAATTAAATATTACCGTAAAGTTCGCGTAAGTGGTAAATATAACGTCGCCATCATCGTCCATATCCACATTTCAACATTTTTTTTGCGGATTTGCTTCCAAATTATAGACTTTTTGGAAGTTTTAACTGATTGAAATTTTGACTGAGGGAAAAATGCATATGCAATTTTTTTTCACTTACAAGAAAAATTTTACAATCTGATATTTATACTCAAAGATAATTTTTCACTTAGTATAACTAAATCAAATTAATTAGTAATTTAATTGTGTTTAGTAACTAAATAAAATTAATTAATTAATTAATTGTGTTTAAAATATTTTTAAATTTAAAATATGTTAAATTAAATTTAATAAAAAAACAAAAATAAATAAATTATGTAAAGGGTATTTTGGTCAAATATTTTTTAAAAGTGATGTATTAAGTATTTTATAGGTGCTGTATTAAGTATACCCTTATTTGTTATTTCTAAATTATACTCCATTTGTTTATAAATTATTGTCTCTTTTGACCAGACGCACCATTAAGAAAAAGTAATTGATTGTATTGTAAATATTGGTGTAACGTGCGATTTTTTTCTTTAATGCCCTTGTGTATGTGGTTATAATTGAAGTAGGTAGAAAAAATAAGGGTAAAGTGGTAAAAGTGTTTTTTTAAAAGGAAAGTTATGAAAAGAGACAATTATTTTAGAACAAAAAAAAAGGAAGAAAATTATTTAAAAACGAAGGAATTATGTGATACTTCGTTAATATAATAAAATATTAATTTGATTTAAACATTATTTGATATTAACATAAATTCAATAATAATAATAATATAGTTGGTATTGAATTAATTATCGGTTAATCTATTCATAGTTAATATTTATAATCAATTGTTATGGTAGGCAAAATGTACAAAGCTTTACTTAGTGTTCTAAAAATCGGCTTAGGCGCTAGGCGGCATCCCACCGCCGTGAGTCCTTCAAAATCGGTCAAAAAATCGTTTGTGGGAAAAATCGCCGACGTGTCGCCTTAGGCGCCCACTACGCCTAGCTCTCCCAAATTAATTTCTGAAAATCGTTGGGATTGAATGGCGTTATTGAAGAGGGATGGACCGAGAAAATGTAAAAAGAAAAAGAAAAGAGAAGGAAGTCGGAACAGATGAGAGGAAAAAGAAGAAAACAAGAGAAAATTGAGGAGAGACTTAGTTGGAGAAAGGAGTTGGGGAAACTGAGAAGATGAGGGAGCCGACAAATATGGAGGGAGTGAATGAGGGAGAGGGTTGATGTGAGAAAGGATGAGACGGAGAAAGAGAGGACGCATATCTCAAAAAAGAAAAAAGGGGAATTCGTCTGACTGAATTTAGAGATAGAGATAGGAGTTGGAGTAGGACTATTATAGGAGAGGCTGGCTGAATTGATTGTGTAGGTTGGCTCTTCTTCTTTTGTTTTCCTTTTTTCTTCTTTTCGTTTCTGCTTCATTTCTTCTTTCTTGATTTCTTTCCTTACTTCTTTTTTTTTTTTTTTGATTCTTGATTTCATTATTTTTTTTGTTTTTTCGTACCTTATTCCTAAAATATGTAAAATATATTTTTTTTGTTTCGGGTAAAGAGTCCCTATTTGAAATTCAATTTTTTTAAAAAAATGATATTTTTAGTAGTTCATTAGTAGTAAAATGATACTATTATGACTTAATTTTTTTAAAGTAGACTCTTTAAGTGAAATATACTAAAATAGAATAGTGAACTTTCTGCCCGAAACGGAGGGAGTAATTGTTAGCCTATTTTAAGATGATTATTGAAAAATATAAAATATTTAGGATAATTATTGGACAATAAAAAATAAGGATACAAAACTAAGGTGTATACATTAATACTTATAGTTTATTAATGTTGGGCATTTGCTATCTATTTTTTGATTGTCATGTATGGTCTCTTAAGTTTAAAAATAAATAAGCCATAAATTCGATGTGATTGACGAAATGTCAAAAATAAGCATTTCCCAAAATTCCAAATTGTAGTCGGTATTTGATGTAATTTTAAAATTTACACTAAAAACCTGATGACTATGATATTTATGCCTTAATTTTAGGCCCCGACTAGTCCCCGATTAGTCCCCTAGGCGCTAGGCACGGGTCTGATGCTTGGCGCCCACCTAACGACTTTTAGAACCTTAGCTTTACTATATGGTATCAAAATATGATTTTACTATTGGACACTTTTTTTTTACAATTATAACATGTAATTCATCTAATTCTTATTTTTTTTATTTCAGTAAATAACGATCCCACGTTTTCTTAATATTCGGTTGATAAAAAATATTTTTTTGATATTATTATGTAACGTGACTCTAGCCACGAATTTTATGGATATAACATTTAGGAAAAATAAAAAAATAAATAATTATGTTGTTTATGTGGACGGTAACCAAATATCATTTGATATTTTTTTTACTTAGAAAATTATGTATTTAACATTGTTAGTTAACTTAACAAAGACAAATAATTAAGGGGTAATTTTGTCTAAACATGTGTTTCATTGATGCAATAAATAGTAAATTGTTGGATAAGTAAAAATTGTAATGAAAATAAACCCCCCCCCCTTTTTTAATAGTGTATTATCGTACCTAGTAGGAGGATAAATAGAAGTAAAGCTTTCAAAATCTAATAATTAAAGAAATTTCATTCATTATATTATTTTTTTATACAAATTTAAAACAAAATAAAAAGCTCATTTTCAAATTAAGTGATGTTACTTCGAAAAATATAAATATTCATAATATGGTTAATTTGAAGATAACTGATTAATAGTACATTTTTTATTTATTTTTAAAAAGTTATATATTCATTTTAAAAAATAAAAATAATCGAAGATAATATACTTACTTTAACATTAATATGTATCTATGGGTTTCTGTACATTTCTTAACATATGAGGGTCTATTCAAAAATTTCTGCAAGGAAAGGATAGTGAAAATTCTAACAACAATTGTTTGGTTAACTGATTAGTGGTTTGTTAGGTGTCAATATGTTCATTTTAAGGCTACTTGTAATAGTCAAAATATTCAATGCAATAAACTGTAAACTTTAGCTATCTTCTCCAACAAATACTGTATTTTTCATTTTTTCCATCATTGTGACGACCCGACCCGGACCCCAATGCGAGATCCCGAGTCGCGCCGTCCAAATAATCAATAACACAAGCATGCATAGGTAGGATCATAAAATTCATGTGGCGCAACATCGCATACATACAACAACTCGGCTACACTTGGCCGGAAAAACAACCTAATTTAAACAAGTCATCGGCGACGTTACAGCCGGAACCCAACAACTACTCCTACAATTATTAACACATGCTTATAATAACCTCAACGGCCACAACATGCCGGAGACAATAACAACAACAATAAATAACGAGCTTTAGCGGAAGAAAATCGTAGTGAACCATACACATATAAACAGGCTCGACATGTAAGTCGGCTTACCAAAAGATTACAAGTTTTAAGTAGTTAAGTTACAACATCATTAAAAACAACATAAACCCCAAGCCAAGTCTACATGACTTGCTTCCCAACGTCCTTACCAAAATAAAAGGCTAACAAAAAGTCCAAAATATCAACCTTTAGAATACAATAACCAAACAGGAATAAGGCGAGTCTATCCCGGACCGTCTCCTCGGCTCGGATCTAAGGAAAGACAAAGCAAACAAATAGGGTAAGTCGAAAGACTTAGTAAGTTACAAAAATGCATGTTCATGTTATAGCATGACATATATCTCATTTATCATACATGATCGTCATATAACACGTAGCACATTGTTCACATAAGTGCGGGAATTTAAATCATACAAGTAGGATATGATATAGTCACGGCCGCTTCGTAGCTCCTGCAAAACATTCTGTTACTGGTTCGTGCCATCGATGTTATGTGAATTCATCGACTTATACCGAGAATCCTCTCGATCTAGATAGCAAGCCAATGCGGCACTTAACCGCGATACGGCAAGGGGCTACTTCCCCATTGCGGCCACAAGGAGGTGTGTGTGTAGTCCCAGGTGCGGCGATCCATAGCGAGCACGAATCCCATAATTCGTGAAGGCGATGCATCGTCCCACCCTGACTTAGATAAACAAACCAAATAATGCCAGCTGGACTCAATGTGATGCACAAGTAGATATTTACTTGACTAAACCAATCAAAGACCGAATTCGACAAGAGCGAACTCGACCAACCAAGTAGGGTATCAATCTCTACTATAAAATCATATCAAGGCAATTAAATTGCACAAAACCAACCTTTCATAAAATTTGCATAAACCATCAAACCAATCTCATACTTGAGTAAACCAATCAAACGGTGTCCAAACTTCGTAGGGATTGAAACTAGGGTTCAACACGTTCAAATATTCCCTAAAGTCGACTCCGTTGAGTCTTTGCTCTAAATTCCCAAATTTGGAGAAATTGAAGCTATATGCTTCATAACCCAACCTAGGTCAATTCTAGGTTCAACAAGGTATTAAACTCACCAAGGCAATGCAAAGTGATTCAAGTTCATCATAGAGTCCAAAATTTATAATAGAACACATAACACTTTCACAACATTTCAAGAAGGCATAACTAGGGCATTCTCATAAATCAACACTTCCAACATAAATATCATACATGGCTTTAACATGCTCAAAACCTTAAATAGATAAGATGGAAGAGTATTATAAACATTCATAGGTAGGAAATCATCCTAATCATGCTCCTAGCAAGCTCATAATTTCAACATACATGATTATAGCATATGAAGCATACAAGTGCCCTCATTGACCTCAACCAACATAGACTTTGCTTCCTTAGGGTCAATGAGAACTAAAAGAAGAAGAAGATAAAGAAGGTAACTTACAAGTTATACACCAAAGAAAGCAAATGAAGAAACCAATCGGGTAGAAATGCTCCTCTTCTTGAGCTCTATAACTTTAATGAAGGAACCTTGGGCAAATGAAGAATGGATGAGGGAGGATGGAGATGAAAGCTTCAAGAAGCCATGGGAGAGTCTTGGAGAAGATGAAATCCCGTTTTTGGAGAGTGAGGGTGAGATATGAGAGTCAAAAATCTGAAATGTGGCTCATATAGGTCTAAAATTTGAGTGGGACATGTGTCAACATGTTGTGGTCCCTTGAACTAGATATTTGTGGCTTAATTGGTCACCCAAAACACTCTTAATCCATCATTAAAACAAGTTAGGGTTATTAGGACTTAAGTGAGGAGGGTTAGGGAGGTTTAAGATAGGTTTAGATAGGGGTTTGGGTATAAAAATCGTCAATTCCAAAGCAGGGAAAAATCCGAAATTGAGAGTGCGGAGGCGGGCGCCTCGGCCTTCCCATCGACCGCCTCATGTCTTGAGGCTTCTCTTGATTTACGCACATGAAATTCCTTCCGAGTTGAGGCGGGCGCCTCGACTCCTCCCATGCGGCCGCCTGGGCCTCTGAACCTCCAAAACTAGTTCTAAACTTGTCCTAAATGGTCCCAAACTTTTGGGCAACCATTCTAAGGTCTAACCCTACTCAAAATGAGTCGGAAACACACCCGAACAACCCCCGGAACAAGCTAGGACAAGGCGCGAACCACGCGACGAATGAACAACGGATTAAACTCAAATCAACCACCAATCAAACTAGGATATCTTGGGCATGAAAAAGGTTTGTTTTAACTTGAATAAGACTTGAATATAAAGCCAAGAACTCAACGAACACTTCGTACGTCGAAATAGAAGCAAATACGAGCAACGAGAGGAATCGCTAAGGCCAAATTCAACGCGATTAAACCGACGATTCAACAAACAAGTTCATATGATTCTAAACACGTTATGAACTTCTAAAATGATCTATGAATGATTCTAAGACATTTATATAACAAGTAAACATGCTCACAATCAACCAAGAAAGTAAGAAAACAGGCATACAATGCACATGCAAGAATATGGGGCGTTACACTCTCCCCTCCTTTAGGAATTTAGTCCCTAAATTCTTACCAAGTTCGTCAAACAAGTGTGGATGCTTCTCGCGCATCTCCGCTTCCGTCTCCCACGTCGCTTCTTCAATGTTATGATTCCTCCAAAGAACTTTGACTAAAGGAATTCTTTTGGTTCGTAGCACTTGCTCCTTGGTATCCAATATCTTCACGGGCTTTTCAACGTATGACATATCCGGCTCAAACGTGATCTCCTCATACTCGAGTACATGGGACTCGTCCTTCAAATACTTTCGCAACATAGAAACATGGAATACGTTATGAGTCTCCGAAAGTGAAGGTGGCAATGCAATACGATACGCTAAGGTCCCAACTCTCTCAAGAACCTCAAATGGACCAATGTATCTCGGTGTAAGCTTCCCTTTCTTGCCAAACCTCTTAGTACCTCTCCTCGGTGTTACCTTCAAGAACACGTAATCACCCACTTGGAACTCAAGATCTCGTCTTCGATTGTCCGCATAACTCTTTTGTCGACTTTGAGCGGTGCGCAAACGATCTCTAATCAACTTCACGCTCTCAACCGACTGTTGCACTAACTCGGAACCCCAAAGTTTCGCCTCTCCAACTTCATCCCAACAAATTGGCGATCTACACTTACGCCCATACAAAGCTTCATACGGCGCCATCTTGATACTCGACTGATAGCTGTTATTATCGCAAAACTCGGCCAAAGGTAAATGAGAATCCCAGCTTCCCTTGAAATCCACGGCACAAGCTCGCAACATATCCTCCAAAATCTGAATCAATCGCTCGGACTGACCATCCGTTTGCGGATGAAAAGCTGTACTGAAGTCCAATCTAGTCCCCAAAGCTTCCTGCAATGACTTCCAAAACCTAGATGTGAACCTCGGATCTCTATCGGACACAATACTAACCGGTACGCCATGAAGTCTCACGATCTCACGGATATACAAAGCGCTAGCGAGTCAATGAATACGTGATAGCTATCGGAATGAAGTGTGCGGACTTAGTCAATCGTCGACTATAACCCAAACGCATTAAAACCTCTCGCGTCTTGTGTAACCTCACAAAATCCATGGTAATGAACTCCCATTTCCACTCGGGAATCTCCAATGGTTGTAGAAATCCCGCAGGTCTCTGATGCTCAGCCTTAACCTGCTGACAAGTCAAACACTTAGACACGTACTCCGCAATTTCTCTCTTCATACCTCTCCACCAGAACTGTCTTTTCAAATCTAGGTACATCTTCGTGCTCCCCGGGTGAATGGTATACTTCGTCTTATGAGCTTCATCAAGAACCAACCTCTTCAATTCCGCATTAGAAGGAACACAAACCCTACCTCGAAAAGTCAAGGTACCCTCGGTATTAACCACAAAGTCAGGCGATACATTCTCAGCCAACCCATCAATAATTTTCCTCATCTCCGGATCATTCCTTTGCTCTTCTCTAACTTTCCCAAATAAAACAGGCGTAGCACGAATATTTGCAAAAATCACACCTCTATCAACAACACTAGGACTCCAATCCCGCAAATCCTCTAACATCTTCCATTCCTTCACCATCATACACGACATATGAACTTTTCTACTCAAGGCATCCGCTACAACATTTGCCTTCCCCGGATGATACAAGATAGTACAATCATGGTCCTTTAACTTTTCCATCCATCTTCGTTGCCTCATATTCAATTCCTTTTGAGAAAACAAGTATTTCAAGCTCTTATGGTCGGTGAAGATCTCAAACTTAGACCCATACAAGTAGTGTTTCCACTTATGCAATGCGAAAATAATCGCAGCCAACTCCATATCGTGTGTCGGGTAATTCTGTTCATGAATAGACAACTTCCTCGATGCATAGGCGATCACCCTCCCATTCTGCATCAAAACACAACCCAAACCTTCCTTAGAAGCATCACTATAGATCACGAAATTATCTCCTCCACTAGGTAAAGCCAAAATAGGTGCCGATGTCAACCGATTCTTAAGCTCTTGGAAGCTAGACTCACATTTCTCGTTCCAAACAAACGGCACATTCTTCTGTGTCAACTTCGTCATAGGAGTTACAATCCTAGAAAAACCCTCAATAAACCTCCGGTAATAACCCGCTAACCCCAAGAAACTCCGAACCTCGGTAACCGAACTAGGCCTCTTCCAATTCGTCACCGCTTCAATCTTAGAAGGATCAACGGCTATTCCGGCGCTCGAAACTATGTGCCCCAAGAAAGATACTTCCTCAAGCCAAAAGGCACATTTGCTAAACTTGGCGTAAAGCTGCTTCTCTCGAAGAATAGACAACACAATCCTCAAATGTTTCTCATGCTCCTCCCGAGACTTCGAATATACTAAAATATCATCAATGAAGACTACAACGAAACAATCAAGATAAGCGTGAAAAACACGGTTCATCAAATCCATAAACACATTGGTGCATTCGTCAACCCAAGCGGCATCACCACAAACTCAAAATGCCCATACCTAGTGCGAAAAGCCGTCTTCGGAATGTCTTCCTCTCTAACCTTCAACTGGTAGTAACCCCATCTCAAATCAAGCTTAGAGTAGACAATAGACCCTTGCAACTGGTCAAAAAGATCATCGATGTGGGGTAGAGGATACTTATTCTTAATAGTAACCTTATTCAATTCTCGGTAGTCTATACACAACCGCAAACTCCCATCTTTCTTCCTCACAAACAAGACCGGTGCGCCCCAAGGCGACACACTTGGTTTAACAAAACCAATCTCTAGAAGTTCTTGCAAGCGGGTTTTCAACTCCCTAAGCTCCTGGTGCCATCCTATATGGTGCCTTAGAAATCGGTGAAGTCCCCGGAATAAGCTCAATGCAAAACTCTAGTTCTCTATCGGGTGGCATAGCATGGTCGGTAGAAAACACGTCGGGAAATTCACACACTACCGGGACCTCTTCTAAGTTAGGCGAAGACTTCCTCTTATCAACTACGCATGCAAGATAACCCGTACACCCTTGAGATAGTAATTTTCTAGCCCTCAATGCAGAAATAAAGTGCACGTCGCTCGAAGCATGATCACCCACAAAAGTAAACTCAGGCACACCCGGCATATAAAAGGTAACTCTCTTTCTATGGCAGTCAACTATAGCATGATAAGCACATAACCAGTCCATGCCAAGAATCACATCAAAATCACGTATAGGAAGAACTACCAAATCCGCATGCAAAGTGTGGTCACCCACCAAAACATCACAAGACCTAAACACTTGAGGCAGCGAGCATATATTCCCCGGCGGGGTAGACACTTCAAGCAAATATGGCAAGGTTGAGGCAATACGCAAAGGTTCTCAATAAAGTGTGAAGCAACATATGAATGTGAAGACCCTGGATCTATGAGAACTCGAGCCTTATGATCGAATATAGAAAGAGTACCTCCAATCACGGCCGTAGACCCCGGAACCTCGCGCTGATCAAGCGCAAACACCCGGCCTTGAACTTTAGGTTTACCGTCCCCATCTCTCTTAGCCCCAGACTGCTGCCCAGCGCTACCCGACTGATTGGCCTTAAGCTTCGGACAATCTTTCTTCATGTGAGTTCCATCACCGCAATAATAACACTTCCCATTTTTCCCCCAGCACCTCTCAGCTGTGTGCCCAGACTTCTGGCAAAATGAACAAACCATAGCTTCACTACGCGACCCTTCTGCCCTTAGATGCGAAGTATTATTACCTTGTTTCCCCGGCGTGGCCTACCTTGGCCTCCACTCCTCCGATCACGGTTCCCTTGATAACCCCTTATTACCGAAGCTTGTTTCCACGATTATTGGTGCGAGTAGTGCGTGCACTACTAGCATTATTCTTAACTTCGGTGTTCATCAATGTCTTGCTCCACCTCATATGCTCTATCAAGCTGCGGTCAGATAATCGGTGAGCTTAAGCGCTAAAATACGCTTCTAAACTCGGTTCTTAACCCCTTCACAAACTTGTGTGTTCTCCGTGCCTCAGGTGGGAATCGGATACGTACAATAGCGGCTCAGTGCGTGAACTTTGCGAGAATACTGCGCCTGATCATGCTACCTTGCTCAAGATCATAAAACTCCTTCTCTCTCTGATTGCGAACCACATCCGGCACATACTCATTCTTAAACTCTCTTTGGAAATTGGCCCATGTAATGGGAACTTGTTGCATCTCCCAACTCTCTTTCAAAACAGTCCACCAATGCTCGGCGGCTCCCTTAAACATAAAGGTTGCTAACATAACTCTCTCTTCGTCGGTACACCCCATCATGGACAATATCTTAATCATTTCCTCCATCCATGCTTCGGCCTCTCTCGGCTTTGGTTCCCAAAAATGAACTAGGCTTTAGCTTAAGAAATCTCTCTAAAAGGTAGTGTCGGTCCTTGGTCTCGGTGGTGGAGGTGGTGGTGGTCTTGCTCCTCACACTGCTCCTCCTGGCTGCCCGGCCAGGAAAAAGCTAACAATCTGCGATGTAAGTTCGGCCATATCCGGAACTACCGGATCCTCGGCGGTGGTACCTCGGGGTTCAAGGAACTCTCACGGGTCTACCTCTCCTGGGATTAACCATCGGACTCCTACAAGAATTCACTCGACGTTAGAATCAACACACAATTAACCAACCCAACTAGGCCATGGAACCTATCCTGGCCGACAGCTAACCTATAGCTCTGATACCAACTGTGACGACCCGGACCCCAATGCGAGATCCAGTCGCGTCCAAATAATCAATAACACAAGCATGCATAGGTAGGATCATAAAATTCATGTGGCGCAACATCGCATACATACAACAACTTCGGCTACACTTGGCGGGAAAAACAACCTAATTTAAACAAGTCATCGGCGGCGTTACAGGTAGGAACCCAACAACTACTCCTACAATTATTAACACATGCTTATAATAACCTCAACGGCCACAACATGCCGGAGACAATAACAACAACAATAAATAACGAGCTTTAGCGGAAGAAAACCGTAGTGAACCATACACATATAAACAGGCTCGACATATAAGTCGGCTTACCAAAAGATTACAAGTTTTAAGTAGTTAAGTTACAACATCATCAAAAACAACATAAACCCCAAGCTAAGTCTACATGACTTGCTTCCCAACGTCCTTACCAAAATAAAAGGCTAACAACAAAGTCCAAAATAGCAACCTTTAGCTAATACAATAACCAAGCAGGGAATAAAGCGAGTCTATCAGGACCGTCTCCTCGGCTCGGATCTAAGGAAAGACAAAGCAAACAAATAGGGTAAGTCGAAAGACTTAGTAAGTTACAAAAATGCATGTTCATGTTATAGCATGACATCTATCTCATTTATCATACATGATCATCATATAGCACTTAGCACATATTTCACGTAAGTGCGGAAAGTAAATCATACAAGTAGGATATGATAGTCACGGCCGCTTCGTAGCTCTGCAATAAAACTTTATTATACTTTATCGTGCAACATCGATGCTTATGTGAATTCATCGACTTTTATCAAGTAATCCTCTCGATCTAGATAGCAAGCCAATGCGGCACTTAACGTACGGCAAAGGGGCTACTTCCCCATTGCGGCCAACAATGGAGGTGTGTGTGAAGTCCTAGGTGCGGCGATCCATAGCGACACGAATCCCATAATTCGTGAAGGCGTGCATCGTCCCACCTTGACCCGATAAACAAACCAAATAATGCCAGCTGGACTCAATGTGATGCACAAGTAGATATTTACTTGACTAAACCAATCAACAACCGAATTCGACAAGAGCGAACTCGACCAACCAAGTAGGGTATCAATCTCTACTATAAAATCATATCAAGGCAATTAAATTGCACAAAACCAATCTTTCATAAAAACTTGTTATAAACAATCAAACCAATCTCTTACTTGAGTAAACCAATCAAACGGTGTCCAAACTTCGTAGAGATTGAAACTAGGGTTCAACACGTTCAAATATTCCCTAAAGTCGACTCCGTTGAGTCTTTGCTCTAAATTCCCAAATTTGGAGAAATTGAAGCTATATGCTTCATAACCCAACCTAGGTCATTTCTAGGTTCAACAAGGTTATAAACTCACCAAGGCAATGCAAAGTGATTCAAGTTCATCATAGAGTCCAAAATTTATAATAGAACACATAACACTTTCACAATATTTCAAGAAGGCATAACTAGGGCATTCTCATAAATCAACACTTCCAACATAAATATCATACATGGCTTAAACATGCTCAAAACCTTAAATAGACAAGATGGAAGAGTATTATAAACATTCATAGGTAGGAAATCATCCTAATCATGCTCCTAGCAAGCTCATAATTTCAACATACAAGATTATAGCATGGAAAGCATACAAGTGCCCTCATTGACCTCAACCAACATAGACTTTGCTTCCTTAGGGTCAATGAGAACTAAAAGAAGAAGAAGATAAAGAAGGTAACTTACAAGTTATACACCAAAGAAAGAACTAGAAGAAACTATCCGGATGGAAATGCTCCCCTTGATGAGCTCTTCAACTTTAATGAAGGAACCTTGGGCAAATGAAGAATGGATGAGGGAGGATGGAGATGAAAGCTTCAAGAAGCCATGGGAGAGTCTTGGAGAAGATGAAATCCCGTTTTTGGAGAGTGAGGGTGAGATATGAGAGTCAAAAATCTGAAATGTGGCTCATATAGGTCTAAAATTTGAGTGGGACATGTGTCAACATGTTGTGGTCCCTTGAACTAGATATTTGTGGCTTAATTGGTCACCCAATACACTCTTAATCCATCATTAAAACAAGTTAGGGTTATTAGGACTTAAGTGAGGAGGGTTAGGAAGGTTTAAGATAGGTTTAGATAGGGGTTTGGGTATAAAAATCGTCCAATTCCAAAACAGGGGAAAAATCCCGAAATTGAGAGTCAGGTGAGGCGGGCGCCTCAGCCTTCCCCATCTTGGCCGCCTCATGTGCTTGAGGCTTCTCTTCGATTTACGCATGAAATTCCTTCCGAGAAGTTGAGGCGGGCGCCTCGACTCCTCCCATGCGCCTCGGCCTCTGAACCTCAAAACTAGTTCTAAACTTGTCCTAAATGGTCCCAAACTTTTGGGCAACCATTCTAAGGTCTAACCCTACTCAAAACAAGTCGGAAACGCACCCGAACAACCCCCGGAACAAGCTAGGACAAGGCGCGAACCACGCGACGAATGAACAACGGATTAAACTCAAATCAAACGCCAATCAAACTAGGATGTCTTGGGCATGAAAAAGGTTTGTTTCAACATGAATAAGACTTGAACATAAAGCTAAGAACTCAACGAACACTTCGTACGTCGAAATAGAAGCAAATACGAGCAACGAGAGGAATCGCTAAGACCAAATTCAACGCGATTAAACCGGCGATTCTACAAACAAGTTTATATGATTCTAAACATGTTATGAACTTCTAAAATGATCCATGAATGATTCTAAAACATTTATATGACAAGTAAACATGCTCACAATTCAACCAAGAAAGTAAGAAAACAGGCATACAATGCACATGCAAGAATATGGGGCGTTACACTTCCTTAAATTGTGAATTGCTCTATCGGCCATTTTTACCTCTCATGACTTTGAATTCTTGTATTTATATTTCATGTTGTAGCTCCGAAGCAAATAGTTTCGGGAGACTTATGTTTATAGAGTCTTTGAATACACTCCGAGGATATATTTGGAATTCACATGCTTAATTAATCAGTCATGGAATTTGTGAATGCTATGCGACTCAAGTATGAGTCAAGATATTTTCAACCTAAAGTGCTTGGTATTATGGTTATTGAAAATTTTTGAACTTGTGAATGTGGGATTTTTGGTAGTTCGGTCTTTTTTTCTTTTTGCCTCCTTGGTTGATTTGTAAGATAGTAGACTCGGAGACTGAGTCTAGGTTTGTGGTTCGAGTGGGGATAAGGAGTACGAGTTCACGATGAACCAAGATGGATTTTCGACTTTCAAGAGTAAAGTTTGTGTTCCTTCAGTTGATGATGTGCCCCGGGATAAATAGTTTCGGTAACTGAATGTTTATGGTATGCTTAAACTTGTTATCTTTTAAACTTTGGGGTTTGTGTACAAGATTGGTTAGTACTGCTCATATGTGTTTTCGCGACTCGAATATGAGTCATAATATTTCCAATCTAAAGAGTTTTATGTGGTTGTGCCTATTAAGAGGTTTTGAAACCCGAGTTTGGGATCACGGTAGTTTGATCCTCATATACCTGGTTTGGTTATTGTGATGGTAGACTCGGAGACTGAGTCTAGGTTTATGGTTTTGAGCATCGAGTGTTTACTCAGGATTGTGAGACACCGTAGTGGTGTCTGGGTATTCCATGTTGAGGTGATGACCTAGCATTGGTTTGAGATACAGTCTAGAATTCGGGACGAATTCTTTTAAGGGGGAGAGGATGTAAGATCCCGATTCCCGGTTAGCTTGAATTGCGTGCAATGCTCGCATCTCTTCTTCGGTTGATCGCTTGTTTGGTTGTGAGAGAGTCTAAATGTGTATGAGAGACCACATTAAGACTAAAACACTTTTAGGAGATGTCATTTAGTGGTTGACTTGTTAAAGTCAAAAGTCGTAACCCGACGATAGTCGAAAATGCGCGATTGAGAATTTATGCGGGTTTTGTGTTTCTGACCTCGATTTGGTCCCAGATCTTTACATGATGATTAAATAACATGTTTAGATGTGTTAGACTTCTAATTGGATGTATTCCATAAGTCTCGTGAAGTTTTGACGCCTCGAGAATAGCAATTCTCCTTATCGCGTAGTTTGAGATGGAGCCGGGCGAACGTCTCGTCTTTCGGGAGCCTATTTCCCCTATCTGTTGAGCATCATCTGAGGGGCATTTAGGCCTATTTTGTAGCCCTAATAAGTGTTTACAATCATGGGTTATTACCCGTCGGTTTGTGGTTTCATTCGACGCTTAGATAGCAAGTAGTTACGTCTTGCGTCGGTTTTGCCAGGTTGTTTCGGTGTTGTTTTGAGAGTCTAGACCTACTTTAAAATTGGTTTGAGACTTGGATGGACTAGTTTAATGTTTGAGGACTTTAAGGGTTCAATTGTGAGCCATTTCGAAGCATTTAGACTCGAGAACGCACGCGGGAGAGGCCGGGATCGAGCAAGGAAGGAGCAAAACCCTAAAATGCTGAAATTGCACTGATGCGGTCGCATCACTCAAGCCTAGCGACCGAAGGGTCCTATTTGCAGAATGTCGGGATTTTGGTCTTTTTATGTGCTGTCCGAAATTTGACCTCTCAAACCCATTTTTAAACCACACTTTGACCCAATTACTTAACCTAAACTAATCCTAACATCTATTAGGAGATTTAGGAGTTGATTAGTGGGGTAATTAGTAAGTTAATCCCCCATATATAACCCAAAAATCTGCCGCATTCTTCTTCATTCTTTCGGCCAGCAGAAAGTTCTTCCCTCTTCTCTCTTCTTGCAACTTCTGGGAGCACTCAAGGGGCTTGAGAGAGAGAGCTTGAAGAGGAGATTCGTGGGTCTTGAAGGGCTGAGCTTGGAGGCCATTAATGGAGTCTTCTTCTTCCCCATTCTACCTACAAACTTGAAGAAAGAGATGAAGAGAAGACATCATCTCTAGGGCACGAATTTGCTGCATTGTTTGGGCTAAGTTTTTGTAAGTTTCTACCTTTCTTCCCCTTCTTTTTAGGCTCCATTGACCCTAGGGAATCAACCATGTGTGCTATGTGGGTCAATGGAAGCCATTGTTAGGGTTCTAGAAATGTATGAACCCTAGGATTTCAAGTTTATGTTAGAGCTTGATTGGCCTATGTGAGACCATGCCTATGTGAAATTCATGTTCTAAATTGCCTATTGAACTTGATTATGTCGATTTTTCATGAAGATTGATGTTGGTTTGGTTGAGATTCTTGGAGGGTGTCTTGCCCAAATTTTGTTTTAGCTTGCAAATTAATGATGTAAGCTTGATTAATGTGTTCTATATGCTTAATAGAGTATATTAAACTTTGCTATATGAATTGATTATGAGTATTGAGCTTGGATGACAAAGATGCTTGGAAGGGGATTTTCCCCAAATTGTATTTGGCTTGTTAAAGATGATGGTAAGCCTAATTAGCATGTTATACATGTTTAGTGGAGTTTATTGAACTTAGTTGTGTTGATTAGCCATGAGTATTGAAATTGGTTTGGTTGAGATGCTTGGAGGGTGATTTGCCCTAATTTGGTTTTAGCTTGCAATCTAATGATGTTAGCTTGATTAATATGTTTTACAAGCTTAATAGAACATATTGAACCATGTGGTGAATTTTAAATCATGAATTGAACGTTATGATTGGTATGATGACTTGGATGATATTATGCACAAGATGGCTAAATTATTCTAAGTTGCATTGTTAATTAGTTTGTTGGGTTTATATGAGTATATTGAACATTGGGATTGTGGTTTTGGGCGATAGTTATGAACATAGGGGGTTGATGAAGCCTAAGCTTCTAATCCTTGAATTTTCGGAAAACTTAGATTGAACTCAACGGAGTTAACCTTTGGGTTAGTATGAATCCTAGGAACTATAATTTTAAGTCCTACGAATTTTGGGTAGAATTCATGGAGGTCGAGCCTCAAGAAGTTTTGAAGTGTGTGAAGCACACTTGATTATGAGAACTTATATGATTCTCGGTTGTGTTGTTTATGCTAGTTGTGGATGAATTGCATGACTAGTTTGATAGTAGAGTGTTTACCTACTTGTTTTGAGCATATGAGTATATATTACTTGTGCTTGGGTTTTGAGTCCAACTGGAGTCGGTTTGGTTGAGTTTTGGTGGGGCGATACATCGTCTTCACGAATTGTGAGATTCGTGATCGCGATGGATCGCCGTGCGGGTTGCACACACCCCTCCATCGATGGCCACGGTGGGGAAGTAGTTTATCTTAGTTGTAGTAATACACATGACTTTGATAACTATGGAACTCGGCGGAGGCGTCTCGGGGGCGTCGATATCTACGAGAGGATATCGAGGGCACATAAAGGTTTTGCACGTGTTTTTGCAGGAGCGACACGCGCGGAGGAATTTGGGTAATGGTATCATATCCCTTATACATGAATTGTTTCACAAGTGCTTAAGTGAATAACGTGCTTGGTGAATTGGATATGATATGATGTTTGTTTTGATTTCTTACATGTTATACTTAATAGATAACATATGGATTAATGTTGTAAGCATGTATGCTATCACATGAGTATTATTGGAATGTGGTTTTATGCCAAAGGTATTAATCATTATTGTTAAGTTTGTACGCCTTGACATGAATATTATGGGAAGACTATGTTATAACAATAACATGAATTCCGTTGTTAAGTTAATTATGCTTTATCATGAATATTATTCGGATATGGCATTATGTTAAAAGCTGGAACTATTGTTGTTAAGTTTATATGCCTTGACCTGTAAATCATCGGAAGGCTATGTTATATCAATAACAAGAATTATGATCGTTAAGCATATAAATGCCTTGACATGGGTTTTAATGAAATGTTATACTACAATGATAACATGTTTTATTTATGTTGAGCATGGATGCCATAACATGATTTTTATATAAGGTTATTTCATGACGATAGCATGATGTGATTTATGATTGAGTATTATGCCATGATAGGAAGTTACGGTTAGTAACTTACTAAGTCATTGTGACTTACTTTTATTTGTTGGTTGTGTTTCCCTAGATCCGAGTCGCTCGAGCGGATCCAAGTAAATCCAGAAGGTTACGTTGGCAAGGAATTCTTTTGGAAAGGTTGCTACTTAGTTGTTGGTTTTGTTTTTGGTGAGGTCGTTGGGAAGATGAAGTTATGTAAACTTCATGATTGGGTAGCAAACCTTGATGTATTTGTAATGTTGTAATTATGTGGTTAGCCTATTCTTTTGGTAGCCAACCGGTGGTGGTTGTGCTTGTTATATGTTAGTAGTTAAACTTTCATATATTTTAAGTTGTTAGTACATATAACTGTTAGTACTTATTTTGTTGGCAGCCCGGTTTTAGTCGTGCGTGGTTAATTGGTGTTATGTTTAGCATGTTAAATTGCTAGTTTAATATGATGTTTGTTCTCGGCATGTTTTAGCCGTCGAGTTGTTAGACTAGAGTCTTAGACTTAGTTTAATGTTGGGTTCGGCCGTAGCCGCCGATGACTTGGTTTATTTTATGCTCTATATTGAATTGCATAACGGGGAGTTTGTTCTACGTGCCCAATGTTGACACGCGAGTCGAATTTTTGGACCGAGAGATTAACTATCTCTTTGGTTGTTTTAGTTTGAGCTTGTTAGCTCGGGCGCCACTGTTTTTATTTTATTTCGCTCGCATGTGTTTTGAGTTGTCGGTTATCGCCGTTATGGCCCTACCCATTATTTGCTACTTGTTTGTTGTTATTTGTTTTCTTGGCGGCACGACCTTGGGATTTCGTCTTGGGATCCGGGTTGATGGGCATCGTCACGGCTAATACTACTAATTGATAAAAACGATTGGAGTGATTGGTTGAAAAGAAAGTGCCGCTTATACCAATATATGAATGAAGCAGTATATCGTTGTTTGAACACAATGATGTGATCAGCGATGAAAAGAAAGTCCGATGAGATCCGTTTGAGAAAGTTGTGTTTAATGATGGTGAAGATGTACTAATGTCATGTGATGCGAGATAAATAGTGAGTAGCAGAGTTTGAGGTATGCCGATACCAATTGATGTAGATGATGAAAGAATCGACAGAGATGAGAATCTGGTTATAGAAGGCGATCGGTAGGGATGAAAGTCTAAATGACTAGGTGTAGCATATGAGCTTAGGAGATATGAGGGTTTGCTGAATATTAATGGAACAGCAGACAATGAGGTCTGCTCATACCAATCGATTGAAGAACATTTCAGTAAATTATCTTTTTGGATGCCTTGGCTTCTGGAAGGATGAATCATAAGCGTCATTGGCAAGATTAACTGATGACTATGCTCCTCCTCAACAGAATCCCAATTAACTGAGAAGATCATTAGAGGCGATATGGAAGGTAATAACCATTTTAGTCAGAGCACTTGTATCACAAAGAAACAAGTAGCTCATTCTTAATTTGGCTAGAAGTAAAGAATTGAGAGAGCATATTTCGCTTCTTGGTCAACAGTTAAGATGATGATGACTATCTTTAGGATAAGAAAGTCATATGATCAAGACCAGGGATAAGATAATTTTTTTGAGCAGAGTTATTTTGAAGAGAGGAAACAGCTGACATGAAATACTAATCTGGATTGAAAGTGTAGATGCTGCTCGTTCCTCAGAAGGTCATCATACCAACAGAAGATACGAAGTGTACTATTGCAAAGCATTTGAGACCTGATTTTTGGAGATAATGAAGATTCACCAGAACATCATGGGTTGAGGTGAGATCTTACATTCCTGAGAAAGGAGTTTCATAGGAAGCATTGTCCTTTCTACAGAAATCCAAAATCCTAGTAATTCGATTACAACAATAGTTCTTCTGATGAGATTTCTACCAGTACTCTGGACGTTTTGGAGCAAAATAAGGTTCTGTTCAACTGAGTTAAAATCAATTTTTAAGATACCATTTGATTTAGTTATAATGACAGCAGTTCATACCAGATGAGATCGAAAGATTGTCATTATGATAGAAATCAACTTAGTCTTTTGAACACTAGAAGTTTTTGATGGGAAAAATTAATATCTTCTGTGTTGTATGAATTAGATCTGTAAAAAATAGATCAGATTCATAAGACTATTATTAAAAAATAGATCCTGGTTCCTTCTCATCAGAATTATATATTGTCGAATAAGATTACTAATGTTTAAGGATTGGTTTTCCGTTGGGTTAACAACAGAGTTATGTTTGCTATTGTCAATTCAGAACAGAAGATATCCTCATGAAGGTACGAGTACTGAATCCATAAGCAAAACATAGAATTTCATGCTATCAAAGAGTGGGCAAACAAAAGTAGATAGACATGAAGTAAAGTTGTCTTGAACAAGTTCTCATTTAGATGAAAATAAAATAGATTACAACAAGGATTTAATGATTACAAGATTCGATACAACTTCCTATGACTTAACTACTCCTAGTAAACAACTAGTCTAAACACCTGATACATTTAAAAATGTTACAAGGAGATGTCTATGAAGACCATGGGCCCAGATCTATTTAAACCGATTGGCAAACATAATATAGGTCTGGTATCAAGTGGCTGGACCAAAGAAGGAGTGGGGCTCATCTTTTTCTCCTCATTAGTAGGTTTTCTCTATCCAAGGTACAGTATAAACACATTCTAGAATTTCTAGATATCGTTCTCACGCAGCACTCATCCTCACGAAGTTTGAGAGGAAATCAGGAGAATCATGCTTGGCTCGGGGAAGATGATATATCTTTACTAAAGAGAAGGAGCATTCAAGTGTGATCATGGATGTAGAGAAATTGAAGAGGTGTGCTAAAAGGTTGTTGAGGTAAATCTTCATACAAGACAAATCCTCAAAACTAACCAAACAACTTTCGGTGGAAAGGAAAGGTAATACCAAGTTGTTGAGAGAGAAACTTGATCGAAGACTAAGAATACTCCTAAGTTTTTTTTTTTTTGGGGCGGGGCGGCACTGGCATTTATTAGAACAAAAAACGAGCAGAAAACTTGAGGGACAACCAGCCTTACCCAAAATAGGGGGACAAAGGAGCCTTACCTCTATAGAGCAAATACAACATTATCTACTTAAATGATACAAACCCAAAGCATCTGTCTAATAGCCAATTGAGGCGAGCGAGGAAGATCAAGCGGCCTAGAGAACTCTGGAACTCTCCATGCATGACCAAACTTATTGCCAATCTATCAGCTAAAAATTCTTTTCTCGAAACACATGCAACCACAAATAGTCTTTAGCGAGATCGACAAGCTCTCAATAAATAAATATATCTCCAAGGAAGGATATTAACCCCTTCTATGCCAACCTGCTCGCGACCTTTGAATCGATTCCACCACTACCTGATCCAGGAGCAAGCTTCTACACAATAGCAATCCGTCACGAAGGGCCAAAATTTCTGCCAACATATTTGTTCCAGTTCCATAAAAATGAGAAAAAGCACCGATTACCTGACCGGAACAATCACGAATCACTCCTCCACCACATCTACCCTCAATAGCCGAACCATCGTATTCAATTTATAACAGTCGAGATGGAGGCTCCCAATGAAACCAAGATCGATCTGAAGGTTCCCAACCGCAATGGGAACATTAAAAAATTGCATGATGTGAATACCTCTCGAAGACAAAGAACTTTTAGGCTGATACCCAAACATTAAATCCTGGATACCATGAAGCACTTTTGTAAGAACACTATTATGCGAAAACAGACTACCTTCAAAAACCGCTCCGCACCGAAATTTCCAAATCTCCCAACAGACCAAACTGAAAATTACCATTTGAAGAACACCTAGCTGAGAAGAAACTGCAGCTCCTCCCATCCAAATATCAAACAAATGCTGCAAAGAGAAGTAACGAGACACCTTGTTGAAAGGAGCAGCCATCTTGGTCCAAAGGAAGACTGCTAATTTTGAATGAAGAAAAAGGTGTGACAGAATTTCAACATCATGCAATATATTACAACAAACACATTTGAAAGCGAGGCTAATGTGTTTCGTGAATAGCATCGAATCCACCGGAAGAGCACCATGCAAAAGCTTCCACAAAAAACCACTAATCCGTTGAGGATCCACGGCTTCAATTTTTGGCCTTAAGGAATGATAGGGTGTTTATGACGAAAATGCTCCAAAAAATATGTTATAGAAAAGTTCCCAGATTCTGTATAAGTGCATATTAACCGATCTTGGCTCGAAGGATCTAACTGAATATTACAAACATCCTCATGAAGCCGAGCAGGGATTAAGGGAAGGAAGTCGTTCAGATTACGGAAAGCATCTGCCACCTTGAAATTAGCATCAACAGGAGATGGCCCAAGTAAAATCTCACCGCACCAATTTGACGTCCAGAAGCTCACGTTCGGCAAAGACCTAAAATCCACCTAGAGTTATCACACGCATGGCATCGACCAAGAATAGCTCTCCAATATGAGATGATGAACAAACCGACGAAAAGCGACCATCAACGATCTATATTTAGCCATAAAAAGCGGGCCATCAAACTATCACCACAATAAGATCGACCAAGCCAATTTCGCATGGAGGGCTCCCATGACCTGACCAACGGACCGAACTCCCAGCCCACCCTCTTTCTTGGGGACGACAAACCACCTCCCAAGAAATCCGGTTGTTGTAGATCCGATTCTCTGTTACCTTGAATTGCGTGCAATGCTCGCATTTCTTCTTTGGTTGATTGCTCGTTTGGTTGTGAGAGTGTCTAAATATGTATGAGAGACCACATTAAGACTAACACACTTTTAAGAGATGTCATATAGTGGTTGACTTGTTAAAGTCAAAAGTCGTAAATAACCCGACGATAGTCGAAATGCGGCAGCGATTGAGAGTTTATTCGGGTTTTGTGTTCTTGACCTCGATTTGGTCCCGAATCTTTACATGATGATTAAATAACATGTTTAGATGTGTTAGACTTCTAATTGGATGCATTCCATAAGTCTCGAAGTGAAGTTTTGGCTTCTTCGAGAATAGCGATTCTCCTTTTAGCGTAGTTCGAGATTGAGCCGGGCGATCGTCTCTGATTTCGGGAACTTATTTCACCTATCATTGTGCATCATCGAGAGGAATTCAGGCCTATTTCGTAGCCCTAATAGGTGTTTACAATCATGGGTTATTACAGTCGGTTTGTGGTTTCATTCGGCGTTTGATAGCAAGTTGTTACGTCTTGCGCCGGTTTGCCAGGTTGTTTGGGTGTTGTTTATGGAAGTCTAGACCTACTTTAAAATTGGTTTGAGACTTGGATGTATTATTTTAATGTTTGAGGACTTAAAGGGTTCAATTGTGAGCCATTTCGAAGCTTGAAGGCTCGAGGATGCATGCGGGAGAGGCCGGGATTGAGCAAGGGAGCAACAAACCTTGGATTGTGTGTTCTTTGGCATGATGCGCTCGCGTCAAGGGAGAGTGATGCGACCGCAAGGGTCCTGAGGCAGGAAGTAGGGATTTTGCAACTTATTTGCGCCTTGTCGAATTTTACCCAATTAAACCCATTCTAAACCTAACTTAAACCCACCTACTTAGCCTAAACTAGTCCTAATCACCTATTAGAGATATTAGGGGTTGATTAGTGGGTGATTAAGGGGAATTAATCCCCCATATAAAAAGAAAAACTCACGCATTCTTTCATTTGTTCGGCCATCAGTCGACCTCTTCTCTGCCCGTCTTCTGCGAACACTCATAAAAAGCGTGAGGGAGGCTGGGAGAGAGGACTTCTAGGGCTCGTGAAGGGTTCGATCTTGGGAGGCCATGGCTAGGGTTCTTCCTTCCCCAAGTTACACCGTGAGATTGAAGTGAAGATTGAGGAAATCGACTTCATCTCTTTGATTTCGGGTATGGCGGCTTGTTAAGGTCTGCATAAGGTAAGTTTCTACCCTATTTCTCCTTCTTTTGGGCTCCATTGACCACTAGGAAACAATCATTTGTGCTATGTGAGGTCAATGGAAGCCATTGTTAGGGAATTTGTAGAAGATGCCATGAACCTAGGTTTTCAAATTTATGATAGAGTTGATAGAACCTATGTGAGACCATGATTTATGTGAAATTCATGTTCTAAATAGTCTATTGAACTTGGTTATGATGGTTATCGTTGAGTATTGAAGTTAATTTGGTAGAGATACTTGGAGGGTGTTTTGCCCAAATTTTGTTGTAGCTTGCAAAATTATTGATGTGAGCTTGATTACTATGTTTTATATGCTTAATAGAGTATATTAAACCGTGTTGTATGATTTAATCATGAATTGGGAATTATGATTGGTAAGGTGACTGGAATAAATTTAGGCACAAGATGGCCAATTTGTTCTAAGTTACATTGCAGTAATTTTGTCGGGTTTATGTGAGTCAACGAACTTGGGAAGATGATTATTGATGTTAGTTGCGAATATAGAGGATATTGGGAACCATGTCTTCTATGCCCTAAAATTTTAGAAAGGGTAGATTGGACTCAGCAGTCATTATAAGTTCGAGTATGTGCTAAATGAACTTGGGTTGAAATCCTACGACGATCGGATTTCGTTTGATTAATGAAGTGAAACATATAACTTCCAAATTTTAAATGGTTGGTGATTGTGATGTGTTGTGGAGATTTTAGTCTTGGGAATTAAGCCCGAATGACTAATGGGAATTGTTTGTAAACTTTAAGGAATTATTACGGTGTGAAATTATAAAACACATAAAGAATGAAATGTGTTAGTAAGACTCAACGAATTCGTTATAAGGCCAATAAAATGATAAAAAGCCTTGGGTTGAAACCCTCCAATGTTTGGGTTTGTTTGGGTTATGATTATGCACACCGGGTTTTTGGTTTGTGTCCAATGGAGACACTCTTGGTATGGAGACTTATTAGAAATAAGTTTTGAGCATGGTTGTTAGAGCATGGACATTTGAGACCAACGTATGGTCACGTGTATAATTAAGAAAAAATTCTCTCCTTAAGGATTTTTGGTTGCGTGCTTATAAAGCACTTGTGAGAAAGTGACTACGGAGTAGTCATGATGTTTGAAATGGTGTTGGTATTATCGATCATGTATGGCGATTAGGACTATGATTGAGTCCGGTGTACTTAAAATAAAGACTAAATAATAAGTCTTGAATTGCGGATATTTTGAGACTAAGCGTAGTAGTCTTTGGTTTGATTTGAGTTGAGGATTAGGGAAGACCTCACATTATATTTTATTAAGCTTGTATGCTATACTTGACTTGGTTGATGACTTGAGGAATAATAAGTACCTCAATATGAAGTTTTGAACTAAACTTGTAAGTTAGTTGAACACAATGGTTATATGCAAATATATGCATTTTTCTTGATATTTGGTAGAGCATTATGTCTACTTGATTATATGCAAATATGTGCATGGGTTATGGAATTTCATGGGCGATATGCCCTATTTGTTTATATGCAAATATACGATGGTTTATGAGATTTCGTAGAACATTATGTCCTACGTGGTTATATGCAAATATGTGCATGGATTATGAGATTTTGTGGAGCATTATGCCTACTTGTTTATATGCAATTATGTGCATGGTTTATGAGATTGTTGTAGAGCATTATGTCTACATGGTTTAATGAGTCCGATAATTATGAACTTGGTCTCATTGGTTTATACAAGTAAATATCTACTTGATCATTTGGTTTAA
>CM028382.1:47754432-47784260 GCA_013146195.2 Codonopsis lanceolata | reverse complement strand
AATGAGAATCCCAACTACCCTTGAAACCATGGCACAAGCACGCAATAGATCCTCCAATACCGACCAATCTCCGACCGACCGCCCGATCAAGGGTGAAAAGCCGCATTCAAAAGTTTAACTGCCCCCAAAGCATCCCGCAAGGAATGCCAAAATCTAGAAGTGAATCTGGTCTCTATCAAACAATGCTAACCGGAATGCCGCAATCTCACGATGTCCTCGACATAATGCCGCTAACCGACTCAAACTATAAGTCATGCTGAACAGAATAAATGTGAAGAAATTGGTCAACCTATCCACAACAACCCAAACTGCATCGAAACCTCGGCGAGTACGTGGCAATCCCGCCACAAAATCCATGGTAATATGCTCCCATTTCCACTCCGGTATCTCAAGTGGTCAAGTAAACCTAAAGTGCCTCCTGTCTTCAGCCTCTTTAACCTGCTCGACATCACAAAACATCTAAATAGTCTTCAAGTCCCTATACATTTTGGTACTCCCTCGGATGTATAGTATACTGGCCTTGTGAGCCTCATCAAGAACCATGCGCTTAACCCCATCCAGAAGGCACACAAACTCTACCCCGAAAAGTCAAAATCCCATCGTGTTCAAAGCAAACTCCTGTTCACCATCACCCAAGCCATCACTAATCTTCTTCAACTCGAATCGAAACTTGAGCCTTCTTAATCAACTCAAACAATGCGCAGCTCGCACGCTAGCAAAGATAACCCTATGCTCACTGCAACTGACTCCATTCTCGACGCCCTCAAGCATCTTCCACTCCTTCATCATCAAACAAGACATATACGCCTTTCCTACTCAAGGCATCCGCAACAACATTAGCTTTCCCTGATGATATGAATCCTTCGCTTTCTCCATCCACCGCCTGTCGCATATTCAACTTTTTTGAGAAAAGAGATACTTCAAACTCTTATGATCGGTGAATATTTCAAACTTAGCCCCCGTAAAGATAATGCTTCCACTTGTGAAGCGCAAAGATAATAGCCGCTAATTCAAGGTCATGGTCGGGTAATTGCCATAAGGTGTTAGCTTCCTCGAAGCATAGGCAATAACCTCCCATTCTCGCATAAGTACGCAACCAAGCCTTCTAGCGAGGCCGCTATAAATCACAAAGTTCTCCGAACCACTAGGCAATGCCAAAATAGGAGCCGTAGTCAATCTCTCTCTTCAACTCCTCGAAAACTAGCCTCGCACTTATCACTCCATATAAAAGTAGACTTCTTTCGAGTCAAGTTAGTCATCTGAGTAGCGATCTTCGAAAACCCTCAATGAACCTACGGTAATAACCTCGCCAAGCCCAAGAAACTACGGACTTCTTAGCACGCACTAGGCGCCTTCCACTTAGTAATCGCCTCAATCTTGGATGGATCCACGCGATACCATCCCTAGACACCACGTGCCCTAGAAAAGAAACTTGCTCAAGCCGTAAAGCACACTTACTAAATTTCGCTGCAGTCGCTTCTTCCGCAAGATAAGAACTTCTCTCTCAAGTGATTCGCATGTTCCTCTCTGTGACTTGGAGTACACAAGAATGTCATCAATAAACACCACTACAAAGCAATCGAGATACTCATGAAAACCCTCATCAAGTCCATGACCGCAGGGCGCTTGGTCAATCCAAACGGCATCACAACAAACTCTATACCGAACGCATCGAAGGCAAGCCTTCGGGACATCCTCCGCTCGAACCCTCAACCTGGGTAGCCACTCCTCAAGTCAAATTTGGAATAGACGATCAACCCCGGTTGATCAAAAAGATCATCGATGTGTGGCAAGGATACCTATTTTTGATAGTAGCCTGGTTCAACTGTCGATAGTCTATACAAAGCCGTGAACTACCATCCTTCTTTCTCACAAATAACACCTGCACCCCAAGGAGATACACTTGGTTTAATGAACTCCCTATCTAGTTCCTGCAGCTGATCTCTTCAACTCTCGCAACCGCCGGAGCCATACGGTAAGGTGCCCTAGAAATAGGCGAAGTCTCGGTAATAGTTCAATACGTAACTCTAGTTCTCTTGGCCGAGGCAAAGGATACTCTAAGAAAAGACATCGTGGAACTCATTAACTACCGGAATATCCTCTAGCAAGTGTACATTATCAAGAACACAAGCTAAATACCCCGTACATCCGCTGATAAGAGTTGTCTAGCCCGCAGCGTAAATAATATGAACCCCATTCATAGCATGATCACCCGAAACACAAACTCCTGCATGGCAAAAGTCACTTTCTTACTACGGCACAATAAAGCATGATGTACACATAGCCAATCCATACCAAGAATCACATCAAAGTCTCTATCAATACTACCAAATCAAGATGCAAGACTCGATCATGAACAAGCACATCACGCCTCTATAGAACTTCTAATCACCCAATCCGGTGTAGACACCTCAAGCACATAAGGTAATCAAGGTGCAAACACATAAATGTTCTAGGAAATGCGATGCAACATAAGAATGAGTAGACCCCATCTATAAGAACCTCGAGCATGATGACCGAAGACCGAAAGAGTACCCGACACTTTCTCGAAGACTGGAACACCGATCAAGCGAAACACGAGCTCGCTTTAGACGCCCATCGCTATCCTCTTGACCTGCATCGCCGAATCGACCTCGAGGATCGAGCCGCTTCTAGACTTGGGGACGCTGAGCCGATGACTAGAATTCTCCACAAATAAGACAAGTACCAAGCCTCGGTCCTCGCACTTCTCACTAGTATGTCCAATCTTATGACAAGAAGAACAAGTCACCGGGTCCACCTCCTCGAGTCTGAGTCCCCCCTCGGGAGAAGGAGCACCTACCACGACTCGACGGATAGCCTATCCTCGCCCACTAGATCGATGCCTATCCGACCACCGCCGCGACGATTGCCTTGGTAAAATGCACCGATTCCTTAAGATCGAACTCTACCTGTCGCCTGGAAGATCGCTGGCCGAGAAGGATGCACTGTGAGGCTTCGCCTATGCTCCTCAATGTCTCGCCGATCTCATACGCACGATCTACCGCACCCGTAGTCCGCTAACCGTAGGGATAACAACTGCTTCCTCGTACTCTGTCTTCAACCCTTTCACGAACCTCTCGGGTCCTCGTGTCTCTCATCTTGCACCGATGTGCACAAGAATCCGGACAACTCCTTGAATTTAGAAGAATACCGAGCTATAGTCATGGAACCCCGCTCTAAATCCCCGAATTCTTTCTCCCTTCGCCCCTAACCACAAGAGGCACATAAGTAGCCTCAAACTCCCCGCCTCAAATGTAGCCACACCTCGCGCCACCCGATTCAACTCCCAACTAGCATGTAGAACCTCCCACCAATGATTGGCGGCTCCTCTAAGCTTATACGCAGCTAAGACCACTTTCTCCTCATCCGTGCAATCTAGTGCTGCAAAGATCTTCTTCACATCCTCGAGCCAAAGCTCGGCCATACTAGCATCCGCCTCTCCCTCAAAAGATGGAGGCTTCATTTTCAAGAATCTCTAACACAAAGATTATTCCGTGCTCTAGCACCAAGTGGGGTACAAGCGACGCGGTGGCGACACTCTCGCCTCCTGGCTCGGGGTGGTGGTGGAGGAGGTACATTCTCGACCCTGGCCAAGCCGGGCCATCTCGGTCATAAACTCGCCATGCGGCGATACAAATCCGCCATTTGAGCATTCATGCCCACCGGGTTCGGGTGGAGGAGGCAACTCCACTTCTCAGTTCCTCAGAACTCTCTCTGGCTCGGCCTCTACCTCGGCCTACACCTGGTCGCTCTAGGGTTCACCATCAAGCACCTATAAGAATTCACTCGACGTTAGAACAATCACACCAAGAAACAACCCACCTAGGCCATGGAACCTATCCTGGCCGATAGCTAAGTTACAAACAAGCTCTGATACCAACTGTGGCGACCCGCCCCGGGCCCAAGGAGGAACCGCGGGTCGGACCGCCCAAATAAGGGGGGGAAACAAGTAGGCAATTAAACATGCAAGGACTTAATTTTTAAAAACGACGTGACGCAACATTAGAGACGTAACACGCCTCGGCACCAAAGGCCGGTATTTTTAAAACTCTTTTCAACCTGATATAACAGTTAAACAATTTAAACCAAGTCATCGGCGACACTACATGCCGGAACCCAAGCTAACAGTTTAAAACAAGTACTAGATAAGAGCTAATAGGATGCTCAATGAAGACTTAAACAAGTGGGATAATAACAAGTTAACCAAAGCTCGGCTTACACAATGCCTAAAGGACAAAAGAGATACAAGTACTACAAGTATTAAACTACTAGTAGCTAACAAGATTTACAATCAAGTTCTACACAACACCCAAGCATAGTCTAAGTGACTTGCTTAACCCGTCGTCCTTACAAAAGTACAAAGCAAGAGGAAGAGGACATCTAAACCACCTCTTCAATCGACGGCGAACCAAAAGGAGAACAAGGCACGAACACAGCGAGTCAACGAGCGTAACCTCGCCTTGCTAGGATCTAAAGCAAGAAGGGAAAGGGTAAGTCATAAAGACTCGTAAGCTATCAATCATGCATGTCATGGCAATATGCAACATACAAGGCAAGTTATAGTCACATAAGCATAGAGAGCATATATCCAAGATGCACATTGTTTCACATAGGTGCGCATAATTAAATCACATAGGATAAGGATATATGAAGAGCCGGGCCGCTACGTAGTTCCCGCATACAAGCGTTATCTCGAGCTGTGCATGTGTCGATGCGTGTAGTACATCGACCTTCCGAGGGAATGCTCGGGATAGAACCAATGGTACTCGTATTGATGCAACAAGGGAACTACTTCCCACCGTGGCCACAAGGAGGCGTGTGTGAACAAGGACAGATGCCACCGACTCATGCAATGCCAAGTAATGTATACTTAACAAAATATTAAGTAGTGAACGAGGTCGACAAGAGCGATCTCGTTCATGACAAGTAAATTATTCTCATCAATAACCAAGTAGGATTGAGTTCGACAAGAGCGAACTCACATGTCAATTAAGTATTCTATAATATGACATTCAAGATCAAGCAAGGCAATCAATCCAAGTTCAAGAGTCTAGAATTATTATTCTAAGGTAAACGTGATTAGAACGTCGTAGGGATTGATTGGTGAGCCGGTATTGTTCAATAGCTCGCTAAACTTGACTCCGTTGAGTCGTCTCTAACAATTCATCCAATAGAGTTAGGACGCTAAATGCATCACAAACCCTTTTCTAAGTTTGCGATATGATCGGTTAGGTCATTAATCCATTTAACAACCGTAGGCAAGATTGTCATCAATTCAATTTCAATGAGCCTTAGAATTATTATTTCAAAGGTTGATAATTTACAATGGTCCAAGAACATTAATTATTCGTAGGAGGGCATAGAACACATTTAATTCTACACATAAGACCCAATTCAACAAGATGAACAAATCATGGCATATGGAACCCTAGAATTCATAGTTTCCAAAAGTCATCAAAATCCAATAGTCCAAGAACATTAGTTGTTCCTAAGAGGGCATAGAACATATTTAATTCTAGGCATAGGACTAAATTAACAAGATGATCATATTAATCAAAAATCCCAAAAGACCAATTCATCAATAATCATGGCAAGAGCATGGTAGGAGCATGGGATTTACAAGAAGAGGGGGACATGGCATATCTAGCATACATCCTAAGGGGAATCGATAGCTTACCTTACACCCAAGAAAGAGATGGAATGGACACAAAGTAATCGGATGGAAATGATCTCCTTGTCGGTAGCTTCACTCCGGTGGTCTCGGTTTGGCAAACGGAGGTCGGGAGCTCAATCCATGGAGTAGACACACACTAGTCTCACCTTTTCTCTACACACACTAATATGGCAAGAGAGAGAGAAGAGAAATCTGGAAATGAGGCTTAATGGCTGATCAACAAGAGAGAAGGCTTATATACCTTGCATGGTTTGAGTGGAAATCCACTTGGCACAAGGAGAGGGCCTCAAAATACACTTGTCAAATGGAGGTAGCTTGAGGTTAGGACTAATCCAACTTGATTAGTGTTTAAAAGGTAGGATTAGGGCCAATTAGGAAGGGGTTAAAGGGGTCAAAGGTCGGACATAGGAGAGGAGGGAGAAAATTTCCCGTAGTCGTGAAGGACCGAGGCGGGCGCCATCAGATGGCCCATGCAAATGCAGTTAGGTCTCCTGATTTTCATTTGCTCTCGCCTGCGCGCCACTCGATCCATGGGCGCCCGAACTACTGGCTCCAAAACTTGACTTAAACATGTCCTAAAGGGTCCCTAACTTGTGGGCAACCATTCTAGGGTCTAACACCACTCAAAACAAGTCCGAAACACACCCGAACAACACCCGGAACAAGGTAGGACAAGGCTCGAATCATGCGACGATTGGTTGACGAATCAAACCCGGATCAAACGTCAATGAACTAAGATATCTTGGGCATGGAAAAGGCTTGTTTAACCATGGTTATGACTTGAATATAAGTCCGGGAACTCAAGGGACAAATCGTACGTCGAAATACGCGCAAAACGGGAGAAGAGGGAAATCGCTAAGGCCAAAACAAAGCAAGAAGGTTTCCAAACTTCCAATCAAGCTTACTATGATCAAGGTGAACGTTCTAGGTCATCTATGATGGACAATAGAACTATAACAAGTCTCGGTCGTGCTATCATGCTAAGGCAAACACTCACGGTACAAGGCAAGGCAAGTAAGGCAAGGAAGGCATTCAAGCAACTAGGCACATAATACTCTCAAGTGAGTATGACATGAACAATTAGAATTATCTAACATGTTAAGGCATGAAACAAGCATGTTATCAAGGTATAAGACAAGTAATGCAAGTAATGGGTTTGGGTTCTCACACAAAAAGTGTCTACAAATCAACCTTAATGACCTCCAAACAATAACCAAAACAATCAATCCTCTAACCTCATTCAAACATGGCCAAGAACTCAGGTAAAACACGCCCGAACGACAACCGAAAAAGTCGAACGGAGAAGGGTTAACGCTAGAATCAAACTAGCAACCAAACCGACGATGCAACAAGCATCTAACCAACATCCAAGGCATGTAAATGATATTATGAATGCCTTCTAACAATTATCCATGTGATTACAACATAAATCACAAACCCGAGATTCCACGCATCTCGTGAAAGAAAAATGCATACGTGCATCTCAAACAACGTCAACGAACATGCTATTGACTCCAAACATATACGGGAGCTAAATGAACATATTTATGATGATAATAAACATATGAATCCATGCATATCACAAGCAAGCCATAAATCAGGGTTTTACATTCTCCCCTACTTTAAGGAATTTAGCCCCTAAATTCTTACCGTGGTCAACAAACAAATGAGGATACTTCTCTCGCATCTCCAACTCGGTCTCCCAAGTTGCTTCCTTGATCTCATGATTCTTCCAAAGAACTTTCACCAACGGAATTCTTTTGCTCCTCAAAACTTGCTCTTTCGTGTCAAGTATCTTCACCGGCTGCTCAACATAAGACAAGTCCGGCTGAAAAGTAATCTCCTCATACTCAAGAACACGGGAATCATCTCAACTGACTGCTGAACAATCTCTCGTCCCAACAAATAGGAGATCTACATTTCCTCCCATAAAGAGCCTCACACGGTGCCATCCCGATGCTCGATTGGTAATTATTGTTGTACGCAAACTCCGCCAAAGGAAGGTGTGTATCCCAACTCCCTTTAAAATCAATCGTGCAAGCCCGTAACATATCCTCAAGTATCTGAATCGTTCTCTCGGACTGTCCGTCTGACTGAGGGTGAAAAGTTGTGCTAAAATTCAACTTGGTCCCCATAGCTTCTTGCAAAGCCTGCCAAAACCTCAATGTAAACCTCGGATCCCGGTCTGAAACAATTCTAACCGGAACCCCGTGCAATCTAACAATCATCTGCACATATAATGCCGCTAACTAACTCAATGAATAAGTCATAACAATCGGAATAAAATGAGCCAACTTCGTGAGCCGATCAACAACAACCCAAACAGCATCAAAACTTCTACGGGTACGCGGAAACCCCGAAACAAAATCCATCGTCACATGTTCCCATTTCCACTCCGGGATATCCAATGGCTGTAACAACCCCGCAGGTCTTTGGTGTTCCGCCTTCACCTGCTGACAAGTGAGACACCTCGACACATGATCTGCTATTTGTCGCTTCACATCATCAACTGAAGGGACACAAACTCTACTCTCGGAAGTCAAAAACCCATCTTGGTTCGTCGTGAACTCATACTCCTTATCCCCACTCAAACCATAAACCTAGACTCAGTCTCCGAGTCTACTATCTTAAAAATCAACCAAGTAGGCAAAAATCAAACTACCAGAAATCCCACATCACAAGTCCAAAAATTTTCAATAACCATAATACCAAGCACTTTAGGTTGAAAATATCTTGACTCATACTTGAGTCACATAGCACTCACAATTTCCATGTCTAATTAATTAAGCATGTGAATTCCAAATATCTCATTGAAGCGTATCCAAGGACTTTATAAATATAAGTCTCCCGAAACTATTTGCTTCGGAGCTACAACATGAAGTATAACTACAAGAATTCTAAATCATGAGAGGTAAAAATGGCCGATAGAGCAATTCACAATTTAAGGAAGAGTGTTCCACAACACACTTCTAAAACAAGTAAGTTAACATTCAGGATCATGCAAGTCATGCTCGCAACTTCCAAATCATAGACAATGCACATAATAGCATCATGTGAAAATTTATTCCATTTATTTTCCTTTTCTTCTGGTAAGAGGTTTAGTCAATTTCTAACCTGCTTACTACCAATCCTAGTCCACCAACGAACCTCTTTTGATCACCAATTTAGGGTACCGGCTAAATTGGATTTCAAAAGCTTTCGTTGCAAGGATGCAAAGGGTTATGAGAAAATCTTAAGCATCCTTTACTACAGTCTCACATAATCATGCAATAGTGTAATCATGGCATATACACAAGGCAATGATAATCAAGATTTTATCATGCAATATTCTAAACAAGTTACATTGCTTACTAATGCATATAAGCATGTTCATACTCAAATACAACTATTTCCGTTAGACATATTTATTACTTTTGCAAACCATGTCTTTTCTTTTAACAAAATGCATCTACCATGCATACTCACATAAAAGCCATATGTTAATTCCCATCACAAATACAATACATGTGTTAATACTAGTCATGTTTATATTCTACATACAACATTTACATTTCACCCATAAATTAATCCTCAAGCGAATGCTAAGATTCCCATATTTAGCAATGCTACATGTATACACATATATCATGTAAACGGGATATGCAATTACCAAGTATCATCATACTTTAACGCATATACTTTATGTAATTCATGCAATTTATGCAACTCATATAATCCATATATTTCGTGTAACTCATAACCATGCATATTGGTTAACCAAACAACCATTATAACACAAGTGATTGCCAATTCAATCGTGCATAATCATAACACAAAACCAACAAAACATACTCATAAATTTCCATCGTGGTAATTCACTAAGCAATGGAAGTTCTAACAATTACCAAGGTCCGTATATCGAGTATACTCGCCTAATAATATTTTCATAGTAAACTCAAGGAAAAGAGTTAATATTTACTCTAGTACCCACAACCATCAAAACTCCGTAAAGTTTATCATTACCTTAACCAAAATCTTGTCTTCGACAAAACACACACGAAATACCCTCGCGTGGTAACGACACTCTATTAGTCGCAATAAAACGGTATACCCGTCTGTAATAATCTTAACGCATCCCATAACCACCAAGTTGTTACCCGTGCAATTCGAGCGTATCCTACTCGCATAAAAATCACACAATAATGTATAATTATTTTACTTACAAAATTACACATATCTCTATAGCATACAAATTTAACACACCACTAGTAATCACCCCTAGTAACATTATCACATACACATTCTTCATATATGCATGACATTGCCATATATATAGGCATACCTAACCGTATTACTTTACTGCAATCGACTGTCTACCGACAGATCAAAATTTCAACCAAAACCGTAAACCAATCCCATACCGGGACATCCTCCTCAATAATATCCATAAATCGAGGAAAGCAAAAATAATTAAATCTCAACACACAATGCAATGTATGTATTAATGCATATGAGCTACCGATACAACGTCCACTCATAATAGCGATAATAGCAACCCTAATATCCGTATAATGAATTACCTCCCATCCAAGGTAGGTCTCAAAACTCCGCAATGGCCAACCGCCACGTACGCATACAACCTCAAACCCTAGCTCGTCTATAACCATTTCACTAAAGGTCACTAGACTGCTTATTAGTGCTCTTAGAGTCATTAATCCTCAATTTAAGGCAATCCATTCTAATGTGATCACCACCATAAGCTAAACACTTGTCTATATTGCTCCAACACCTACACTTGGTGTCCCATTTCTCAAACGAAATTTATATAACAATTTATCACCTCTTCATCTATGATTTTAGGTAAAAGCATCACTCCGCTTATTAGTCTACGGATTTGCCTATACAGTTTCAGGAGGTACCTACTATCCTCTAAGCACATCATCACCCTATATCTTCCCTGAGGTCCTCTCTCAGGTGCGTTCCTTAATATTTAACTTTTTCTCATGAGTATAAACCACAGCCCCTCGAAAATCCGCAAGCTGTGATAAAATGAATCGCCTATAATATTTTATCCTTAATCCTTAACTCTTTCACAATTTATGGAGTCTTCCTAGTCTCATCCGGTACTAAGTGTGCTACTCCAATGCGTTAACTCCGTGATCTTCACTTAAATATTAAATCACAATATCATCATATTTGCCACCAATTCTCCGGTGGACTCTCAATCATGGATCTTACTAGTACCACCTTATACTTTATCAACATTGGCACCTCTATTAGTGCTAACATCCATTCTAGTTCAAACATCTTAACATACTATAACTCTCGACGTTAAGATATAACAAATCACACAAAACCAACCCCCAAAGCCAAGGAACCTATCCCGGCTGAAAGCTAAATTTATAATCATAGCTCTGATACCAACTGTGACGACCCGACCCGTATCCCAAGACGAAATCCCAAGGTCGTGCCGCCAGGAAACAAATAACAAGAAACAAGTAGCAAATAATGGGTAGGGCCATAACGCCGATACGCCAACAACTCAAAACATAGGCGGAAGCGAAATAAAATAAAACAGTGGCGCCCGAGCTAACAAGCTCAAACTAAAAACAACCAAAGAGATAATTAATCTCTCGGTCCAAAAATTCGATTCGCGTGCCGCAACATTAGGCACGTAGGACAAATCTCCCTGTCATGCAATTCAAATATATAGCATAATATAAACCAAGTCATCGGCGAAGCTACAGCCGGAACCCAACATTACACTAAGTCTAAGACTCTAGTCTAACAACTCAACGGCTACAAACATGCCGGAGAACAAGCATAATACTTTAACTAGCAATGTAACATGCTAAACATATTCACCAATCTTACCAAGCGCGACTAACACAAGTCGGCTACCAATAATACATGTACCAACAACAATATAGCATATGGAATCATAACCATAAATATACACCAAGCACGACTACTACTTGTCGGCTACCAAAAGTATAGACTAAACAACAATTATAAATATCACAATTCACATTTAGGTTTGCTACCCAACATGAAGTTTACATAACTTCATCTTTCCCAACGACCTCACCAAAAGCAAATAAACTATCCAAGTAGCAACCTTGCCAAAAATAATACTTCGTCAACGCAATCTTCTTGATTTACTTGGATCCGCACGCTCGGCTCGGATCTAGGGAAAACAACCAACAAATAAAAGTAAGTCACAAAGACTTAGTAAGTTACTAACCGTAACTTCCTATCATGGCATAATGCTCAATCATAAATTACATCATGCTATCGTCATGAAATAACCTTATATAAAATCATGTTATGGCATCCATGCTCAACATTAATAAAACATGTTATCATTGTAGTATAACATCTCACTAAAATCCATGTCAAGGCATTTTATGCTTAACGATCGTAATTTTTGTTATTGGTATAACATAGCCTTCCAATAATTTACATGTCAAGGCATATAAGCTTAACGACATAATTCATGCTTCTGGCATAATACCACATTCGAATAATATTCATGTTAAAGCCTACTAGCTTAACAACAGTAATTCATGTTATTGTTATAACACAGCCTTCCCACAATATTCATGTCAAGGCATATAAACTTAACAACAATGATCCATGCTTTTGGTATAATACATCATTCAAATACTTTTCATGTTTAAGCATTCATGCTTAACAACCTTAAACAACATGTTATCTATAAAGTATAACATTTATGAAACCAAATCAACCATCATATCATATCCAAACCACCAAGCCCATTATTCACATAAGTACTTGTGAGGCAATTCATATAAAAGGGATATGATACCATTACCAATTCTTCCGCGCGTGTCGCTCCTGCAAAAACACGTGCAAAACCTTTATGTGCCCTCGATATCCCTCTCGTAGATATCGACGTCCCCGAGACTCGCTCCGCCGAGTTCCATAGTTATCAAAGTCATGTGTATTACTACAACTAAGATAAACTACTTCCCCACCGTGGCCATCGATGGAGGGGTGTGTGCAAACCCGGCGCGGCGATCCATCGCGATCACGAATCTCACAATTCGTGAAGACGATGTATCGTCCCACCAAAACTCAACAAACCGACGCCAGCTGGACTCAAAAGCCAAGCACAAGTAATATATACTCATATGCTCAAAACAAGTAGGTAAACACTCTACCATCAAACTAGTCATGCATTTCATCCACAACTAGCATAAACATCACAACCGAGAATCATATAAGCTCTCATAATCAAGTGTGCTTCACACACTTCAAAACTTCTTGGAGGCTCGACCTCCATGAATTCTACCCAAAATTCCGTAGGACTTAAGATTATAGTTCCTAGGATTCATAATAACCCAAAGGTTGACTCCGTTGAGTCCAATCTAAACTTTTCGAAAATTCAAGGAATAGAAGCATGGGCTTCAACATCCCCCTATGTTCATAACTATCGCCAAAACCTTGTTCCCAAGTTCATAGAACTCGTATAAACCTCACAAAATACTTAACAACGCAACCTTAAACAAATTGGCAATTTTGTGCATAAATTCATTTTTAACACTTTACCAATCATAATCTCCAATTCATGATTAAATCACACAACATGGTTTAATATACTATATTAAGCATATAAAACATAGTAATCAAGCTCACATCCATAATTGGCAAGCTAGAACAAGATTAGGGCAAAACACCCTCCAAGTATCTCAATCAAACCAACTTCAATACTCATGGATAATCAACACAACTAAGTCCAATAGACTCCACTAAACATGTATAACACAATAATTAGGCTTACCATCATGTTTAACAAGCCAAAACACAATTTGGGGAAAATCCCCTTCCAAGTATCTTTGTCATTCAAGCTCAATACATATGAACAATTCATATAGCAAAGTTTAATAGACTAATTGGCATATGAATTTCATAAAAATCAAGTCTCACATAGGTTCACCCATCTCTAACAATAATTTGAAACCTAGGGTTCATGAGTTTCTACAAACCCTAACAATGGCATCCATTGACCTCACATAGCATAAATGGTTGTTTCCCTAGGGTCAATGGAGCCCAAAAGAAAAGGAAGAGAGGTAGAAACTTACTTGTGTTCAGCCCCCTTCTAGGTTGAATCCCGAAATCCTTTATGGTGGGTGTTGTTCTCTTCAATCCCTTCTTCAAAACTATGGAGTACCTTGAAAAATGAAGCTCCCAAGCTATGGCCTTCAAGATGGAACCCTCAAGAACCCTAGAATTTGACCTCTCAAGCTCTCAAATGTGCCTCCCACGTTTTTTGAGGAGTGAAGGCAGAAACACAAAGGCTGGGGCTGAAATCTGTGGCTGATAAGAACTAAAGAGTAAGTTGGGTTTAGATTTAAGTGGGTGGATTAATTCCCCTAATTAATCCACTAATCAACCCCTAAAACCTCTAATAGATGTTTAGGACAAGCCTTAGGCTAAGTAGAAGGGTTTAGGTTAAGTTTAAATTGGGTTTGGTTGGGTACAAGTCGAACAAGGCAGAAAAATTGCAAAATCCGTAATCGCCCGGACCCCTTGCGGTCGCATGGGCATGTGGTAATGCGCGCATCACCCACTTTCAGCATTCCAAGGTCTTTTGCTCCCTTGCTCGATCCCGGACTCTCCCGCATGCATTCTCGAGTCCTTCCAAGCCAAAAAGTGTCTACAAATCAACCTTAATGACCTCCAAACAATAACCAAAACAATCAAGCCTCTAACCTCATTCAAACATGGCCAAGAACTCAGGTAAAACACGCCCGAACGACAACCGAAAAAGTCGAACGGAGAAGGGTTAACGCTAGAATCAAACTAGCAACCAAACCGACGATGCAACAAGCATCTAACCAACATCCAAGGCATGTAAATGATATTATGAATGCCTTCTAACAATTATCCATGTGATTACAACATAAATCACAAACCCGAGATTCCACGCATCTCGTGAAAGAAAAATGCATACGTGCATCTCAAACAACGTCAACGAACATGCTATTGACTCCAAACATATACGGGAGCTAAATGAACATATTTATGATGATAATAAACATATGAATCCATGCATATCACAAGCAAGCCATAAATCAGGGTTTTATAGTATTCGCTATGGATCGCCGTTCCTGGGACCTCACACACCCACACCCCTCCACTGTTGGCCGCAATGGGGAAGTAGCCCCTTTGCCGTATCAATTCGTGCCACATTGGCTTGCTATTTAAATCGAGGCGGTTCTTGATAAGAGTTGATGAATTCACAAAACATCGATGGCACGAATCAGTTAACTATTGTGTATTGCAGGAGTAACACTACGACACTAAGTGAGTATCTTCTATATCCCTTATGTGGCTTACTATAAGCACTTATATGAAAGATAATGTGCTACGTGGTTTATGAAGATTATGTTCTTTGATGACTTAATTCAAGCTTATTGTTGGTATATTATTAAGATGCCATGATTTTATATATGCTTGTCCATTATGTCATGCCATGAAATGCTATGCCATACAGTTGCATTTAGTAGCTGAGCGGGTCATTATGACTCATTTCGTGTGTTTGCTTTCCTTAGTTTGTGCAGTGAGCTTGTTAGTACGCGTTGCGGTTGCGGACTAGTGATTCCTAACAGGTGGTCTTCCCAGCGATAGCCTGGACTTATTATTGTATTTATTCATCTTGTGAGATATGTATGTAAAGTTATGTAAACTTTACTTGGGTAGATTGTGTTAGTATTTATGGTTCTATTATTTTGGTCGAGTTGTTGTATTTATTTAGTACTTCGTTCAGTTGTCTTCCCGAGCAGGGTTTTAGATCGCATATTCTAGTATTATTATTGTTGTTGTCGTTATCTCCGGTAACTTAGTCGTGCGATTTAGGTTTAATTGTCTAGTATTTAATCTCTTATTCTTTTAGTTGATTTGTCCTTCCAGCATGCTATAGCCGTTGAGTGGTTGTTTATCAGGTTGGTATTTTGGTTGCTTCGTCGGCCTTAGATTTGCCGATGGTTTGTTGCTCGTGCGCAGTGTTGCGTCATGTGAGTCGTAGAATTGTCGAGAGATAGTCGTCTCTCAGCCTTGCATTCCACGATTTGGAATCGAAGTCTTGGGTTCCACTTATGATTTGGTTCCACAGGTTTTTAGTTTTTTTTTTTATTATTCCGTATCGCCGTTATCACTTTACATTTCTATTTAGAGCTTGTTGGCTCAACTGTTGACTCGCACCATTATGCTTAGAAGGTGCTTGTCCATCTCTTTAGCCTGTCTTGACGGCACGACCATGGGATATCGCATTGGAGTCCGGGTCGGGTTGCCACATGTATTGGATCGGAGTTTACTTTAGTACTCTATATATAGAGAGTCTACTTGTTTATGTCACAAGGATAACTAAGTTGTTATCTAGGACTTTCCAGTATTGTTTGACCTTACAATTGTCTTCCCTCTTGTGTTGCTTAAATCTTTGACTACTATGGACTTTTGGGGTTATAGAATGAATTATTATTCTCGGAAGACTTTATTACTTACAAGTAAATGGCTTTATGATCCTAGACAACCTATATGATGGATTGATGGTCGAGTTATAACTTAACTTGGTTTCATAATTGAATATGGAATACTATGTGTATCTGATATTATGACTAAAAGCATGATTTTCTACCTTGTCAAGGATTGATTCTTCTACGCGTTTCTATAATATGATTTATAAGCATATTGAATGAACTTGTCTTCATGCATGATCTGTTCTATAATTATTGATGTGTGCTGAACTTGGATTCTACAATTAAGTGGAATTATGAATTGAAATTGAACTAAGCTTGATTTGACAATACTCAACTTAGACCTCCCTTATATACTTGACTTAGTGACTTTGAACTAAAGTTCCTAAATGGAACAAGAACTTAGTCATGCTTGAAACGAGAACATATAAAAGAGTCTCGGAACACATATAGTGTTCACACTCTATTTGGTTAAAATTATAGAGGTGACTCAACGGAGTCGATATTAGTGAGCCATTGAACAATACCGGCTCAATGATCAATCCATACGACATTTTTAAATGCGTTTCACTAGAATATTAGTTCTAGACTCTTGAATTGGATTGACCATCATACTTGTATTTAATTGTCAAAAAATAGAATGCCTATTTGACATGTTGAGTTCACTCTTGTCGAGCTCAACCCTCCTTGGTTTATTGATAAGAATATCTACTTGTCATGAATGAGATCGCTCTTGTCGAGCTCGTTGTCTACTTGAGAATTTGTTGTGTAAACACTACTTGGCATTTGCATGAGGCCAGCTGGCATACTTGTCTTTTCCTGTCCTGTCTTCCCTGGTTGACAATACATTACTGTTACGAATCGTAAGATTTGTGATAGTGATGGGTTGCCGAACCAGATACGTGTAAACCCCTCCATTCTTGATCACTTTGGAGAAGAGTACCTTATGTAACTATTAGGGCACTTGGAATAATACTACCTCGGTCCATGTACCATCTCGTACATCCGACAGCACGTTCCTCTTAACATTTTATATTGCAGGAACAACACCATGACATCGATTGGTACCTCCTCTATCCCTTATGTGGCTTACTATGAGCACTTATGTGTTAACAAAGTGTTGGTTAAACATGAGATCTAAATGACCATATTTGTATTGATTGTGCATTGAAAGACTCGATGTATATATATATATATATATAAGTATACATGCTTATTTATGTTAAATTTACAAAAGAATTGATAGCTATGTGTATATAGATATGCATACCTTTACATGATAAATTCCATGAATGAATCATTAGGTATATAAACGAGTTTATACACCTACACCTGATCACCCAATGAGAGACTTGATATATGTACTTGTCCTTGAATTGCTTGATATGTATATATGTAAATATACATACTTCTACTTGATTCTTCCATGATTGTCTTGATTTGTGTATGTATATAAATACGCATACTTCTACCTATTTAGTCTTTGGGAGACTTGAGATGTTTATATTTAGTCATACGTCCATACTCTAACGATGATTCTTGTGACTTGCCTCCTGACTTACTTGATTGTTTGTGAATAAGGAATTCACCCTGGTTCATCTTGGTAGTCTGTTAAAGGAACGATTTCTGAACAGTTCAACTCGACTTACTGGATCTTCGTCGTCGTGACATGATTCCATTTACACTTATTTGAATCTTTCATCTATGTTATATTGTTTTGTAGTAGCGTACTGAGTCTTTTGACTCACTCCGTACTTTGCCTCTAGTTGCAGTTTTGGTAGCCACGTTGAGGCCAAGTGAATCGTGACTGTAGCAAATAGCAACTGATCAATAGATCGAGATTAGATCGTGTGTTCGTGGTTGTAGCAACAGACTTCCTCGAGTAGTAGCTTATGGAGCTCTATCTCTTTCAGCATTGTTGATTATATATCGTACTTTCTTATTCTTGTGAGATCGTTGTATTGTAAAGTTATTTAGACTTTACAGTCGGGTAGATTACTTGGGTCTTTGTATTATTTCCTCCTTGGGCCAACGTGTTGTGTCGTGTCGTTGTTCGTGGATCTAGTTTTATTATAGTTGTCTCCCGGGCATACAGTAGCTTTGGGGCTTTTCTCTATTATAATTGTTTTTGTTATTGGTTAACCCCGGTATGCTTTAGCCGTGGGTATTTGCTATATCAGGCTAATTCTCTGTTTAAATGCTGGCCTGGAGTGCCGATGGTTTGTTCAGCGTCTGCATTGTTGCGGCACACGAGTTTTTCTTTCCCCTTCGGGAGATATAATGTCTCTCTTGGTTCCTTAAAGGGGTGGCAATGCCTGGCACGACACGTTAGCACGAACCAATAAGGCACGATTATAAAACACAATTATAGAGACAAATGGCACGATAAGCCCAGCACGACACGACACGAAACACGACACGAAAGACACGAAATTGTTAATATATTCAAATTAATATTTATTGTTGTATTTATGATCAAATAAGATAGTTAATATTAAAACACGATAATGAGGCACGAACACGACACGATAACACGAATTGCCACCCCTAGACTTCCTTTGACTTTGGTTTCGAACTTCATAGCTCGTGACTTCTTTTCCTTATCTCTTCCGCAGATTCGATTTTTTTAAACCCGTTTTTTTTTAGTGTGGCTTCACTACCTTTATTTGAGCTTGTTAGCTCAACTGTTCGACTCGCACTACTTTTTTTTTAATAAGTGTTTGTCCTCTTCTTGTCTTATCCTAGCGGCATGACCTTGGGATTACGTGCTGGAATCCGGGTCGTCACAGTTGGTATCAGAGCTTATGTTAGCTATAAGCCATGATAGGTTCTATGGCCTAGGTTGGGTTGGGTTTGTCGTCGAGTATTTACCGCCGAGTGTTATGGTTAATGCCTTATTGGCATGTTCTTTTATACAAGTATAAGACTTGGAGTACTAAGTTCGATTTGGTCTAGATTGCCGTGAGTGCAAGCTTGTGTCTAGGAGTATTATGCTCCTCCTATGTCGCTTTTAAATTGCAGTTATACCATGTGTGTGATGCTGTCGTGTAGAGCTATTGTTTCTTGTCCGTTGTGAGTTACCAAATAAGCTCAGATTGCCGATCCCGATTATGATCGTCCTGGTGTCTATTGGTGCCTTTGATCGTTGTTACACGTTTCTTGAGCGGAGTGGCTAAGCCTTCCTTAGTAGCTACTGCATTCCGTGATTTCTATATAGGTATATATAGCTATTGTAGTACCTAATCATGAGTGCTCGTACTACCTAGTGTCAGGAATTGTAGGACTCTTTCCCACTGCCTGTTATCTAGTATTGAAGGGAATACCCTAATGATCAAGGTATTGTTGTGATTTCAAGTTGAGACTGGGTGAGTACCCGGTAGGTGATCACGTGACTAACGATTGGATTGGTTGTCAACCCGTACACGGCTTGACCCATAGTGATTTGAGGTCTAGTAGTTAGTAACTATTTTCTAGCTAGGGATTCATGAGTTATTGTTTTGCATAATTATTGGTCTAATACATTAATAGAGGATTAGCATTGTGTAAAATGATTTAACTATCATTGGTGGATCGTTAAGGGTATGAATATTCCATAATTGGTATACCTGCATAGTAGATTAATATGCTATGTACATGATATCGTATTCCATGCCTACATGTGACAATACTATAAGTGCATGAGAGTATGATAAAGGATGTTGTTATGTGATTTATAACCACCCCGCATCCTATACGACGAAAGCTTTTGAAGTCACTTCAGAAGGCCCCTAACTTGATTATCAAGAGGTCTTCGTCGGAGAACTAGAATGGTATGATATGAGATAGGAATTGACTGAACCCGTTACCAAATGGAATGGAATCTAAAATGGTATCTTGTTTTGCTTGTGCAAATACATGCAACTTGCATATTGAAATCATGATGTGAATGAATTGAACTTGTGACTTGATCGGATGAATTACATCGTATTGAATGTCTTCCTTGTTAGGCGAATATATGGTCTATGATGATGATTTACTACTTGATTCTAGTGTAAGGGTGTTAGACCCTAGAAATTCGTGTTGTGACAGAATAATTCAATTAGTCCAGAAAATTCTTGGTTGGGAAGTTTGTTAGTTCGGTGCAATTATAGAACATGCATCTAAATTACTTGATTAGTTGATAGATAGGCATTTTCACCTCAATATCCACGTTTGTTGGAACTTTGTAAGCCTTGTTCATGTCGTTGAACCCCGTCAAGAGTCAAGATGACTCGACTTTGGAAGTGATTGGAGTTAATATTTGAGTATTTCTTCCCCTCATGTTAAGAGGTACACCTAGGTGGTTGCCTCGACTTTATTGGTAGTCCAGAGTATTGAACTTTTGGTTGTTGTAGGATTGTGAATTCGAGGACGAATTCTTTTAAGGTGGTGAGGATGTAAGACCCCGAACCTTCGTGTATTTGACTTTCTCATTTTTTTGTGTTGCTTAACTGTAACCTCTCTTTCTTGATTTGAGGAAAGAACCTTGATTTGTGTAGGTAGGCTATTTAGAAGCCAATACCTTAGTTCTATATGTTCCATAGACTTTAACTAGTTAAAGTTACAAGTCGTAAACTAACGCTAATCGTTACTTGACTCGGTTGAGAGTTTTCTCGCGTGGTTCTTTCCTGTGACCTCGGCTGTACCCTAGGTCATTCCTCCATTTGTATTGAGGTTTAGTTGAGACTCATAAGGCCTTAGTACACATGTTTTATGCTTCATTGAGTTGTATTTACCCAACGTGTGCTTCACCTTCAGTCCTAGACCCATTTGGCTTTGTTTTAGACATGAATCTGTGGGTCCCAACGAGCACAATAATAAGCTAGAAGGGGGGGGGGGTTGAATAGCTTATTAACACTTTAAAACTTTTAAGTAAGTTCCTTGAAAGTTACTTGCAATAAATGAAAAGAGTCAAGTAGCGGAAGACCTTCAAGAAAATTGTTCTAGGTCTGCCGATAAGGACTACCGGTAGACCTTTTACAGATTACTTAAGTTCTGCTGAAATGGATAATATAAACAATGAAACTATGCAGTTCAAATAAATAGACAGACAGTAAGAAATAACACAAGTATTTTGGGATGGTTCGCACTATAATGAGTGCTACGTCCACCACCAAGGCAGTCAACTTTGGATTTAAATTGTGCACTATGTTTTCCACTTAGATCAATTACAAAGAATATCCCTAATGGATCGTGTACAAAATATTGACTTGTGTTTGGGTCTAGGGAATTAAATATCTGTAAATACAAGATATTTAATTCGTGCAGAAGTATAGTTAATGGAGGTTAACAACAAGAAGAATAAAGCAATAAATGTTGATGAGCAGCTTCTTGTTGTTGACGAGGACTTCTAGATCTGTTAAGGATCTATTGAATGCACTGAACTGAAAGACTTGGAGATGTGAAGATTCAGAGCAATTCTTTTAGAGTTCGATTGATTACATGCATGCTTGTCTCTTCCAGTCTTCAATGGCGTATTTATAGCAGTGCATCTCAAAAGAATCCGTTGGAGAGGGCGAAGACTTCAACGACTCTTTTCAAAAATGCATTAAATGCATGGGGTCGTCAATCAAGGAATTTCGTCTTCACAGATATCTAGAGCGATAATCATTTCGAGATCTTCAAAAGGTGGGCGATTTGGTGTCGATCGAGAGATGAAGCGAAAAGTAGGGGACGCTTTTGCTTTCATCGCTCAGACGAAAAGTATTCCTCGCTTTTCGGAAAGTTACTTTCGGCTTGACATGTCGGGAATGACTTGGATTAATTCAAATAATATATGGAAATAAGTTTGAATTAATCCAGCCTAGCTATTTGGAGAGGACACGTAGAAGCGGATCAGGACACGAGGTCTACCGATCTTAGGCTTTGAGCGAGTCTTCGGTGAAGGCGAGAAGGGGTCTTCCGCTGTTCCTGAAAAAGTCCTACAAAAACTATACAAGGCAAAATTTTATACACAGTTGCCACGCTAATTGATACGCAGCCCGATTAGCCACTGAAGTATAAAACTAATGTAATGTACTGATCAGATATAAATTTAACATAAGAATCAACAATCTCCTCCTATTTATATCTGGTCATCATTACTACAAATGAGGGTTTTAAAACAAACTATTTAATAGATAATAGCATGTCTGAGAATTTTTATATATTAAGTAGTCGGTAGACATGCCTCTATTGAACAGAATAACACCTCAAATGCAAGGGACTATTCTAAGTGCATACAAGAATAAAAGAGTCAAAGAACAGCACTTAGATTAGCAGCAGTTTAAATAAATTTAAACTAAATGTTTAAATTCTAATATAGATAAATAATAAAGCAGCAAGAATTTAAACACCATAATCTTTTGAAAAAGCAAGTAATCATCTGTATTTATAAACAAGATGTTTACATTCAACAGAGTTTTCAAAAAAAGATAAATACAAAGGAAAGGGAAGAAAAGATACAAAAGCTACCAAGGTCTTTTCCCTTTGCCTTTGTCTGCAGCCTCCTTTTCTCTTCTTTCTCGCTCTAGCTCTTCCATTCTTCGTTGATATTCGTCATCGCATCGCGGAGGTCCGGTGGAGCGAAGCGGTAGTCGCTTCTTCACGAAGACGGCCGTTCTCTTCCATCGGCATTACGTTGATAGATCTCATTTGCTTCTCCTCCGTGATGGCCGATCACGATCTCGGTTGGCATTCATAATATCATGAGCGAGTTGCGGCGAGGTTGTTGAGTTCCATAATAGAGTACGACCGTGGTCGAGATGGAGAGTGATGGCGTGGAATAACTCGTAGAAAATGGAGCCTATGATACGGCAACCTTCATCTCGCTTGAGCTTCGATGTTGATCTTGACATCGGTGAAGTCGCGCCGCATCTGTCCCAAAACGAGTCCGAGACATCCTCTTGAAATTGTCGAAGAGTAGTGGCAGCTCGTTGGCCTTGGCCGCAGCGGCTACTTCGTAGCGGTAGATATGCTTGTGAGCTTGCCTGGCCGGTAGATGGCATCTAGCCGGGACAAAACTTCAGATTGGTGGGATGGGAAGTAGATGCTTGGCCAATGTGAATGGTGTCGGTAGTCGGTAGGCGTCCGCAGTCCTGATGGGCTGTTGGATATGGGGAGTTCTGGAGGCAGAAGAGGATGAGTCTTGGGTTGGTATGGTTTTGGTGGAAGAGGATAGGGTTATAGGGGAGGGTGGAGGTGGAGTTGGTGGGGAATCCAGTTCCATATCAGTGTCAGAATTTTCACTGATGTGGGAGGATTGAGGAATGGGTTCGGTAGAGAACCAGAAAGAAGGGGCAGGGTAGAAGAGGGATTTTGGTTTTTGAAGGGAAGGTTGAGGAGGTTGAGAAGGTTGAGGAGGTTGATGAGAAGGGGTGAAGAGATCTGCTACTGACGAAAGTTCGAAGAGAAACTTGGCAGCAGCAGGGTCTAAAGGCTGTGGTGTGGTTGAAGAAGTTGGTTGGGTTTGGGGTGGTGAGGAAGGTGTGGATGAGTCAGGTGAGTAGTTAAAGGGAGAGGGAGGAGGAGGAGTTGGGGTTCTGGCTGGCTCCTCCTGATTTTGAGGCTCCTCCTGAGGGATAGACTCCTCCGGAGGTGGTGAATTCCTCTGAGTAGATGACTTAGAAGGAATAGACGAAGGGTTGATAGGTGTAGATGAAGGGTTGACAGGTAAGGTTTGGGCGTCGGTAGTTGGTTGGGCTTCGGTAGAAGGTATAGTTGAAGGGTTGACAATTGAGTGTTGGGCGTCGGTATAGGTAGTTGGTTGGCTAGCGGTAGATGTTTGGGAACCGGTAGCTCTCCTTTTCTTCCTTAGCCGGATAGAGACTCACCGCTTCACTCGGTAGAGGTTGGAGGGACTGCCGGTGGCTGGTCTTCAAAGGTTTTACGAAGTTTCCTTCGTTTTGGTTTGGGAGTGGGTGCAGGAGGTGGTGAAGAGGATGGCTTGGCTTGGGTAGATGGAGGAGAGGAATGGCTAGATTGGCCTGGTGCCTTCTTCTTCTGGCCTTCCTTCATCTCCTTTCTGATCCATTTGGCATGCTCCTCTTCAGTTGGAGGTGCCACTTCCGGCCTTGTCTTCTTGGCTTTGCCCCTTGCTGCTATTTTGGACCTTAGCGCCAGCTTCGCATCACCTGTGCCTTGCCTTTAGTGGAGGTCCGTGGCTACTTGATCGCCAAATTTAGCGCAGGCCTTTTTGAAGGTCCCGCTTGCCGCTACATGTGCTTCCATATTGAAGCGGGTGACCAAGATAGGTGCAGGCTTGGCCACTTTTTCAAGAGAGACCGGCGGTAGACCTTTCTGCATCCGGCGCTTGTTCTCGTATTCAGTGTATTTACTGAAAAACGAGGCTGTGAGCTGCTTCTCCTTGGCCACTGTATACAACTCATCTTCTTTCAAAGAAGAGTTGATGTTAGCATCATCCCTCAAAAGGGCATTGATCAGCCTGACGAAGGGGCGTTTGCAAGTGGGGTTGCTCTTAGCTTTCTCTACCCACTACTTTAGCTCGTCGAAAATGATGAGCCCCTAGTTGAGACGTAGTCAGAGAAACACAAAGACGGTCGTTGATCTGCTGGCCAAGAAACATGTCATGTGCTTCCACTCTGAATAGAGCCCCTTGTCTAAAAGGTGGCCGGTGCAATAGACATCAAGAGGGAACAAATTTCGAGCATTTTCCTTGTGGCTCCCTGAGAGTGTCTACTCCCTCATGGCTTCCTGTGCATGTAAAGCCTCAGCCATGGTTGCCGAAAGAGCTCCTCCGTAATGCACGCCAATGATGGTGGAAATAGATTTAGCGGTGACGAGATGGGACGGCCTCGAATCCACCCGCCGAAGAGCACCGTTCATGAGCTCCATTCGTTGATAAAATTCTTCCGCCAGAAGATACAGTAGTTTTTGTCGCTGAGGCGTAAGAGGGCGTAATCCCGTAGGCGCCCATATCCTCGCAAGCTTTGACGCCAGCCTATAGAGTTGATTGATGAAGGTCAATGCACATGCCCTAATGTATAGCCGGGTCCAAAGCGACAATAATGTCATGAGCGGCGGGATAGATGGGATATCCCGGAAGGTTGATATTTGAACTTGGAAGAATGACATTTTCGTGGTCAAAAGCCTTCCCATCGTCGCGCTTTTGATTTTGAAGTTCTTGCCTGAAAGAAAAGCAAAATAAAATTAGGGCTTTTCATCTAGACATCTAAACAAGTAGGAATTTCAAAGTTTTCCAAAATAAATGAAATATTCGAAGCAAAAACTTGAAACCCTAGAATGTTTAGAGAAACCATACTCGAGAAGTACATAACAGAAGTTTTCATAAGAATGAACAATGAATAAACAAAAACGACTGTTAGTATTCAAGTTTGTAAGAAAAACAATGGCGAATCACTGTATAAACTCGAAGATGGCCGTTTGAATTCCAAAAGGATTTTAGGCTAAGAATGAAATGCAGAACAGTACATATAAAATTACGAGTAGAGTAGAGAGAAGCGTACCATTGTTGAAGATGAGAAGAAGAAACAAGAAGAAGAACTTGAATTTGCGTAAAGTAGTTACTCGAGAGAGAGAGAGAGAGAGAGAGAGAGAGAGAGATTGCTCAAAGGGTTTCAAAGTTTGGAAATGACGGTTCAAGGACTATTTAAAGGCGAGAAAATATCAGTTTTGAAAAAGCGGGAACTTAAGATATTTTCTTAAGTACCGAATTTTGTCCTTGACCCCCTTTATTGCTTTAGAAACCTCTTTAGCAAAAATAGATTAAGTAAGAGTACTAACCTTTAAGTCTTCCGGTAAAGGAGAACTTACGTCTTCCGATTAGACTAATACTGGGTCTACCGGTATGAAAGAAACACTTAAAAAAAAATTAAAATTAAGTAGTAGGATCAATCATACCAAGATTTCTCCTTAAATAAGCAAACCCGGTGGCATCCGCTGGTTTTGTGGAGAATGTTCCGCCAATTGATCCTCGCTTGGAACATATTCCGCATCGATGTTACCTTTTTCCACATGATCTTTGAGAAAATGATAACGAATATCAATGTGCTTTGTCTTTGAATGCATCATCGATTTTTGAGATCGAGATAGCCGATGTGTTGTCACACATGATTGGGCGCGCCTTGATGTTGTAGTCCACTAGTTGTTGCTTCATCCATAGTAGTTGAGAGCAACAAATGCTGCAAAGAATATATTCTCGCTCTCGTGGTTGAGTTTGCCACCGATCCTTGTTTCTTGCAAGACCATGAGACGAGTCTGCTTTCCAAGAAATTGACAAGTCCCACCGGTGCTTCTTCGCTCACTTTTGTGCGCATAATCAGATCCGAGTATCCAACTAGATTGAAGTTGTTGGATTTTGAATACCAAATGCCTAGATTTGTTGTTTTTGAAACATATCTGATGATACGCTTGGCGAAGCAAATGTGACTCCTTTGGATCTCGCCTCGAAATCTAGCACAAACACAAACAAAACATAATGTCGTCTACTAGCAAGAAGGTAAAGAAGTGAACCTATGATTCCTCGGTACTTGGTCATGTTTTCTTGCTTTCCCTTTTCATCTTTGTCAAGATGGCGCCGGTAGACATTGGAGTTTCAAATCCTTTAGTCCGAATCAAGACCAAACTTCTTGATTAGTTCCTTTGCATATTTGGTTTGGCCGATGAAGATTCCGGCTCAAGTCCGTTGTATCTCGCAAATCCTAGAAAATAGGTAAGTTCACCCATCATGCTCATCTCGAACTTGCTTTGCATCGCCTTCTCGAATCTTTTGCATAGGCTTTGGTTAGTTGATCCAAAGATGATGTCGCCCACATAGATTTGTACCGTAAGAGAATGGCCTTTGTGCTTGAGGATGAATAAAGTAGTGTCGATTCTTCCTCTCACGAATCCTTGTTCAATTAAGAACTTGGATAGAGTTTCATACCAAGCTCTAGGAGCTTGCTTCAGTAGAGAGCTTTCTTGAGTCGGTAGACGTGGTCCGCTTTGTTCCGAGATGACAAATCCTCCGGAGGTTGTTCCACGTATACGCTTTCTTGAAGATCACCATTCGTAAAGGCACTCTTGACATCCATCCGATACACTTTGAAGTCCATGAACGAGGCATAAGCTAGAAAGATTATCGATTGCTTCTAGTCTAGCAACAGAGCAAAAGTTTCATCAAAGTCAATTCTTCTCCCCGCTTGCAGCCCGAGCAACCAATCTAGCTTTGTTTCGGTGACATTTCCATCTTCATCTCTTTTATTTCTCGAATACCCACTTGGTGCCGATGACCGGATGATCATCGGTCTTTGAACTAAGCTCCACACCTTACATCTTTCAAAAACGGTTCAGCTCTTCTTGCATAGCTTCAATCCGCTTATGATCTTCGATGGCTTCATCAATCTTCTTTGGTTCGAGTTCCGAATACAAATGCATAAGCAAACAAAGTTTCTTCTCGAACCTTATTTCTCGCATTTAACTCCTCGAGTTGAGATCACCAATGATTTGAGAAATGGGATGATCTCTTGCTTCAATAACAAGCAGGGAGGAAGATCACCGTGGATTCTTCCCTTAAGAATTCCGAGTTGGTTGAGAAGGAGATTCCAAGATCGGTTCGGAAGAAATAGAGTCTTCAAAACTTTCATTTTCTCGTGAACAAGAAGGATGAGAGATCCTCAGAAAGGTGCTTGGGGTAAAACAGAAGAGATGGGTTCGGGTCAACGATGAGTTGTTATCGGTATCGACGGGAGGTCTCTTCTACTGGGTGAAGGGTTACGGTATTGATGGGATACTGGGTTCAGTCAAGCTTTTCGATAAGGATTGAAGTAGATGCTTGTTGCATTTGTACTGCCTCATCATTATCGAATCATTAGCAACGCTCGAGCCATTCTAGGCTCTAACAAGTCATATTCATCAAAAGAAACATGCACCTGATTCTAAGATTTTTAAGTTAGATTTATCTTGAAAATGCGAAATGCTTTTGAATGTTTGGAATACCCCTGTAAAAATTCCTTCGTCGATTTTGCATCAAATTTTCCTCTATACTCTTTTCCATTATAAAGAATAAAACATTTACAACCGAAGATTTTAAGAAATCCAATGTTTGGGATCTTCCTCTCCATATTTCATATGGAGTTTTATTATGAAACTTGTTTACTGTGGATCTATTCTCGGTAAAGCAAGCAAGATTGACCGCCTCCGCCCGTACGCGAATACTTTCTGAAGTTTAGCTTCACCAAAGCGGCATTGTTCTAGCCGCTTCAATCGTTGTTCTCGTTTCTTCCGCTCGCCTACACCATTTTGTTGAGGAGTACCGGTGCGAGAGAAGTTGTGGCCGATCCCATGGTCATCACAAGATGCGTTTCTACACCATTGTTTTTGAATTCGCCGTCTTGCCGTTGTCGATCTTATGTCACAAATGTCTTCAAGCTTTTGAGTTTGAAGTCTTCTAAAAAGTGCTTGACTAGATCATACGTTTTCATCTTTAGATGTCATAGTTTCAATCCAAGTGAATCTAGAGTAGTCATCAACTACTACAAGTGTGTACTTGTCTCCCGAAATATCCGGGTTGTTGTAATAGGTCCAAAGAGATCCATATGTTAAAGAAGTCTCTGCTTGTTGACAATACGTACTTTCTTTTGAAGGAAGATTCTGAAAGTTTTCCTAGTTGACAAGCTTTACAACTTCTGTCATGATCTGCACATCGTGGTAGACTTGACAAGCCCATTTTTGGAGAGCTTGGAGAGGTGCTTGAAGTTGAGGTGATCGAGACGCTTTGTGCCATAGCCACTGTCACTCTAACATTGTTGGCTACTAGACAGTGTTTGAGAATCTCTCAGAAGATTTAAGTCCATTACATAATGACGCTTTGTCTATTGCCTGGTCCGCATTGTGGAGCATGATTCAACCGCCTTTGATGAGGCACTAGTTTGAATTGAATTGGCATAGAAGTCCTTTTTGTCGCACTGTGATATGCTCGTAAGATTGTGCTTTAAACCACTTACTAGAGAAACTTTGTTGATGGAGAGACTTCCTCTAGTAATTGAGCCATATCCAATTGTCTTTCCTCTTGCATTGTCTCCGAAAATAACCAGGTCCTTTTGCTTCAGCCTATATCAGAAGAAGACTGCTCCTCAAATGTGTCTTGAACGCCACCTGCCTAGGTACCGATGTCTTTGTTTTCTCTCGATTCTATAGCCATGAAGCATCTCATGTAAAAGAGTTAAAGCAAAACAAGGTACCCTTTATTTGGGTCCTAAGGATTAGCAACCTTGCAACCAATACGCTGACCTTGAGAGAACTAGGTCTCTCGCATCTTGGGTGAACCTTAGCAGTATTCTCGGTGCCGATGGCCTGCAATGGCAAGAATGACATAAATGGAAAGTCCAGAGAACTCTAGAGTCTTCAACCCGAAGAGTGCTTTATGATCATTCCTTTTCTTGACATTCATTATTGGTTCAGCCTTTGCTTGTTGACTGGTGAGACTTAATTGGTTTCTTTTCGAATCTTCCTAGGTAGGTTACCAAATGCACTTAGCTTTAGCTTTTCTGTTGAAAACCTTTCAGAGGATTCTGTAGAATGCCTTTAAGTTTACCTTCAACAGTAAAGCAGCTTTGTTTGTTTCATAGACAAACTTGATAGTTACCTAGAGGTTTAGTAGGTCTACCGCCGCCAGACTTTGCCTTGGCATAGTCGCCGCC
>CM028382.1:47640693-47754332 GCA_013146195.2 Codonopsis lanceolata | reverse complement strand
TCGAGAGACATTGGATTAGTTGTTAGTGTTTAATCTCTTATTCCTTTAGTTGATTTATTACTCCTCGCATGTTATAGCCGTAGAGTTGTTGTTTATCAGTTGTTCTTGTTGCTTCACGCCTTAGGGTTGCCGATGGTTTGTTGTCCGTGGCGCAATGTTGCGCCACGCGAGTCGTAGATTTGTCGAGAGATAGTGTCTCTGACCTTGTATTCCTTAGTTTATAATTATAAGCTTGGGTTCCACTTATGATTTGCTTAATGATTTTAGTTTTGGTTATTCGGTTTGCCGTTATGGCTTTACATTCTGTTTAGAGTTTGTTGGTTCAACTCTTGACTCGCACCACTACGCTTAGCGGGTGCTTGTCCGTATTTTAGCTTGTCCCGACGCCAAGCACGACTGGGATTTCGTGCATTGGAGTCCGGCTCGGGTCGAGTTAGCCAATGTGATGGTATCGAGCTATAGGTTAGCTATTTCGCCAGATAGGTTCCTTGGCCTTGTTTGGGTCTGGGTTTATTGTTGAGTTATTAACGCCGAGTGTTCTTTCAGTAGGCGTATTATGTCGGGAACTTGGCATGGAGCTAGTTCTATTATACCTTGTTCGAGTACGGCCTCGGGCGACGAGGGGAGAGAATGTTAACGATCCGCGTGTGACTCCTCAACGTATGTTTGGACCGGAAGACGATTCTACCGCCCTTCGAAATTCTTGAAGTTTAAACCGAAAGTTTCGATGGAGAGCCGATACTATTAAGGCGAAACATTGGCTAGAAAGCATGGAGAGGATCTTTGCGCTGGGTTGTACATCGAAGAAATGGTTACCTTAGCGGTGTTTAGATTGGATGGTGCGCCGAGCATTGGTGGCTTGAAATACGAGATCATTGGAGACAACATGGAGTGCCTCGAGTGTGGGAAAACTTTGTCAAGGAGTTTATGGTACGGTTTAGTCCCAAGAACTCGAGAAAGAAGAGAGATGGAATTCCTAATGTTAGAACAAGGAGATATGACCGTGGCTCAAGATTCAACAAAGTTTATGGAGTTGGCTCGCATCAGAAGTTACTTGGTGCCGATGAGGCTAGGAAGACCGAGAGGTTTGTGAAAGGCCCGAAGACGAAATATCGTAGGCGCCTTATTCCGCTATCGCTACTTGATTACCAAGGGGCGTGGATCGTGCATATGCGATGGAGTTGGACATCGAGGAGTACGCCAAAAGAAAATATCAAAGACTAATAGGGCCCCGAGGATAAGAGAAGACGCCGCACCTCAAACAGCTTAGTCAAGGAAAGGTGCGTTCTGGGTGGCCGAGTGGTGTTACTACTTGCTTGAGAAGACGAGGTGACGAGTTGACATGTAACCTTTGTAAGAGGACGTGACACACCGAGGATAGGTGCTCGGGTACAACAGAAAATGCTTTGTTTGTGGTGGCGATCATGTTCAGAAGATTGCCCGAAGAGGAGAGTTAGTCACCTGGGAGTACTAGTCAACAATTCAGTGGCTCCAAGAGAGATGGTGACGATCAGCCTAGAGTTTGAGGCAGTGCACGCGTGGCGGTTGGCCATCGCGGAGTTTTGAGACCTATCCAAAATAGTAAGGTATATTCTTATATATATATATATATATATGTAAATTATACCGTTGCTACTATTATCGTTATTATGAGTACGCGCTTTAATCGTTAGCTCATGTGCATTCATACATACATTATATGGTGTATTGTGTGTTATTGGTTATTTGCTCGATCGGGAATAATACCCCAATGCGAGATCGATATATGATATGGTTTGTTTTGTGAATTACCGGTAGGTAATTGTACGTGGTGTATGGATTCTTGATTAGTCTATATATATATAAGACTATGCTATATATAGAGTTGTGGTTTTGTGTGGTTGTATATAAAGGCCATAGTATGTATATGTATATATATGAATATATATATAAAGTATGAATTGTATATTGATACTTATCGGTTTGGTATGATGTTTGTATATTCTATAAAGATATGTTTTATGTAATGGATAATATAATACCATATTATTGTAAGTGGTTATTATGCGAGTAGGATATACACTCGACTTGTGAGAAGGTTAAAGTGCTGCGATTGATCAGTTGATTTCGGTTGCACGGGAGAGATTGACTCTTCACCGTGAGTATTGAGACGTTAACGTTGCGATAGGATGCTTAGTATATGCATTGGTTGTAGACTTGGTCTAGAGCTTAAGAAAGGATAGTTTTATGAGTATGGACGTTACGCATTAGTAGCCTTGTCGATTCGTTGTGATTACTAGGAAGTCATCTTGGTTGGGTGTACTAGGCACACGAGTTTTGTGATAGCTATGATTGTTGTTTGCTAAGGTAATAGACCTTGTTACTTGGTCTGAATTTTTATTCAGTTACGTGCATTAGTTGTAGGAAACACCTACTTGATGCATTTACATAGTAGTATATTAAATTCTTATCTCATAATTTCATGTTCATTCATTTCATTAGTATAGGGGACTGTTTGAAGGATGGTTAAAACTTTTTATTCATGAACCTTCGCATCCTTACGACGGAAACTTTTGAAGCTAATTCAAGAGGTACCTCGAATTGGTGAGCAAAAGGAATTGCCGTTGGACTAGGATTGGTAAGAATTAAGTTAGAAATTGACTATACCCGTTACCAAATGGAATGGACTGAAATGGAATGAATTTTCAAAACATTTCATTAACGTGCTCTTATGTGTTGTTACACGCGATAGGAAAATCGCGAGTATGATTTACATGGTTTGAAATGCCGTTTTGATTATCTTTGATTTGTTTGCGAATTGCTCCATAAGCAGTTACTATTTATTTTAACATGGAATTTTTTTTTTTGTGATTGAATTTCATGATGTGCCCCGAAACAAATAGTTTCGGTAGTTGAATGTGTTCTTATGTTGAAATTTGGAATTTTGGCTTACATGTTTGGCGTAGTATTGTTCGTATGGTATTCGCGACTCAAGTATGGGTCGTAGTATTTTCAATCGTAAGTGTTAATGTCGTTGAGTCTATTGAGATTTCGTAGACTTTTGAATTTGGATTATTATAGTTCGACCCTCGTGTAGATTGTAGTGGTAGACTCGGAGACTCGAGTCAAGGTGGGTGGTTTTGAGATCAAGTGTTAACTCGGGATTAAGAGACACAGTAATCATTGTCTTGATGTATTGTGGTTGAGTGTGGACCTAATGTTGGTTTGTAGCATGATTTAGAATTCGGGACGAATTCTTTTTAAGGTGGAGAGGGTGTAACACCCCGCTCCTTCGTTAGCTCGGTTTACGTGCTAAACTTGCACTTCTTCCTTTGTCGACTGTATGATTGGTTTGCGAGAGGGTCTAGATGTGTATGAGAGACCACATTGAGACCAAAACATTAGTAAGAGACTCCGTATAATTGTTGACTTGCTAAAGTCACAAGTCGTGACTCGACGATAGTCGGAATGCGACGCGATTGAGGGTTTGCTTGCGTTATGTGTTCGTGACCTCGGTTTGGGTCCTAGACCTCTATAAGATGGTTTATTAACATGTTTAGATGTGTTAGACTTCAAGTTGGAGGTGTTCCTTAAGTCTATCGATGATTTGGAAGCTTTGGAGATAGCGTTCGTCCCTATCGCGTAGTTCGGGGATTGAGTCGTGTAATCGTCCCTCCTTTGGGATTCTTATTTCCCTAGTTGTTATCCGACTTTCTAGAAGTATTTAAGCTTCTTCTTTAGCCCTTAGACTTGCCTTAAAAGTCTCCTTTCATTGCTCGCTCGATTGTTCATTCGTCGTTCCGGTTGCACGTTGTTGCACCCCTTCCCGGTTTCACTCCGAGTTGTTTCGGGAGTTGTTCGGGTGTGTTTCCGACTTGTTTTGAGTTGGGTTAGACCTTAGAATGGTTGCCCATGAGTTTGGGACCATTTAGGACATGTTTAGACCAAGTTTTGAAGGTTCAGAAGCCCAGGCGCCCGCCTGGCACCTTGTGAGGCGCCCGCCTCAAGTTCTGGGAGCAATTACAAAATGAGCAGAATCAGGAGAGGGCCTCAGAGGTTGAGGCGCCCGCCTGGAGTATGTTGAGGCGCCCGCCTCAACATCAGATACACATTTTCGGGATTTTTCCCCTGTTTTGATGTTGAACGACTTTTACACCCAAACCCCTATCTAAACCTTTTCTAAACCTCACTTAAACCTCCCTAAACCTCCTTACTTATACCTTAACATCTCTAACAAGTTTTATGGGTGGATTAGTGAGTGATTGAGTGGATTAATTAAGCCCAAATCAGATTTTTAAGACACCACATTGTGGTGACACTTGTCCCACTCAATTTTAACCCCCTTTTAAGCCACAATCTGAGAGTTTGACTCTCATTTCTCTCCTCCCTTCTCCAAAAACGGGATTTGCTTCCTCCATGGTTCCTCCTTGAGTTCTTGAGGGTTTCTTCTTGGTTTCCATAGCTCCCATCCTCCATTGTTGAAGCCAAGCCATAGAAGAGTAGAGCTTGAAGAGTAGATCATTTCCAACCGATCAATCTTTCCATTTGCTTTCTTGGGTGTAATATACTTGTAAGTTACTTCTTCCCCCTTTGATTTTGTACTCATTGATCCTAAGGAAAACAAACTCTATGCTATTTGAGGTCAATGAGTACACATACTTGCTTTGTGTGATGTTTAACTTGTGATTTGAGCATGTGAACTTGTTAAGAGCATGTGTAGGATGACTTCTATGATTATTGAAGTATATTGTTACTCTTCATCTTGTGTTTCTAGGATTGTGAGCATGCTAGAAATCATGTTTACCTTTTATTTGGGTTTATTATGATAGTAGGCATAAGTTTGGGAATTTGGATGAGTGATCTCACTAGATAATATGAGTATGACCATTTATTTGAGATTATGTGATTTGTAAATGGGTATAAGGTTTTGTCGAGTTCTATGGATTTAAATCTTGGGAATTTAGTCCGAATGATTTTTGGGAAAATTGTTATAAATGTGAATGGTATGTTAATTTGGGGATTTATGAAATATGTATTTAATGATGTGTGATTTTAAGACTCAATGGAGTTATTTTAGGATTCAATATATGATGGTGAGTCTTAGGTTAAAATCCTACGATGTACGGGTTTGGTTGGTTTTGATTATGAGTACCCGAGCATCTTGAATTGTGTCCCATTTGTGACACCCACGATATAGAGGCTTATTTGGGATTTATTTAAGGCGTGCTCGTTAGGGCACGGAGCATTAGAGATCAACCTATGATCTCGTATTACTTTAAGAAATGATTATTTGAATGAGTTCTCTCTTAGGGAATTTGGTCGCGTGCACATGAAAGCACTTGCGAAGTTATGACTACGGCTTAGTTTTGATACCCTTGAGATTGGCTTTAAGGAAGTCGAATATATATGACGGTTGGGACTATGGTTGAGTCCGGTGTACCATTAAGTGAAGCTAAAATGCTAAGTCTTGATTTGTGATTGTTCTTAGACTAAGGTAATAGTCTTTGGTTTGATTTCGAGTAGAGGGCTATAGTAGACCTCACATCGTGATTTCTTGAGCTTATATGCTACGTTTGATTGGGTTGTGACTTGAGGGTTAAGAGTACCTCAATATGTGGTTCTTGACTAAACTTATAAGTTGGTTGGATTTGTTAAGTATATACAAATATGTGCATTGTTAAATTGGTGTGTAGAACTTTATGTCCTACTTGATTTGATATGACCGCTACGATCGGTCTTGGTTCTTGTTTGAGCATGTGAGTAAATATCTACTTGTGCATTTCATAAAAGCCCAGCTGGCATTATTTGGATTTGGTTTTTATGTCAGGGTAGGACGATACATCGCCTATACGAATCGTAAGATTCGTATTCGCTATGGATCTCCGTACCTGGGACCTCACACACCCCTCCATTGTTGGCGCGATGGGGAAGTAGCCCCTTTGCCGTAACAATACGTGCCGCATTGGCCTGCTAGCTAAATCGAATGATTCTCGATAAAAGTCGATGACACCACAGAGCATCGATGTTGTACGATAAAGTATAACATTGTGTATTGCAGGAGCAACACAACGACACGATTTGGGTACCTTCTCTATCCCTTATGTGGCTTACTATGAGCACTTATATGAAAGATAACGTGGTATGTGATTTATGAAGTTCATGATACTTGATGTCTTAATACAGGTTTATTGTTGGTATACGATTAAGATGCCATGATTTTATATATGCTTGTGCATTATGCCATGCCACGCCATGCTATGCCATACATTGCATTTAGTAACTTACTGGGTCATTATGACTCATTTCGTGTGTTTGTTTTCCTTAGTTTTTGCAGTAAGCTCGTTAGTGCGCGTTGCAGCTTCGGGCGCTTGTTGGATAGCAGGTGGTCTTCCGGGCAATAGCTTGGTGTTATTATTATTATTGTATTTATTATCTTGTGAGACACGGATGTGAAGTTATGTAAACTTTACTTGGGTAGTTATGTTAGTATTTTATTGTCGTTATTTTGGGAGCCGACTTGTTTGGTCGAGCTGTTGTATTTATTTAGAAGTTATTATGTCATCTTCCCGAGCAAGGTTTTAGCTCGCTTATTCTAGTATTGTGTTATGGTTATTTCTGTCTCCGACAATTTTAGTCGAGAGACATTGGATTAGTTGTTAGTGTTTAATCTCTTATTCCTTTAGTTGATTTGTTACTCCGGCATGTTATAGCCGTAGAGTTGTTGTTTATCAGGTTGGGTTCTTGTTGCTTCGCCGGCCTTAGGTTGCCGATGGTTTGTTGTCCGTGCGCAATGTGGCGTCACGTGAGTCGTAGATTTGTCGAGAGATAGTCGTCTCTCAGCCTTGTATTCCTTAGTTTATAATTATAAGCTTGGGTTCCACTTATGATTTGCTTCCGTAGATTTTAGTTTTGGTTATTCGGTTTTGCCGTTATGGCTTTACATTCCTGTTTAGAGTTTGTTGGTTCAACTCTCGACTCGCACCACTACGCCTAGCGGGTGCTTGTCCGTCTTTTAGCTTGTCCTGACGGCACGACCTTGGGATTTCGCATTGGAGTCCGGGTCGGGTCATCACAAAGGGGTTCGGTAATTTCAAAGGCTCTCCAAGTGCTCCAAATGCAAAGGTGGAAGAACCAACTACCAAAGTTGAGAAGAGCAGCGTTGAAGAGCTAAGTGAAGGCAAGAAAGTCATGAGAAACAAGGATTCCATTAAGTGTTTCAAATGTCAAGGATATGACCATTACCATTCTGAGTGCTCAACAAGGCGGGTAATGACGATGCATGAAATTTAGGAAATAGGAGAAGGCCTTAAGAAAACAGATAACAAGGCTGAAAAGGAAGATGTTGAAGAATGTGAAGAGGTCCACGGCAACGCTCTAGTACTAAGTCGGTCGTTGCATGTGGAAAGCGTCACCTTGGAGGAAGGAACGAGGGAACAAATTTTTCACTCCAAGTGTTTGGTACAAGGGAAAGTTTGCAGCCTAGTCATGGATGGGGGAAGTTGCACCAATATCGTCTTTACCAATCTCATCGACAAGCTCAAGGTTCCTACGATAGTTCATCCTCGACCGTACAAGTTACATTGGCTCAACAACAAAGCGGAGGTCAAGGTAGACAAGCAAGAGGTAATCTCGTTTTCCATGGGAAATTACGAAGATAAGATTCTATGAGACGTAGTGACGATGCATGTTTGTCATGTTCTATTGGGTCGTCTGTGGCAATTTGATCATTGTGTCATGCATAATGGGAGGGAGAACATCTACACTTTGACGAAGGATGGAAAAAGATTCAAGATCAAGCCATTGATGTCAAAGGAAAGAGGAATGGGCAACACATTGTTGCACAAGAGAAGTTTATTTGCAAAACAAGAAAGGGGCGTGCAAGCTGGGACTGAGGTGAAAGGGAACCAAGAGGATAAGGTCGTAAGAAAAAAAGAAGACATCTCTATACAGAAATTTCCTTTTGAGGAGTTCGGGTTGAAACCTAGGCAATTAAAATTATTGTCCAGTGAGGAAGCAAGGGCGTGGGAAATGGTTCTAAGGGTTATCACGGTAAACAAGGAAACATGTTACAAGGACGAAAAACTACTCGAAGAGATAAAAGCAAGTACTCATATCTTGGGTCTTGAAATAATTCAAACATGCTACAAGGAAAACTCGATAGCAAGACAGTCTAGTGCATTCCATGGAATGGGTGGGTTTTCGGTCGCGCTCGATCCTTATGAAGGCCAGGGAGTAGCTCAAGGATTGAGGACAATCCCTTTTTACGAGGGGGTTCTGATGCAAAATTTTATCATGATTATTCAAGGTGGTTACTAATCAAAAGAGGGACATCGGGTGGCACACCAAAGGATTCGTAGGGGCTGTTTTTGGTTTCTTTAAGGAGCATGCATGGAACACAAGCTAAGTGGATCTTATATGGGAGTAACATGCATGCAAAGGAAACGATGGGTCAAGACGTGCTAAGGGGTGTTGGGAGGCTCGTTATGCCACGGTGCACCGAGGGGGTGCGAGACATTTATGAACATACAAGGGGCTGGATGATTACATGTCAAGGGAGCATGACAAAGGCAAGGTTACGGGGAAGCTTCCTACTTGGGTTTGTCTTGGATTAGGCAAGTTTGGACTGCATGACTTGGACAAGAAGCACGGAAGGGAGTTGCATGGCTCGGCAGGAAAGGCAAAGGGAGGAGAAGTCGACTAGCTTAGGGAAATTGTAAGTAGTTAGCTTTTGTTTTAATTGCTTTATAAAATTAAAGTCCTTAAAGGACTCTAGATAGGTTTTCATTCCAGCTTGGTTATTTTTGAGAAGAAATCTCGCATCAAGATCATCTGTTCTCCTTTGTTAATTGATTTGCCTCCACCGTTTCCATTCACCGACACTTCTTCCCGTCTAATTCTGTATCTGTGTCTCTTCATATATTTTATTTTTCAAATTACTATAACCAAATATAATCTTAACTACTATTAATGACCAGTGGCAGACGCAGAAATTTTCCCAACCGGGAGCACAAATTTAATAAAGTTACAAATCATAATTGTGGCACCCTAGCCATTCATTGCTTGCGTTCATGCATTCATATTGCTTGTGAGCATGTTTGCATAGTCTATAAATGTTCTAGAATCATTTATAAGTCATTCATAATGCTCTTAACATGTTTAGAATCATGTATGCATGCTTGTTGAATCGCCGGTTCAATTGCTTGATTAGTTCTCCTTTTTTCCCTCCTTCGTTCGGATTGTTCGGGTGTTGTTTGAGGGTGCTTGTGATGAGTTTTAAACTCATTTTTGTTGGGGTTTGAAACCCCATTGATTTGGCTAAGTGTTTGGGGGTCTTTTAGGTTGAATCTTGAGCCATTTTGGGTCTGCCGGGCTTGCCCTCGCAAGGTGGAATGACCTTGCCCCCGCAAGATAACCAGAAAATTACAAGTTTGGAAGTCTGAGAGCATGTGGTCGCATGCCTTGGGGACCATGCGACCGCAAGATCCCCCGATTCTGGTTTTGACTATTTTGCTGCTTTACGATTTTTACACCTAAACCCCTATCCAAAACCCTTTCTAAACCCCACCTAAACCTCCCTAACCCTCATTACTTGTGTCCTAACTTTAGTAACATATTTTAAGAGTGGATTAAAGAGAGCTTTAGTGATCTAATCAAGACACAAAATCAGAATTTAAGAGACCACATTGTATTGACACTTGTCCCACTATGTTTTAAACTCAATATACACCACAATCTGAAGAGTTTCACCCTCATTTCTCTCCCTCACTCTCCAAAAACGGGATTCATCTCCCTCAAGGCTCTCCCATGGATTCTTGAAGCTTTCTTCTTGGTCCTCCATGATCCTCCCTTCCATTGCTCAAGCCACCTCCATAGAAGTGAAGAGCTTGAAGAGTAGATCATTTCCTACCGAATAGATTTCTTCTTTGCTTTCTTGGGTGTAGAATACATGTAAGTTACTTCTCTTCTTCTTTGTTTTAGTTATCATTGACCCTAAGGAAACAAAGCTTATGATGTATGAGGTCAATGAGGACACCTATATGCTTCTTATGCCTTCATCTTGTGTTTTGAAAGTATGAGTTTGTTAGAAGCATGTATAAGAGGATTTTATGCCTAGTAAAGATTATAATACTCTTTGATCTTGCTTATTTAAGATTATGAACATGTTAGAAATAATTATTTTGTGTGTTGCTTGAAGAAGTGCTACATGAGAATGCCCTAATTTAAGCCTACATGATATGTTGATATGTTGTTATGTGTTCTATCCTCAAAATTAGACCCTATGATGAATATGAATCACATTGCAATGCCTTGGTGAATTTGTAACCTAGATGAACTTAGTAATGGCCTAGGTTGGGTTATGAAGCACATAGCTTCAATTTCTCCAAAATTGGGAATTTATAGTAAAGACTCAACGGAGTCGATTCTAGGGAAGATTTGAACATGTTGAACACTAATTTCAATCCCTACGAAGTTTGGACACCGTTTGATTGGGTTTACTCAAATATAAGTTTAGCCTAATTGATGCAAACAAGTTGTTGTGAATGATTGGTTTTGAGCAATTAATTGCCTTGATATGAATTATGGTAGAGATTAATAACCTACTTGGTCGGATGAGTTCGCTCTTGTCGGATTCGATCCTTATTTGGTTTATGACGAGTAAATATCTACTTGTACATCACATTGAGTCCAACTGGCATTATTTGGTTTGTTTGTTATGTCATGGTGGGACGATGCATCGCCTACACGAATTGTGAGATTCGTGCTTGCTATGGATCGCCGCACCTGGGACCTCACACACGCCTCCACTGTGGGCCGCAGTGGGCAAGTAGCCCCTTTGCCGTATCAATACGTGCGCCATTAGCTTGCTAATTAAATCGAGTAGGTTCTCGATACTAGTCGATGAATTCACAAAACATCGATGGCACGAACCAGTTAACAAAGTTTGTTACAGGAGCTACGTAGCGGCCGTGACTATATCATATCCTACTTGTATGATATATTTTACGCACTTACATGAATAATGTGCTAAGTGCTATATGATGATCATGTACCATAATTGTGATAAATGCCATGCTATGACATGAACATGCATTTTTAGTAACTTACTAAGTCTTTATGACTTACCCTATTTGTTTGTTTTGTTTTCCTTAGATCCGAGCCAAGGAGACGGTTCTCGCTAGATTCGCCGTACTTACGTTTGGTTGCTTGTGAGCTCAAGGTTGCTCTTTTGGGACTTTTGGTAGTTAGACTTTTATTTTGGCAAGGACGATGGGAAGCAAGTCACTTAGACTTGTCTTGGGATTTTGTTGTTGTAGTATAACTTAACTACTTGATACTTATAATCTTTTGTATGCCGACTTACATGTCGAGCTTCTTTATATATTATTGGTTCACTATTGTTTCTTCCACTTAACACTCTTTTATGATATTATTGTTGTGGGTCCCAACGGGCACAATAATAAGCTAGAAGGGGGGGGGGTTGAATAGCTTATTATACACTTAAAAACTTTTAAGTAAGTTCTTAGAAAGGTACTTTCAATCTATTGAAAAGATTGAAGTAGCAGAAGTCTTTCAATAAAACTGAATCAAGTCTGCCGATAAGGACTACAGGTAGACCTTAATAGTTTATTTAAATATGCTGTAAAGGGTAAAGATAAATAAAACAATAAGCAGAACAATGATCAGACAAACAGTAAAGGAATTAACACAAGTATTTTGAGATGGTTCACACTATAAAGAGTGCTACGTCCACCACCAAGGCAGTCAACCTTGGATTTAAATAGTGCACTATGTTTTTCACTAGATCTATTACAAAGAATATTCCCAATGGATCGTGTACAAAATATTGACTTGTGTTTGGGGGTTTAAGGAATTAAATATATGTGAAAACAAGATATTTAATTAGTGCAGAAGTATAGCTATTGAATGAATAACAATCAAGAAGAGAAACAATAAATGTTGATGCACGGCTTCTTGTTGTTGACGAGGACTTCTGGATCTGTTGAAGATCTCTTGAATGCACTGAGTTGTAAGACTTATAGTTATTGAATTTCAGAGCAATTCTTCAAGTGTTCGATCTCTTTGATTGTTTTTCTTCAGTCTTTAATGGCAGCATTTATAGCAAGTGCACTCAAAAGATCCGTTGGAGAAGACGAGGACTTTAACAGCTCTATTAGGTTGAATGCATTAAATGCATGGGGCTGTCAGTCAGGAATTTCGTCTTCACAGATATCGAGTAGGAAATGATTTCTGAGATCTTCTGAAAGTTGGGCAATCTTGATGTCAGATCTAAGAGAGTTGTTACAGACAGTAGGTGACAGTCTGCTTTCCTGCTTTCACTATTTAGGCTGTGAAAAGTCTTCCTCCTTTTCGGAAAGCTGCTTTCAGCGGGTTTGAGGTGTCAGGGAATGTCTCAATTTAAATTCAAACATGGATAAGGATGAATTTAAATTGATCCATTAATCTTTGCTGGACAGGACACGTCATGATTGGCCAGGTGTACACAAGGTCTGCCGTTTGTAAGCTTGAGTAGGTCTTTCGGTGAAGCTTTTGAAGAGGTCTTCCGCTGAACCTGTAAAGTCCTATAAAAACTATACTTGGCAAAGTTCTATACACAGTTGCCACGCTAATCGATACGCAGCCCGAGTAGCCACTGAAGTATAAAACTAAGGTAATGTATGAACAGATATAAATCTAACAAAATAAGAATCAACAATTGTTGTTGTTGTCTCCGACATGTTGTGGCCGTTGAGGTTATTATATGCATGTGTTATAATTGTAGGAGTAGTTGTTGGGTTCCGGCTGTAACGTCGCCGATGACTTGTTTATCTTAAGTTATTTTCCGGCCAAGTGTAGCCGAGTTGTTATTTGTATGCGATGTTGCGCCACATGAATTTATAATCCTACTTGCGCATGCTTACTTGTGTTTATTTGGGCGGTCCGACTTGGGGTTTCGCATTGGAATCCGGGTCGGGGTGCCACAGTTGGTATCAGAGCTATAGGTTAGCTGTCGGCCAGGATAGGTTCCATGGCCTAGGTGGGCTGGTTATTTGTGTGTTGATTCTAACGTCGAGTGAATTCTTGTAGGGGTTCGATGGAGAATCCTAGGGATGTCAATGGCCGTGGTAGAGGTAGACCCAGGAGAGGTCCGGTCGAGCGTGAGGCTGAGGTACCACCGCCACAGAATCCGGTGGGTCCGGATATGGCAGAGTTACATCGTAGATTGATGGCTTTTCTGGCAGGGGCAGGCCAGGGAGGTCAAGCTAAGGGAGCACCCCCACCACCTCGACAGGAGGAAGTTGTACCACCACCGAGACCGAGGAATGACACCACTCTTTTAGAGAGATTCCTTAAGTTGAAACCTAGTGCATTTCTTGGGGAGCCAAAACCTAGGGAGGCTGAGTTATGGATGGAGGAGATGATCAAGCTATTTTCTATGTTGGGGTGTACCGATGAGGAGAGAGTTATGCTAGCGACATTTAAGTTCAAGGGAGCCGCCAAGCATTGGTGGAACGTGTTGAAGGAAAGTTGGGAGTTGCAACAAGTTCCTATTATTTGGGCTAATTTTCAAAGGGAGTTTAAAAATGAGTATGTGCCGGATGTAGTTCGCAACAAGAGGGAGAAAGAATTTTATGATCTTGAGTAGGGTAGCATGACTGTAGTGGAGTATTCCACGAAGTTCACTGAATTGAGCCGTTATTGCACGTATTTGATTCCTACTGAAGCACGGAGGATGCATAAGTTTGTTAAGGGGTTGAGGACTGAATTTAGGAAGCAGATTTTAGCACATAAGCTCACTGATTATCGAAGTGCAGTTGATAGAGCTTATGAGGTGGAGCAGGATATTGAGGAGCACCGAAGCAAGAATAATTCTAGCAATGTACGACAGTCTACTCAGAATGCTAATCTAGGTAATAATTCAGGTAATAGAAGAGGATACCAAGGAAACAGAGATAGGAGAGGTGGAGGCCAAAGTAGGCCACAGTCAGGGAAGCAAGGCAACAACACTTCTTCTACTCAGGGGCAGCAAGGATCGCGTAACGAGACTATGATTTGTTCGTTCTGTCAGAAGCCTGGACACACAGTTGATAGGTGTTGGGGAAAAATTGGGAAGTGTTACTATTGTGGTGACGGGACTCACTTGAAGAAAGATTGTCCAAAGCTTAAGTCCAATCAGTCAGGTAGCGCCGGTCAGCAGTCTGGGGCTAAGAGAGACGGGGATGGTAGACCTAAGGTGCAGGGCCATGTGTTTGCACTTGATCAGCGCGAGGTTCAGGGGTCTACGGCAGTGATAGGAGGTACTCTTTCTATATTTGGTCATAAGGCTCGAGTTCTCATAGATCCAGGGTCTTCACATTCTTATGTTGCTTCGCACTTTGTTGAGAATCTATGTGTGTTGCCTCAACCTTTGCCATATTTTCTTGAAGTTTCTACCCTGCTTGGGGAATATATACTCGCATCTGAAGTGTTTAAATCTTGTGATGTATTGGTGGGTGACCACACTTTGCATGCAGATTTGGTAGTTCTACCTATACGTGATTTTGATGTGATTCTCGGTATGGACTGGTTATGTGCTTATCATGCTTTAGTTGACTGCCATAAAAAGCGGGTTACTTTTTCTATGCCGGGTGTGCCTGAGTTTACATTTGTGGGTGATCATGCATCGAGTGGCTTGCACTTTATTTCTGCTCTAAGGGCTAGAAAATTATTGTCACAAGGGTGTACGGGTTATCTTGCATGCGTTGTTGTGGGTCCCAATGAACACAATAATAAGCTAGAAGGGGGTTGAATAGCTTATTAACACTTTAAAACTTTTAAGTAAGTTCCTTGAAGGTTACTTGCAATATATGAAAAGAATCAAGTAGCGGAAGACCTTCAAGAAAATTGTTCCAGTGCGCCGATAAGGACTACCTAGACCTTTTACAGATTACTTTAGTTCTGTGAAATGGATAATATAAACAATGAAACTAAGCAGTTCAAATAAATAGACAGACGGAGGAAATAACACAAGTATTTTGGGATGGTTCACACTATAATGAGTGCTACGTCCACCACCAAGGCAGTCAACCTTGGATTTAAATTGTGCACTATGTTTTCCACTTAGATCAATTACAAAGAATATCCCTAATGTATCGTGTACAAAATATTGACTTGTGTTTGGGTCTAGGGAATTAAATATCTGTAAAAACAAGATATTTAATTAGTGTATATAGTTAATGGAAGTTAACAACAAGAAGAATAAAGCAATAAAGTGTTGAAGAGCAGCGACTTCTTGTTGTTGACGAGGACTTCTAGATCTGTTAAGGATCTATTGAATGCATGAATGAAAGACTTGGAGTTGTGTAGATTGAGCAATTCTTTAAGTGTTCGATTGATTACATGCTTGTCTTTGTTCCAGTCTTCAATGGCGATATTTATAGCAGTGCATCTCAAAAGAATCCGTTGGAGGAGCGAAGACTTCAACAACTCTATTCATAAATGCATTAAATGCATGGGGGTCGATCAAGGATTTTCGTCTTCACAGATATCTAGAGCGATAATCATTTACGAGATCTTCAAAAAGGTGGGCGATTTGGTGTCGATCGAGAGATGTAGCGAGAAAGTAGGGGATGCAGCTTTACGCTTTCACTATTCGGGCGAAAAGTATTCTGCTTTTCGGAAAGTTGCTTTCGGCGGCTTGACATGTCGGGAATGACTTGGATTAATTCAAATAATATATGGAAATAAGTTTGAATTAATCCAGCCTAGCTTCTGGAGAGGACACGTAGAAGCGCATCACTGGACACGAGGTCTACCGATCTTAAGCTTTGAGCGGAGGTCTTAGGTGAAGGCTGAGAAAGGGTCTTCACTGAAAAAGTCCTACAAAAACTATACAAGGCAAAGTTCTATACACGGTTGCCACGCTAATCGATACGCACCGATTAGCCAGCAAGTATAAAACTAATGTAATGTCTTGATCGATATAAATTTAACATAAGAATCAACAATCTCCTCCTATTTATATCGGTCATCATTACTACAAATGAGGGTTTTAAAACAAACTATTTAATAGATAATAGCATGTCCGAGAATTTTATATATTAAGTAGTCGGTAGACATGCCTCTATTGAAGCAGAATAACACCTCAAATGCAAGGGACTAATCTAAGTGCATACAAGAATAAGAGAGTCAAAGAACGACACAGATTAGCGGCGGTTTAAATAAATTTAAAGCGAATGTTTAAATTCTAATTTAGATAAACAATAAAGCGAAGAATTTAAACATATAATTTTTGAAAAAGCAAGTAATCATCGTATTTATAAACAAGATGTTTACATTCAACGAGTTTTCAAAAATAAGATAAATACAAAGGAAAGGGAAGAAAAGATACAAAAGCTACCAAGGTCTTTTCCCTTTGCCTTTGTCTGCACCTCCTTTTCTCTTCTTTCTCGCTCTAGCTCTTCCATTCTTCGTTGGATATTCGTCATCGCATCGGTCGGAGTGCGGTGGAGCGAGAACGGTAGTCGGTTCTTCACGAAGGCGGTTGTTCTCTTCCATCGGCATTACGTTGATAGATCTCATTTGCTTCTCCTCGTGATGGCGGATCACGATCTCGGTTGGCATTCATAATATCATGAGCGAGTTGCGGCGAGGTTGTTGAGTTCCATAATAGAATACGACCGTGGTGAGATGGAGAGTGATGGCGTGGAATAACTCGTAGAAAATGGAGCCTATGATACGGCAACCTTCATCTCGTTGAGCTTCGATGTTGATCTTGACATCGGTGAAGTCGTCGCATCTGTCCAAAACGAGTCAGGACATCCTCTTGAAATTGTCGAAGAGTAGTGGCGGTCGGTCGTTGGCCTTGGGCATTGCGGTGGCTTCGGTAGCGGTAGATATGCTTGTGAGCTTCGCCTAGCCATTGGTAGATGGCATCTAGCAGGGACAAAACTTCAGCATTGGTGGTGATGGGAAGTAGATGCTTGGCCAATGTGAATGGTGTCGGCGGAGGCGAGTCTGCAGCTGATGGGCATTGGATATGGGGAGTTCTGGAGGCAGAAGAGGATGAGTCTTGGGTTGGTATGGTTTTGGTGGAAGAGGATAGGGTTATAGGGGAGGGTGGAGGTGGAGTTGGTGGGGAATCCAGTTCCATATCAGTGTCAGAATTTTCACTGATGTGGGAGGATTGGGGAATGGGTTCGGTAGAGAACCAGAAAGAAGGGGCAGGGTAGAAGAGGGATTTTGGTTTTTGAAGGGAAGGTTGAGGAGGTTGATGAGAAGGGGTGAAGAGATCTGCTACTGACGAAAGTTCGAAGAGAAACTTGGCAGCAGCAGGGTCTAAAGGCTGTGGTGTGGTTGAAGAAGTTGGTTGGGATTGGGGTGGTGAGGAAGGTGTGGATGGGTCAGGTGAGTAGTTAAAGGGAGAGGGAGGAGGAGGAGTTGGGGTTACAGGCTGGCTCCTCGATTTTGAGGCTCCTCTGAGGGATAGACTCCTCCGGAGGTGGTGAATTCCTCTGAGTAGATGACTCAGAAGGAATAGATGAAGGGTTGATAGGTATAGATGAAGGGTTGACAGGTAAGGTTTGGGCGTCGGTAGTTGGTTGGGCTTCGGTAGAAGGTATAGTTGAAGGGTTGACAGTTGAGTGTTGGGCGTCGGTATAGGTAGTTGGTTGGCTGGCGGTAGAGGGTTGGGTACCGGTAGCTCTCCTTTTCTTCCTCAGCGGCTGAATAGGAGACTCAGCTGCTTCATCGGTAGAGGTTGGAGGGACTGCCGGTGGCTGGTCTTCAAAGGTTTTACGAAGTTTCCTTCGTTTTGGTTTGGGTGGGGGAGTGGTGAAGGTGGTTGGTGGATTGGGTAGGTGGTGAGAGGATGGCTTGGCTTGGGTAGATGGAGGAGAGGAATGGCTAGATTGGCTGGTGCCTTCTTCTTACGGCCTTCCTTCATCTCCTTCGATCCATTTGGCTGCTCCTCTTCGGTTGGAGGTGCCACTTAGGCCTTGTCTTCTTGGCTTTGCCTGCTATTTTGGACCTTAGCGGCGCCTCATCAGCCAGGCCTTTGGCCTTTAGATGGAGGTCCGTGGCCACTTGATCGTCAAATTTAGCAGAGGCCTTTTTGAAGGTCCTGCTTGCCGCTACATGTGCTTCCATATTGAAGCGGGTGACCAAGATAGGTGCAGGCTTGGCCACTTTTTCAAGAGAGACCGGCGGTAGACCTTTCTGCATCCGGCGCTTGTTCTCGTATTCAGTGTATTTACTGAAAAACGAGGCTGTGAGCTGCTTCTCCTTGGCCACTGTATACAACTCATCTTCTTTCAAAGAAGAGTTGATGTTAGCATCATCCCTCAAAAGGGCATTGATCAGCCTGACGAAGGGGCGTTTGCAAGTGGGGTTGCTCTTAGCTTTCTCCACCCACTGCTTTAGCTCGTCGAAAATGATGAGCCCCCAGTTGAGACGTAGCTGTAGAAATACAGAGTCGGGTTGATCGTTGGCGATAAACATGTCATGTGCTCCACTCTTGAATAGGAGCCCCTTGTCTAAAAGGTGGGTGGTGCAATAGACGTCAAGAGGAACAAATTTGAACATTCTTCCCTTGTGGCTCCCGGAGAGTGTCTACTCCCCTCATGGCTTCAGGCATGTAAAGCCTCGGCCATGGTTCTTTGAAAAGAGCTCCTCAAGTAATGCACGCCAATGATGGTGGAAATAGATTTGGCGGTGGCAGAGATGGGGCGGACCTCGAATCCACCCACGAAGAAGCGATGCAGTTCATGAGCTCCATTCGTTGATAAAATTCTTACGCGGGGAAGATCTTGTAGTTTTGTCGTTGAGGCGAGAAGAGGCGAGAATCGAGGCGTCCATATCCTCGCAAGCTTTGGCCGGCGGCTATAGAGTTGATTGGTGAAGGTCAATGCACATGCCGGAATGTATAGCTTCGGGTCCAAAGCGACAATAATGTCATGAGCGGCGGGATAGATGGGATATCCTGGAAGGTTGATATTTGAACTTGGAGGAATGACATTTTCAGGGTCAAAAGCCTTCCCACTGTCGCGCTTTGATTTTGAAGTTCTTGCCTGAAAGAAAAGCAAAATAAAATTAGGGCTTTTCATCTAGACATCTAAACAAGTAGGAATTTCAAAGTTTTCCAAAATAAATTGAAATTTTCGAAGCAAAAACTTGAAACCCTAGAATGTTTAGAGAAACCACACTCGAGAAATGCATAACGAAGTTTTCATAAGAATGAACAATGAATAAACAAAAGCATTTGTTAGTATTCAAGTTTGTAAGAAAAACAATGGCGAATCCTTGTATAAACTCGAAAATGACCGTTTGAATTCCAAAAGGATTTTAGGTTAAGAATGAAATGCGAGCAGTACATAGAAAATTACGAGTAGAGTAGAGAGAAGCGTACCATTGTTGAAGATGAGAAGAAGAAACAAGAAGAAGAACTTGAATTTGCAGAAAGTAGTTACTCAGAGAGAGAGAGAGAGAGAGAGAGAGAAAGATTTTGTTCAAAGGGTTTCGTAAAGTTTGGAAATGACGGTTCAAGGACTATTTAAAGGCGAGAAAATATCAGTTTTGAAAAAGCGGGAACTTAAGATATTTTCTTAAGTACCAAATTTTGTCCTTGACCCCTTTTATTGCTTTAGAAACCTCTTTAGCAAAAATAGACTAAGTAAGAGTACTAACCTTTAAGTCTTAGGTAAAGGAGAACTTACGTCTTCGATTAGACTAATCTTGGGTCTACGGTATGAAAGAAACATTAACAAAATTTTAAAATTAAGCGATAGGATCAATCATACCAAGATTTCTCCTTAAATAAGCAAACTGGTGGCATCCGGTGGTTTTGTGAGAATGTACGCCAATTGATGCTCGGTTGGAACATATTCGGGCGATGTTACCTTTTCCACATGATCTTTGAGAAAATGATAACGAATATCAATGTGCTTTGTCTTTGAATGCATCACTGGATTTTTGGAGGCGAGATAGGCGATGTGTTGTCACACATGATTGGGCGGTTCGGTCTTGATGTTGTAGTCCACTAGTTGTTGCTTCATCCATAGTAGTTGAGAAACTTGCAGCAATATATTACAATATATACGTGGTTGAGTTTGCCAGCGATCCTTGTTTCTTGCAAGACCATGAGGCAGTGTTTCCAAGAAATTGACAAGTCCCACTTGGTGCTTCTTACGCTCACTTTGCGGTGCATAATCTGCATCGAGTATCCAACTAGATTGAAGTTGTTGGATTTTGAATACCAAATGCCTAGATTTGTTGTTTTTGAAACATATCGATGATACGTTTGGCGGCAAGCAAATGTGACTCCTTTGGATCTGCACGAAATCTAGCACAAACACAAGCGGCAAACATAATGTCGGGTCTACTAGCGATAAGGTAAAGAAGTGAACCTATGATTCCTCGGATACTTGGTCATGTTCTCTTGCTTTCCCTTTTCATCTTTGTCAAGATGGCGGTCGGTAGACATTGGAGTTTCAAATCCTTTGGTGAATCAAGACCAAACTTCTTGATTAGTTCCTTTGCATATTTGGTTTGGTGATGAAGATTCCGTCGAAGTGTTGTATCTGCAGTCCTAGAAAATAGGTAAGTTCACCCATCATGCTCATCTCGAACTTGCTTTGCATCGACTTCTCGAATCTTTTGCATAGGCTTTGGTTAGTTGATCCAAAGATGATGTCGTCACATAGATTTGTACCGAAGAGAATGGCCTTTGTGCTTGAGGATGAATAAAGTAGTGTCGATTCTTCCTCTCACGAATCCTTGTTCAATTAAGAACTTGGATAGAGTTTCATACCAAGCTCTAGGAGCTTGCTTCAGCCGTAGAGAGCTTTCTTGAGTCGGTAGGCGTGGTCCGGTTTGTGCGAGATGACAAATCACGGAGGTTGTTCCACGTATACTGTTTCTTGAAGATCACCATTCGAAAGGCACTCTTAACATCCATCGATACACTTTGAAGTCCATGAGCGAGGCATAAGCTAGAAAGATTCGATTGCTTCTAGTCTAGCAACGAGGCAAAAGTTTCATCAAAGTCAATTCCTTCTTCTGTCGGTAGCCACGAGCAACCAATCTAGCTTTGTTTACGGTGACATTTCCATCTTCATCTCTTTTATTTCGAATACCCACTTGGTGCCGATGATTTGGATGATCGGTCGGTCTTTGAACTAAGCTCCACACCTTACATCTTTCAAAGCGGTTCAGCTCTTCTTGCATAGCTTCAATCCAGTTATGATCTTCGATGGCTTCATCAATCTTCTTTGGTTCGAGTTCGATACAAATGCATAAGCAAACAAAGTTTCTTCTCGAACCTTATTTCTCGTCGAACTCTGAGTTGAGATCACCAATGATTTGAGAAATGGGATGATCTCTTGCTTCAATAAGTTGGAGGAAGATCACTTACGGTGGATTCTTCCCTTAAAGAATTGAGAAGGAGATTCACCAAGATCAGTTCGAGAAGAAATAGAGTCTTCAAAACTTTCATTTTACGGTGAACAAGAAGGATGAGAGATCGTAAAGGTGCTTGGGGTAAAAGCAGAAGAGATGGGTTCGAGGTCAAGCAGATGAGTTGTTATCGGTATCGGTAGAGGTCTTCTCCGGTGAAGGGTTACCGGTATTGGTGGGATCTGCGGTTGCCGTTTTCGATAAGGATTGGAAGTAGATCTTGTATTTGTACTGTCTCATCATTATCGAGAATCATTAGCAACGTTCGAGCCATTCTAGGCTCTAACAAGTCATATTCATCAAAAGAAACATGCACGATTCTAAGATTTTTAAGTTAGATTTCTTGAAAATGCGAAATGCTTTTGAATGTTTGGAATACCCAGAAAAATTCCTTCGTCGATTTTGCATCAAATTTTCCTCTATACTCTTTTCCATTATAAAGAATAAAACATTTACGAAGATTTTAAGAAATCCAATGTTTGGGGATCTTCCTCTCCATATTTCATATGGAGTTTTATTATGAAACTTGTTTACCGAGGATCTATTCAGGTAAAGCAAGCGCTTCGCCGAAATACTTCGGAAGTTTAGCTTACGCGGCATTGTTCTAGCCGCTTCAATCGGTGTTACGTTCTTCCGTTCGGCTACACCATTTTGTTGAGAATGAGAGAAGTTGTGGCGATCCCATGGTCATCACGTACTTTTCTACACCATTGTTTTTTAATTCAGTGCCGTTGTCCGATCTTATGTCACAAATGTCTTCAAACTTTTGAGTTTGAAGTCTTCTAAAAAGTGCAGTGACTAGATCATACGTTTCATCTTTAGATGTCATAGTTTCAATCCAAGTGAATCTAGAGTAGTCATCAACTACTACAAGTGTGTACTTGTCTCCGAAATCTTGGGTAGTAATAGGTCCAAAGAGATCCATATGCAGAAGTTGAAGAGGTCTGTTTGTTGATAAAACAGACTTTCTTTTGAAGGAAGACTTGGAAAGTTTTCCTAGTTGACAAGCTTTACAACTTCTGCCATGATCGGCAGACACCGTAGGTAGACCTTTGACAAGCCCATTTTTGGAAAGCTTGGTGAGATGCTTGAAGTTGAGGTGGCGAGGCGCTTGTGCCATAGCCACCGTTGTCACGAACATTGTTGGCTACTAGACACAGGTTTGAGAATCTCCCTAGAAGATTTAAGTCCACGACATAGACGTTTCCTTGTCTATTGCCGGTCAGTATTGTGGAGCATGATTCACGGTCTTTGATGAGGCACTGGTTTGAATTGAATTGGCATAGAAGTCCTTTGTCGCATAATTGTGATATGCTCAGAAGATTGTGCTTTAAACCACTTACTAGAGAAACTTTGTTGATGGAGAGACTTCCTCTAGTAATTGAGCCATATCCAATTGTCTTTCCTCTTGCATTGTCTCCGAAAATAACCGTGGGTCCTTTTGCTTCACTATATACGTAAGAAGACTTACTTCCCAGTCATGTGCCTTGAACGACCCACCGTCTAGGTACGGATGTCTTTGTTTTCTAATTCTATAGCCATGAAGCATTCTGTAAAAGAGTTAAAGCAAAACAAGGTACCCTTTATATGGGTCCTAAGGATTAGCAACCTTTTGCAACCCATACCTGCTTGACCTTGAGAGAACTAGGTCTCTCAGATCTTGGGGTGAACCTTAGCAGGCATTCTGGTGCCAGATGGCCTAAGCAATGGCAAGAATGACATAAATGGAAAGTCCATAGAGAACTGTTAGAGTCTTCAACTGAAGAGTGCTTATGATTATTCCTTTTCTTGACATCCATTTTTGGTTCAGCTTGCTTGTTGACGGTAGACTTAATTGGTTTCTTTCGAATCTTCCTAGGTAGGTTACCAACAGACTTAGCTTTAGCTTTTACGTTGAAAACCTTTTCAGAGGATTCGGTAGAATACCTTTAAGTTTACCTTCAACAGTAAAGCAGCTTTGCTTGTTTCATAGACAAACTTGATAGTTACCTAGAGGTTTAGTAGGTCTACCGTCGGCCAGACTTTGCCTTGGCATAGTCGTTCTTGGGTAGACTTCACTTTCTACCTACCGTTACCTTCTCAGTTTCTCATTTGAATCACTATTTTGGCTTTTCCTTTCTCGAGCTTTAGGGTAAACGTAGGGAACACTTGAATAACCAAGGCCTTGTTTCCCTATATTTCCAAATGTCTGTTAGAGAAAGATATATCATTAGCGCTTTGAGGATTCACCTTTCTCTTTGATCAAGAGATTGTCGGAAGAGACACATCCGAATATCCTATGCCTGCTTTATCATTGCTAGATTTTTGGCTTGAAAGGATTTTTTCAAATGCATCCTTGGAGCTATTCCAGAGTCAATTGTTTTTGCAAGGCAATTTTCTCTAGGTCAAGTCCTTTGATGTGCTCGATCACATAATTTTGTCATGGAGGAATTTGTTTTCTTCCTTCAGTTTGATACTCTCTTGTTGAGAGCTTGTGACGACCCGACCCGGACCCCGAGATGGAATCACAAGTCAAGTCGTCCAAATAGGACAACAATACAATCAAAGACTCGCTTTTGGAAAACGACGTGACGCAACATTTCGGATGAAGCGACTCGGCACCAAAAGGCCGGAATATTTTAAAACTTTTTACACCGATATAACAATTAATACAATTATACCAAATCATCGACGACTTTACTACCGAACCCAACACTACAGCTTCATGCAAATATACCTCGACGGCTATAACATGCCGAGAACAACATACTTAAATAAGAGCTAAAGTAATGCCCAAATGAAGTTTTAAACAGATGAACCATAATACGACTATACAAGGCTCAGCGTACATGCGCCAAGCACTCAAAATAGAATACCAAGATAGACACAAATACAACAAAACCAAATTCCCAAGCGAAGTCTAAATGACATGCTATACCCAACGCCCTTACAAAACGTAACAAAATAAGGACATCTAAAACCGCAACCTCGTCGCGTGCGATCACGACAAGCGCAAATCCCGCAACACCTCAACGAGCGGTCGAACGGCTCGGATCTAAAGCGAAAAGGGAGGGGGTAAGTCATAAAGACTTTGTGAGTTAACAATTATGCATGTCATGGCATCATGCAAAGATACATATCAAGATATCATTTTTAATATCAAGTCAATCAAAGCGTTCATTTAATAAACACTTAAAACACATATCCATGGTAGCACATTGTTTCACATAAGTGCTATAAAGGTAAACCACATATACAGAGGATATGATATGAAACCGATGCCGCTACGTAGCTCCTGCAATACACAACGTTAACATTCGTGCCAATGATACCCGTGATTAGTGTATCAAAGTATCGAGTTCTCTACTCGAGTACCAAGTTCTCTGCTCGGGTACCAAGCTCTCTCCTTGGTACTTAGACCTTCCAATGTGCTCTCTTGGTTACAAAGGTGCTACTTCCCCCCGTGGCCAACAAGGTGGGCGTGTGTGACAAAAACCCGGTATAACAACCCATCACTATCACGAGCCCCATAACTCGTGGCGGCGATGCATTGTCACACCAACGACTAAATCAAATATGCCACCACTGGACTCATGCAATGCCAAGTAGATGTTTATCTTGGTCATGAAATTCAAATAAGGAATAAGTTCGACAAGAGCGAACTTATTCAACAAGTAGTTGTTTACTCATTTAAGGAATCAAATAAGAATTCGACATGTCAAATAGGTACACTATTCTACAACATGCTCTCAATCATGCATTTACTTCACACGATCACACAAACCACATAAGAACTCGATCGAGTCTTATAAGCACACATTTCAATTATGCCCTTCAATCCATCCCAAAGTCACGTAAGCTAATTCATTAGTCTAACGCACTAAATTCATCATGTTAAATAGATATATCGTTCTCTAACATGCTCTCGATCATGCATTTACTTCACACGATCACATAAACCGCATAAGAACTCAATCGAGTCTTAAAAGCACATAAACCTCAAGGCATAAGCATCAATCCATCTCAAAGTATCGAAAGCTAATTCATTAGTCTAACGAACTACATTCGTCGTAGGGATTGATTGTGGAGTCGGTATTGTTCATAACTCCCTAATTTCAACTCCGGTGAGTTTTACTAAAATTCAACCAAGAAGAGCATTGATGCTATATAAATCACATTGCCCTTTTATAAGTTCTCCGTTCAATTAGAACTTGATAACTAAGCCGTTCATGTTCTTAAACTAGCCGTAAACCCAATCTCGAGTTTCAAACCCTAATTTCGGTAATTTTGCTAAACATTGAATTGAACCGAATTCTTTCACAAGAGTTATTCCCAAGCTTAATACAAACAACATTCATGCTTTAATAAATGTCAAAATCATAACTTCATAGAGATTTCATAAAATCATACTCACATTTTATATGTTGAATTGAAGGTTGTGTCTTCACAAAAGATGTTCACAATCAACATTAAAACAACTATAATGAAGGGGTCATGCTATTTTGTTTAACATGAAAATCTCAGGGAATTGTCACTCACCTTAGTCCTATGATTAATGGATGGAAGGTTGATTAAAGAGAAGATTGTTGTAGAGAAGATCAAGCTCTTCGATTTGGCGGTCTCGGTTCGCCAATCGGACCACCGGATCTCCGGGAAATGGTCTCCCAAGTTGAGCTTCTTCCCAAGGACGAAAATGGAGCTATGTTCAGCCAACAATGGAGTTTTGTGATCAACAATGGCTGAACAAAGGCTTATATACCTCAAACTAAACCTCAATCCAAGTGAAGGGGGTGAAATGGCTTGCTAGCCATTGATAGATCTCATCCAAGGGTTTAGGAGGCTTGGACTAAGTCAACAAAGAGGGCTTGAGTCTCTAAGGGCGGCCAAGGGCAAGGGCTAGTTGGTCTTCAACCAAAACTTAAACAAAAATCCCGCAAATGAAGTACTGATGACCTTGCGGTCGCAAGTTCATCTCCACCTTGCCTCCGCAAGGTCTCCAGAACCTTGTTTCCCCAAGTTACTGCCTCCTATGCGGGGGCAAGACCAAACCACCTTGCGATAGCAAGGTCTCCAGGTTGAAAAGCCTTCAAATTTGGCCTAGAATCAACCCCAAACAACCCAATAAATTCAAGGGGGGTAAACCAACACTCAAACACAATCGGAACAGGCCCGAACATCACCTGAAACACATCCGAAACAAGTTAGAACATGGCTGGAACCACTCCACAAACGGCCAACGAATCAAACACGAGTCAATCCCAACTTAATCTATGATAGAATGAACATGTATTAGGCTTGTTTAATCATGGTTATAGGTTGTATTCAAGGCCTAGAACTCAACCGAACTTCTCTCGAGACGAAATGAAGGCAATACAAGCAATGATGTAAAACCGCAAAACACAAACGAAGCAACGAAGCTTCTAAACTCCCAACCAAGAACACAACAACTAAGATGAACATAATTAACCTTAGATGAAAAGTACTAAGATTCTCATGAGACTTAATAAGGTGATAACACGTTAATACGAACACCCAAAACAACAACAACAACAAGGCATGCAACGCATGGAAGACCATTACTCTATTATGATCTCAACCAACTCAATGCCAATAAGACATGAATGAAATGAAGTCTCAAATATGTTAAGACATATTATAAACATGTTATAATGATGACAAACATGCAATGGGTTCGGGTTCTCACACAGCTATTGAGAGTTTGAATCTCAGCTGCCATCAAAGATTTCTCAGCTGTGAGTTTCTCACAGTTCTTGGCCAGTTTAACATAGGCTACTCTAAAGGAATTAAATTCTTCAAGCATATCCTGATTATCCTTGAGAAGTTCTTCCTTAGTGAAACTATCACTGTTGGTTTCGTTTTTGTCCAAGGGACTTGGTGAAACTACAACTTCATTTTCAGAGTCATAGGTAGGACATGAATCATGAGCTATTAAGCATATGTTAGCTTTCTCACAATCCTCTTCCTCCTCTTCTGAATCAGTCTCAAACCATGTAGCAACCTGTTTATCTTCTATGTCTTCAGCCAACATACCCTTTTGTTTTTGAAATTTTCTAAAAGAGGGTTTTCGGTATGCTTCAAATTTTGGCTTAGGACATTTTGAGGCAAAATGACCAGGTTTTCTACAGTTATAACACACAAGCTCTTCCTTAGATGAGCTTTCACCAATCTTCCTGAAAAGCTGTTGGTGAGTGTTCTTCCTTCCATATTTTGAAAATTTTTGAAAATGTTTAACAAACATAGAAAATTGTTCATCAAATAAAAAATCATTTTCACTGGAAGAAGTAGAAGGTTTGTTTTCAACAATGATTTCTTCTTGGACCATGGTCGCAGACACGACAGTTTGCTGTTTGTCTTGCTCTAGATCTTGATTAACTTCAAGTTCATAAACCTTTAAACTTGCGTAGAGACTACGAAGAGTCATCTCGTTTAAGTTCTTAGATTCTTTCATAGCCGTGGTCTTCACATGCCATAAGCTACCTAGAGAGCCTAGAAACCTCATATTCATTTCCTTTTTGTCATACGTTTTACCAAGAGAAAAGCAACTATTTATTACCTCACTGAATCGATCGTATGCTTGTCTCAAGGTTTCCTTAGGATCCTTTTGAAAGAATCAAAGCTGGATGTATGTATATTTTCTCGTTGTCTCTTGTGTCTTGGTCTCCTTCCAAGTATTCTACAAGAGCTTCCCACATCTCTTTCGCGCTTGTACATCGAATCACTTTGGTAGGTGCTTGTGTCTAAAGAGCCGGTGATTATATTGATTGCTTTTTTGTCAAGTTCTACCAGCTTTCTATCGCCCTCGACCATTCTCGATTCTTCTTTTGGAACTTCTGCAGGTTCCCCGATGGAGGCTAGAAGATTGGCCTTCATTGGTACATGTTGACCGCAGAACACATTTCCATAACCGTTGTCAATAGAGTTCATGAATCTCATTACTTTATTCTTCCATACATCAAAATGACCTTCGTCCAATATTGGGACGTGGTTAGCATTAGATGTAGGCAGCATATAGTGTGTTTGTGCCATTATGTCGTATCTCTCAAGAGTTTAATCTTGGAAAAACTTGCTTTCGAAGAGTAAGGCTCTGATACCAATTGTGGGTCCCAAAGAGCACAATAATAAGCTAGAAAGGGGGGGGGTTGAATAGCTTATTAACACTTTAAAACTTTTAAGTAAGTTCCTTGAAAGTTACTTGCAATAAATGAAAAGAGTCAAGTAGCGGAAGACCTTCAAGAAAATTGTTCTAGGTCTGCCGATAAGGACTACCTAGACCTTTTACATTACTTAAGTTACGAAATGGATAATATAAACAATGAAACTATGCGCTTCAAATAAATAGAAAGAAATAACACAAGTATTTTGGGATGGTTCGCACTATAATGAGTGCTACGTCCACCACCAAGGCAGTCAACCTTGGATTTAAATTGTGCACTATGTTTTCCACTTAGATCAATTACAAAGAATATCCCTAATGGATCGTGTACAAAATATTGACTTGTGTTTGGGTCTAGGGAATTAAATATCTGTAAATACAATATTTAATTTTTGTGTAAGTATAGTTAATGGAGGTTAACAACAAGAAGAATAAAGCAATAAATGTTGATGAGCAGCTTCTTGTTGTTGACGAGGACTTCTAGATCTGTTAAGGATCTATTTAATGCACTGAACTGAAAGACTTGGAGATGTGAAGATTCAGAGCAATTCTTTTAGAGTTCGATTGATTCTGCATGCTTGTCTCGTTCCTCTTCAATTGCGTATTTATAGCAGGTGCATCTCAAAAGAATCCGTTGGAGAGGACGAAGACTTCAACAGCTCTTTTCAAAAATGCATTAAATGCATGGGGCTGTCAGTCAAGGAATTTCGTCTTCACAGATATCTAGAGCAGATAATCATTTCTGAGATCTTCAAAAAGGTGGGCGATTTGGTGTCAGATCTGAGAGATGAAGCAAAGTAGGGGCAGATGCCTTTTACGCTTTCATCGCTCAGACGAAAAGTATTCCTGCGAAAGTTGCTTTCGCTTGACATGTCGGGGAATGACTTGGATTAATTCAAATAATATATGGAAATAAGTTTGAATTAATCCAGTGGAGAGGACACGTAGAAGGCATCACCGGACACGAGGTCTACCGATCTTAGGCTTTGAGCAGTCTTCCCAAGTGAAGCCGAGAAGGGTCTTCCTGAAAAGTCCTACAAAAACTATACAAGGCAAAGTTTTATACACAGTTGCCACGCTAATCGATACGCAGCCCGATTAGCCACTGAAGTATAAAACTAATGTAATGTACTAATCAGATATAAATTTAACATAAGAATCAACAGAATCATTGTTCTAACTTGACAACTGAACATCCTGGGAGATGTTCGGCCAGCCCAACCGAACATCTTGGGAGATGTTCGGCCACCACAACCGAACATCTAGGTAGATGTTCGGCCAACACACCCGAACTGTTGTCCCGACATCAGCTTTGTGCTGGTTTGAATTTTGACGCGAAATTTCTTTTCTTCCCTTATTTTAACCTTGCCCCTTCACCCATTTTAGGGTATTTTAGTCCTTAAACCTCCTTATAACCCCTTACACTCTTTCCCTCTCTTCATTTGTGACCGTCGTCAGCCAAGAACGGGAGAGAGAGAGTGCATGCGATTGAGTGTGAGACTAGTGTGTGTTTTGTCGATTCCCGGAGTTCCAACCAACCGTTTGACGATCCGAGACCACCATCGCGAAGCCCTCGCCGAGTAGATCATTTCCCCTATGTTTTTTTCCCCTTCCTAGTTGTTTGTGGCTCGATTAAGGTACGTTACCTAAACCCTAGTTTCTCTCTCTAACTCAATATTGATGTTAGGTTGCTAGAGACTTGTTCCTTGTCATTTGTCATTGTTATACTTGTCGAAACGATATGTTCTTGTTGTATATCACTATGTGATAGTTAGGGTTTGAACCCAAATGATTTTTAATGGGTATATTGGAATTGTTATGGTTTCAGATTGATTGTTATTGGGTTTAGAAACCCGGAAAAATTATGAATCCTGAATTTATGCCTTGACCTAGAAATTGGGACTTTGTAATTTCACCCAAATGGAGTCAATTAATTGTAGAAGTTGTTATTTGAACCTTGGGATAAATTCCTATACTACTTGTGTTCATTAAATCTAAACCATGGAATCTTGAGATTTGATCGGGAGAGACCAAATTGGTGTTAAGGATGATTTGTGGCTTAGGACTGTAATGAAGGACCTTGAGTGATGTTAAGTACAAGATTATCGCTAGTCTTTGGATTGGTTATGTATGGGTCGCAAATGAGTGACTCGAATGAAGGACATTTGGATTGGTTCAATTATGAATTAGAACTATTAATATTTGTTGGACTTCAAATGAAGTCCCAAGACTTGTAAGAATGTAATCTACACCTATATGAAACCTAAGGAAATGGGATTGTTGTTGTTGGAAGGCCGACTCACTAGAGTCGCTTTGTGAATGTTTTGGGGAACCTAAGATAGTGAATTTGAGAACTATTCTATGAGATGTATTGGATCAGAGTTTACTTTAGTACTCTATATATAGAGAGTCTACTTGTTTATGTCACAAGGATAACTAAGTTGTTATCTAGGACTTTCTAGTATTGTTTGACCTTACAATTGTCTTCCCTCTTGTGTTGCTTAAGTCTTTGACTACTATGGACTTTTGAGTTGGCAAAGATGAATGTGCCTATTACCGACAAAAGGGGCATTGGAAGAAAGATTGCCCCCGCATGAAGAAGAAAGAGCCCAAAGCGAATGTGGCTAGGAATGATGACAACGACGTTGATGATGCTTTGACGGTCTCACTCTCATCCTGTCACACTAATGAGTGGATCTTGGATTCCAGTTGCTCCTACCATATGTGCCCTTACAAGGAGATATTCTCAGACTTTAAAGAGTTCGATGGTGGAGTTGTTTATATGGACAACAACAACACTTGCAGAACAAGGGGAATTGGTTATGTTCATTTGAAGATGTTCGATGGAGCTGTTCGTAAGCTCACTGAAGTTTGTTATGTTCTTGATTTGAAGAAGAACCTAATTTCTCTTGGAGCCTTAGATGGGAAAGCCTATCGTATCACTTTGGATGGAGGTCACCTAAAGGTAACTAAAGGTGTCTTGGTTGTGATGAAAGGGACTCGAAGAGGTAACTTGTACTACCTCGAAGGAAGCACAGTTGTTGAACAAGCAGCCATTGCAAGCTCGAAAGAGCATGATATGGTGAATTGATGGCACATGACACTTGGTCATACCAAAGAGAAACCACTCCAAACCTTCGTGAATCAGGGTGCACTAAAAGGTGCCAAATCCGGTAAAGTTGACTTTTGTGAACATTCTGTGTATGGTAAGCATAGAAGGGTGAAGTTTGATACTGCAGTCCATAGAACCAAAGTTATCTTGGATTATGTTCACTCTGATGTATGGGGTCTTACGAAAAAGATTTCGTTGGGTGGAAAAAGTTGGTTGGTCACCTTTATTGATGATTACTCTAGAAGAGTTTGGATGTACCCCATGAGACACAAGTATGAGGTCCTTAGAATTTTCCTTCAATGGAAGAAAATGGTGGAGAACCAGATGGGAAGAAAGATTAAGAAGCTGCGATTAGATAATGGTGGAGAGTACAAGTATGATCCATTTTTGGAAGTTTGTCGAGAAGAAGGTATTCTTCGACACTTCACTGTTCCTGGTAAACCACAACAGAATGGAATCGCAGAAAGAATGAACCACACCTTGGTGCAAAAGGTTCGATGCATGTTGTCCCAAGCAGGTTTGAGTAAGGCATTTTGGGCAGTGGCTTTTAGATATACAATTCACTTGGTGAATCGGTTGCCTACAGATGGAAATGGAGGGAAAATACCTCTTGAAGTATGGTATGGAGAGCCATTCACATATTATGACGAGTTGCACATATTTGGATGTCCGGCCTACTATCACGTTGATGACTCTAAGTTGGACCCTCGAGCAAAGAAAGCCAAGTTCATGGGCTTTAGCAGTAATGTCAAGGGTTTCAAATTGTGGTGCCCTAAAACTAAGAAGATTGTTAAGAGTCGAGATGTGAAATTTGATGAATCTGTGATGTCCTTGAAGAAGGAAGAGAAAGAGACTGGTGCTCCTAAGCAGGTAAATAAGGTAGCATTTATTCCTGTTGAACCTGTATATGAAACTGTTGAACAGGTGGAGGAGAGTTCCAAGAACTCAAATCAGGTGGAGCAAAGCCACAATGAAGTTAAAGATCAATAGAATAATGAGCAAGAGTATTCTATTGCAAGAGATAGACCACAAAGAGAGATTGGAAGACCTGCTTGTTTTGATGACATGGTTTCATATGCTCTTCCTATGATTGAAGGTGTTCCCGATAGCTATAGAGAAGATATTCAGAGTTTTAATAGTTCGATATGGAAAGAGGCTATGGACGATGTAAGATCCCGATTCCCGGTTAGCTTGAATTGCGTGCAATGCTCGCATCTCTTCTTCGGTTGATCGCTTGTTTGGTTGTGAGAGAGTCTAAATGTGTATGAGAGACCACATTAAGACTAAAACACTTTTAGGAGATGTCATTTAGTGGTTGACTTGTTAAAGTCAAAAGTCGTAACCCGACGATAGTCGAAATGCGACGCGATTGAGAGTTTATGCGGGTTTTGTGTTTCTGACCTCGATTTGGTCCCAGATCTTTACATGATGATTAAATAACATGTTTAGATGTGTTAGACTTCTAATTGGATGTATTCCATAAGTCTCGTGAAGTTTTGACGCCTCGAGAATAGCAATTCTCCTTATCGCGTAGTTTGAGATGGAGCCGGGCGAACGTCTCGTCTTTCGGGAGCCTATTTCCCTATCATTGAGCATCATCTGAGAGGCATTCAGGCCTATTTTGTAGCCCTAATAGGTGTTTACAATCATGGGTTATTACCCATTGGTTTGCGGTTTCATTCGACGTTCAGATAGCAAGTAGTTACGTCTTGCGTCGGTTTTGCCCCGGGTTGTTTCGGGTGTTGTTTATGAGAGTCTAGACCTACTTTAAAATTGGTTTGAGACTTGGATGGGCTAGTTTAATGTTTGAGGACTTTAAGGGTTCAATCGTGAGCCATTTCGAAGGATTTAGACTCGAGAACGCACGCGGGAGAGGCCGGGATCGAGCAAAGATTGGACAAAAAACCCTAATTGCTGAAATAGGGGTGATGCGGTCGCATCACCCATGCTCAATGCGACCGCAAGGGGCCAAATCCAGAATGTCGGGATTTTTGGTCTTTTTATGTGCTGTCCGAAATTTGACCTCTCAAACCCATTTTTAAACCACACTTTGACCCAATTACTTAACCTAAACTAATCCTAACATCTATTAGGAGATTTAGGAGTTAATTAGTGGGGTAATTAGTGACCTAATCCCCCATATAAAAACCCCAAATCAGCCGCATCCTCCATTCAAGTCGGCCAAGGCAGTTTGCGGTTCCTTCCCCATTTCATTTCTGTGAGCACTCAACCAAGGGGCTTGAGAGAGAGAGCTTGAAGAGGAGATTCGTGGGTCTTGAAGGGCTGAGCTTGGAGGCCATTCATGGAGTCTTCTTCTTCCCCATTTCACCTTCAAGGTTGAAGAACAAGTTGAGGAGAAACATCATCATCTAGGGCACGAATTTGCTGCATTGTTTGGGCTAAGTTTTTGTAAGTTTCAACCTTCCTTCCTCTTCTTTTTAGGCTCCATTGACCCTAGGGAATCAACCATGTGTGCTATGTGGGTCAATGGAAGCCATTGTTAGGGTTTCTAGAAATGTATGAACCCTAGGATTTCAAGTTTATGTTAGAGCTTGATTGGCCTATGTGAGACCATGTCTATGTGAAATTCATGTTCTAAATTGCCTATTGAACTTGATTATGTTGATTTTTCATGAAGATTGATGTTGGTTTGGTTGAGATTCTTGGAGGGTGCCTTGCCCTAATTTTGTTTTAGCTTGCAAATTGATGATGTAAGCTTGATTAATGTGTTTTATATGCTTAATAGAGTATATTAAACTTTGCTATATGAATTGATTATGGGTATTGAGCTTGGATGACAAAGATGCTTGGAAGGGGATTTTCCCCAAATTGTATTTGGCTTGTTAAAGATGATGGTAAGCCTAATTAGCATGTTATACATGTTTAGTGGAGTTTATTGAACTTAGTTGTGTTGATTAGCCATGAGTATTGAAATTGGTTTGGTTGAGATGCTTGGAGGGTGATTTGCCCTAATTTGGTTTTAGCTTGCAATCTAATGATGTTAGCTTGATTAATATGTTTTACAAGCTTAATAGAACATATTGAACCATGTGGTGAATTTTAAATCATGAATTGAACGTTATGATTGGTATGATGACTTGGATGATATTATGCACAAGATGGCTAAATTATTCTAAGTTGCATTGTTAATTAGTTTGTTGGGTTTATATGAGTATATTGAACATTGGGATTGTGGTTTTGGGCGATAGTTATGAACATAAGGGGTTGATGAAGCCTAAGCTTCTAATCCTTGAATTTTCGGAAAACTTAGATTGAACTCAACGGAGTTAACCTTTGGGTTAGTATGAATCCTAGGAACTATAATTTTAAGTCCTACGGAATTTTGGGTAGAATTCATGGAGGTTGAGCCTCCAAGAAGTTTTGAAGTGTGTGAAGCACACTTGATTATGAGAACTTATATGATTCTCGGTTGTGTTGTTTATGCTAGTTGTGGATGAATTGCATGACTAGTTTGATAGTAGAGTGTTTACCTACTTGTTTTGAGCATATGAGTATATATTACTTGTGCTTGGGTTTTGAGTCCAAAGTGGAGTCGGTTTGGTTGAGTTTTGGTGGGACGATACATCGTCTTCACGAATTGTGAGATTCGTGATCGCGATGGATCGCCGTGTCGGGTTTGCACACACCCTCCATCGATGGCCACGGTGGGGAAGTAGTTTATCTTAGTTGTAGTAATACACATGACTTTGATAACTATGGAACTCGAGCGCGAGAGGCGTCTCGGGGACGTCGATATCTACGAGAGGGATATCGAGGGCACATAAAGGTTTTGCACGTGTTTTTGCAGGAGCGACACGCGCGGAGGAATTTGGGTAATGGTATCATATCCCTTATACATGAATTGTTTCACAAGTGCTTAAGTGAATAACGTGCTTGGTGAATTGGATATGATATGATGTTTGTTTTGGTTTCTTACATGTTATACTTAATAGATAACATATTGATTAATGTTGTTAAGCATGTATGCTATCACATGAGTATTATTGGAATGTGGTTTTATGCCAAAGGTATTAATCATTATTGTTAAGTTTATGCGCCTTGACATGAATATTATGGGAAGGCAGGCTATGTTATAACAATAACATGAGTTACCGTTGTTATGTTTTTATGCTTTATCATGAATATTATTCAGATATGGCATTATGTTAAAAGCAGGAATTATTGTTGTTAAGTTTATATGCCTTCACATGTAACCCATCGGAAGGCTATGTTATATCAATAACAAGAATTATGATCGTTAAGCATATAATTGTCTTGACATGGATTTTAATGAAATGTTATACTACAATGATAACATGTTTTATTTATGTTGAGCATGGATGCCATAACATGATTTTTATATAAGGTTATTTCATGACGATAGCATGATGTGATTTATGATTGAGTATTATGCCATGATAGGAAGTTACGGTTAGTAACTTACTAAGTCATTGTGACTTACTTTTATTTGTTGGTTGTGTTTCCCTAGATCCGAGTCGCTCGGCGGATCCAAGTAAATCGAAGGTTACGTTGGCAAGGAATTCTTTTGGAAGGTTGCTACTTAGTTGTTGGTTTTGTTTTTGGTGAGGTCGTTGGGAAGATGAAGTTATGTAAACTTCATGATTGGGTAGCAAACCTTGATGTATTTGTAATGTTGTAATTATGTGGTTAGCCTATTCTTTTGGTAGCCAACCGGTGGTGGTTGTGCTTGTTATATGTTAGTAGTTAAACTTTCATATATTTTCTGGTTGTTAGTACATATAACCGTTAGTACTTATTTTGTTGGCAGCCGACTGGTTTTAGTCGTGCGTGGTTAATTGGTGTTATGTTTAGCATGTTAAATTGCTAGTTTAATATGATGTTTGTTCTCCGGCATGTTTTAGCCGTCGAGTTGTTAGACTAGAGTCTTAGACTTAGTTTAATGTTGGGTTCTACCGTAGCCGCCGATGACTTGGTTTATTTTATGCTCTATATTGAATTGCATAACAGGGAGTTTGTTCTACGTGCCCAATGTTGCGGCACGCGAGTCGAATTTTTGGACCGAGAGATTAACTATCTCTTTGGTTGTTTTAGCTTGAGCTTGTTAGCTCGGGCGCCACTGTTTTATTTTATTTCGCTTCCGCATGTGTTTTGAGTTGTCGGTGTATCGCCGTTATGGCCCTACCCATTATTTGTCACTTATTGTTGTTATTTGCTTTCCGGCGGCACGACCTTGGGATCTCGTATTGGGATCCGGGTCGGGTCGTCACAGACGAGGAAATGAAGTCCTTGAAGAAAAATCATACTTGGGATTTGGTGGAGATTCCGAAGGGTAAGAAAGCAATTGGGTGCAAATGGGTGTTTGCAAAGAAAGAAGACACACCTAATATTCGCTACAAGGCTTGATTAGTAGCAAAGGGATATGCACAAAAGGAAGGGATAAATTACAATGAGATATTTTCTCTAGTTTTTAAGCATTCATCCGGATTTTGTTGGCGTTAGTTGCTCAATTTGATCTTAAGCTTGCACAACTTGATGTGAAGACAGCGTTCTTACATGGAGATTTGGAGGAGGTGATCTATATGACCCAAACAGAGTTTTCAAGTTACTGGCAAGGAAAATTGGGTTTGCAAATTGAAGAATTCCTTGTATGGACTTAAGCAGTCTCCTCGACAGTGGTATAAGAGGTTTGATCAGTACATGGTGGAGCATGACTACACTCGAAGCCAATTTGATCAATGTGTGTATTTTCGTAAACTTAAAGATGGTTTCTTCATCTATTTGCTCTTGTATGTTGATGACATGTTGACTGCATCCAAGAGCAAGGTGGAGATTGATAAATTCAAGGCTCAGCTATCAAAAGCATTTGATATGAAAGACTTGCGTGAAGCAGAAAGGATACTTGGGATGGAGATTAAACGAGATAGAGGAAATGGTACTGTTTGGTTGACTCAGTCACAGTATTTGCAAAAAGTTTTGACAAGATTTGGTATGAATGGCTTAACAAAACCTGTTCGTACGCCGCTCGCTCCTCATTTTAAGCTTAGTGCGTTGATGTGTCCTAGTTCAGATGAAGAAAAAAGACAGATGGAGAAAGTTCCTTATGCAAATGCGGTTGGTGCTTTGATTTATGCTATGGTTTGTTCCCGACCTGATATTGCTCAAGGTTTTAGCATAGTTAGTCGTTATATGCACAATCCTGGAAAAGGGCATTGGCAAGCTATTAAGTGGATTTTGAGGTACATTCATGGTACTATTAATGTTGGTCTCAAGTATCAGAAAGTGGAAAAACTTGAGCTTGATAAACTTGTGGTTGGTTATGTTGATTCCGACTATGCTGGTGGTTTGGACATGTGACGATCTACTATTGGTTATGTGCTTACTATGGCTGGTGGACCAATTTGTTGGCGTTCTACGCTTTAGTCTACAGTTGCATTATCTACCACCGAGGCAGAGTATATGGTAGTTACCGAAGCTTTTAAGGAAGCTATTTGGATGCAAGGTTTGGTGAATGACTTGGGGATTTTGCAGAAACACATTAATGTGTATTGTGATAGCCAGAGTGCTATTTATTTATCGAAGAACCAAGTACACCATGGCCGGACGAAGCATATTGATGTTCACTTTTATTTTGTTAGTGAAATTGTTAATGAAGGTGACATTCGGTTATTGAAGATTGGGACTACTAATAACCCTGCTGATATGTTGACGAAGGTGGTTACTCGAGACAAGTTTGAGCATTGTTTGGGATTGATAAACATTGGAAGAAAAGAATAGCTGGTTAGTTTGGTGGCAACCAAAATCGGCTATGCGGTTGGGAACTTTCGCCAAGGTGGAGATTGTTTGATTTGGCTCAAGTTCATATACATTTGGTCCATGTACATTATCACATGTAATCATTATCTATGTGGTACATGTATGGATGTTGTTTGAGTTTCCAATGAAACTCTTGGTGTTCTCTCTTCTCTTGGATACATCCTTATCATGGATGGTTTGTGCCTATATATAGGCTTGGCTATAACTTATTCTGGTAGTGTGAAAATTGCAATTGTGTGAGAAACACTTTGACAGAGAGACACATTTTGTAGTGTGAGACAAGTGTGAGTGATACACTTTGTAATCACCTTGATAATAGTGATTTTGTTCGGTTGCCACCCGTGGACGTAGGAGGACTTCTCTGAACCATGTAAATATTGTGCCTCATTTGTTACTTTGCTTGTGGGTGTGTGGGTTTCAAAGATCCGTTCTGCATTTCGTTACAACATTCGCGTCTTCAATGCATAGTGACTGCATCCAACAAACAAGGAAACCGTGTTCACTACGGGTTAAAAAACTGGAGGTTTCTAGAGAGAATGCAGTCGCGTCTCTCCAGGCAAGGCAACCGCCTTTCAAGTAGATACTCAAAACCCATATTCAAACTCAAGGAATACCAAAACTGTAACGCCACAAAATTTAAGCCCAACTATATAGGCTCGCATAATAGTCACGTCACCAATAACCTCAACATTATACAAAATTCAAAACATAATTAATGTATCTTTCACGTAAGTATCAAATATCGAAACATAAATCTCTTAATAATTTGCTTACAATTTTCAAAATAAACGTCTAAATTAAACTCTCAAATTCAAGTTAACGATTACAAAATAATGGTTCATAACATAACGAAATTTTATTCTCTCCAATTGGGCCCACACGAACCGAACCAAATTTTCATTCCTTAATTATGTCCTAAAAGAAAAGGAGTAGGAAAAGGGTGAGCGAATAAAGCTCAGTAAGTTCATATACAACCCCTCCGGTTTCTAAGAAGGAGTTGACCAGAAAGAAAGTCAAACAATGTATAGTGTCAAAAATGGAAATGTCAAAATGAATCATTTTTCTGAAATCCACAATATTAAATACTTATTTATCAAAGAAACAATTACTAAGTTCTCAAGAACAAATCAAATCAATGTCAAATACGTACTACGGAGGGTGTTATGATCTTTTAGATCAAACATAAGGTGGCTACAAAAAACCTCAAATATCAAAGTACCCCAAAGGGGTCAAAAGAAAAATAGTACATCCGGATTACCACCATAGTTCCTATGGTGTAGTGTCACCTTAACAGACCAAATGGTCATTCTAGATGTCTTAGTGATCATAACAGAGTTTTTCAAAAAATAATTACATTTTCAACAAAATCAAATACAAATGATAACCGAATAAAATATCACATATCGAGTTTAAATAATTTTGTGAGATTCATAAATCAATTTAAAGTTAACAATAACGAAAAAACAGATACGACGAGATTTCAAATTCAAATATCAACCAAAGGTCGACACACGTTTTCAAAGAAAGGTAAATGCCAAAGAAATAGCGGAAGCCTAACAATTTGGAATAAAGAAATCAAATAACATAAACGATGCATAATCTGTTACCTTAGCGATGCGGTGAAAATTTAGTTTGAGCACAACGTACCGCTACCCACACTTTTTTTTTTTTTTGGAAACAGGGGCGGCACCCTGCTAGGTTTTATTGATTAGAAAAAAAACATACAAACTTGAGGGGGGACAACCAGAGTAGGCTTTTCTGGTGATACGGGAACGGAGAGATGGCCGCCTTCCCCTGTTTCCTCGGCATACTATGGCTGTTGAACCCGTGTTCATAGCCTTCTTTTATAGGTCTCTCTCTTTCGTTGCGATCAGACATAGGAGCAATGGACGGTCGGATAGATAAACCAGGATACCAGACACAATAAAAGGCACCTGGCGCGACGCCAGGGGGAGCTCATGGTAGCGCCATGGGTTCCTCCTGTGCAACCAATGTTCATCATTATTCACGTGCTGTGCACAAAACTGTCTATTTCTTCAATTTTCAGTATAAAAACGGACGGAGACTGGCCTGCTTTCTCACCAGCTCATTCATTCCTTCTCCCTTACAATTCTTAAGCCCTCTTCTGCTTTGCCATTGTCCTCTCTTTTGCCTTATAAAATCCATTGCATCTCTTTCATAAATGGCCGCACGTATTCCCACGGCTTTGGAAGTTGAAGTGTATGAGAATGCATTGGATTTCTGGATTCTCTCCCTGCGATCAGACGAGCGGGACTGGTTTGATCATATCTTTGGATTCATGTGCCTACTCTCCTGGAGGAATGTCGTTATAAATTGGGACATGTTGAGGGGAGCCGCTAGGTTTTGGTCTCCTCAGGACCATCTGTTTAACTTCGGCATGAATGAGATGTGCCCCACATTTGAAGAATTTTGTGCGATGCTTGGGGTGGCACCTTCTCGTCAGATTGCAATGCCTGCCTAAAGGAGACGTCTATACATGGCTATCCGGGAGCTATTTCACACTACCCGCCAGGCTATTCCTGATTTCTTTAATGCAGAAACTTTTAATTTAACCGTCCTCCCTGGGGTATTCACAGAATATAGGGAAGATGATGTAGACTACCTGCGACGTAGGCTGACGGCGCTCTTTCTTTGTCTGGTAGGGAGATATCTGTTGGTGGGTCCACCCGAATTTGTTTATGTGCGGGTCGTGGACCTTGCATTACAGGCTCGAGATCGCCGTTGAATATTGTCCTAGTGATTTTAGCAGAGACCTTCGTGGGCCTGGCTGCTTTTGCTGGCGGCGAATAACTATTCCCTACCGGTAGCCCCATTCTGGTCCATATGTGGCTAGAAGAGCACTTTCTGTGGGTTCTGGCTCCCGTGCCGCATGGAGCACCATATGACCCAGCACTTTATGGTGTCCGCGGGCACCTTCCTCAGACCAATTACTCTGAATTTGATTGGGCTAATCATTTTTACAGCCGGGGCTCCATGGACATAATCTGGGTAATTCATCATTGGGAGATCCGGCGTTTCCTTTGGCATTCCGCTGAATATAGTCAAGTGGTTATGCTGGGTATTGAGCGGACCTCCTTTTATCAGCCAGACCGGCTCTTGCGTCAATTTGGAAGAGAGCGGGTGATCCCGGACACAACTAGTCCCATATATATGGGGGTGGAGAATACTGACGAGGACTTGGGTCCCACTATTCAGGACATGTGGCACTGGGATTCTGAGAGGCTGGAGGTAGCCTATCCATTTGTTGATTATATGCTTCTGTCCCATGGGTACTTGGCATGGATCATGGTAGCTGCTGAGGGGCCGTCCCGCGCTATCAGGCGCGGACTGAGGAACTTGCTGGGCCGCCATATTACTAACGGGATAGATTCTCGCCTGATGGAGATAGGCGAGGATATTGATAGCTCGGGGTTAGTTGTTCCTCAGGCTTTGGAGGCAAAATTCAGGCGGGTACATGGTCTTGATGCTCGAACAACCCCTGGACCGAATAGTGCAGGTCCCAGCAATGCACCTCGCAGATTAAGCAATGCTAGTAGGCAGCATAACCCATGGGAACCAGAAGTAGCTGTTCCTCCTCCCCAGACTGGTTGGGGCACGGCTTTCAGAGCTGGCGGCAATGAGCCTCCACGGCTGAGCATGACGAGCAGGTAGGATAATTCGTGGGAACAAGAGATAGCTGCTCCTCCTTCCCCACCTATATGGGGTACTGCTTTCAGGGATGACGGAGCTGGTCCAAGCAATGTGGCTGCCTAGGAGAACGGAGATGCCGATAATGAAGAAGGGGACACTTCTGGTGGCTCACACGCGTGTGAGACTAGAGCTTTCTGCGCCCCGCAGAAGGAGTATATGGGCCCGGCTCAGTGGACGCTGCAGACATTGATAGACCACTCTGGGGCTAAAGCTGCAAAAAAGAGGATAGTTTCTGGGAAAAACAAAGGGGGTACAGGCAATATATGGATGTACATGCAATCAATTTAAAATTTAGATGTCTTAATAAATATTCCTAAGTTGCACCGGAGGACTTGTAATATTATATTTTAGTATTTTAATGTGAGCTTCTTGTCGTGGTTTTCCTTTTCTCTCAATTGAGCTTCTGATACACTGAAGACTGGAGGTAGTATGCTGAGGACTCAAATAATGTCTTCCCTCTCCTTTTATCTCCTTATTTCTCTTTTCTTCCCTTTTTTTTATTTTTATATATTTCTTGTGCTCTAACTTTTGCCTAGGCTGCCCTTTCGGGTTTTCAACCTAGCGAGCCCTTATTCCTCCTTTTAGTTGTGTTTTTTTTATATGCCCTAACTTTTGCCTAGGCCACCCTTTCAGGTTTTCAGCCTAGTGGGCTGGAGAGGGAAGCAACTGCTGGATAGAATAGCTCAAGCATAGTACCTTTTGAGTTTGTCGAGGTTGAAGGGCTGGATAAGATCTTCTCCATCCTGGTTTATGAGAAGCACGACACCTCCTGACTGGATCTCCTTAACAATGTATGGTCCCATCCAGGGAGACTTCCATTTTCCCCTAGTATCAACATAACTAGGGGGTTTTTCTAGAAGCACGAGGTCTCCGACTTGGATGTCGCGGCCTTTGACTTTTTTATTAAAAGCACGGGCGATGCGTCTCTGATATGCTCGAGTATGCTCTAAGGCTAGCAGGCGGCGTTCATCGATTAGGGTCAATTCTTCGAATCGCCCTTTGACCCAGTCAACTTCTGCTATGTCAGATTCCATCATCATTCTTAATGACAGAATTTCGACTTCTATCGGCAGTACCGCTTCCATGCCATATGCTAGAGAGTAAGGGGTAGCCCCAGTGGGTGTGCGGACTGAGGTGCGATAGCCCCAAAGGGCTAGTAGCAATTTTTCTGGTCAGTCTCTTCCTGTGTCAGCCATTTTTTTGATGATATTTTCAAGTGTTTTATTGGCTGCTTCAATGGCACCATTGGCTTGCGGCTGGTAGGGGGAGGATTTGTGTCTTTGGATCTTGAACTCGTCGAGTGGACGGTTCACGTCCCCTTCGAAATGTGAGCTGTTGTCAGAGATTATCTCGAAAGGTACCCCATAGCGATATATAATATTGGTTCGAATGAATTCGGACACCTTTCGGGCATTTAGAACTTTGTAGGAAGAGGCTTCCACCCACTTTGTAAAGTAATCGACAGCTACCAGGGTGTATTCATGGCCATTGGATCCCTTCGGGTGAATTTGGCCTATGACGTCGATTCCCCATGTTGAGAAGGGCCAGGGGGCTTTGGAGTTATATAAGACATCTGGGGGCACATGCTGCAGATTGGCAAAGCGTTGGCATTTGTCGCAATGTCGCACCCACCGAATACTATCAGTTTCGAGCGTACTCCAATAATACCCCTGTCGAATAATTTTCTTGGATAGCATATGGCCATTCATGTGGGGCCCGCATGTACCACCATGCAGTTGATCCATGGTCTGCTCATCTTTAGCCTGATCGACACATAGTAAGTTGAGGCCTTGATAGTGCCTCTTATACAGGCTGCCACCGCTGAGTACAAATTGTGAGGCCCACCTTCGCAAGGAGACTTTTCCTCTTTTATCTAGGCCTGGAGGATAGATACCTTTCTAAAGCAGATTTAAGATATCAGCGTACCAGGGCTCGTGATCTGCTTCAGGGGCTGCGTTAATTTTGAAACAGTATGCCGGAGTGACCTTTTTCTCGACTCTAAATGGCTGAACATTATTTTCTGCAGGAATTTGGACTACCGATGCCAGAGTAGCCAAGGCATTAGCGAATTGATTCCTATCTCGTGGCACATAATGGAGCGAGATAGAACCAAATCGGGCGGCAAGTGCTGTTAGTTTGGCATGATAGAGCTGCAACCGAGGATCTTAGGTCTTCCATTTACCTTCGACTTGATTTATGATTAGGGCAGAGTCTCCATAGACTTCAAGATCTTTGGCTCCCCTTTGGAGAGCTTCTTCTAGGCCAGCAATACAGGTCTCATATTCCGATGTGTTATTTGAACATTCGAACTCCAACCTTATAGCCAGCGGAGTATGAGAGTCAGCCGGATCGATTAGCAAGATTTCTATGCCAAAGCCTCTTTTGTTTGCAGCTCCGTCAAAGAACATCTGCCAACAGGTGTCATGGTCAGTGATTTCCAGGACACCTTCATTTGGGAAACCAAGCTCAGTTGCATCTTCGGTCTTCAAGGGTAGATCGGCCAAGTGGTCTGCAATTACGCCCCCTTTTGATAGATTTGAGTGTGACATAAATTATGTCAAACTCGTTGAGAAGAAAGGACCACTTGGCTAGTCGGCTGGACAGTGATGGCTTATCGAAGATGTACTTGATAGGGTCCATTTTGGATATGAGTTTGATGGACCATTGATCGATGTATTTTATACATCGATTTTATATACTTCTATGACTTAAATTATGCTATTTAACGAGTCTTTTGAGTACTAATATATGTTTTCGGTGAGTTTTGTAAGTTTCAGGATTATTGTGAAAATACGCGAAACTCCAGGGTTTTAAGTGCAAATTACAAGGAAGAGAAAAATTGAAGAAAAATAAAGACTGCACAAACTGGACACCTTGCGGACGCAAGGTGCCTCAGACCTTGCGACCACAAGGTAGGCAGTACGGTCCTCGAAGCCAGCAACCAAAGAAATCAAAAGCCACCCATACTGGAGACCTTGCGGACGCAAGGTATCCAGCACCTTGCGACCGCAAGGTAGGCAGAATGCGTGATTTTCGGATTTTCACACAGTCATTCGATCCAATCACAACTCCCGAGTATATATAGAAGTCAGATGCCGAGCCTAAGCATAAGGAGGACGGCTGGAAGCTCTCTTTACATAGATTTTAGGTAGTTTTAGATTGTATAACATAGTTAAGTTTTGTAATTTCAAGTATTGAAGATCAAATCATGTCTCCCATCATCTTCATGTGTTGCTCATCGTCTGTGATGAACTAAATCATCCCTAATCTAGGAGGTGGGAGGTAACTTGTATCGAATTTATGTTTTGATTCATATATATATGTCTATTCAATGCTTGTTGATTGTGTTGTTTATCAATCCCCATATTATTTTGCTTTGAACAAATGAATGTAATCGCAAATAATAAAGGCTTAGAGGTGCGGATAACTGCATGACCGAGTGCATATGTCGTATACTGGCTCACCAACACAATAAATTGGACCTATCGATGCACGAGAGTGATAAGTTAGGACCAGGTTCTTACATGATCTAGGTGACAGATAGATCATAAATCTAGGTGACAGCTAGATTGACAGTTCCTGTGCTTAGGATATGGAATGGGTGAATTTTACGGGGATGGAGGCTGAACCAATTGTTCAACAGACTATATCTATTTTTAGTGAACGAACCCAAGACATTGAATGACATTATTATGAATTGAACATAAAGGAGATATAAGTGAAACCCAGAATCCTAGATTTCCACTCACCATAAGATCTTCATATCTGTTATTACTGTCTAATTAGTTAAACATCTGTAACTAGTAATTTAGAGTAGAATTAAACAATAAAAACCCCCTTAGGTTAATAATTTGCTATCTATAAATCGCACTGTTCGTGATCACTTGTCTCTGTGGGTTCGACCCTTGCTTCCGAGTCTATTCTATAATAGTCTTGTCCACTTGCAAGGAAATAGATAAAATAAAACATCGATCAAGTTTTTGGCGCCGTTGCCGGGGACAAGCTAGTTCACGTAGTTAGTTTGTAGGTAGTGTAGTTTTTAATTTAATTTAGTTTTTAGTTTAATTTTCTGTTTTTATAAAAAATAAAAATACAAAAAGATTTTATTTTATTTTATTTTAATAGTTATTTGTTTTTTAAATTGCTTTAATTTATTTGCATGCAAGGTCGTAGATCTTTAAATCCTGAATGGGTAGACTTAGATCAAGATATAAATATTGTTAAAAGATACCAAAAATATTTTGAAAATCTAGCTTTCGAGCCTGATAATCAAGACCAACTGAATCGAGAGGATCCTCTGGTTGATCCTACAATGGAAGAAAATAACAATATTCGTAATCCTGAAAACCTAGTTGACCCAGTCAATATAAATCAAAGACAAGAAGAGCCTGCAAGAAGAAATATGGAAGTAGTGGTAAATCAAAGAACTATTAATGACTTTAGTAGACCTTCATTAAATGTTGTGACATCATGTCTAGTCTTGCCAGATGCTGTTAGGAATTTTGAGCTAAAAGGACATTATTTTAATGCCATACCATCTTTTCATGGGATGCCCCATGAAGATCCTGTCAGTTTCTTAAGAGAATATGAATACATGATGAGTACTTTTCCTTTAGGAGGGTTGACTGAAGATCAAATTAAAATGAAATATTTTCCCAGTGCATTGAAAGAATTGGCAAAGAGATGGTTTATGAACCTAACACCAAACAGTGTTTTCAATGTAGGAATCTTTTTTCTCTTGAGCGAGCATAGCCCCTACTGACGTGTCTATGACGGTTAGATATATGATGGTTAGATATATGAGGAGAGGTTTATGTGTATGAGGTGGAGCTAGCACAGCGGGATTGGTAAGGTAGGCTTTTATTTTTTCGAAGGCTAGCTGGCACTTCTCGTCCGAGACTTGGTCAGTGTTCTTTTTTAGGAGTTTGAAGAGGGGCTCACATGTGGTTGTCAGCTGCCGGATGAAGCGGCTGATATACTGCAATCGGCCTAAGAAACCTTTGACTTCGGTTGGAGTTTTTGGACGTGGCATCACTAGGATGGCTTTGATCTTTCCTGGCTCGATCTCGATGCCCTGCTCGGTCACTAAGAATCCCAGGACCTTGACTCTGGTAACCCCAAATGTGCATTTGATGGGGTTAAGCTTCATTTGGTGCTTCCTTAGCCTTTCGAAGAATTTTCGAAGGTCTCTGATATGGGCACCGTTGGCGTCGCTGGAATGCACGATCATGTCATCAACGCAGACCTCCATTTCTTTGTGGATTATGTCGTGGAAGAGGGTGGTGGCAGCCGTCTGATAAGTAGCCCCGACATTTTTCAGTACAAATGGCATGACAATATAGCAATAAGTACCCCAGGGAGTAGTGAATGAGGTCTTTTTCTGGTCTTCTGCTGCCATTTTGATTTGATTATAGCCTAACATGCCCTCAACGAAGGATCAGACTTTGTGAACAGCGACGGCGTCTACCACAATATCAATATTGGGTATAGGGAAGTCATCTTTGGGCGACGCTTTGTTGAGGTCGCGGAAGTCTACACAGATCCGGACTTTCCCGTTGGGCTTGGGAACGGTCATTATATTGGACAGCCAGATCGGGTATTCAACTACCCGGATGAAATTGACGAGCAGCTGCTTCATGATTTCTTCTTTAACTTGTAGTGACCATTCTGGCTTGATGCGGCAGAGATTTTGCTTGACTGGCCGAGCATCCGGATATATGGGGATTCGGTGTTTGACTATGGCTGGGTCTAGCCCCAGCATATCTTCGTAGGACCAGGCAAATATGCCCACGAACTCTTTGAGGAGATCAATGAGTGCTACCCTTTCAGAACCTTGCAGGTAGCTGCCTATTTTGATTTCTTTGATTTCATTGTCCAGATTGATAGTGGAGTCTTCGCTTTCCGATGAATGGCTCTGTTCCTGGTGCTCAACTGACTTTACAAGCTCAAGTAAATAGTTTTTATCTTTTGGGTCCATTTCATTAAATGACTCATTATCATAATTATCATTATTTAATGCGTCTTTTAATGTAGGTGCAACTAAGGAATAAGTAAAGACATTTAGATTATCATTAAAAGCAAACTGTACAGGGTTTATTACATTATTGAGGACCTGGGGTTTGAGATCCTCACTTTTAGGTAACGGATCGGTAGATGACCAATCCGTAAAGCTAGGGGAAGGAATAGGTATAGTATATCCAAAGTGGTCCACTAGGTCTGCGGGCGTAAGGAGCAGGCTGGTCGTGGTATACCAGTTCTACAAAGGCTTATCAGCAATAAGCTCTAACTCAGCAGGGAGCTCTTTATAACAAGTGCCTCCGTCTATCATACCCAGAAAACTGTCTCCTAGACCATCATCATTTAATAAGGCCAGAGCATAATCATCTTGGTCTATAGACCAAGTATTTTCAACAGTGACAGTCTTATATGTAGTGCTACGGGGCTCCAGGGTAACCTGTTCCATTCTATCTGTAAGAAGACTGACATCTTCAAAGATTTCCCAACCAGGGCATCTTTTCCCATTCTGGTCTAACCAGGGTTCAGGAAACATGAGATAGGCTTCAGTTTCCCCCTTTCTTACAAAGTAACCATTTAGGGTTTTTCTATAAGGTGGGAGAGGGGGATATTCATAAGGACGCTTTTTTCTTTCTGCCTTTCTTTTCTCACGTTTCTGTTTCATGACTGCGGCTACTTCAGCTAGGGTAGGCGTGTATTCTAGACCAAAAGGAGGGATACATTCCTTAAGTTCATCCTGGACTAAATTAACAAGTCCTTGCAGATTTCTGCCGAGACCCAGACCAGGCATATAATTCATTTTTCGAAACATGTTTAAGGGGACCATGTTTCCTAGGGGGGGTGACTTTCTTTCCAATGATGTCAGTTTCTCGGCCATATTCAATGGTGTTGACCACAGCTTGGGGGATAACCTCAAAGCCATTGAGGAAAATACCAGTGTCTTCATGCTCTATCTCGAGGATTGGGATGTCCTCGTTTTCCTTATTTTCCACGATCTTATCAGCCAAAATAATCACTATGTGGTCATCGTGGATGAATTTGACACGTTGGTGCAATGAGGAGGCTACCCCCCTTTACCCCATGGATCCAAGGGCGTCCCAACAACAGGCTAAAGGTGGCTGGTATATATAGGACTTGGAACTCAACTGGCATGTTTAAGGGCCCGATAGTTAGCATTAAAGTGACCACCCCTAAGACACATCAACTAGTGTTGTCGTATGTCTTAACTGTCTGCGAGGAAGGAGTGAGTTCTAATATTTTTGTTCCCAGTTTGGCTAACGTGCTGGCGGGACATACATTCAGTGAAGACCCATTATCTATCAGAACCCGGGGAACCTGTTTCTCCAAAATCCCCACAGTGATATGAAGAGCATCAATGTGGTTAGTTCCTTCCTTTGGCACGTCTAGATCAGTGAACATTATCACGTTCCCAAAGTGGATGTTCCCGATCATCTAAGTAAGCTCATTTGGGGAGGTTTCAACAGGAATGATTGCCTGACTTAAAGACTTAGCCAGTGTATCACGGTGGGTCTTGGAAGCACACAGTAAGCCCCAGATGGAAATATTGGCCTGAGTTTCCTTCATCTGAGCTAATAAAGTATCTTCCACCGCTTTAGCCCCAGTATCTGTCACTTGATCTTTTCCAGAGTGGTCACCTCTTTTCGGGTTTGGCTGGTAGGCTCAGCCAGATCGGGTAAGGTGGCTAACATTTCCACCAATCCAAGTGGCTTTTTCAATGTTACAGGTATTTTGGCTACCCAAGATAGTGTCCCAAGAGAGCATATTATAGCTAGGCTCTTTTATGGATAAGGATGGAGGAAGAGGAACAAGGAAATATGGAAGTGGATGTTTATTTATTTCAAACTTGGGCACACAAAAATTTTCATCAACCTCAATCATATTGATTTGAGGTAGGGGTTATTGACTATATTTGGTCTGAGTGGAGGCTTTTCAATAACCTTATCATCTATAAGGTCCTGGATAGCATTTTTTAGAGTATAACATTTATCGGTGAGGTGACCACTGGAGCGATGGTATTCACAATATTGGGCATGGTTCCAATTCCTAGGCAGGGGGTTTGGTGGCTTATAATATTCCAACGGCTTTAGCACTCCCTGTACTATTAGCCCCTGCAGTATCACAGACTGGGAGTGTAAAACCCTGAAATACTGCTTGCTTGTGATGTGCATGAATTCATACGCTTATAATCATGATGAATATGTTCATTTAGCTCCCGGTTATGTTTAGAGTCAATAGCATGATCATTGACGTTGTTGGAGATGCATGTATGCATTTTTCTTTCGCGAGATGTGTTGAATCTCGGGTTTACGTTTTATGTGATTAACACATGGAAAATTGTTAGAAGGCATTTATAATATCACTAACATGCCTTGGTTATTGGTTAGATGCTTGTTGCATTGTTGGTTGGGTTGCTAGTTTGATTTTAGCGTTAACCCTTTTCAGTTTAACTTTTCCGGTCGTCGTTCGGGAGAGTTCTGCCTGGTTTCTTGGCATTGTTTTGATGGGGTTTGAGGCTTGATTACTTGGGTTATGGTTTGGAGGTTGTTAAGGTTGATTTATAGACCATTTTTGGCTTGGAAGGACTTGGGATTGAATGCGGGAGAGTCCGGGACCGAGCAAGGAAAGCAGAAATCATGGATTGCTGGAAACAAGGTGATGCGGTCGCATCACCCTTCTGCCAAGCGACCGCAAGGGTCCAATAACAGCTTACGGGATTTTGTTGTTCGGTTGTGCACTGTCCGAACTTTTGGCCTATTAAACCCAACTTAAACCTATTCTAACCTCACTTAATTAGCCTAATACTAATCCTAATCACCTATTAAGAGAATTAGGGGGTAATTAGTGATTGATTAGTGGGAATTAATCCCTCATATAAAAGCAAACAGCCGCACTCTTCATTCATTCAGTCGATCAGTTTTGCGTCTTCTCGTCTTCTGCGAGCAGCCAAAGAAACTCGTGAGAGAGGGCTTTTGAGGAGTCGATTCTAGGGCTTCAAGAGGCTAAGCTTGGAAGCCATTGCTGGGAGTCTTCTTCTCCACCTAACCCGCAAGATTGAAGAGAGCGGAGTGGGAAGAAACGGCTTCTTCGTTGAGTTCGATTTTGGGCAGTTTGTAGGGCTGAGAAATTGTAAGTTTCTACCTCTCTTCCCTTGATGTTTGAGCTCCATTGACCCTAGGGAAACAGCCATTTGTGGTATTTGAGGTCAATGGAAGCCATTGTTAGGGTTATAGAATATGTATGAACCCTAGGTTTTCAATTGAATGCTAGAACTCGATTGGCCTATGTGAGACTATGATATTTGTAAAATTCATGCTCTAACTAGCCTAATGAACTTGTTTATGTTGATTGATAATGTGGATTAATGTTGGTTTGGATGAGATGCTTGGAGGGTGTCTTGCCTAATTTTGATTAGCTTGCAAAAATTAATGATGTGAGCATGATTAGAATGTTTTATATGTTTAGTAGAGCATATTAAACTATATTGTGTGAATTAATCATGAATTGGAAATTATTGGTTGGTATGGTGACTTGAATAAATTTATAACCAAGATGTTTAATTTGTTCTAAGTTACCTTGTTAATTATTGTGTGGGGTCTATGTGAGTTTATTGATCGTCGGGTTATGGTTTTGACGATAGATATGAACTTAGGGGGATGATGAAGCCTAAGCTTCTATTCCTTGAATTTTTGGAGAATTTAGATTTAACTCAACGGAGTTAACCTTTGGGTTAGTTTGAATCCTAGGAACTATAATTTTAAGTCCTACGGAATCTTGGGTAGAATTCATGGGGGTCGAGCCTCCAAGAAGTTTTAAGGTGTGTGAAGCACACTTGATTATGAGAGCTTATATGATTCTCGGTTGTGATGTTTATGCTAGTTGTGGATTAATTGCATGACTAGTTTGATGGTAGAGTGTTTACCTACTTGTTTTGAGCGTATGAGTATATATTACTTGTGCTTGGGTCTTGAGTCCAGCTGGCGTCGGTCTGTTGAGTCTTTGGTGGGTCGATACATTGTTTTCACGAATTATGGGATTCGTGATTTCGATGTATCGTCGTCTTTGCACACACCCTCCATCGATGGCCACGGTGGGGAAGTAGTTTATCTTAGTTGTAGTAATACACATGGCTTTGATAACTATGGAACTCGAGCGGAGACTGTCTCGGGGACGTCGATATCTACGAGAGGGATATCGAGGGCACATAAGGGTTTTGCACGTGTTTTTGCAGGAGCGACACGCGCGGAGGAAGTTTTGGTAATGGTATCATATCCCTTATATATATATGAATTGCTTCACTAGTACTTAAATGAATACGTGCTTAGTGAATTGGATATGATATGTTGGTTGTTTTGGTTTCTTACATGTTATACTTAATAGATAACATACTGATTAATGTTGTAAGCATAAATGCTATCACATGAATTTTATTGGAATGTTGTTTTATGCCAAAGGTATAAACTATTATTGTTAAGACTAATATGCCTTGACATGGATTTTTGGTGAGATGTTATACTATGATGATAACATATTTATTTAAATGTTGAGCATGAATGCCATAACATGATTTATATAAGGTTATTTCATGACAATAGCATGATATATTCATAATTGAGCATTATGCCATGGTAGGAAGTTATGGTTAGTAACTTACTAAGTCATTGTGACTTACTTTTATTTGTTGGTTGTTTTCCCTAGATCCGAGCCGAGCTAGCGGATCCAAGTAAATCCAGAAGGTTACGTTGGCAAGGAATTCTTTTGGAAAGGTTGCTACTTAGTTGTTGGTTTTGTTTTGGTGAGGTCGTGGGAAGATGAAGTTATATAAACTTCATTGTTGGGTAGCAAACCTTTATGTATTTGTAATGTTGTAATTATGTGTTAGCCTATTCTTTTGGTAGCCAACCGGTGGTGGTTGTGCTTGATGTATATATTATGGTTGTATCTCCATATGCTTTATGGTTGTTAGTACTTGTTAATGTTAGTACTTATGTGTTGGTAGCCGACTGGTTTTAGTCGTGCTTGGTTATCGGTAATTATGTTTAGCATGGTATATATTGCTAGTTTAAATGATATTTGTTCTCCGGCATGTTTTTAGCCGTTGAGTTGTTAGACTAGAGTCTTAGACTTAGTTTAATGTTGGGTTCCGGCCGTAGTTTCGCCGATGACTTGGTATATTTTATGCTTATTATTGAATTGCATAACAGGGAGTTTGTCCTACGTGTCCAATGTTGCGGCACGCGAATCGAATTTTTGGACCAAGAGATTAATCATCTCTTTGGTTGTTTTAGTTTGAGCTTGTTAGCTCGGGTGCCACTGTTGTATTATTATTTGCTTCCGCGTATGTTTTAAGTTGTCGGTGTATCGCTGTTATGGCCCTACCCATTATTTGTTACTTGTTTGTTGTTATTTGCTTTCTTGGCGGCACGACCTTGGGATTTCGTCTTGGGATCCGGGTCGGGTCGTCACAGGGAGCTTGCAATTCATCATAATGCCGGTTTACCATGTTCTGATTTCTGAAATTTCTGGCAGGGCCATCATTTGCTCCCACTATATTGACAGACCTGTCTGACCTATAGTACCATGGAACAGAGCTATAATTTTGGGTAGAAAATGGGGTTGAGGCATTCCCTACCTTATTGACAGCTGGTGCTGGTGCGGCTGTCTTTCCTTTGGAGTAACGGAAAGAACAAGGAGGCGTATTGGTCTTTAGTTGCCCCGTCCGTATATCATCATCAAAACGGGCTCCTATCTCCACTATTTCTTTAAAATTGGTGTAGGGGAGATACCGCATATGTTCCAGGTAAATGGGCTGGAGGTTTTTGATGAACATTCTGCATGATTCAGCCGGATCAAGTCTGTCAAAAGTTTGTGCGAACTTCCTTTTCCACCTGACTGCGAACTCAACACAGGTTTCTTTCTCCCTTTGGGTGCACGACTCAAGGTCCCTTCTATTTTCAGGACTGGTGATCCAATATGGGAACTTATGGTTTCCCGCATCAAGTTATCCCTTTTTAGGGGATACCAGGATATGAGAATGCATCACCCTTTCATTCCCATTTTCCTTTTTTTAGGGGAAAACGGAAAAGTGCAAAAAAGGATGTTGCGACGCCCCCACTATGGATTTTATAAAAATAACCTTATGACCCGTTTCAGATCACTATGGGAGCTTTGGGTTTCCCGCATCAAGTTATCCCTTTTTTAGGGGATACCACGATATGGGAATACATCACCCTTCCATTCACATTCTCCCTTTTTTAGGGGAAAACAGAAAAGTGCAAAGAAGAAGTGTTGAGAGGCCCTACTGGATCCAAAAAGTTGGGAAGATGCTAGGCACCCAACTCGCCCTTTCGGTCTCAAAAATGGTTTTTGGCTAAAGTATGCTTATTGTTATATTTACTTAGCAAATAAATAAAGCATTAAAAGACCGGAAAATAAAACAAATACATCCATGGCTACATTATTTACGGACTTGTAGCCATTTCCTTATAATAATTACAAATATATTTAAAAAATATTTGGCCATTATAACGACTCTTTTACATAATATTTCCTAATCTAATTCGGGCAGCACAACGGCTTATATTGACTACATTGGGCCGGATTTAAATAATACCTTTAAATAATAAATAAAAGAACGCCCTTAAAGGCTATTACCTTTTAGAGCGGTAGTGTGCTCGCTTTGTCCTTCAGGGAGAGGGAGTCTTTTTTTTTTGTTATTGTTGTTGTTGTGATTCAGGCAGAATGACCGCTTATTTTGGATGACTTTGGCTCGTTCACTCGGGCAGAATGACGGCTTATTTTGAAAGGTTTTGACCTTTTTGGTTGGGCGGAATAACGGCTTACTTTTTGTGTTTTTCGGCTCATTACTAGGGCAGAGTAACGACTTACTTTGTGGATTTTGGGCCAGGGAAGTGGAGTGGATACCTAACTAAAAGGCTAGGGATCACTTTTAACCGGTGGATTTGTGTTTTGGCGGAGTTTGGACGGGGTTTGGAAGCTTTGGTGGGCTACACACACCTATCTCACTTCTCTCACTAATATCTCGGCGTTGTTGAGACGCGGAGAATTTTTCACAGCGTTTCTTCGTCTTCGATTTGGTGCATCTGAAGGGGAGCCCAGCACCTTTATTTATAGTAGGAGAGGAGGACTCATCGGGAATTATAAATTCCCTCAGCGAGCTTCAGCAGCATGTACACCAGCCTTCTCCAGTTGCACAATGCGTTAAGTCCCAGAGCCACTGTAGCTCTCTTGGCGCCGATACCTCCTTCACATGGCGCGGCGCCCACCTAACTTTTTGGCCGTGCCATGCTCCAGTTCAAGTTCCATTTTTGGCACTTTTACCCCTCGCAATTTACTATTTTGCGCATCCTGGTTTGCCTTTCGCACTTTCGACTCATGTAACTTGACATTTGTTAAGTTTAAGCAGTTCTTGATATCACATGTAAGAGTCACATATCAGGGGTACAAAATTGGGGTGTCTACACCAAGTTCCCAGAAACTAAATATCATATAACAAAGGGATCAATCAATGTTTCATGATATAGAGTTTTTGACTCTTAACCCTTTTCAAAAGAAAATATATGAAAGAAAATTTTATCTCGAGAAGGTGTTGGATTGATTTTAATCGTTAGCCTTATGTTAAGAGAGCTTGAATCAGAAGTCTTTTCAATTGAAGCATCGATCTGAGAATTTTTCATCTGAAGATAGTTATTCATAGTGTCAATTGATATAGATATCTGTCATATGAATAAGTATCTCACAATCACCACGATAATCTTTCATCTCATGATATTTTTGAAAACAAAATAATTTTTCAAAATAATTATAGTTTTCAAGAATATTTATCTCAAACTGAAATCCTTGACAAAAGTTTTTAGAGGAATAAAACAAGTTTTTTCTTTTGTCATGCATTTGAACTGAGCATTCGAGGATCACAACTCTCAGGAGGTTAGTCCTGGCATAAAGCTAGAAGAACCTGCTCTGATACCAATTGTTGGTCCACAATAATGCTCAAATAGGCTAGAGGGGGGTGAATAGCCTATAGTGCCAACTTAAGAAATTTTCTTTTGGATATTCATAAAGCGTAGTTTGGTTGGCAGTTACAATTTACCAAGTTGAGTATGTCTGCCGGTAGAAGCTATCGGTAGACTTACTCAAGGCAGAAGTAACAACTCTGCCGATAAACTGTTTATTCAAATCAAAAGTCTGATAAAATATTTGTATAGTGGAAGTTAAAGAGGCTATGATTTGGAGAAGTCAGAAGGGGATGTACACGAATATATGTTCAGAACAACAACACACTTATTTCTTCTTTCAAATGCAGGTTTAGGAAATCAAGTAGAGAATGGTTTTTATAAAGATAAATCATTTATAAAAACCTCATAGATATATAAGGACTGAAAGAAAATGAGTTAGGAAGAATATATGAATTTATTCAAAGATAAATTACATATTACATCAGTCGAAATAGTCTATGTCCAGTTTTCTGGCTTTGTCTTCCTAAGTCTCAATCCTTACTTAATTATCCATTCAAGGATCATTAACTTGCAAAGGAAAATAGGAGACGAAACCAAAAAATTGTTATGAGAAGGAAGGGATTCTTAGGGTCGTTAAGATATAAACATATATCTGAACGAGAGAGTGTAAAACTCTCTTCCTTCCATGATGATTGATAATTGCACAATCAACAGCATTTGTATAGGAATACAAATCTGAAGATATGAATGCAATATCTACAGACAGCTCTTCATTTTCTTCAGACATTGTCTAACATCAATCTTTAGATCTTGATCTCTGCCTATTGAAGTTTCTGATCACTCTCTTCTCTTTTCCAAGCTTTTCTTCTTAGCAATCCACTGAAGGTGTCTTGCTAAGAGCTGGATGAGTTCACTGCAATCTATTGTAGAAATCAGAGATACATTGGTGAAGACGATCTCTTTGAAGATTTCTTTTCTATGAAGCTCTTGAGTAGATTGAGTTACTCGTTGTTCACAGTGTATCGTTTGATAATCTTTGATGTAGCTTACACTGTCACTGCGTGTGAGAACCCAAACCCCATTTCATGTTTGTCATCATTATGACATGTTTTTAATATGTCTTGACATATTTGAGATTTCATTTCATTCATATCGTGTTGGCATTGAGTTGGTTGAGATCATAATAGAATAATGGTCTTCCATGCGTTGTATTCCTTGTTGTTGTTGTTTCGGGTGTTCGTATTAACGTGTTAGCACCTTAATAAGTTTCATGAGAGTCTTAATACCTTGCATACAAGATTTACAATGTTCATCTTAGTTGTTTCATGCTTGGTTGGGAGTTTAGAAGCTTCGTTGCTTCGTTTGTGTTTTGTGGTTTTACATCATTGCTTGTATTGCCTTCATTTCGTCTCGAGAGAAGTTCGGTTGAGTTCTAGGCCTTGAATACAAGCCATAACCATGTTTAAACTAGCCTTATACATGTTCATAGATTGGTTGCATTTGGAAATAAGATGACCAACTTATTACTTCACAGATTCAGTCCGGTTTTCGGGCGAACTTCGGGAAAATTCTGGTACCAATCTACTAAAGAGAATTTTCTAAAAATTTATTATGTTTTACCTACATATGTTAGGATACTCCCTGTAAATTTTGGTAGTTTTACAAGGTGTCTAAGTACCTCATTTAGGTCTTGACTTACGGCTGTGCCAGAATTCTATTTTCAGGAAATCAGCTTCAGTACTTGATTTTGTTGTAACTTTATTTTGATGAATATAAGTCCAAATTGAGTAATTTAAAATTATAAAATATATTTTAATGAGTCTACTTTCAGAAAAATCAAAAATCACCTCATTTGGAGTTGTGATCGATTTATGGTCGATTTTACAAGATCGACTGTCCAGTAACAACAATCTGGAAATTGGCCATGAATAGTGGAAGCGCTCGCATGGGTCCAAAATGATGCGACCGCATTGTGCCAGATTCAGGTTTGTGTCATTTTCTGGTTGATTTTGGTTGTTGACCCAAGTGCCCTTGCCCTTGGCCGACCTTGGTGAGTCTAAGCCACCTTTGTTGACTTGTCTAAGGCCCTTGTGAACCCTTAGATCATCTCTTATCAATGGCTCACATGCCATAGCCAATGAGAAGCCTCTTAAAGCCCTTCACTTGGATTGGGGAGTTTGAGGGGAAGTATATAAACATAAAATACAGACCTTCAGCCATTGTTGTTGATCTAAAACCAGAGAATCAGAGGTTGAGCTTCAAATTTCGTCCATGGAGGAGACCCTAGGTTGAAGGACCATTTCCCGGAGATCCGGTGGTCCGATTGTCGAACCGAGACCGCCAAATCGAAGCTCTTGATCATCTCTACAAGAATCCTTGCTCTAATCAACCTTTCCTCCATTAATCATAGGACTAAGGTGAGTGACAATTCCCTGAGATTTTCATGTTAAACAAAATAGCATGACCCCTTCATTATAGTTGTTTTAATGTTGATTGTGAACATCTTTTGTGAAGACACAACTTTCAATTCAACATATAAAATGTGAGTATGAATTTATGAAATCTCTATGAAGTTATGATTTTGACATTTATTAAAGCATGAATGTTGTTTGTATTAAGCTTGGGAATAACTCTTGTGAAAGAATTCGGTTCAATTCAAGGTTTAACAAAATCACCGAAACTAGGGTTTGAAACTCGAGATTGTGTTTAAGGCTAGTTCGAGGACATGAACGGCTTAGTTATCAAGTTCTAAATGATCGGAGAACTTATGAGAGGGCAATGTGATACATATAGTGTCGATGCTCTTCTTGGTTGAATTTTAGTAAAACTCACCGTAGTTGAAATTAGGGAGTTATGAACAATACCGACTCCACAATCAATCCCTACGACGAATGTAGTTCGTTAGACTAATGAATTAGCTTTCGATACTTTGAGATGGATTGATGCTTATGCCTTGAGGTTTATGTGCTTTTAAGACTCGATTGAGTTCTTATGCGGTTTATGTGATCGTGTGAAGTAAATGCATGATCGAGAGCATGTTAGAGAATGATATATCTATTTAACATGATGAATTTAGTGCGTTAGACTAATGAATTAGCTTACGTGACTTTGGGATGGATTGAAGGGCATAATTGAAATGTGTGCTTATAAGACTCGATCGAGTTCTTATGTGGTTTGTGTGATCGTGTGAAGTAAATGCATGATTGAGAGCATGTTGTAGAATAGTGTACCTATTTGACATGTCGAATTCTTATTTGATTCCTTAAATGAGTAAACAACTACTTGTTGAATAAGTTCGCTCTTGTCGAACTTATTCCTTATTTGAGATTTCATGACCAGTAAACATCTACTTGGCATTGCATGAGTCCAGCTGGCATATTTGATTGAGTCATTGGTGTGACAATGCATCGCCGTCACGAGTTATGGGGCTCGTGATAGTGATGGGTTGTTATACCGGGTTTTTATCACACACGCCTCCACTGTTGGCCACAGTGGGGAAGTAGCACCTTTCTTTGTAACCAAGAGAGCACATTGGAAGGTCTAAGTACCAAGGAGAGAGCTTGGTACCCGAGAGAACTTCGGTACTCGAGTAGAGAACTCGATACTTTGATACACTAATCACGGGTATCATTGGCACGAATGTTAACGCTGTGTATTGCAGGAGCTACGTAGCGGCATCGGTTTCATATCATATCCTCCGTATATGTGGTTTACCTTTATAGCACTTATGTGAAACAATGTGCTACCATGGATATGTGTTTTAAGTGTTTATTAAATGAACGCTTTGATTGACTTGATATTAAAAATGATATCTTGATATGTATGCTGCATGATGCCATGACATGCATAATTGTTAACTCACAAAGTCTTTATGACTTACCCCCTCCCTTTTACTGCTTTAGATCCGAGCCGTTCAGGTACCGCTCGTTGAGGCGTAGCAGGGTTCGTGCTTGTCCGTGATCTCACGCGACGAGGTTGTGGTTATTAGATGTCCTTATTTTGTTCTCTTTTGTAAGGACGTTGGGATTAGCAAGTCATTTAGACTTTGCTTTGGGAATTTGGTTTTGTTGTATTTATGTCTATACTTGTATTCTATTTTGAGTGCCGGCGCTTGTACGCCGAGCCTTGTATAGATGTAGTTTGTTCACCTGTTTTAAATCTTCCGCTGGGCATTACTTTAGCTCTTATTTAAGTATGTTGTTCTCCGGCATGTTATAGCCGTCGATGTATATTTGCATGAACTGTGTAGTGTTGGGTTCCGGTAGTAAAGTCGCCGATGATTTGGTATAATTGTATTAATTGTTATATCAGGTGTAAAAAGTTTTAAAATATTCCGGCCTTTTGGTGCCGAGTCGCGCTTCATCTGAAATGTTGCGTCACGTCGTTTTCCAAAACTGAGTCTTTGATTGTATTGTTGTCCTATTTGGACGACTTGACTTGTGATTCCATCTCGGGGTCCGGGTCGGGTCGTCACACTGCGTCTTACTTTCTTTGACGCACTCTCTTTTTTAAGCAAGAGAGAGGGTTTATATAGGCGAGAATCAATATGATCGTTGAGAGATGAGGATTCGAAGATTTCTATCCGTTGGAGATGTAGTGGTTGAAGACTATCGGATATAGATCTTTGTCCATAAGATCTTTGACTTGTTTGGAGCAGAGATTTAGTCCTGTAGATCTTGGAACTCGTTGTCTGTCAGACTAGGTTGAAAAATCTCTGAAGAGTAGGTCTGATGTCTGTTGCACTGTCAGGTGGTCTGTTCAATAAAGTAATTGTTTTTTGACTTTAACAGACTACTTGAGTGAGAGAAAGTCTTGAAGCTTTGAGTATGTCAGGATTTATGAGGCACATCCATATTTATCTTGATTTGTGTAGCTTCTCTGACTTTTCCCTGTAGCACGTGCAGATTTTAAAGTCTGCCGGTGGAATGCTTCAAGCCAGTGGAAACAACTCTTTCGATTCAGGAGAACTGATGTCTACCGGTGAGAGCATTATAACTTGTAGCATGTCTGCCGGTGATGACTCTTAAGAGTCTTCTGATCTGTTATCACTAAAGGCTGTTTGACATAGCTGCAAGTCTTCCGGTGCTGAGTGCATTATGAAGTGCTGGTCTGTTTTGATCATCATATAGGAATGTAGGACTATATCAGGTCACACCTAATCTAAGACCTATGTGAAATCATACAAGTTGCCACACTAACCAGTACGCAGACCTTTTAGCCACTTGTGATGATTCATTTGTAATAGGGGCAAGCAAATCAACATATATAGAATATGCAAGGTGATAATTAAATTATCAAGGAGCATATTCCAATAATCAACAATTATGCCATGATTATTTAATAACCGTGCATAATAATATGTTATTTATAGTAACGTATTGGGTCATTTTGACTCACCCCGTACTTTACTTAGTTGCAGTTGTTCGTTAGCCGCAAAGAGGTTGAGTAGATCGTTAGATTGAGCTGAGATCGTGTGTTCGTGTGGTTCGAGTTAGATCGTATAGCTCAAACTTGTCGCAGCCGACTCTTCCGAGTTATACCTCGCGGAGTCCCATTACTTATAGCAGCATTACTTTCTTTTATGTACATTGTTATTCTTGTGAGATCGACTTTATGTAAAGCCATATAGACTTTACGGTCGGGTAGAACATTTGGGTAATTTGTTGGTTGTATTTTGTAGCCGACATGTTTCGTCGAGCTTGTGTATTTTAATTCTTAGTATTCATTTAGTTGTCTTCCGGGCATGCAGTAGCCTCGGGGCCTTTGGTTAGTCATTGTTGTTGTCTCTGACTTGTATAGCCATTGAGGATTTTATTTATTTGTATATCAGGTTGGGTTCTTGTTGTCTCGCCGGCGTTGTGTTGCCGATGGTTTATTGCTCGTGCGCATTGTTGCGTCACGCGGTTCGAATTTTTGGGACCAAGAGATTTACCATCTCTTTGGTTGTATTTAGCTTTGAACTTGATAGCTCGGGCGTGTTGTTATTATTTTGCTTCCGCAGTTTTGAATTTCTTGTTCTCCCTAGCCGTTACGGCTTTACTTCCTCGTAAGAGGTTGCTTAGCTCGACTGCTTGACTTGTGCCAACATGTTTAATAGGTATTTGTCGGTTGTTTAACTTCTTTTAGATACCGACCTTGGGATTTCATGTTGAGGTTCGGGTCGAGTCCTTTCATTTGGTATCAGAGCTATTGGTTACCTGTTCACCGAGATAGGATCATTGGTCATGTCGGGGTTGGGTTTATTGTTGAGTTGTTTCCGCTGAGTGTTCTGTATTGATACCTTGATGACAAGTATTCATTGTAAGACTTTTGCCGGAAATCCAAGTCTAGCACGGATAAGATCGCCACGAGAGTAAGGTTTGTAATCAAGGGAACTATGTCCCTGTTATTCTCTTATTAGGTTGACGATTACACCCAGTATGTGTACTGCGGGTCGTTAGAGCCCAGTTTTCTGTGTCTTTACTCCATCACGAGAGGTCGGAGGAGTTAGATTATCGATCCGGTTAGTGATCGTCGTGGTGAACCTTAGGGTTAGGATTCACCGGCACTTGTGTGTAGAACGGAGTAGTTGAGCCTCCATAATTGTTAAGGATATCTCGTGCCTTGCGAAGTGGGAAACCCCATTGTCGTAGATGCGGTAGCTTCGTGGTTATATACGTTAGTCCTATCATGAGAGAACTTACGATTTTGTTTTCTGGTTTTGCGATGTGGCATACTACAAGTGTAGTCACGCAAAGAATATTAGATATCGGGTTATGTTGAGATTGAGGGAGATGCCTGATCAGAGATTTGAGTTTTGGGCGAGATAGGTTGTGGCAGACCGATAGGCAGTCACGATTTGATTAATTATTATTACGTCATACCTAGCAATGACTAGATTACATAAGAGGCGAGAGATACAAATAAGTAATCACACGTTGCATGTTAGTCTAAAGGTTATGTTTATATACGATATTATGAAATGCGTATTATGAATAATTGTGTATTAATAATGAGGACAATGTGCTTTGTATGCTTGCATAGTAGAATTGCATGCAAGAGTGCATGAGAATTATTGTCATGTCTATTTGTTATATCTATGTGCATGAGACCGAATTTTAAAGGATGCTTTTGATGCATGAACCCTTCGCATCCTTCACGACGGAAACTCTTGAAGCTAATTCAACAGGTACCCTGAATTGGTTGTCAAGAGGTATTCATCATTGGACTAGAATGGCTATGGATAGGTTAAAGAATTGACCGAACCTATTACCAAACGGAATGAATGCGAAATAAAATGAATTTCCTGTTGATGCAAATATGTGCTCTTGTGTGTTTAACCACATTTAGATCAATCGCGGGTATAATGAGCTTGCATGTTATAGATGCCTGGTTTAGGAGTGGTGGAGTGAAAGCACCTCTCTCCTTGATTGTGTTTTGCTATATAGGCAGTTCTTGCATTAGTTGCAATGTGTTAATTGACATGTATTTATGTGCTATATCTTGAAACAAATAGTTTTGGTATAATAAATGATGAGAATGGTATCTGATTATAGTTAGAAAAGCGATAATAACTTGCTTAGGATGGGTTGCTAAAAGTAGTAGAACCTCATGGTATACTTGTAACCGGGGATGATATGATTCTAACCGGGGAGTTATGCGTTATTGGTTTATGGTCGCGACTTAGTTACCGAATTGTGATAGTTTAGTCTTGAGCGTTATTTTTGAGGCATAAGACATCGGGTTTAATGTCTGAGTTTGTTATTAGGTCGAGATGTCGACCTAGGAGTTGAATTGAAACTCAGAATTCGAGGTCGAATTCTTTTTAGGGGGAGAGAATGTAACTGTTGATTCTTATGTTAAATTTATATCTAATCAGTACTTTACATTAGTTTTATACTTCAGTGGCTAATCGGGCTGCGTATCGATTAGAGTGGCAACTGTGTATAGAACTTTGCCTTGTATAGTTTTTATAGGACTTTTCGTGTTCAATGAAGACCCTTCTCGCCTTCACCGAAGACTGCTCAAAGTTTAAAGATCGGTAGACCTCGTGTCCAGCTAATCTACTTCAACGTGTCCTCTCCAGCAAAAAGCTAGCTGGATTAATTCAAACTTATTCCCTTATATTATTTGAGTTAATCCAAGTCATTCCCTGACATGTCAAGCCGCCGAAAGCAACTTTCCGAAAAGCAGAATACTTTTCATCTGAGCAGTGAAAGCGTAGCATCCCCTACTTTCGCTTCATCTCTCGATCGACACCAAATCGCCCACCTTTTGAAGATCTCGAAATGATTATCTCTCTAGATAACGGGAAGAACGAAAATCCTTGATCGACCCCCATGCATTTAATGCATTTATGAATAGTTGTTGAAGTCTTCGCCCTCTCCAACGGATTCTTTTGAAATGCACTGCTATATATACGCCATTGAAGACTGGAACAAGAGACAACTGCATGTAATCAATCGAACACTTAAAGAATTGCTCGAATCTTCACAACTCCAAGTCTTTCAGTTCGGTGCATTCAATAGATCCTTAATGATCTAGAAGTCCTCGTCAACAACAAGAAGTCGCTCATCAACATTTATTGCTTTATTCTTCTTGTTGTTAACTTCCATTAACTATATATTTTCGCACGAATTAAATATCTTGTATTTACGATATTTAATTCCCTAGACCCAAACACAAGTCAATATTTTGTACACGATCCATTAGGGATATTCTTTGTAATTGATCTAAGTGGAAAACATAGTGCACAATTTAAATCCAAGGTTGATCGCCTGGTGGTGGTGGGCGTAGCACTCATTATAGTGTGAACCATCCCAAAAACTTGTGTTATTTCCTACTGTCTGTCTATTACTTGAACTGCTCAGTTTCATTGTTTATATTATCCATTTCAGCAGAACTTGAGTAATCTGTAAAAGGTCTACCGGTAGTCCTTATCGGCAGACCTGGAACAACTTTCTTGAAAGTCTTCCGCTACTTGATTCTTTTCATAGATTGCAAGTAACTTTCAAGGAACTTACTTAAAAAGTTTTAAAGTGATAATAAGCTATTCAACCCCCCTTCTAGCTTATTATTGTGCTCATTGGGACCCACAATTGGTATCAGAGCCTTACTCTTTGAAAACAAGTTTTTCCAAGATTAAACTCTTGAGAGATACGACATAATGGCACAAACACACTATATGCTGCCTACATCTAATGCTAACCACGTCCCAATATTAGACGAAGGTCATTTTGATGTATGGAAGGATAAAGTAATGAGATTCATGAACTCTATTGACAACAGGTTATGGAAATGTCTCACTGCAGGTCAACATGTACCAATGAAGGCAAATCTTCTAGCCTCCATCACGGGGAACCCTACAGAAGTTCCAAAAGAAGAATCAGAATGGACAGAGGATGATAGAAAGCTGGTAGAACTTGACAGCAAAGCAATCAATATAATCACCAGCTCTCTAGACACAAGCACCTACCAGCAAGTGATTCGATGTACAACTGCGAAAGAGATGTGGGAAGCTCTTGTAGAATACTTGGAAGGAGACCAAGACACAAAAGACAACAGAAAATATACATGCATCCAGCAGTTTGATTCTTTCAAAAAGGATCCTAAGGAAACCTTGAGACAAGCATACGATCGATTCAGTGAGGTAATAAATAGTTGCTTTTCTCTTGGTAAAACGTATGACAAAAAGGAAATGAACATGAGGTTTCTAGGCTCTCTAGGTAGTTTATGGCATGTGAAGACCACGGCTATGAAAGAATCTAAGAACTTAAACGAGATGACTCTTCGTAGTCTCTACGCAAGTTTAAAGGTTTATGAACTTGAAGTTAATCAAGCTCTAGAGCAAGACAAACAGTTCGAGCGTGTCTTTGCCACCATGGTCCAAGAAGAAATCATTGTTGAAAACAAACCTTCTACTTCCTCCAGTGAAAATGATTTTTTATCTGATGAACAATTTGCTATGTTTGTTAAACGTTTTCAAAAATTTGCAAAATATGGAAGGAAGAACACTCACCAACAACCTTTCAAGAAGATTGGTGAAAGCTCATCTAAGGAAGAGCTTGTGTGTTATAACTGTAGAAAACCTGGTCATTTTGCCTCAAAATGTCCTAAGCCAAAATTTGAAACATACCGAAAACCCACTTTTAGAAAATTTGTTCCCTCTTGACGTCTATTGCACCAGCCACCTTTTAGACAAGGGGCTCCTATTCAAGAGTGGATCACATGACATGTTTACTGGCCAACAAATCAACCCGACAGTATTTCTACTACGTACGCCTCAACTGGGGCTCATCATTTTCGACGAGCTAAAGCAGTGGGTGGAGAAAACTAAGAACAACCCCACTTGCAAACGACCCTTCGTCAGGCTGATCAATGCCCTTTTGAGGGATGATGTAAACATCAACTCTTCTTTGAAAGAAGATGAGTTGTATACAGTGGCCAAGGAGAAGCAACTCACAGCCTCGTTTTTCAGTAAATACACTGAATACGAGAACAAGCGCCGGATGCAGAAAGGTCTACCGCCGGCCTCTCTTGACAAAGTGGCCAAGCCTGCACCTATCTTGGTCACCCGCTTCAATATGGAAGCATATGTAGCGGCTAGCAGGACCTACAAAAAGGCATCTGCAAAATTTGACGATCAAGTGGCCATGGACCTCCATCTAAAGGCCAAAGGCACGGCCGATGAGGCGAAGCCGCTAAGGTCCAAAATAGCGGGCAAAGCCAAGAAATCAAGGCCTAAGTGGCAACTCCAACTGAAGAGGAGCAGGCCAAATGGATCAGAAAGGAGATGAAGGAAGGCCAGAAGAAGAAGGCACCAGGCCAATCCAGCCATTCCTCTCCTCCATCTACCCAAGCTAAGCCTCCTACCCAATCCAGCCAACCACCTTCACCATCTCCTGCACCCACTCCCAAACCAAAACGAAGGAAACTTCGTAAAACCTTTGAAGACCAGCCACCGGCAGTCCCTCCAACCTCTACCGATGAAGCGGTGAAGTCTCCTATTCACCGAGGAAGAAAAGGAGAGCTACCGGTCCCCAACCCTCTACCGCCAGCCAACCAACTACCTATACCGACGCCCAACACTCAACTGTCAACCCTTCATCTATACCATCTACCGACGCCCAACCAACTACCGACGACCAAACCTTACCTGTAAACGCTTCATCTATACCTATCAACCCTTCATCTATTCCTTCTGAGTCATCTACTCAGAGGAATTCACCACCTCAGAAGGAGTCTATCCCTCGGGAGGAGCCTCAAAATCGGGAGGAGCCGGCCAACCCCAACTCCTCCTCCTCCTTCACCCTTTAACTACTCACGACCCATCCACACCTTCCTCACCACCCCAATCCCAACCAACTTCTTCAACCACACCACGACCTGCTGCTGCCAAGTTCCTCTTCGAACTTTCGTCAAGAGTGCATCTATTCACCCCTACTCATCAACCTTCTCAACCTCCTCAACCTTTCCTTCAAAACCAAAATCCCTCTTCTACCCCCCCTTCTTCTACGGTTCTCTACCGAACCCATTCCCCAATCCTCCCACATCGGTGAAAATTCGACACCGATATGGAACCGATTCCCCACCAACCCTCCTCCACCTTCCCCTATAACCATATCCTCTTCCACCAAAACCATACCAACCCAAGACTCATCCTCTTACGCCTCCAAAACTCCCCTCTCCAACAACCTCGGACTGCGGACTCGCCTCTGCCGACACCATTCACATTGGCCAAGCATCTACTTCCCATCAGCCACCAATGATGAAGTTTTGTCCCGGCTGGATGCCATCTACCAGCGGCTAGGCGAGCTCACAAGCATATCTACCGCTACCGCTGAAGTAGCCACTGCAGCAGCCAAGGCCAACAACCGAACTGCCACTATTCTTCGACAATTTCAAGAGGATGTCTGGACTCGTTTTGGACAGATGCGGCACGACTTCACCGATGTCAAGATCAACATCGAAGCTCAACGAGATGAAGGTTGCCGTATCATCAGCTCCATTTTCTACGAGTTATTCCACGCCATCACTCTCCATCTCGGCCACGGTCGTACTCCCATTATGGAACTCAACAACCTCGCTCGGAACTCTGCTCACGATGTAATGAATGCCAACCGTGATCGTGATCTGGCCATCACGGAGGAGAAGCAAATGAGGTCTATCAACGAATCTTGATGGAAGAGAACAGCCGCCTTCGTGAAGAACCGGACTACCGCTTCGTTCCACCGACCTCCGGACCGATGCGATGACGATTACCAACGAAGAATGGAAGAGCTAGAGCGAGAAAGAAGAGAAAAGGAGGCTGCAGACAAAGGCAAAGGGAAAAGACCTTGGTAGCTTATGTATCTTTTCTTCCCTTTCCTTTGTATTTATCTTATTTTTGAAAACTCTGTTGAATGTAAACATCTTGTTTATAAATACAGATGATTACTTGCTTTTTCAAAAATTACATTGTTTAAATTCTTGCTGCTTTATTGTTTATCTTAATTAGAATTTAAACATTCAGTTTAAATTTATTTAAACTGCTGCTAATCTGAGTGTTGTTCTTTGACTCTCTTATTATTGCATGCACTTAGATTAGTCCCTTGCATTTGAGGTGTTATTCTGTTTAATAGAGGCATGTCTACCGATTACTTAATATATAAAATTTCTCAGACATGCTATTATCTATTAAATAGTTTGTTTTAAAACCCTCATTTGTAGTAATGATGACCAGATATAAATAGGAGGAGATTGTTGATTCTTATGTTAAATTTATATTTGATCAGTACATTACATTACTTTTATACTTCAATGGCTAATCGGTCACTGATCGATTAGCGTTGCAACTGTGTATAGAACTTTGCCTTGTATAGTTTTTATAGGACTTTTCAGGTTCAGCGGAAGACCCCTTCTCAGCTTCACCGGAAGACCTGCTCAAAGCTTAAAGATCGGTAGACCTCGTGTCCAGCTGATCTACTTCAACGTGTCCTCTCCAGCAAAAAGCTAGCTGGATTAATTCAAACTTATTCCCTTATATTATTTGAGTTAATCCAAGTCATTCCCTGACATGTCAAGCCGCCGAAAGCAACTTTTCGAAAAGCAGGAATACTTTTCGTCTGAAAGCGGTGCATCCCCTACTTTCGCTTCATCTCTCGATCGACACCAAATCGCCCACCTTTTGAAGATCTCGAAATGATTATCGCTCTAGATAATCTGGAAGACGAAAATCCTTGATCGACCCCATGCATTTAATGCATTTATGAATAGAGTCGTTGAAGTCTTCGTCCTCTCCAACGGATTCTTTTGAAATGCACTGCTATATATACGCCATTGAAGACTGGAACAAGAGACAAGCGATGCAGAATCAATCGAACACTTAAAGAATTGCTCGAATCTTCACAACTCCAAGTCTTTCGTGCATTCAATAGATCCTTAATGAATCTAGAAGTCCTCGCCAACAACAAGAAGTCGCCATCAACATTTATTGCTTTATTCTTCTTGTTGTTAACTTCCATTAACTATATTTCGCATCTAATTAAATATCTTGTATTTACGTATATTTAATTCCCTAGACCCAAACACAAGTCAATATTTTGTACACGATCCATTAGGGATATTCTTTGTAATTGATCTAAGTGGAAAACATAGTGCACAATTTAAATCCAAGGTTGATCGCCTTGGTGGTGGGCGTAGCACTCATTATAGTGTGAACCATCCCAAAATACTTGTGTTATTTCCTCTTGTCTGCCTATTACTTGAACCGCTTCATTGTTTATATTATCCATTTCAGAACTTGAGTAATAACTGTAAAAGGTCTACCGGTAGTCCTTATCGGCAGACCTGGAACAACTTTCTTGAAAGTCTTCCGCTACTTGATTCTTTTCATAGATTGCAAGTAACTTTCAAGGAACTTATGTGGCGACCCGACCCGAGTCCCAAGACGAGACCCCGAGGTCGTGCCGCTTCCAAAAAGGCACGTAACATAAACAAGTAGCAAATAGTGGGTAAGGCCATAACGGCGGTACGCCAAAAACTTTAACACATGCGGAAGCGTATAATATTTAAACAGTGGCGTCCGAGCTAACAAGCTCAAACTAATACAACCTTAGAGATAATGAATCTCTTGGTCCAAAAATAAAATCATGTGACGCAACAATAGGCACATATAACAATTTATGGCAATTATATATCAAGTCATCGGCGACGCTACGGCCGGAACCCAATATTAAACTAAGTCTAGAACTCTAGTCTAGCATGCTTAACGGCTAAAAACATGCCGGATAATAAACATATTAAACAAACCAATACATGGTTAAACAACAAAAGCATGATCAACATAAATACATAGGCACGACTAACATATGTCGGCTCTCAAAACATTAAGAAAAAATAAACATAAGTTCAAATATCACACAATAGAAGTCTTGCTACCCCACATAAAGTTTATATAACTTTATGTCCCGTCGTCCTTGCCAAAATAAAAGGTACTAATAATACAAGGTAGCAACCTTGCCAAAGCTTCTTCAATGTAAAACAACAATCACTTCGATCCACTTGCACGGCTCGGATCTAGGGAAAACAATCAAAACAAATAGAAGTAAGTCATAAAGACTTAGCAAGTTACTAACAATAACTTCCTGTCATGGCATCATGCTCAACAATAATAATTCATGCAATTGGCATAATATACATTTCATAAATAATCATGTCAAGGCATTTATACTTAACAATCTTGAATATCATGTTATCAACAAGTATAACATTTCATTAATTCAATCAACCATCATTTCATATCATATCATATTCACGTAGAACATTATTCACATATAGCACACGTGAATCAATTCATACAAAAGACAAAAGGGAGGTGATATCGTTACCCTTTTTCCGCGCATGTCGCTCCTGCAAAAACATGTGCCAAACTTATGTGTCCTCGATATCCCTTTCGTGGATATCGACGTCCCCGAGACATTTCCCCGCTCGAGTTCCGATAGTTATCAAAGTCATGTTTCCATACTACAACTAAGATCAACTACTTCCCTACCGTGGCCATCGATAGAGGGTGTGTGCAATCCGGCGCGGCGATCCATCAAAATCACGAATCTCACAATTCGTGAAGATGATGCATCATCCGCCCCAAAGACTCAACAAACCGACTCATTTGGACTCAAACTTCAAGCACACGTAATTCATATTCATATGCTCAAATAAGTAGGCAAGTACTCTACAATCATCTAGTCATGCTTTTAATTCACAACTAGCACATAATCACATTAGAGATAAATCAAGACTCTAATCATCAAGTGTTCTTCATACACTTTAAAATGCTTGGAGGCTTAACCTCCATTAATACTACCCCAAAATTCGTAGGACTTAGGCTTATTACTCCTTAATATCATACTAACCCAATGGTCAACTCCGTTGAGTCATAGTCAATCTTTCAAAATTAGGGTATAGAAGCCATTGGCCTCAATACTCTCCTATGTCCATACTAACATAATTAAATAGGTTACTAAGGTCATTAAACCCATAAAACCCCAATCAAACAATCAAGTATGAAACATAGAATCAAAGTCACAAACTAGGCATATACATTCTTGTCATTTCATCAAATATGCACCCAACACTTAAACAACAAAGTAGGGTGATTTAGCATACATTATCACACATAAATAACATTCTAAACATGGTTTACAACCTGTTTATAATCTGATCATACGACTTAAAACGTAGCATTTAGCATGTACATGAACATAGCATCTCAACAAGTCTAACTATTTCATCAAACATGCTCCCAATGCTTAAACAACAAAGTAGGGTGATTTGTCATACATTATCACACTTAAATAACATCTTAAACATGGTTTACAACCTGTTTCTAACATGTTTATAATCTGATCATACAATCAAAAATGTAACATCTAGCATATATGTGAACATAACATCTCTTCAAGCCTAGCTATTTCACCAAACATGCTCCCAATGCTTAAACAACAAGATGGAATGATTTGTCATACATTATCATACTTAAATAACATAAAAATCATGATTTACAACCTGATTATAATCTGTTTACACAACCCAAAATACATCATTTAGCATATACGTGATCATGGCATCTCTACAAGCCTAACTATCTCATCCAATATGCTCCCAACACTTAGACAACAAAGTAGCATGATATATCATACATTACTACACCTATATAACATTAAAATCATGGTTTATAATAGGTCTATAATCTGTTCATACAACCCAAATTCATCACATAACATAATCTAGAACATGGCATCTCTACAAAGTCCTATGTGCTCTCATTGACCTCATATAGCAAGATTGTTTTCCCTAGGGTCAATGAGGCTAAAAGAAATAAGAAGAGATGTTGTAACTCACCTTAAACAAGCTCTACAAGTTGTACAAAAACGTCCATGAAAGGTTTGGGTATGTGTTCTCCTTGCTCTCCTCTTCACTTCTACCGATCGGTTTTGGAAATGGCTTCTTCAAAGCTTGGCCACCATTGATGAACACTCAAGAAGCTTGTATAAACTCTCTATAACTCTCAAGAAATGTTCAGCCACGAATTTGGAAGATGAAGACTGATTATGGTGGGTTTAGTGGAGGTATTGGACATGCAATGGCTGAAGTGGGGTGTCCAATGCATGTGTGTGCATGTTGGAGGTCTTTCCTTGCCAAGTGTTGCACATGCATCCAAATCATTCAAAACTTGTCAAACATGCAGGAGATGATGTGTAGGACGAACTAGGGTGGTTTAGGGTGGGTTAGGTTGGGTTTGGGTGGGGTTTGGTTAGGCAAATTGGTCAATATGAAGAAAATCCCGCAATCCTGTAAATGGACCCTTGCGGTCGCTTTGGGTAAGAGTGATGCGACCGCATCACTCTGTCATGGCTAATATTTTCATTTTAGCCCCTCGCAAGTTCTAGGCCTTTCCCCCTCGCACCCTCAAGTCCTCCAAAGCCCGAAATGGTCTAGAATTCAACCCTAAACACCTCTAAACAATAACCAAAACAATTCAATGATCAAACCTAAATCAAACAAGGCTAAGAACTCAGACAGAACACTCCCGAACGACAACCGAAAAGGTCAAACGAAGAAGGGTTAACGCTCGAATCAAACTAGCGATCAAACCGTCGATGCAACTAGCATCCAACCAACATCTAAAGCGTGTTAATGATGTTAAGAATCGTTTCTAACATTTGTCCAAGTGTTTATCACATAAAACACAAACCCGAGTTCCAAAGCAACTCGTGAAAGAAAGGTGCAAACGAGCATCCCAAACGACGACAATGATCATGCCATCGACTTTAAACATATAAGTGAGCTAAGTTAACATACTAATGATGATTATTAATGTATGAACTCATGCAATAAACAAGAAAGCAATAAACTAGGGTTTTACAACTTACTTAAAAAGTTTTAAAGTGATAATAAGCTATTCAACCCCCCCCCCCCTTCTAGCTTATTAGTGTGCTCATTGGGACCCACAATTGGTATCAGAGCCTTACTCTTCGAAAACAAGTTTTTCCAAGATTAAACTCTTGAGAGATACGACATAATGGCACAAACACACTATATGCTGCCTACATCTAATGCTAACCACGTCCCAATATTGGACGAAGGTCATTTTGATGTATGGAAGGATAAAGTAATGAGATTCATGAACTCTATTGACAACAGGTTATGGAAATGTGTCACTGCAGGTCAACATGTACCAATGAAGGCAAATCTTCTAGCCTCCATCGCGGGGAACCCCGAAGTTCCAAAAGAAGAATCGAGAATGGACAGAGGGACGATAGAAAGTCTGGTAGAACTTGACAAAGACAAAGCAATCAATATAATCACCGGCTCTCTAGACACAAGCACCTACCGGCCAAGTGATTTGATGTACAAGCTGAAAGAGATGTGGGAAGCTCTTCTAGAATACTTGGAAGGAGACCAAGACACAAAAGACAACGTAAAATATACATACATCCAGCCGGTTTGATTCTTTCAAAAGGATCCTAAGGAAACCTTGAGACAAGCATACGATCGATTCAGTGAGGTAATAAATAGTTGCTTTTCTCTTGGTAAAACGTATGACAAAAAGGAAATGAACATGAGGTTTCTAGGCTCTCTATGTAGTTTATGGCATGTGAAGACCACGGCTATGAAAGAATCTAAGAACTTAAACGAGATGACTCTTCGTAGTCTCTACGCAAGTTTAAAGGTTTATGAACTTGAAGTTAATCAAGCTCTAGAGCAAGACAAACAGTTCGAAGCGTGTCTTTGCCGACCATGGTCCAAGAAGAAATCATTGTTGAAAACAAACCTTCTACTTCCTCCAGTGAAAATGATTTTTTATCTGATGAACAATTTGCTATGTCTGTTAAACGTTTTCAAAAATTTGCAAAATATGGAAGGAAGAACACTCACCAACAACCTTTCAGGAAGATTGGTGAAAGCTCATCTAAGGAAGAGCTTGTGTGTTATAAGCGTAGAAAACACAGTCATTTTGCCTCAAAATGTCCTAAGCCAAAATTTGAAACATACCGAAAACCCACTTTTAGAAAATTTGTTCCCTCTTGACGTCTATTGCACCAGCCACCTTTTAGACAAGGGGCTCCTATTCAAGAGTGGAGCACATGACATGTTTACTGGCCAACAAATCAACCTGACCAGTGCTGTATTTCTACAGCTACGTCTCAACTGGGGGCTCATCATTTTCGACGAGCTAAAGCAGTGGGTGGAGAAAACTAAGAACAACCCCACTTGCAAACGACCCTTCGTCAGGCTGATCAATGCCCTTTTGAGGGATGATGTAAACATCAACTCTTCTTTGAAAGAAGATGAGTTGTATATACAGTGGCCAAGGAGAAGCAACTCACAGCCTCGTTTTTCAGTAAATACACTGAATATGAGAACAAGCGCCGGATGCAGAAAGGTCTACCGCCGGTCTCTCTTGACAAAGTGGCCAAGCCTGCACCTATCTTGGTCACCCGCTTCAATATGGAAGCACATGTAGCGGCTAGCAGGACCTACAAAAAGGCATCTGCAAAATTTGACGATCAAGTGGCCATGGACCTCCATCTAAAGGCCAAAGGCACAGGCGATGAGCGAAGCTGCTAAGGTCCAAAATAGCCGGGGGCAAAGCCAAGAAATCAAGGGCGGAAGTGGCAACTCCAAGCGAAGAGGAGCGAGCCAAATGGATCAGAAAGGAGATGAAGGAAGGCCAGAAGAAGAAGGCACCAGGCCAATCCAGCCATTCCTCTCCTCCATCTACCCAAGCTAAGCCTCCTACCCAATCCAGCCAACCACCTTCACCATCTCCTGCACCCACTCCCAAACCAAAACGAAGGAAACTTCGTAAAACCTTTGAAGACCAGCCACCTTGGCGATCCTCCAACCTCTACCGATGAAGCGGTGAGTCTCCTATTCGGCCGAGAGAAAAAGGAGAGCTACCGGTCCCCGACCCTCTACCGCCACCAACCAACTACCTATACCGGCCCAACACTCAACTGTCAACCCTTCATCTATACCATCTACCGCCCAACCAACTACCGACGACCAAACCTTACACAGAACGCTTCATCTATACCTATCAACCCTTCATCTATTCCTTACGAGTCATCTACTCGGAGGAATTCACCACCTCAGAAGGAGTCTATCCCTCGGGAGGAGCCTCAAAATCGGGAGGAGCCGGCCCGAACCCCAACTCCTCCTCCTCCTTCACCCTTTAACTACTCACGACCCATCCACACCTTCCTCACCACCCCAATCCCAACCAACTTCTTCAACCACACCACGGACCTTTAGACCTGCTGGCTGCCAAGTTCCTCTTGAACTTTCGTCGAGTGCGGATCTATTCACCCCTACTCATCAACCTTCTCAACCTCCTCGACCTTTCCTTCAAAAACCAAAATCCCTCTTCTACCACGCCCTTCTTTACGGTTCTCTACCGAACCCATTCCCCAATCCTCCCACATCGGTGAAAATTCGACACGATATGGGCTGGATTCCCCACCAACCCTCCTCCACCTTCCCCTATAACCATATCCTCTTCCACCAAAACCATACCAACCCAAGACTCATCCTCTTACGCCTCCAAAACTCCCCTCTCCAACGACCAATCGGGCTGCGGACTACGCCTCTGCCGACACCATTCACATTGGCCAAGCATCTACTTCCCATCGGCCGACCAATGATGAAGTTTTGTCCTGGATGCCATCTACCGGCTAGGCGAGCTCACAAGCATATCTACGCTATTGAAGTAGCCCTTGCGGCGGCCAAGGCCAACAACCGAGCGCCACTATTCTTCGACAATTTCAAGAGGATATGCGGACTCGTTTTGGACAGATGCGGCACGACTTCACCGATGTCAAGATCAACATCGAAGCTCAGCGAGATGAAGGTTGCCGTATCATCGATCGGCTCCATTTTCTACGAGTTATTCCACGCCATCACTCTCCATCTCGGCCACGGTCGTACTCCCATTATGGAACTCAACAACCTCGCTCGGAACTCTGCTCACGATGTAATGAATGCCAACCGTGATCGTGATCTGGCCATCACGGAGGAGAAGCAAATGAGGTCTATCAACGAGAATCTTGATGGAAGAGAAACGGCCGTCTTCGTGAAGAAGCTGGACTACCGTTCTCGTTCCACGGACCTCGGCGATGCGGATGGCGATTACCAACGAAGAATGGAAGAGCTAGAGCGAGAAAAAGAAAAGGAGGGCAGACAAAGGCAAAGGGAAAAGACCTTGGTAGCTTATGTATCTTTTCTTCCCTTTCCTTTGTATTTATCTTATTTTTGAAAACTACATTGAATGTAAACATCTTGTTTATAAATGAGATGATTACTTGCTTTTCAAAAATTACATTGTTTAAATTCTTCTTTGCTTTATTGTTTATCTTAATTAGAATTTAAACATTCGGTTTAAATTTATTTAAACTAGAGCTAATCTGAGTGTTGTTCTTTGACTCTCTTATTATTGCATGCACTTAGATTAGTCCCTTGCATTTGAGGTGTTATTCTGTTTAATAGAGGCATGTCTACCGATTACTTAATATATAAAATTTCTCAGACATGCTATTATCTATTAAATAGTTTGTTTTAAAACCCTCATTTGTAGTAATGATGACCAGATATAAATAGGAGGAGATTGTTGATTCTTATGTTAAATTTATATCGATCGGTACATTACATTAGTTTTATACTTGATGGCTAATCGGTGCGTATCGATTAGCGTGGCAAGTGTATAGAACTTTGCCTTGTATAGTTTTTATAGGACTTTTCAGGTTCAGCGGAAGACCCCTTCTCAGCTTCACCGAAAGACCTGCTCAAAGCTTAAAGATCGGTAGACCTCGTGTCCAGCTGATCTACTTCAACGTGTCCTCTCCAGCAAAAAGCTAGCTGGATTAATTCAAACTTATTCCCTTATATTATTTGAGTTAATCCAAGTCATTCCCGACATGTCAAGCCGCGAAAGCAACTTTCAAAAGCGAGGAATACTTTTCGTCTGAGCGTGAAAAGGTCCCCTACTTTCGCTTCATCTCTCGATCGACACCAAATCGCCCACCTTTTGAAGATCTCGAAATGATTATCTGCTCTAGATAAGCGGGAAGACGAAAATCCTTGATGACCCCATGCATTTAATGCATTTATGAATAAATTTGTTGAAGTCTTCGTCCTCTCCAACGGATTCTTTTGAAATGCACTGCTATATATCGCCATTGAAGATCTGGAACAAGAGACAAGCATGCAGAATCAATCGAACACTTAAAGAATTGCTCGAATCTTCACAACTCCAAGTCTTTCGGTTCGGTGCATTCAATAGATCCTATAACAGATCTAGAAGTCCTCGTCAACAACAAGAAGGCGCTCATCAACATTTATTGCTTTATTCTTCTTGTTGTTAACTTCCATTAACTATATACACGCAATTAAATATCTTGTATTTACAGATATTTAATTCCCTAGACAAACACAAGTCAATATTTTGTACACGATCCATTAGGGATATTCTTTGTAATTGATCTAAGTGGAAAACATAGTGCACAATTTAAATCCAAGGTTGATCGCCTTGGTGGTGGGCGTAGCACTCATTATAGTGTGAACCATCCCAAAATACTTGTGTTATTTCCTCTTGTCTGTCTATTACTTGAGCTGCTTAGTTTCATTGTTTATATTATCCATTTCAGTGAGAACTTGAGTAATCTGTAAAAGGTCTAGGTAGTCCTTATCGGCGGACTGGAACAACTTTCTTGAAAGTCTTCCGCTACTTGATTCTTTTCATAGATTGCAAGTAACTTTCAAGGAACTTACTTAAAAGTTTTAAAGTGATAATAAGCTATTCAACCCCCCTTCTAGCTTATTAGTGTGCTCATTGGGACCCACAATTGGTATCGAGCCTTACTCTTTGAAAACAAGTTTTTCCAAGATTAAACTCTTGAGAGATACGACATAATGGCACAAACACACTATATCTGCCTACATCTAATGCTAACCACGTCCCAATATTGGACGAAGGTCATTTTGATGTATGGAAGGATAAAGTAATGAGATTCATGAACTCTATTGACAACGGGTTATGGAAATGTGTCACTGCAGTCAACATGTACCAATGAAGGCAAATCTTCTAGCCTCCATCACGGGGAACCCTACGAAGTTCCAAAGAAGAATCGAGAATGGACAGAGGACGATAGAAAGGCTGGTAGAACTTGACGACAAAGCAATCAATATAATCACCGGCTCTCTAGACACAAGCACCTACCGGCAAGTGATTCGATGTACAAGCTGCGAAAAGAGATGTGGGAAGCTCTTGTAGAATACTTGGAAGGAGACCAAGACACAAAGACAACGAGAAAATATACATACATCCAGCCGGTTTGATTCTTTCAAAAGGATCCTAAGGAAACCTTGAGACAAGCATACGATCGATTCGGTGAGGTAATAAATAGTTGCTTTTCTCTTGGTAAAAGCGTATGACAAAAAGGAAATGAACATGAGGTTTCTAGGCTCTCTAGGTAGTTTATGGCATGTGAAGACCACGGCTATGAAAGAATCTAAGAACTTAAACGAGATGACTCTTCGTAGTCTCTACGCAAGTTTAAAGGTTTATGAACTTGAAGTTAATCAAGCTCTAGAGCAAGACAAAGCAGTTCGAAGCGTGTCTTTGCCGACCATGGTCCAAGAAGAAATCATTGTTGAAAACAAACCTTCTACTTCCTCCGGTGAAAATGATTTTTTATCGATGAACAATTTGCTATGTTTGTTAAACGTTTTCAAAAATTTGCAAAATATGGAAGGAAGAACACTCACCAACAACCTTTCAGAAGATTGGTGAAAGCTCATCTAAGGAAGAGCTTGTGTGTTATAACTGTAGAAAACCTGGTCATTTTGCCTCAAAATGTCCTAAGCCAAAATTTGAAACATACCGAAAACCCACTTTTAGAAAATTTGTTCCCTCTTGACGTCTATTGCACCAGCCACCTTTTAGACAAGGGGCTCCTATTCAAGAGTGGATCACATGACATGTTCTATGGCCAACAAATCAACGACCCGGTCTTTGTATTTCTCTGACTACGTCTCAACTGGGGGCTCATCATTTTCGACGAGCTAAAGCAGTGGGTGGAGAAAACTAAGAACAACCCCACTTGCAAACGACCCTTCGTCAGGCTGATCAATGCCCTTTTGAGGGATGATGTAAACATCAACTCTTCTTTGAAAGAAGATGAGTTGTATCACGATGGCCAAGGAGAAGCAACTCACTGCCTCGTTTTTCAAGAATACACGAATATGAGAACAAGCGCCGGATGCGAGAAGGTCTACCGCCGGTCTCTCTTGACAAAGTGGCCAAGCCTGCACCTATCTTGGTCACCCGCTTCAATATGGAAGCACATGTAGCGGCTAGCAGGACCTACAAAAAGGCATTTGCAAAATTTGACGATCAAGTGGCCATGGACCTCCATCTAAAGGCTAAAGGCCTGGCTGATGAGGCAGAACTGCTGCTAAGGTCCAAAATAGCAGCCAGGGGCAAAGCCAAGAAATCAAGGCGGAAGTGGCAACTCCAAGCGAAGAGGAGCAGCCAAATGGATCGAGAAAGGAGATGAAGGAAGGCCAGAAGAAGAAGGCACCAGGCCAATCCAGCCATTCCTCTCCTCCATCTACCCAAGCTAAGCCTCCTACCCAATCCAGCCAACCACCTTCACCATCTCCCGCACCCACTCCCAAACCAAAAGCGAAGGAAACTTCGTAAAACCTTTGAAGACCAGCCAATCCTCCAACCTCTACCGATGAAGCGGAAGTCTCCTATTCACCGAGGAAGAAAAGGAGAGCTACCGGTCCCCAACCCTCTACCGCCAGCCAACCAACTACCTATACCGACGCCCAACACTCAACTGTCAACCCTTCATCTATACCATCTACCGACGCCCAACCAACTACCGACGACCAAACCTTACCTGTAAACGCTTCATCTATACCTATCAACCCTTCATCTATTCCTTCCGAGTCATCTACTCGGAGGAATTCACCACCTCCAGAAGGAGTCTATCCCTCAGAGGAGCCTCAAAATCGGGAGGAGCCGTAACCCCAACTCCTCCTCCTCCTTCACCCTTTAACTACTCACCCGACCCATCCACACCTTCCTCACCACCCCAATCCCAACCAACTTCTTCAACCACACCACGCCTTTAGACCTGCTGCGCCAAGTTCCTCTTCGAACTTTCGTCAGCATCTATTCACCCCTACTCATCAACCTTCTCAACCTCCTCAACCTTTCCTTCAAAACCAAAATCCCTCTTCTACTACCCCTTCTTTCGGTTCTCTACCGAACCCATTCCCCAATCCTCCCACATCAGTGAAAATTCTGACACTGATATGGAACTGGATTCCCCACCAACCCCTCCTCCACCTTCCCCTATAACCATATCCTCTTCCACCAAAACCATACCAACCCAAGACTCATCCTCTTCTGCCTCCAAAACTCCCCCTCTCCAACAGCCAATCAGGCCTGCAGACTCTGCCTCTGCCGACACCATTCACATTGGCCAAGCATCTACTTCCCATCAGCCAGCCAATGATGAAGTTTTGTCCCGATGCCATCTACCGGCTAGGCGAGCTCACAAGCATATCTACGCTAAATGAAGTAGCCCGCAGCAGCCAAGGCCAACGACCGAATCGCCACTATTCTTCGACAATTTCAAGAGGATGTCCGGACTCGTTTTGGATGATGCGGCACGACTTCACCGATGTCAAGATCAACATCGAAGCTCAACGAGATGAAGGTTGCCGTATCATCAGCTCCATTTTCTACGAGTTATTCCACGCCATCACTCTCCATCTCGGCCACGGTCGTACTCCCATTATGGAACTCAACAACCTCGCTCGGAACTCTGCTCACGATGTAATGAATGCCAACCGTGATCGTGATCCGCCATCACGAGGAGAAGCAAATGAGGTCTATCAACGTAATCGATGGAAGAGAACACCGCCTTCGTGAAGAACCGACTACCGCTCGCTCCACCGGCACTCCGACTGATGCAGATGACGATTACCAACGAAGAATGGAAGAGCTAGAGCGAGAAAGAAGAGAAAAGGAGGCTGCAGACAAAGGCAAAGGGAAAAGACCTTGGTAGCTTATGTATCTTTTCTTCCCTTTCCTTTGTATTTATCTTATTTTTGAAAACTCTGTTGAATGTAAACATCTTGTTTATAAATACAGATGATTACTTGCTTTTTCAAAAATTACATTGTTTAAATTCTGTCGCTTTATTGTTTATCTTAATTAGAATTTAAACATTCAGTTTAAATTTATTTAAACTGCTGCTAATCTGAGTGTTGTTCTTTGACTCTCTTATTATTGCATGCACTTAGATTAGTCCCTTGCATTTGAGGTGTTATTCTGTTTAATAGAGGCATGTCTACCGATTACTTAATATATAAAATTTCTACATGCTATTATCTATTAAATAGTTTGTTTTAAAACCCTCATTTGTAGTAATGATGACCGATATAAATAGGAGGAGATTGTTGATTCTTATGTTAAATTTATATCGATCAAGACATTACATTAGTTTTATACTTCTGGCTAATCGGGCATCGATTAGCGTGGCAACTGTATAGAACTTTGCCTTGTATAGTTTTTATAGGACTTTTCGTGTTCAATGAAGACCCCTTCTCGCCTTCACCAAAGACCGCTCAAAGCTTAAAGATCGGTAGACCTCGTGTCCACCGGTGATCTACTTCAACGTGTCCTCTCCAAAGAAAAAGCTAGCCGGATTAATTCAAACTTATTCCCTTATATTATTTGAGTTAATCCAAGTCATTCCCCGACATGTCAAGCCGAAAGCAACTTTCAAAAGCGAAGAATACTTTTCGTCTGAATGAAAGCGAAAGCGATGTCCCCTACTTTCGCTTCATCTCGATCGACACCAAATCGCCCACCTTTTGAAGATCTCGTAAATGATTATCTGCTCTAGATCGGGAAGACGAAAATCCTTGATCGACCCCATGCATTTAATGCATTTATGAATAGAGTCGTTGAAGTCTTCGCCCTCTCCAACGGATTCTTTTGAAATGCACTGCTATATATACGCCATTGAAGACTGGAACAAGAGACAAGCATGCATGAATCAATCGAACACTTAAAGAATTGCTCTGAATCTTCACAACTCCAAGTCTTTCAGTTCAGTGCATTCAATAGATCCTTAACAGATCTAGAAGTCCTCGTCAACAACAAGAAGCTGCTCATCAACATTTATTGCTTTATTCTTCTTGTTGTTAACTTCCATTAACTATACTTCTGCACGAATTAAATATCTTGTATTTACAGATATTTAATTCCCTAGACCCAAACACAAGTCAATATTTTGTACACGATCCATTAGGGATATTCTTTGTAATTGATCTAAGTGGAAAACATAGTGCACAATTTAAATCCAAGGTTGACTGCCTTGGTGGTGGACGTAGCACTCATTATAGTGTGAACCATCCCAAAATACTTGTGTTATTTCCTACTGTCTGTCTATTACTTGAACTGCTCAGTTTCATTGTTTATATTATCCATTTCAGCAGAACTTGAGTAATCTGTAAAAGGTCTACCGGTAGTCCTTATCGGCAGACCTGGAACAACTTTCTTGAAAGTCTTCCGCTACTTGATTCTTTTCATAGATTGCAAGTAACTTTCAAGGAACTTACTTAAAAAGTTTTAAAGTGATAATAAGCTATTCAACCCCCCTTCTAGCTTATTAGTGTGCTCATTGGGACCCACAATTGGTATCAGAGCCTTACTCTTTGAAAACAAGTTTTTCCAAGATTAAACTCTTGAGAGATACGACATAATGGCACAAACACACTATATGCCGCCGCCTACATCTAATGCTAACCACGTCCCAATATTGGCGAAGGTCATTTTGATGTATGGAAGGATAAAGTAATGAGATTCATGAACTCTATTGACAACAAGTTATGGAAATGTCTCACCGCAGTCAACATGTACCAATGAAGGCAAATCTTCTAGCCTCCATCACGGGGAACCCTAGTTCCAAAAGAAGAATCGAATGGACAGAGGATGATAGAAAGTCTGGTAGAACTTGACAAAGAAAGCAATCAATATAATCACCACTCTCTAGACACAAGCACCTACCAAAGAAGTGATTCGATGTACAAGCTGCGAAAAGAGATGTGGGAAGCTCTTGTAGAATACTTGGAAGGAGACCAAGACACAAAGACAACGTAAAATATACATACATCCAGCGGTTTGATTCTTTCAAAAAGGATCCTAAGGAAACCTTGAGACAAGCATACGATCGATTCAGTGAGGTAATAAATAGTTGCTTTTCTCTTGGTAAAACGTATGACAAAAAGGAAATGAACATGAGGTTTCTAGGCTCTCTAGGTAGTTTATGGCATGTGAAGACCACGGCTATGAAAGAATCTAAGAACTTAAACGAGATGACTCTTCGTAGTCTCTACGCAAGTTTAAAGGTTTATGAACTTGAAGTTAATCAAGCTCTAGAGCAAGACAAACAGTTCGTAAGCGTGTCTTTGCCGGCCATGGTCCAAGAAGAAATCATTGTTGAAAACAAACCTTCTACTTCCTCCAGTGAAAATGATTTTTTATCTGATGAACAATTTGCTATGTTTGTTAAACGTTTTCAAAAATTTGCAAAATATGGAAGGAAGAACACTCACCAACAACCTTTCAAGAAGATTGGTGAAAGCTCATCTAAGGAAGAGCTTGTGTGTTATAACTGTAGAAAACCTGGTCATTTTGCCTCAAAATGTCCTAAGCCAAAATTTGAAACATACCGAAACCCACTTTTAGAAAAATTTGTCCCTCTTGGACGTCTATTGCACCAGCCACCTTTTAGACAAGGGGCTCCTATTCAAGAGTGGATCACATGACATGTTTATCGCCAACAAATCAACTCCGACTTTGTATTTCTACAGCTACGTCTCAACTGGGGGCTCATCATTTTCGACGAGCTAAAGCAGTGGGTGGAGAAAACTAAGAACAACCCCACTTGCAAACGACCCTTCGTCAGGCTGATCAATGCCCTTTTGAGGGATGATGTAAACATCAACTCTTCTTTGAAAGAAGATGAGTTGTATACAGTGGCCAAGGAGAAGCAACTCACAGCCTCGTTTTTCAGTAAATACACTGAATACGAGAACAAGCGCCGGATGCAGAAAGGTCTACCGCCGGTCTCTCTTGACAAAGTGGCCAAGCCTGCACCTATCTTGGTCACCCGCTTCAATATGGAAGCACATGTAGCGGCTAGCAGGACCTACAAAAAGGCATCTGCAAAATTTGACGATCAAGTGGCCATGGACCTCCATCTAAAGGCCAAAGGCCTGGCTGATGAGGCAGAACTGCTGCTAAGGTCCAAAATAGCAGCCAGGGGCAAAGCCAAGAAAACAAGGCCGGAAGTGGCAACTCCAACTGAAGAGGAGCAGGCCAAATGGATCAGAAAGGAGATGAAGGAAGGCCAGAAGAAGAAGGCACCAGGCCAATCCAGCCATTCCTCTCCTCCATCTACCCAAGCTAAGCCTCCTACCCAATCCAGCCAACCACCTTCACCATCTCCTGCACCCACTCCCAAACCAAAACGAAGGAAACTTCGTAAAACCTTTGAAGACCAGCCACCGGCAGTCCCTCCAACCTCTACCGATGAAGCAGCTGAGTCTCCTATTCAGCCGCTGAGGAAGAAAAGGAGAGCTACCGGTCCCCAACCCTCTACCGCCAGCCAACCAACTACCTATACCGACGCCCAACACTCAACTGTCAACCCTTCATCTATACCATCTACCGACGCCCAACCAACTACCGACGACCAAACCTTACCTGTCAACGCTTCATCTATACCTATCAACCCTTCATCTATTCCTTCTGAGTCATCTACTCAGAGGAATTCACCACCTCCGAAGGAGTCTATCCCTCAGGAGGAGCCTCAAAATCAGGAGGAGCCAGCCAGAACCCCAACTCCTCCTCCTCCTTCACCCTTTAACTACTCACCTGACCCATCCACACCTTCCTCACCACCCCAATCCCAACCAACTTCTTCAACCACACCACAGCCTTTAGACCCTGCTGCTGCCAAGTTCCTCTTCGAACTTTCGTCAGTAGCAGATCTATTCACCCCTACTCATCAACCTTCTCAACCTCCTCAACCTTTCCTTCAAAAACCAAAATCCCTCTTCTACCCTGCCCCTTCTTTCTGGTTCTCTACCGAACCCATTCCCCAATCCTCCCACATCAGTGAAAATTCTGACACTGATATGGAACTGGATTCCCCACCAACCCCTCCTCCACCTTCCCCTATAACCATATCCTCTTCCACCAAAACCATACCAACCCAAGACTCATCCTCTTCTGCCTCCAAAACTCCCCCTCTCCAACCAATCAAAGCTCGCAGACTCGCCTCGCCGACACCATTCACATTGGCCAAGCATCTACTTCCCATCAGCCAGCCAATGATGAAGTTTTGTCCCGGCTGGATGCCATCTACCAGCGGCTAGGCGAGCTCACAAGCATATCTACCGCTACCGCTGAAGTAGCCACTGCAGCGGCCAAGGCCAACGACCGAACTGCCACTACTCTTCGACAATTTCAAGAGGATGTCTGGACTCGTTTTGGACAGATGCGGCACGACTTCACCGATGTCAAGATCAACATCGAAGCTCAACGAGATGAAGGTTGCCGTATCATCAGCTCCATTTTCTACGAGTTATTCCACGCCATCACTCTCCATCTCGGCCACGGTCGTACTCCCATTATGGAACTCAACAACCTCGCTCGGAACTCTGCTCACGATGTAATGAATGCCAACCGTGATCGTGATCTGGCCATCACGGAGGAGAAGCAAATGAGGTCTATCAACAGAATGCTGATGGAAGAGAACAGCCGTCTTCGTGAAGAACTGGACCTCCGACTGATGCAGATGACGATTACCAACGAAGAATGGAAGAGCTAGAGCTAGAAAGAAGAGAAAAGGAGGCTGCAGACAAAGGCAAAGGGAAAAGACCTTTGTAGCTTATGTATCTTTTCTTCCCTTTCCTTTGTATTTATCTTATTTTTGAAAAATCTGTTGAATGTAAACATCTTGTTTATAAATACAGATGATTACTTGCTTTTTCAAAAATTACATTGTTTAAATTCTTGCTGCTTTATTGTTTATCTTAATTAGAATTTAAACATTCAGTTTAAATTTATTTAAACTGCTGCTAATCTGAGTGCTGTTCTTTGACTCTCTTATTCTTGTATGCACTTAGATTAGTCCCTTGCATTTGAGGTGTTATTCTGTTTAATAGAGGCATGTCTACCGATTACTTAATATATAAAATTTCTCAGACATGCTATTATCTATTAAATAGTTTGTTTTAAAACCCTCATTTGTAGTAATGATGACCAGATATAAATAGGAGGAGATTGTTGATTCTTATGTTAAATTTATATCTGATCAGTACATTACATTAGTTTTATACTTCAGTGGCTAATCGGGCTGCGTATCGATTAGCGTGGCAACTGTGTATAGAACTTTGCCTTGTATAGTTTTTATAGGACTTTTCGTGTTCATGAAGACCCTTCTCGCCTTCACCGGAAGACCTGCTCAAAGCTTAAAGATCGGTAGACCTCGTGTCCAGCTGATCTACTTCAACGTGTCCTCTCCAGCAAAAAGCTAGCTGGATTAATTCAAACTTATTCCCTTATATTATTTGAGTTAATCCAAGTCATTCCCCGTCATGTCAAGCCGCCGAAAGCAACTTTCCGAAAAGCAGGAATACTTTTCGTCTTGAACAGTGAAAGCAGCTGTCGCCCCTACTTTTCGCTTCATCTCTCGATCCGACACCAAATCGCCCACCTTTTGAAGATCTCGTAAATGATTATCTGCTCTAGATAATCGAAGACGAAAATACTTGATCGACCCCATGCATTTAATGCATTTATGAATAGAGTTGTTGAAGTCTTCGCCCTCTCCAACGGATTCTTTTGAAATGCACTCGCTATATATACCGCCATTAAAGACTGGAACAAGAGACAAGCATGTAATCAATCGAACACTTAAAGAATTGCTCTGAATCTTCACAACTCCAAGTCTTTCAGTTCAGTGCATTCAATAGATCCTTAACAGATCTAGAAGTTCTCGTCAACAACAAGAAGCTGCTCATCAACATTTATTGCTTTATTCTTCTTGCTGTTAACTTCCATTAACTATACTTCTGCACGAATTAAATATCTTGTATTTACAGATATTTAATTCCCTAGACCCAAACACAAGTCAATATTTTGTACACGATCCATTAGGGATATTCTTTGTAATTGATCTAAGTGGAAAACATAGTGCACAATTTAAATCCAAGGTTGACTGCCTTGGTGGTGGACGTAGCACTCATTATAGTGTGAACCATCCCAAAATACTTGTGTTATTTCCTCGTCTGTCTATTACTTGAACTGCTTTCGGTTTCATTGTTTATATTATCCATTTAGAACTTGAGTAATCTGTAAAAGGTCTACCGGTAGTCCTTATCGGCAGACCTGGAACAACTTTCTTGAAAGTCTTCCGCTACTTGATTCTTTTCATAGATTGCAAGTTACTTTCAAGGAACTTACTTAAAAAGTTTTAAAGTGATAATAAGCTATTCAACCCCCCCCCCCCTTCTAGCTTATTAGTGTGCTTATTGGGACCCACAGTAACACCCCGGAACTTTACGTGATCGTCTAGCCAATATGATAAGCCTTAACGTGGAAGACTTCTTATGCCTGGGTAGGCTAAGGTAAGGCCGATACCCTTGGGATGTTCTATTTACACTCGTTAGCATGTTAGAGTCTTTATTGCGCAATTTAGCATTGTTGGGAACTCGACTCGGTAGAGTGTTATCTTAATCATGTTTAGCTGGCTTCACTCCCATGGTTACCGTCAAGTGATTATTGAGATGGACTCTATGATCATTTACAATTGTCTCACTAAAGGCTTTCTCCCTCATTGGTCTCTTTTCTACTATATTCGTGCCATTTTGTCTATGCAAAGGGACGTTTTATTTTCCTTCAGTCACTGTTACAGAGAAGCGAATTCAGTTGCAAATGGCCTTGCAAATTATGCTGTAGATACTCGATCGGATTCAGAGTTCTTTTCTCTAGCTGCTTTGCCCCCTATGGTTCGAGGGAATTCTATTTTGGATAGTAGAGGCACCTCTCATGTTCGTATGTCCTAGGTCTTTTATTTGTTTATGAATCTTTCTCTTTTTCGAGGTAAGGCTCCTCTGTCCCCCCGATTATAAGGGTAAGGCTGGTTGTCCCCCTCAAGTTTGTTTCTTTTTTTCTTTATTAATAAAATCGTGCAGGGTGCCGCCCCTGTTTCCAAAAAAAAAAAAAGTTTACATGTGGTCACGACGTTCAAAGTATAGTCGTCGTCATAAGTTTGATTTCGCAATTCGCGTATCGTTAACGTATCGCCTTTGATACTTTGGTCGCACTTAATTTTGGTTTTACCTTGGGTATGTGTTTGAGACACTTAATTAGGCTTCTAACATGTTTTAAAACAAGTATGTATGTTTGTTCGTTCGTTGTTTCAGAAACAATCGTTGGGTTGTCCTACGTAGTTTCGTCCGTTGTACAGTAGTTATAGACCGATTTCGATACGCGGTTGAATTGTTTTGATCGAGGAACCCCTGAGAAAATTTTTGTTTGGTTTGGGGTTCTTAAGGCTTTTACTTAGGACATTTACAGAGTGACAGGAGAAGAAATCGCACCGTTCGTTCAAACTGGAGCCGTCGCAAGTTGGACGCACGCAGCGCGCGCGGTGCTCTAGCATTACGAGTTGGCAGCTCATTTTCTTGATTTTTGTTGTGAAATGTCCATCCTACCCCCAACTAATCTCCCTCCTTCACCCTTGGCCACCCAATTGAGGGCATTTTGGTCCCCTTTTACCCCATTTTAGATCTGATTTTCCCCTTCCCCTCCTCATTTTTGTGCATCTACCATTAGAGAATAGAGAGAGAAAGTGAGGTGTGTTCATGGAGGTTTTCCGGCAATTCCCGGAGTTCCGGCCAACCGATCGTCGAGCCGAGTACGCCATTTCGAAACCCTCGACGAATGGATTATTTCCATCCGATTTTTTTCGTTTCCTTTGTTGTTTGAGCCACGATTGAGGTACGTTACTAAATCTCCTTCTTTCTCTCTCTAGCCCATTTTGATGCTAGGATGTTAGAGATGTATTCCTCTTGATTTATTGTGTTGATACATGTTTAGATAATTTTCTTAGGTCTAGGGTTTGGGTGGCATGCCATCGGACATCCTTGAGTCGGGGGCTATGCCGGAGCCTTCTCATGCGCAAACCGTCCCTTCAGGCATTCCCCCTCCTCCTCAGTCATCTTCCCAACCTGTTGGGAATCAATCTTATGCGGCGGCTATTTCAAAAGAGGCTGGTGTGAGGTGCCAAAACCCTAAATGTTCATGTACCTTGAAAGATCTCCCACTCCCGCCTCGCTCTCTAGTATCTATTGACAATGAACCGGGGTGCCTCTTTACTCCTGTTGAACTTGATGCGGCGGCCAAGCAGTTCCAGAACACAATTATTTTAAAGTTTTCAGTGGGGCGGCCTTCGATTCAGGTTATCCATGATCATATAGCCAAATCGTGGAACTTGACTGGAGCTTTTGTTGTTTGTTTGCTTGACCCTCGTCATGTCATGGTCCACCTCGCCTCTAATGAGGACATGATCAGTGCTTTATCTAAGGAATTGCATATGATTCAGCGCTGCATGTATCGCTATTTCCGGTGGTCGCCTGACTTTGTCTTCAAGAAAGATAATCTACGGGTTGCTGTGTGGGTGCGTTTATATCATCTTCCTCTTCCGTTTTTCACGCCTTCTTACCTTCAACGAATAGGGAATTCCTTTGGAAACTTTCTTCGGGCAGATGATCGAACTTTGGCGTTATCTCATCCTATGTACGCCCGAATATGTGTCGAGATGGATGTCTCATTGGTGTTGCCTAAGAGGGTGTGGTTAGGTACGTCCAAGGACGAGGGTTTTTGGCAGGCTGTTAATTTTGAGGGGAATATTGCGTTTTGTGATGGATGTGGTTTACTTGGTCATGTTGAAGATGACTGTCGCAAAAAACGACATGTCCCAAACCCTAACGTTAATGATTATAAGGGAAAGGCCAAGGTTAATGTAAGTGTTAATGCTAATGACAAGCAACAAGTTCCGGATGGCGCTGCTAATCAGGCTAATGATGGGACGTTTGGGTTTAAACCTCCTCAGCGTGTTTGGCAACCGGTTGGAAATCTGGCTAAAGAACAAGGATCGGGGTCGAATGCAAAGGATGAACAAGGGATTCCGAGAGAAGTAGAAACAGTTGATATTGTCGATAGCCCGGTGGCACAAAATATTGACCCCAAGTGTAACGTTGATATGGCAGCCTCTAAATCTTCTGGGGTAACATTAAATGATGATTTAACCGCCAATGTTAATGTTTCGGGAGATCCTACAAGGAATGTAACAGAGAATTCAATTGGTATTAATGTATCCAAAGATTCGGCTTTGGAATCTAAGTATGATGCGGGTGAACAGTTTAATGAGAGTAAAAACAATAATGTTGCGACTACTTCTGGGGATGGGAATGATCTAATGAAGAATTCATTATCTAAGGACGCTGTTTTGGAGGTTCCTACAGATGGTCCTGATGTTCAGACTGCGGCTGATGTGCAGGAAGAGATTAATATAAGTAAAGATGGTTTATTTTGTAACTCATTTGTTGCTTTGGCCGATCTTGATGATCTATTTGAAGATGAGTTGAAGGAGTCTTTGTGTCATTCGGCAGATGGGCTGCCAAAGAAGCCGAAAGTTAAACTCACTAGATCGGCATCTTTAGATGATGGCAGGGATTTTCCTCCTCCCACAAAGACTGTCCAGGAGTTTAGGGAAGAGTGTTCTAAGTTGAATAAGAAGGCCAAGAAAAAGAAATATATACAACAGAATAAACGTTCTACTAGAGCCTCGAAACAGGCTCGGGATCCCTCAGCTTGATTGGTTTTATTTATGGCGATAATTCTTTGGAATGCAAGAGGTGTTGGTAATAAGGATACAGTAACGTATCTTAAGTCTCTTCTAGGTCATCATCGGCCAATGTTATGTTGTATATTGGAGCCAAAGTTATCGGGCAGTAAGTTGTCTAAGGTGGGCAGGCGGCTAGGCATGCAATGCAGCTTGCATGGGAATCCAACCAATACTCATATTTGGCTTCTATGGAATTCTAATGTTCATGTTATTGCTATCTCAGCTCAAAAGATTACGATTTCTATGTGTTTGGCTAATGGTAATAAAGTTCTCTCTTCGTTTGTTTATGCCAAGTGTACGCGTAATGAGAGGCAGGATTTATGGGCAAATCTTCAAGATATTTCAGATTCTTATTTGGAACCTTGGATTGTTATGGGGGATTTTAATGTTATCTCTCATTCCCAAGAGAAAATGGGAGGTGCTCAGTGCGACTATCCTAGCATGGGTGATTTTAATGCTTTTATTCAACAGGCTGGTTTGGTTCATGTAGGGTATGAAGGTAGCATTTTCACGTGGTGTAATAATCAGGACGGATTGGCGCGCATTTGGCAACGGCTTGATCGGGTTTTGGCTAATGGGCATTATAAGTCAAAGTTTCCTGATATTAAAGTCCATCATCTTGCCAGACTTCATTCATATCATTCGCCCTTGTTGGTAGAAGTTGTAGATATTCCTAAATATGAAGGCAGCTTCATATTTCAAAGATTCTGGCTGGACCACAATGATTTTTTGGAGTTTGTTCGCAGCCAGTGGAATCTTCCATGTCGGGGGTCTGCTTTGGATATTGTTCATCAGAAGCTTTAGCATCTTCGTACTAAACTTAGAGCTTGGAATTGGGAGGTTTTTGGGAATGTGCATAGAATGATTGACGATCTTCAGGATGATGTTCTTCGTTATGAGCTGAGCCTTCAGAGTTCTTGGGATTCTTCGGTGAATACACAGTTGTTGGAGACTAAGCAGAAACTTTGTCAAGCGATATCTTGGTCGGATGAATTGCTTCAACAGAGAGCCAGAGTTTCTTGGCTAACCGATGGTGATCGTAACACCTCGTTTTTTCATGCTAGTCTGAAAGATATGGTGCAGCGCAACGAGGTCAAAATTAAAAGGAGTGACGGTAGCTGGTGCACTAATAATCAGGATATTGGAGATATGGCTATTCAGTATTTTTCTGAGTTGTTTTCCTCATCTCGTCCCAGTCCTAACGAGGATCTATTTTCTCACTTTCCCCGTTCCATAGGTGATCAGGAGAATATGGGTTTCAAATCCCTTCCCAGCGAAGAGGAGGTATGGGATGCAGTTAAAGGTTTGAACCTAGATAGTGCCCCCGGTCCGGACGGTTTTACAGGGTTGTTTTTTCGAGGGTGCTGGTCTATTATCAAGGATGATATTGTTGAGGTGGTTCAGGATTTCTTTAAAGGTGGAGTTCTTCCCAGGGGTCTTTCTTCCACTACTATTGTTCTTATTCCGAAAATTGATAAGCCCACTAGCCTGGGGGATCTTCGCCCTATTAGTCTATGTAACTTCTCGTGCAAGATCATATCCCGTATATTAACAACTCAGCTTGCAGCCTTCCTCCCTTCCCGGATTTCATTGGAGCAGGTTGGTTTTATTAAAGGCAGGAATATTCAGGACAATTTAGCCTTGGCTTATGAATTAATTCAGCGCATTGATCATAAGGTTCGTGGTGGCAATGTAGCTTTTAAATTTGACATGTCAAAAGCTTATGACCGGCTGGAATGGAGTTTTCTATTACGCGCTATGAAGGCTTTTGGATTTGATAAAGTTGGATGTGATTTGATTTATAGGTTGATCAACAATATCTAGTATACTTTACGAATTAATGGTGAATCTTATGGTTTTTTCCAATCCTTTAGAGGTGTGTGTCAAGGTGATCCCCTATCCCTTCTTCTATTTGTCGTGGCTTAAGAGATTCTTAGCTATAACATTAATAGGGCTATCTCGAAAGGTTTAATTATCCCTTACAGACATGGAGTTGGTGGTACGGTCATCTCGCACTTGCTTTATGCCGATGACATGCTCGTCTTCAGTAATGGTAGCAAGAAATCGATCCTTGGTCTTAGACGAGTAGTGACTGATTATGAGAGAGCTTCAGGGCAACTTATCAATTTGGCTAAGAGTGGCTTCATTGCTTCTCGTCTTTGTTCTCATCGGAAGATTCAAAATATTGGGAGTTGGTCTGGATGTAAGCAAGGTAGGCTTCCTTTTAAATATTTGGGTCTGCCTCTTTTCAAAGGAAGAATGAAAGCTGCATATTTTGAAGACATAGAACGGCGTATTATCTCTAGAATTAATGGGTGGAAGGCTAAACTCGTGTCGTTTGGCGCCAAGATTGTTCTCCTCAAATCTGTTCTTTGTAGCATGCCCATCTATTCGTTTGCTCAAGCCATGCCCATCATTTTAATCATTTTATGGCCTCTTTTCTTGGAGCAAGATATGGCCTCTTTTCTTTGGAGTTCAGCTGGCGAAAACCGAGCTCACTAGATTGCATGGCACCAGGTTTGTCGTCCTATAAACGAAGGGGGTTTAGGTCTTCGTTCGATTGATCAAATTATGGGTTCTCTGCATGCCAAACTAGCCTGGAATGCTCTTCAAGGCTCGAGTCTCTAGGCTAACTTTGTTCGTGATAAATACAGCACAGAGTCTGGGTTCTGCACGCCGAGATTATCATCTCATGTTTGGAAATCTATCATGAAGCATATGCCGAGAATTATTGAGCACAGCCAATGGATTGTGGGGCGGGGTGATATTTCGTTTTGGAACACAAACTGGTGTGGCTCCGTTCTGATTGGTCCGCAACCAGTTGATGCTCAACTGAAAGTGAAGGATGCTATTCCATGTATTCAAGACTTTCTGCCGTTAATTCCAGTGAGTCTGCATGATAATGTATGTAATGTTCGGCTGGATTGTGAAGTCGGTGATAAACGTATCTTTACAATTTCTAAGGATGGCTTGTTCACAACTACAGCGTACTAGAAGGCTTTTCGTCCGCAATTTTCTAAGATCCCATGGATAGTCAAGGTGTGGCAGCCGTGGATTCCAACGCGTGTTAGTGCTTTCATGTGGAAAATTTTGCATCGGGCAGTTCCTGTAGCTCTTGCTATTCAGAGATTTAAAATTCCTATTGTTTCTAAGTGTCGGTGCTGCCTTCGGTCGGCTCAGGAATCAGTGGATCATCTTTTCCTTCACTCTGAAGTTGCCAGAAGTATTTGGAGACATTTTGCACAGCCATTGAATTTGATAGATACGTATTCTTCCATGTCTCATTTAATCACTACTTGGATTTCATCTGCCTCAGTTCGCAATCAATTAGGGGCTAGTAAAATTGGTATATGTTTATTTGCATGTTGGGAGATTTGGAAAGCCCGATGCTCCGCGACTTTTGATAATGAGCCAATGTCGGTGAATGTCGTTAAGGATCGTATTATGTCACGGATGCAGGATTTGATGTTTTTGTTTTCTCCAAAGTCTGATCTGAATAACTTCAATAAGCTTGCTATTCAAGGCTTGCATATTAAGGTCAAGGATGTTGTTGTTCGAAGAGGGAATTGGTTTCGTTGGGAGGCTCTGCCAGTCGATTATTACAAGCTAAATATAGACGGATCTGCCATTCAAGGTCGAATTTCGGGAGGTGGTATCATTCGCGATCATGATGGTAGGATGATGGTTGCTTTTTCCAATAATTATGGTCTAGGGTCTAACATGCTAGCAGAGATTTTGGCTTTGAGGGACGGTCTTTGGCTTTGTAGAGATTTGAATCTTTCTAAAGTATTAGTAGAATCGGATTCGTTAGTGGCAGTGAATGGTATATCAAGCATGCATCAAGTGCTCTGGCGGTATATTTTTGAAATTCGGGAGTGTCGTTCTTTACTAGGCTCTTTTGGTTTATTCCATGTTTTTCGTGAACAAAACAAAGTGGGGGACAGATTGGCTAGTTGGGGCTCTACTCATACGGGGTTTAGTACATATTTCGTCAGATCTAACCTTCTTGCTCAAGCTCGGAAGGCTCTGCTTTTGGACGATGCTGGTGTTTATTCTTTTAGGAAATAATCGTTGTAATTTTTGCTTTTCCAGAGGTTAGGCTCCTTTGTCCCCCCATGTTTGGGTAAGGCTGGTTGTCCCCCTCTTAATTGTATTTTCCTCTTTTTCATCTTATAAATTGCGCAGGTGCCGTCCTGCTTCATCCAAAAAAAAAAAAACATGTTTAGATGACATGTCTATGATGGGTTTTGATTAATGAACATGTGGGGATGGAGTTGTTTGAGTTTGTTGGGTTTGTTGAAATGATTGGATACGAAATTGTTAGTTGTCGGATTAAAAAACCCGGGTGAAGTAAAAATCCTGAAATTGTGCTTTGCCCTAGATTTTGGGAGTTGGTATTTTGACTAAACAGAGTCTATTATATGTTTAAAATGCTATTTTGAACCCTAGGATAAATTCCTACGACTTTTCATGTTTATCGGGACTTACGTTGGAGATCTCCAGTTTTGGTCGGGTGCGACCAAATGGGTGCTTTGTGATAATTGATGGTTTAGGACTCCAATGAAAGTCCTTGGACGACATTAGTGTGCAATTATTACTAATCAATGGGTCTTATTTGGTTTGGGTATTTAATTGTGAATGGTTGCCTTTAAGTGTTTGGTCAGGCACAATGGTGCGTTGACTTAATTGAAGGTTATGTTTGAGGGTTGAATTACAATCCTATATTAATTATGAGAGATTTAGGAATGGGGTTAGACAACCGTTTCGTTGCGAATGTTGGGGGTGTACCCTTGGACACTAGGTAATTTAAGACTAAATATTAGTCACGAACCATTTTTTAATGCCTTTAATAAATATACTTAAGTTGGTTGGGTTTTGACGGTCAAACATTGGATGTCGTCCCATTTACGTTAAGAGGGTATTGTGAGACTAAAGGTTGGGGAACGACCTGAGTACAAATGGTTTGACTTAGACTCAAGGAGTCGATTAAAGATTTAGTTAACACGTGGGTAAGAAGTGTTGAGATGGGATGGTCTCGGTTGGTTGGCTGTGGGGTCATGTTGTAAGTGTGTTAAATGACACCTAGACTTGATAGAGTCTTTGGGAACTAATGCTTTTGAGAACTTTAACTAAACTAGTGAACTAGTTAGTCAATCTATGAGAGTTACTTGTGGGCGTGCACAATAGGGCACGGATTATAGGAAGATTACTTTAGAGTCTTTATAAATGATAGGATGATGAATCGATGGATGGACAACCATGCCATCCGAGATGTTACTAAGTGTACTTAGTGGGCAATTATGAGTGTTGAGTGATGATAGTCATATTACGCTTTAAGCATGAGTATGAGTGTATAGGTATATACACTATAATTGATAAAGGCTAATAGAAGTCCGACATGAAACTAAGGGTGAGACTATGGCATAGTCTTGGTTTGGGAGTTGACGTAAGGCTACTTAGTAGTCTTGACGGGTTTAATTAAAGGTTTTGAAGGCGTTAACGAGTAATTGTTTTGAACTAAATACATAGCTCTGTTGTATGGTTTGAGGTTAAGTAATTATGACCTTGTTATGTTATTATGGGAATTATGATATCCCTCAATAAATAAGGATTGTTTTTAGACTAAATGTCTAGTCTTAAATTCTAGATTGGAGGTGAGAGTTGATTAATCACCTCATAATATATGAGTATTTGTTCATGACATGAATATTCTTGTTGGTTATATACTAGTAGAGTGTGAACCCTACTTGACTGGATCGATTGGGAACTCGATCCGAACTTGTGATGTTATACTTGAGGAAAATGAAGAACTTGATACGGAGTATGTTTAATAGGCTAAATAATTAGTCTTGTTATGTGTGTTATACTTGCAAAATACCTGCTCGTATATGATATTAATTACCTTCCTATATGTGTAAGGTATATTGTTTAAGTAGGAATACTAACCTGCTTGGCATTGACAGGGTGATCGGATATGGAAGCCTTGTTGAGTTTGGTTTTGGATAAGGTCATCGGGTACTAAGGCCTTATCGGGTTGTAGTGTGGTTAGTCAATGATGGGACGACACATCGTCTTCGCGAGTTATGGGACTCGTGATTGCGGTGGGTCGCCGTATCGGAGACTAAGGGTCCCACACGCCTCCACTGTGGCCACGGTGGGGAAGTAGCTGTCCATTGTTCATAGCATGAAAGCATGACCTTGGAAGTTATGGCACTTGAGAGGTGGTCTCAAGGCCGGCGATACCACGGAACCGGTATCGGGAGCACATGTGATTTGTGCACGTGATTTGCAGGAGCAGCGTGACAGAAGAGAATCAAGGAAGTGTACCTTCGTTCAATGGGTTTGTTTAGATTAGAGTAGTAAACTCTAATTTATGTTGAGATTTATATGCATGCTTATGATCATCATACTGTTGCATAAAGAATTTTTGAAAGGAAAGAAATTGTAGATTGAGGTTTATGCATTTACTTAAATATCATTATATTGCATGAAAGCTTTGGAATCCAGAAATGATAAAAAGGAAAATTATGACGTATCGAGATCATTGTGATACATGCTCATGGATTATTATTGTTTAACATTATGCCATGATTATTTAATAACCGTGCATAATAATATGTTATTTATAGTAGCGTACTGGGTCATTTTGACTCACCCAGTACTTTGCTTAGTTGCAGTTGTTCGTTAGCCGCAAAGAGGTCGAGGAGATCGGTAGATTGAGCTGAGATCGTGTGTTCGTGTGATTCAAGTTAGATCGTGTAGCTCACACTTGTCGCAGTCGACTCTTCCGAGTTATACCTCGCGGAGTCCCATTACTTATAGCAGCATTACTTTCTTTTATGTACATTGTTATTCTTGTGAGATCGACTTTATGTAAAGTCATATAGACTTTACGGTCGGGTATAACATTTGGGTAATTTGTTGGTTGTATTTTGTAGCTGACATGTTTCGTCGAGCTTGTGTATTTTAATTCTTAGTATTCATTTAGTTGTCTTCCGGGCATACAATAGCCTCGGGGCCTTTTGTTAGTCATTGTTGTTGTCTCTGGCTTGTACAGCCATTGAGGATTATATTTATTTGTATATCAGGTTGGGTTCTTGTTGTCTCGCCGGTGTTGTGTTGCCGATGGTTTATTGCTCGTGCGCATTGTTGCGTCACGCGGTTCGAATTTTTGGGACCAAGAGATTTACCATCTCTTTGGTTGTATTTAGCTTTGAGCTTGATAGCTCGGGCGTGTTGTTATTATTTTGCTTCCGCAGTTTTAAATTTTTTGTTCTGCCTAGCCGTTATGGCTTTACTTCCTCGTCAGAGATTGCATAGCTCGACTGCTTGACTTGTGCCAACATGTTTAGTAGGTATTTGTTGGTTGTTTAACTTCTTTTAGAGACCGACCTTGGGATTTCGTGTTGAGGTTCGGATCGGGTCCTTTCACTTCTCCAACATCATCTTATATAAAGCTGAGCACAACCAATTCAAAATTTTCAACTATAACATAATTGGACTCCAAAAATTGCTCTAGCACTAGTCCAAAAACAATACAACTAAGTTTTTATTAGAACTCAAATTTATAACATTTAACATTTATTTCAAAGTCAAAAACAAGTCATTATTGGACTAACATTCTGAAAATATAAGTTTAACCACTAATCAACTAGTTATTACCATATAAATATCATAAAATATGCAAGCGAAATCACATGTGCTACAGTAAGTTAAAGGACGCAGTGGGAGGGAGGAGGTGGTGATGGATAGGGTATACTGTCGGAGGGAAGAGGCGATGAGGTCGATGGGGTATACTTGGATGTTGGATGGAGGAGGGTAAAATAGACAGTTTGTATATTTGGGGATATACTTATATGTTTTAGGAGTCTATCTAACGCCATCCTAATTTGCCTCATGCCCTATCCTCCGCATTTATATCTCTTGAGATTGCCATTTTAGTTGTAAGGGAAAAATATCAAAAAGTCCTGCTAAAAAATTCTCATATCTAAAAAGTCTCAAAAATAATTTTTCGAACTAAAAAGTTCAAAGTTAAACTTTTAATATCAAACAGTTCAATAATAATAATAATAATAATAATAATAATAATAATAATATTATTATTATTATTATTATTATTATTATTATTATTATTATTATTATTATTATTATTAACATTACTATTATTATTATTATATACAATACACTCTTATCATCATTACTATTGTTAATTAGAAACAAAAAAGATTTCATCAAAAATAAAAACTTTTATTCTAGAAAGCTTAACTTTTGGACTTTTTTGTGTTAAAAGTTTAAATTTTGGTCTTTTCTAAATTAAGAATTATTTTATAAATAATTTGGACAAAAAAAAATTAGTTTGAATTTTTGTATTTTTTTTCCCTAGTTTTAAACGAGTCAAAATCCTGACAAAAGTAAAGACACGGATTTCATTCTATCTGATTCCGCCGCCCCATTCCCACCGCTCTTATTCCACCACGATGAGCTGCTTTTCTGACCCAACCAAACCAATTTCCCTCATTTCTTAGTACAAGAGGAAGAAGGTAGAGAAACACACACCACACCAAAAACACACAGTGGAGGAAATGGATATGGTTTGGAACAATGTAATCTCGGTCACACCATACCTACTCATATCTATCTTCAGTTTCCTAATTTTCATAGAGCAGATCTCTTACTTGAAGAAGAAAGGATCCGCACCCGGCCCATCTCTAATTCTCCCATTTGTCGGTAATGCTATTTCACTAGTTCGAAACCCGACCCGTTTTTGGGAAGTTCAATCCTCCCTTGCCAAGTCCACCGGCGTCGGCTTCTCGGCCAACTACATTATCGGCCGCTTCATTGTCTTCATCCATTCCACTGACCTCTCCCACAAAGTCTTCGCTAATGTCCGACCCGATGCCTTTCACCTCGTCGGGCACCCGTTTGGAAAGAAGCTATTCGGCGAGCATAACCTCATAAACGAACCAATCCAAATGTCTTTCATTCGAGTCACGCATTTGTGACTCAAACATAATTAATCCAATGACTAGCGATAATCTCGCACTTACCGTCACTCAAGGACCTCAATTAGAGTCCTAAGCCACAATTCCACCTTAACACCAAATTGGTTTCACCCGACCAAATCTCAAGATTCAATGATTGAGATTCAATGAATACAAGTAGTCATAGGAATTTACCTTAAGACTCAAATTACAACTTCTATAATTAATTGACTCCATTTGGGTCAAATTACAAAGTCTCAAATTCTAGGTCAAGGCATAAATTCAGGATTCACAAGTTATCCGGGTTTCTAAACCAAATAACAATCAGTCTTAAACCATAACAACTCCAATATACCCAATAACAATCATTTGGGTTCAAACCCTAACTATCATATATTGATATCCATCAAAAACATATCGTTTCGACATGTATAACAATGACAAATCATGAGAAACAAGTATCTAGCAACCTAACATCAATATTGAGTGAGAGAGAGAAACTATAACGTACCTTAATCGAGCCAATACAAATGATAACCGATTACAATATCACATATCGAGTTTAAACAATTTTGTGAGATTTATAAAGTAATTCACAGTTAAGAATAACGAAAGAACGGATACGACGAGATTTCAAATTCAAATACGTACCAACCAAAGGTCGACACACATTTTCAAAGAAAGGTAAATGCCATAGAAATAGCGGAAGCCTAAAAATTTGGAATAAAGAAATCAAATAACCTAAACGATGCATAATCCCTTACGTTAGCGATGCGGAGAAAAGTTAGCTTGAGCACAACGTACCACTACTCGTGTTTATTCGAATCTAAATTATTATAGTACAAAATACAATTATGAATTTAGGGACCTTCTAGTAACTTTTAAAATTTAATACATAATTAACAATTCATCAATATAAAGTTAATATAATTATATAGGATTTATTACTAACTTTTTTAACTTAGGATAATTTCTGAAAGTAAATATATCAAAAAAAAACTATTGTTACAACCCAAAAATACAGGGAATGAATCTTTAAAATAGATTCATCAACCCACCGAAATCATTTCTTGCTTTGTACTATTTTGGGTTCTTGTAGTCTTTGACTTCCGCTCGTTATTTTATTATTATCATTCTTCTCAAGTACACTACTTCCAATTTCTTCCTGCCATTTCTTTTCTTTTCTTCCAGCCATACGCCCTCTCTGTTCTTCTTCTCTATATCTTCTTTGTTCTTTACTTCTTACCATTCCCCCCACAATTTAGTTATTCACCACTTCAATCAAACATACACCCACTCAACTCTTACCTTCTACGCACCTCCTCCATCAAAACCACAACATCAAAAATATATATATGTTTCATTTTCTAGTTACAAGCCCAAATTCAGATCATCCAAATCAATAGGAAAACAATGAGGTAATATTCTTTTGAAATCATCAGTCTCACCAAAAATAAAATCAAGCCATCCAACACCACTGCCGCCACCTGCCGGTAACTCTACCCATTCAAAATATTTTGCAGATTTTAACTCCGGGTCTATGTTAATGGTGAGTTAAATATGTCCATCTGCTTTGGGTTTTTTTTAAAATACTTCACATAAAACAACCAAATGAAAAACCACTTTAAGAGTTTAATTACAGAACCGATTTGCTGATTATACTCATGGAACGCAATTACCTATTTTGATATCAAAATTCTAAAATCCAAGGATGGTAAGAATTGAAACTCCATTCAGCTTTACAATTGAAATTCTAAAACCCAGTTCAAGAATTCTATGGTTCAGAATGAATGTTTCTTACCTCAATTCAGCTTTGCAAAACCACTGACGGGCTTTCCTTCCTCTTCCGCCGTCCTTCTCTGTTCGTCTTCTCGGTGACTTCTCTTAAAATTTTCTGCTCTCTCACTCTCTCTCTCTTTGTGTGCCTAGCTTGGGAAATTGATTTTCTTCCACTCTTTCCCTTTTTATTTCGAAGCAGAGTCCATTCCTTTGCCCACCGAGATTTGACTCCATCGTTTCCTCTTTCGGCGATTCTCCTTCCCAGATATACGACTCCATCTTTTTTGTTTACTTTTTATTTTATTTCTTTTTTTTAATTACCATAACCATATTTAACCTTAACGATTATTAATGGCTCAGCCCAATTTAAAAGTGTACATTGGTTCAAGCCTCAAACAAAATAGCGGGAATTTCAAGTGGGTACAATTTTTAAAACATGTTTTCATCTAGAACCATTAATTTTTTGCACATTTCATAAAACTACAAATTGTTTGCCAAATGACAAAAATGTCATTAATGAAAACTCTGATGCCAAGCCTTGGCATCAGAATGATTAATTCCAGGCATCAGGACTCTGATGCCAAAAATATTGTTGATGCCAAAAATGCTGACGCCAAATCTTGGCATCAGGATCATTAATTCAAAAACTCTGATGCCAAATCTTGGCATCAGGTGAAATGCTGATGCCTACAATTGTTGCTGATGCCAAAAATATTGCTGATGCCCACCGTTATTGGTGATGCCAAAAACTCTGATGCCAAGTTTTGGCATCAGATTGCTGATGTCAAAATGCTGATGCCCACCATTATTGCTGATGCCAAAAACTCAGCCTTTCCATGATTTCTTTCTTTCTTTCCCAACACTCCCTCTCTAAACCCCCTCTCTCACTAAAGTCTAAACTCTAAACCATCTTTCGGCTCCGCTTTTCATGCCCAGTCTCTCTCTCTCTCTCTCTCACACACACACACACTGAGAGTGGAGAGTAGGTTTTGAGTAGCTACTTGTACTACTTCCCCACCTCCCAAACAAATCACATTCACACACGACGGAGTTACCGCCACAACCACCGCAACACCACCAGGCACAGCCACCACACTCGCAATCCCTCATGATGGCACCACCTCCTCAACAATCTCAACATCCCAACACCTATAACAACAACAACAATTCGATCAACCCCAATTCCATCACCGCCACCATGATGCGACAAAGGCAACGACAAAACTCTCGCTTCCTTTCAATTCCGACACCCTCAACTCCCAATACGGACGGATCATCCCCTTCTTGGCGGGTTTAGGGTGGTGGTTTCGACATTGAGTCGGCCGGGAAAAGAGGCCGAGGAAGTATTAAATTAGGGCCACCCATTTCATGCAGATTTTGGGGTTCAGGAGACCTCACGACTATTCATCGGATCTTGGTAATGAAGTGAAGAGGAAATGGTGTTAATTGGGGGGAATACGATCAGCATGATAATTGGGGGTAGTGATGTATTTTTACCCCAAAAATGTACCTAAAAGATATGTCTAAAAAATGGCTGGATTGATTTGAAAAAATGTTTTAAAAAATGTACCGGCTTGTAATTATTCCAACAAAATAAAGTACTAATGGCCCAACGTTGGGGATTTACAGCTCAAGCTAAATAGGCCCAAAATATTTAATGTCAGCCCAAAAACAATTTACAATATTAATAATATAATCAATATTTTTATTCAAAATTCGGATATATTACAAAAACATAACACCAACCTAAGACATTACTCAAACATACCAATCTTAACAAGTCTTACGAGGTCTAAACATGACCAAACTTATACCAATAGCATGAGTTGAAGAATAGTCACAAGGAGATATCACCAAATCTCCAAAACTCAAACTCAAAGTAAGAAAGACAACCCAAAAATTCAAGATGGGCTTCTCCAACATCAACTTATATAAAGCTGAGCACAACCAATTCAAAATTTTCAAAACAACAACCATAACATAATTGGACTCCAAAAATTGCTCTTGCACTAGTCCAAAAACAATACAACTAAGTTCTCATTAAAACTCAAATTTATAACATTTAACCTTTATTTCAAAGTCAAAATCAAGTCATTATTGGACTAACATTCTGAAAATATAAGTTTAACCACTAATCAACTAGTTATTACCACATAAATATTATAAAATATGCAAGCGAAATCACGGATGCTACAGTAAGTTAAAGGACACAGTGGGAGGGAGGAGACGGTGATGGATGGGGTATACTATTGGAGGGAGGAGGCGATGAGGGCGGTGGGATATACTTGGATGTTGTATTGAGGAGGGTAAAGTAGACAGTTTGTATATTCGGGGATATACTTATATGTTTTAAGGGTCTATCTAACGTCATCCTAATTTGCATCATGCCCTATCCTCCGCATTTATATCTCTTGGGATTGCCATTTTAGTTTTAAGGGAAAAATACCAAAAAGTCCTTTTAAAAAATTCTCATATCTAAAAAGTCCAAAAAATAATTCTTCGATCTAAAAAGTCCTAACGTTAAACGTTTAATATCAAACAGTTCAAATGTTAACGTTTATGCTAACGTCGTTCGGATAAAAGTTTGGAATCTTATATTTATTTTCAATGACGGTAATGGTGATAAGATTATATTATTATTATTATTATTATTATTATTATTATTATTATTATTATTATTATTATTATTATTATTATTATTATTATTATTATTATTATTATTTGATGCGTCCAAGATAATCTGGACCCACTAAATCAGCCCAATCCAAACACCTGGCTTTCAACGTGTTTATAGATCCTTTGAGCCCAACTCTGAAATGAAAGAGAATAAACGTGAACTGAGCAGGGGCAATCCCTGCAAAAGCCCTCCGGCGTGTGAATTAGTACAATAAGTTAACAATTCGGCAGAGTTTAGGCTAAGGAATAAGATTGCGTATACCTTTTATCACATTCTGCCTTGCTTTTATATTTACCGGAAGGCTTAACTGTCAATAACCGTTATTAACTGCCCATGAATGCCATTAACTGCCCATGATCTTCATGGCCCTTAATGATAGGCGTAATAACTAACCCATTAATGGGAACGTATCGATTGGAGGATTTCCCGGACATAACCGTCCTCAGCTTTTAACAAACAGTCTTGCCCAAATATAGATAACTTCGACTACTGTCAGCTCTTTCACGGACGAGCATAATAAATCATGCTCGCTCCTCAACCTTGCTCGCTAATTAAGCCCCCACTGTGAGGGTACCTTAACACAGCTCAACAACTTGCTCGCCTGCTCGGATGTCACTGACTTACTTTGCCTGCGGTTCTTTAACTCGGGCCTGTTGGGCTTGTTGGGCCGGTTAGCTCAGTAGCCCCCTACTCCTTGCCTCACTGAGTATTCATACTCGTGACGAGGAGGAGCCCAAGAAATTGGAAAGATATTTTTCCAGAGTTACTAAATTCCACGGTCCAAATAATTCAGACACAAAAACCTAGATGCACGGTTGCTCATAAACTCTTTTTTAGGTATCTGTGCCCAGGGAAATTGAACCACCAGCCGTCAGTCTACAAGAAGATGGGCGCGTTTTTCCACGACCGCATTAAATGCTACGCCGTCATTTTGACTTCGGTTACTGCACCTTAATGATGAAATTTCTTTCAACCGGCGGTTTCCTTTAAAAAGCCAAGAGCCGTTTTCATCCCAAACTTTCGCATTCCCAAATTCTTACAATTCTGCCAACAGAAATCGATCCTATCGCATACAATCGCAACAAGTTCCTTGACTCAGACCGAATCTTCATCTGCTTCAAAGACTTCAAACATTCTTGATACAGGTATTCTTCCTTCACTTTTACTGCTTATTATGCCTTGATTTACGTATTCTTCTGGTTAACTGTCGAATCCGAAATTTCCATGCCCCCTTTTCTTACATCAAAACTTTCATCAAACTTTCTTTGATGTTCATGTCTTTGATGTTCTTGCATCAAACTCCTTCCATCCCCAAAACTACCTTCACCCAGAAATCGAGGAAACGTTGACCAGTGCCCCGTTCATTGGTTTACGGTTAAACCCTAGCTTGCCGCGAGTTTTCAATTAATTTCTTTTTTTCCCTCAAGCAGGGTTTAACCCGTGTTCCTCGATTACTGTAGGATGTCTTCTGACGGTAGAACGCCCTCCGAGGTCGAAGGTCGAGCTTATGATCATGGAGCTACTCAGGAACAAATTGAATCCTCTGCCTCCCCCTCCAGCTCGGAGGCAACTGAACGAGAGGTTCCCCCACTTGTTTGACGGAGGCCTTCCCGAACGCTCCCTCGCAATGTCGAACAAGCTACCGAAAATCCCCTGATTTTGACCAGTCCAACCGAGCAAGACTGAGGCCAACAAGCTGCCTCAACTAACACACCTTTCATTTCCTGGGATGACCTACAAAGCGAGGATGAGGTTTCAACCTGGTTTTACTCCTTGGGTATGGACCCCAAGAATTATCGAGTTAGGGCCTTCGACTTGGACCTTGAAGCCGGCCACAACTTTCAAGGAGACCGGATGGTCTTCTATTTTGATTTCTTCTTAGTTGGTCTCCGCTTACCTGTAGACCCCTTCTTCGCTGAGTTCCTTATCGTGAACAACGCCCTTCCCTGTAACTTAACCTTAACCACAGTTAGGTTTTTAATTTCATACATTGTAGCCTGTAGACTTCTCAGTTTTGAACCGAGCATGGAACTCTTTCGAAAATTCTTTCTTTTTTCCATCGATAAGAAAACCGGGCGTATCTCTGGTCGCTCAAACCCCAATTACTTCAAACTTCTCTCAGAAAACCCTAACAAAGTGGATGCCTGGGATGCGAAACCCTTGCTAGTAGAATCCCGTGTAGGCTGGCCTTTTGCCCCTTATCTAAATAACTTAGCCATTGCCAAATATGATAAACAAGCCTTCCGAGCAGGAGAACCCCAGCTCGCAAAAACTTTCAGAAGACTTCTCGGAGTAAAAGATGGAAAGCAAGGGCAAGACTGGGTCCTGGATTGGACTGCCTTAACTTCTGATCTCCCTATATTACGCCGAGCTGCAATTCTATCCTGGCCAGTACGGGGGTGCGAACCACAAACCATCTTGGATCCCGAGGTGCCCCATCCGTTCTGGGGAAACTGTCACGGTGGAAACTTTCCAAGTGAATGTCCGAGATGCCTCCAATTCGGAAGAAACTGCACTCCTGCTTTCTCCCTATCTGGTTTGCATAACTTTTCCTTTTGTCTTATCATCACTGATTCCCGCTTTCTCTTAACAGCTATTTATTTCACAGACATGAGGCAAATGGAGGATTCGAACCGCTTTCGCAAGCGTGCGAAGAGGCTCGATGGCGAGGAACACCCAAATGGTGGCAGACCCCGATTCGACTCCCAACAATCCCAGCCACCAACGCTGGTCGAGGAAACAACCGGACTAACCAGCCAAGTCAAACAGCAGCTACTTCTCACACACCAACAGCCCCTGTCAACCAAACTCCTGCAATACATCCAGCTCGTCAACAACAACCACAACAACAACCACAGCATCAACAACAATCACCTCAGCAACAACCTCAATAGCAATCAAAAAGGCCTCTTCCCACTTCGCCCCCTGAAAGAAGAACTCGATCGAAAACTGATCAGAGCGATCCTGCTGAAGCCTCTAGTTCCCGAGCACCCATCTGGCAGAGAGATAATTTTGACATGCCAGAAAGTCGCGAACTAGCGACCAAATTGATTGCTTTAGCGGAAATTGGGGCTGTTCCCGATCTAGCAAATATAAACACCAACAAGAGGCGGCCATCTTTGCTAGCCTCTGCTAGGGATGCTAAAAGACTCAAGCATACTGGTATCAGGCGAAGGAGCACTGAACTCGCCAGCGCTATCCTGGTTGGGGAGATCGGAATGTGCATGACTGAGGTAACTCACTTCGCCCCTTGTCCTCGTTCACACCTCTCTTTCACTTCTAACTTGGTTTATTTTTCGCTTTCAGATGGCCACCAAGACTGAGCTTTTCTTTGATCGACTTATCGACAATGTCAAGAGCTCCAGCTCGCTCAGCACGGAGAAGAATGCCTTGGAAGAACAAGTCAACTCACTGAGGGCCGAGTTGAAGGAAAGCGAGGAAAGCCTGACCTCCAAAGTTACCGAGATCTCCAAGCTGGAAGAGGAGAAAAGGATCCTTGATGCTCACCTCACCTTTTCCAAGAAATCCGAAGAGAGTGCTCTCAACAACATCACCCAAGTGAGGAAGGATCTGCGAGAAGCAACCAACGAGCTGGAGAAAGTGAAGAAAGATGCCACGGCCAGGGAGAACAAATTGAAAACTGAACTGGTACAAGCCCGCGTTCAAAAGGAGAATCTTATCACCGAATACAAGAATTCAGAAGACTTTGCTGCTGCTGTCGAAGAAGAAGCGTATCCTTTTTTCTTACAGGGGGTTAACCACATTCTGCGACAATTGGCTTGTAGCGGTCTTGAGTTTAGGCCCGAACAACTTGCAACCTGGGGCACCAATACTCCCTTCTGTGCTGAAGCCCGCCCGGGACATGCCTTAGTCCGTATTCTGCAGACGAACTCATCTCCTTGGCCGAGCTGGACACTAGCAAAGGGCTGGACACTTGGACCCCTCCGCCCCCTGCAGAAATCACTATCAGCGAGCTGATGGCACAAATATGGTCAAGGAAATCACGGAAACGTAACTCGCTCCTCCTATCCCCAGAAAACAACAACGAAGCAGCCCATCCTAATGCCGAAAATGAAGCAGCCAACCCACATGCCGAGAATGAAGGCCCGACCAACCAGGCTGGCGACAACCCTACACCAACTCTCGCTAACCCCATCATGCATTTGATGAATCTTAAACTTTAAACTTCGTGCTCTAAGTCCCAAAACACATTTGACATTTTACCGTCTGTAATATTTTGTCCTTCGTTTGCTTTTGCTAACTAAACAGTCTGCATGCTTTGGAAAAACGTTGTTTTCGCATCTAACTTTTTCCTGGATAGAAATATTTCCTATTCGGGTATAAAAGAAGCAAGTCCATTCCCGAGCATAAAACTCTCCATGCTTGCAAATGGAAAATGACCATTCTCAAAAAATACCACCCCCCGAATTAAATATCTTTATCGAACATAAAGCCCTTTATGCTCGAAGAAGATAGATTATTGAGGAAAAACATCACCTCCTCAAACCAACTATCCCTTCGAGCATAAAGCCCTTTATGCTCGAAGAAGATAGATTATTGAGGAAAAACATCACCTCCTCAAACCAACTTTCCCTTCGAGCATAAAGCCCTTTATGCAGGAAAAAAGCTAACGAGGAAAACCACCCCTCAGACCAACTTTCCTTTCGAGCATAAAGCCCTTTATGCTCGAAGAGGGAAGTTCCTAAGGTAAAATTCAACTCAAGTAATCCCAACTTAAAAAACCCCATTAAGCTTCATTATAATCATTTTTCACCAAATGGAAAAAATACACAAGCACATACTACTAGTACCAATTACCGATAATATTTCTTTAAATGATCTGCATGCCAAGGATGTTTTAGCTCATCACCATCCTCTGTTCGCAACATGTAGGTGCCCTCTTTAACGATCCTCGAGACCTGAAAAGGGCCTTCCCAATTTGGTGACAACTTCCCCCATTCAGCTCGATGACCCGTTGCCTCAATCTTACGGAGGACCCAATCCCCCACAGCAAACGATCGACCACGAACTCTCTTATCGTGGTGAGCCTTTGCTCGTTGCTTATAGTTGGCCATTCTCATTTTGGCTTCTAGCCGCTTTTCCTCTAATAAATCCAAATCCGCTGCTCGAGCTGTACTGTTAGATTCGACATTGTAGTTTAATACCCTATGGTGGGCAAGTACATCTCCACTTTGAGCCATAGCATCGACCCATAAGCTAAAAGCGGTCTCTCTCTGTTGGTCCCCTTACGGTCGTTCTACCGCCCAGGCGTAAGGCAACTCGTCTACCCATCTTCCAGCCTTTTCTTCCAGATTCCTTTTCAACACATGCAAAATTTGCTTATTCGCAGCTTCAGCCTGCCCATTACCTTGTGGATATGCCACAGATGATTGCCAATGTTTTACCCTCATCTGCTCGCATGCCTTGGTAAACTTTTCCGAGAACTGAGTCCCATGATCAGACACAATTGCTCGCGGGACTCCAAACCGACACCATATGTGCTCGTGTACAAAGTCGATGACGTTGACCTCACTTATGGTTGCCAATGGTTTTGCCTCCACCCATTTCGTAAAGTAATCCACCGCGACCACTGCATACTTGAATTTCGAACGAGCAACGGGAAAGGGACCAATCAAGTCTATTCCCCACATATCGAACGGCCACGATGCTATAACAGAGTGCGCTTTCGGTAGATGGCAATCGTGGGATGTCCGTAACTTGACACTTGTCACAACGAACATACACCTCGGCATCCCGCGTCGCAAAGTTATCCAATAAAATCCCTGCTAATACCTTTCGGCTAACGGCCGTTGGCGGGTGACCTCCACTTGCCTTCATGCACTTCGCCCAAGATTCCTTAGTCATTTCGGGCGAACACACCTCAACAAAGGTCGGGTATAAGATCGGCGATATAAAATATTATCCAAGATAATGTAACGGGATGACCGTTTTTGAATGGTTCTAGCTTCCTTTTTGTCTTCGGGCAACACCCCGCACTCGATGTAAGCTCGAAGATCATCTATCCAACATTTGGCGGTAGGCTCTATGTCCATAACCACCTCTTTCTCGATGGACGGGAACCTCCAAATGCTCGATCATGACTCCGGGATGTAAAGGCTGGATTTCATCCTCGGCCATCTTCGGGTAATGCGCTCGCATGTTGTCCTCAGAGCAATTCTTACTAATTCCCGATAATCGAAATCCTTCAAAATTTCTCTTACCATTGCACAATAACGAACCAAAATTGGGTGATGTACTCCATAGTTGCCCTTGACTTGATTTACCACCAGCGAGAATCACAATATACAACCATTGCGCCGCACTCCAATGTCTTGCGCGAGCTCGAGACCGACAATTAAAGCTTCATATTCGGCTGGTTGTTTGGGAATTTGAAAGCATAATGCCTTCTCAAACTCTACATCTTGCTCGGGTGGAACTAACACTAGACCAGCACCACTCCCAAATCGACTAGCCGAACCATCTACATGAAGTTCCAACAATATTCGGCCTCGGCTTTGGACTTGCATTGCTCGTCATTGTTGCTTTACTCTCTACTTCCTCAGCAGAATCCTTGAAGCTTGTCTCGGCTACAAAGTCTGCTATAGCTTGCGCCTTGATTGCTCGCCGTGGTGATAATCGATATCAAACTTCGGTTAACTCAATTGACCAAGTAAGTAACCGACCGGAGGTATCGGCTTGTGCAAAATCTTTCGCAAAGGTGAATCGTGTGTAACAATTGAATGGAGCGAGAAAAATAAGCTCGAAGTTTCGGCGGCAACAACAAGCGAGTAAGCCAATTTCTGCGCATTAAAATATCTTCCCTCTACATCGGTGAGGGCTTTTGATACATAGTAAAGCAGGCTTTTGTACATTGCCTTCTTCCTAATCAAAAGCAGCTACCGCTTTGCTTTCGGTACCGGATAAACATATAATTTTTCCCCAAATCGGGCTACTCAACAAGGGTGGACTTCCTAAATACTCCACCAATTCCTTGAAAGCTTTCGGCATTCGAGTCCATTCAAACCCTTTATTACCCATGAAAACCTTGAAGAAAGGCAAGCAAGCGCTCTGGAGCCTCGAGATGAACCTTCCTAAGCGATCACCACGCCATTTAGCCTGCTGCGTCCTTAACACGGCGAGGAAGCTTCATAGTGACTAATGCCTCTATCTTCTCGGGATTAGCCTCAATTCCCTCTCGGTAACCATGAAGCAGGAACTTGCCGGCCTTTACTCAGAACACACATTTGCTCGGATTCAACTTCATGTTGTTCCTCACGAGATTAGCAAAAGTTTCCCCGGGTCCTCGTGCTCGCGCCCTTGGTCTTGACCACCATATCATCAATGTAGGCTTCACATTTCTCCCGTCTGCAGCTGAATACCACTGTTGACCATCCTTTGATAAGTGGCCCGGCATTCTTCAAACCGAAGGGCATCATCTTATAACAATACGGCCCCTGCTGCTCGGAAATTGTTAGAGCCTTATACGGAACCAGCCATCTTAACTTGATGATACCGAGAGTAAGCATCTATAAAGGCGAGGCTCGAACCTGCAATGGCGTCGACCAATTTGTCAATTCTTGGCAAAGGATAGCAATCTTTCGGACAAGCCTTATTCAAATCGTGAAGTCAACACACATCCGCCACTTGCCGTTTGACTTCTTTACCATAACCACATTGCCAACCAAGTTGGGTAATGTATCTCCTCGATAATATGCGCTTTGAGTAACTTTCGACTTCCTCCTTGATCGCTTGATCATTTTCTCACAGAATAAACTTGAGTAATCATTCTTTGGATTGGCCGGTAAGCGGATCAACATTCAAGCGATGCAAGGCCACATCCCGCTTACCCCTGCATGTCCTCACGGTCGCGGCGAAGATATCGAGCGTCTGCGGATTGCTTAATTAGGCTTTCTCTTGCCTCTGCAGTCAAAGCTCGGCGATCGCCAATCTTAATCTTACGCTCGGGATAGTGCGGATTGATGACTATCTCTTCCAGCTCGTCTTGGCCGTAAACTACGGCTCATCTCGCATTTGGGCGTATCACACTCCACTTTTCATCATTCCGGCTCGATCCTCAATTTTAGGCGGGTCGAGAATTACCTCCATAGCCTCAAGCGGCTCCTCGAACATGGCTGTTGGCAAAGATTCATTCACAAGGTCAACGGCCTCAAGCGGCTCCTTAAATCCCCGGCGTCGGTGTCGGCGAAGGTTGCTAATACCTTGCTCGGCCACCTCTTCCATTTCGGCTAAATGCAGCCGTGCATGCGGCGAAAGATGGAACCTCAGCGTACATTCGGCGGTGACCCGCTCTTTGTATCCTCTTCATTTTGACTTTTCTCCCCAGAGCTTCAATGTCGGCATGGAGCTGCTTCCATTTCCAAATTCTCTGTACCATCGCTACCACCGATGGTCCTCGATCACATGAGAAGTTTCCTTGAGTGCTTGATAGTAACCTTACGCTCGCCGTCCTCGAGTCAACTTCTGCGTAA
>CM028382.1:47585483-47640593 GCA_013146195.2 Codonopsis lanceolata | reverse complement strand
CTTAGTCAAACGTGTCGTGATCTTTGAAAATCCTTCAACAAAGCGACGGTAATAGCCTGCTAAACCCAAGAAGCTTCGTACTTCTGTCACGGTCATTGACCTTTCCAACTCACAATAGATTCAATCTTGGTTGGGTCGACTGAAATTCCATCCTTGGTCACAACATGTCACAAGAAGGCTACTTCCTCCATCCAAAATTCACATTTCTTAAAATTGGCATACAACTTCTCCTCTCTTGATATTTGGAGCACTGACCTCAAGTGTTGCTCGTGTTCTTCCCGAGTCTTCGAATAGATCAAGATGTTGTCAATGAATACGATCACACATCGGTCGAGGAACTTCTGGAAAACCCTATTCATGAGGTCCATGAAAGCAGCTGGAACATTTTTAAGTCCAAACGGCATCACCAAAAATTCATAATGCCCGTAGCGAGTTCGAAAAGCGGTCTTCAAAATATCCTCTTTGTTAACTCTCAACTGGTGGTACCCTGAGCGAAGATCAATTTTTGAAAAGTAACACGCCCCTTGTAATTGATCAAACAAGTCGTCAATCTTAGGCAATGGGTACTTATTCCTTATTGTAACCCGATTGAGCTCACGGTAATCGATGCACATTCATATACTCCCATCCTTCTTTTTCACGAATAATACCGGAGCGCCCCAAGGTGAAAAGTTAGTCTAATCAAGTCTTTCTCCAACAATTCCTGTAATTGTTCTTTTAACTCCTTAAGTTCTGCTGGTGCCATTCTATATGGTACTTTAGAAATAGGCGCCGTCCCCGGTACTAGATCGATTCCAAACTCTACTTCCCGTTCAGGTGGAAGACCATGTAAATCCTCTGGAAATACATCCTCAAACTCCTCAACCGTGAATAGGGACTCCAATTTAACCCCTTCCATTCGATTATCGATAATGGAGGCTAAATAGCCTCGGCAACCCTTCCTTAACAATCTTCTCACCTTCAAAGAAGGAATAATACAAGATGGAACTACTGGTTTAGACACCTTAAAGCGAAATTCTGCCTCACCCGGTATGCAAAATACGACTTCCTTTTCGAAACAATCTACCTTAGCGTGAAACGCTGCTAGCCAATCCATGCCTAATATTAGATCAAAGTCTTGAATATATAAAGGTAACAAATCAATAGGCATTTCTCTATTCTCCAATTTCAGAGAACACAACTTATACACTGTGGTTATGGGGATGGATTCTTTAGTAGGCGTGTATATAACTAGATCAACTTCCAGACTTTGAGAAGACAATTTCATACGATGTGTGAGTGTGGTACATATACTTGAGTGTGTAGCACCAGGATCAATCAATGCATATACGTCACGAGAGTAAAGCTGGACGGTACCTGCCACCACGTCATTTGTAGCCCTTGCATCTCTAGTCGTCATTGCAAATATCCTTCCATGTCCTCTCGATTTGGTCTTATCTCCCCCTTGATCCTTGATTAGCACCACCCTTCGATGGTTTTGGGCAGTCCATGGCCTTATGTCCCACCTTGTTGCAATTGAAACAAGCCCCCTTTGTCCAAAAGCATGCTTCAGTCTTGTGGTTCTTCCCACACCTACCACAAGTCTAATTGGTATTCAAATATGCACCCTTGTCCTGATTATGCCAGTGATTCTGATTTCGTCCCTGGTTCTGATTGCACCACTGATTCTACTGATGACCTTGGTTCTTATTTCGCCATTGATTCTGCTGATGGCCATGATTATAATTCCGACTTGGCTTGTTGGTCCATCTATTATCGTTGTTCTCTGTATTCCTTCTTTTATTTCCATAGCCATTCCCCTTCTGATGCTTACCATGATTCCTGTCGGAACCATCTTCATGACCCCTCTTTCTCTCATCCTTCTTCCTTTGATACTCAGCAGACTCCAGCTCCATCACACGAGCTCTGTCCAGCACATCAGCATAGGTTGGTAATTGAAGAGGAGTCAAACCTATAGCTAATCCGGCTATTTAGACCTCTCTCAAACTTCCTAGCTTTCTGACCTTCCTCAATAAAAAAAGCAGCAGCAAATTTTGACAACTCGATGAATTTGGCGTTGTATTCGTCAACTGTCATTTTCCCTTGCTCTAGGTTAAGAAATTCCACTAGCTTCCTTTCCTTTTTACTTTGTGGAAAATACTTCTTGTTGAATGCCTCCACGAATAGGTCCCAAGTGATCACTTCAACACCCCAAGACTCTAGTGTAGTCTTCTCGGAATCCCACCACTGACTAGCTTCTCCCTGAAGCATAAAGGTAGCAAGTTTCACTCGTTGTTTGCTGGTGCATGTAATTGTCTCAAGGATCTTTCTCATGTGGTTCAACCACTGCTCCGGTTTCTCCGGGCAAGGTGCCCCTGTAAATGTTTTTTTGGGTTGCGTTTCTGAAAACTTTCTAACGGGTCTTTACCTGTAGGTTGAGCTGGTGCTGCGTTCTCATGGTTCCTATTTCCCACAAGGGCTTGCGCTATAGTCTGAAGCAAGGTCAAGAGGGTAGGGTCTACTGGCGCTGCAGGTACAAGTCCATTAACGTTCGCATTCAGTTGGACCACTTCGGGTGCATTGCCATTGACATTCACATTTGGTGGGAGTACACAATTTTCCCCTACAATTCCAGAAGTGGAGTGTTCCATGACTCTACCAGCTCTAGTACCCCTTCCACGTCCACTTCCACGTCCCCGAGTTCCAGTGCGACCTCCACGTGCCATTTTGTACTGAGATATAAACGACATGGTGTCAAATAGTGTCTAAAATTCTATCACACTGAAAATGGTTTTCGCTATTCAGTATGATGTAAATGGGAACAATTTACATAATTGTTACGTATCATCTTTTAATTCAAAACTTATCTTATGATCTTATGAACTCAAAACATGTATTAATATGGATATAGTTGTAAGGAATATTGTTGAATATTCAAATAAATCCTCAAAATTTATTATTAAAAAAAAATTCCAACATCTCAAAATTGGATACATTTAGAGTATCCCATGTCTTATGACTAGAACAACCATCTAAACAAACTCAATGACTAGGATGACTATAAAATAAAATAACTAGCATAATGTTCTATCTAATTTTCTGTCTCCTCTTCATCTTCCTCTTCGATTGGGTCAAAATCATCATTATTTTGGTCTTTAACATTTGTGTTAGCCTCCACACCCACATGAGCTACAGAGTTGGTATCTACTTCAATGTCGATGCCTTCTTCATCTCCAGTCTCCTGCTCAGAGTTTGGATCCTCTCCTATACATGGACCATTATCAATGGCCGTCTGAAGTGCGTCCCACACTTCCTCGATATTCCCTTGAGTCTCGTCGAGCCTAACATGCATCTCCCAATTACGTGCCTTAGCCTCAATGATTCCATTGAGAGGCTTGTGCAGGCTATACTAGGCATCTCTTAGTGCTTGCCTTTACCTTTGCAGTTGTGCCTCTAACTCTCTTTTCTCTTCTTCCAACTTCTTTATGGTCCCTTCTGCTTCAATCAGTTTATGATGTGTCCTAGCCAGCATTCTCTCGGTAACTACTAGAGGCGAAGCGACCGACTTCCTAGATGTTGTTTTACACGCCATTCCTACAAGTAACACGAGTATATTAGTTTAACGAAAATAATCATTTCGTAATCGTCAGTGCGATCATAACTTAGCTATAATTATAACTTAATGCTAGTATCATAATCCTATCGTAGTGCCAATTCTTATTCTTAACTGTTCCTAAATCCTAAGACCATTCAGATTTAAGGCCTAAGCTCTGATACCAACCTATAATGCCCCCAAATTTGGTACAGACCTGCGGTCTCACAATTTGGCCACGTCACTAACAATCATAACTTCAATCATAAATGTTCCAAATCTCATAATAATTAAATCTTAAACATCTTTGACTAAAGTAAAAAATAAACCCAAGTAATTCAATATAAAATCTATCTAATACTTAACATGAGCCTATATTTATTCAATGTACTATCAAGTAATTCGACAGAAGAGACTAGATCCAAAATTCTCAGAAATTGTCATCTTGGTCTACCCGAACCGAAATCTTCTAATAAATCTTACTCATTACCTAAGAGGAAGAGTATGAAGGGGTGATCGAACAATGCTCAATAAGTTCATATACAACCCGTCCGGTTACTAAGAAGTTGACCAGAATAAATCAAAAATGAATATTTCAAGTTCAAAATTTAATGTTCAAATATCGATAAGTTGAAGCAATTATCAAATTTTGATTTAAGTGAATAAGAATCCAAATTAAAAGAAACATACAAAGGTGACTCAAGTAATCAACTGTCACCAACCGTCCCATACCGATTGGAGACAATTGACTACTCACAAAATCTCATGATCACATAAGCAATGCATAAATCATAGTTCACATTTCATAGATCAACTTCACATATCATAATTCATAGATCATTGGTATATCCAGATAACCATGCCACGGGCTAAGTGGCGTTCACAAGCATCATAATTCATAGTTTCATAATTCACAGTGTCATAACTTCAACTTAGTGATCATGGTAGAATTTCAAATAATCAAATACTTTTACAAACCAGGAATCACCAAAAAAATCATACTTTTCATACAAAAGACATCTCACATGAAATTCAACAATTATGTGACAATAAACAGATAATCAAATTATGAGTTTGAAAGAAGTGTAAGCGACGGAGTTCGAATTCAATTACTGATTTAAAGTATGCGTACATTTCATGAAACATCGATATCAAATGAGTAATGGAAACCTAACGAACGGTACATAAAAGATTGGAGATCTAAAAGAGGTATAATCCCTTACCTCAAGATGCTTAGCAAAAAGGAAGATCCGCAACACGTACGATTGTCCTAACATTCCTTGTCCAAATCTAATTAAGTTCAAAATATACAATAATCACTAAACCATACTTGTACCAACCAATCCTATTAATTTATATAATACTAATTAAAGTAATAGTTTACTAAATAATTTATTATTATTTATTTATTTATTATTTTATTTTTCAAACCACACACACGACACACACACGCACAACACACGCACACATGTATTGTAAAGACTATTCACTTGTTTTTATATATATATATATATATATATATATATATATATATATATATATATATATATATATATATATATATATATATATTATGATCATACCACAAACATCAACACACACTCAAACACACACATGAACACCTTCTGGTATATTTCATATAAATTACTATTCAATGACAAGACTACCTCTATATAATTATATATATTATTGAGTATTATAATATAATAGTTATAAAAATATAAGCCACACTCACTTTCTCATGCTCAAACACACACATACACTGTAACATACATGCACATCCATAAATTATATTATTATATATGAGTTTATCCATGCATTAAATTGGTACTCAAATTTCAAACATGAATGAGTAGTAAACATGGTCAGTGAACCGTACTCCCTACTCCTTGTATATTATGTATATTATAGCTACATAGAACATTAGTCATAATAATTGTGATCCCCTTCCCACTATCATCAAAACATATATGATAAATATGCATAAGGTTTATAAGAGTATTCATGTCTCGAAGAGGGTGCACCCTAGTACTCTGCCGCCCACTTTCTTTCCCTCTACCGATCTCTCATCTCTTTTAGCTATTCTTTTCCTTCTTGGTAGGTATTGTAGTATTCTCCTCTAACTAACTCTCTTTAAATACTCACACCCTAACACTTATTTCCTAACCCTAGTCGAAAATCCCAGCCCAATATTAATTGAGAGAAGGGTAATTCAATAATAATTTAATATAATAAATGAAAGTGGGCCAAGCCCAACTTTATTAAATAAGTTACAAATTGAGTTTAATCAATAAATTTTAACTCAATAAATTATAATAACTAAATAGGTCTAAGATTGTAATAATATTAATTTTATAGGTCCAAAACAATTGTAATATTAATTAACGCCGATTAATATTTTAGCTAAAATTATCGGGGTATTACACTAGCTATAGAAAGAAAATAAATGAGAGCATTGTACATAACTTACTTCATTCGTTCCTAAATAATTTTTATGCTTTTATTTTTTGTCAATTGCAAAAGAATTTTCATGGTTATTTAAATTTGTTTTTAGACACCACTTTTATCATTTTATCTTTACTTTTATTCCAACTTTAATTATGACCGCCTTTTAAGGAAATTATAATTAAAATATACTAATATTTATAACTACTAGTTATGAATGAAGGGAGTAGTACATTATTGAGATGGACCTAAACATTATTCCATTAACGCGAGTGTCGAAGAACCTACAACAACTCCCCGCACCATTTCATCATTCGATTGTTTTTCTGCTTGAAGGCAAATGGAGAAGCATTTCCAAACCATCAATTGGAACCTCAGCTTTCTATTTGTAGAATTCCTCTTCGATCTCATCAAGCTTTAGCAACTATACTCTCTATTCATATCAATTTTACTTTCAAAATATTGTTTCTAAGGCCTCTTCAACCGGACCCCCAAAACCCCAAGTTTTGATCAACCTTATGCAAACCAGTTTGCATTTACAGGCCTACCCCAAACCAACTCCAACAGGACCCCTATCATCTCCCCAATTTGGGTTGATGAATAGTGTCACCCCAAATTTGGGGTGACACTATTCATCTAACCCCAAATTGGGGTTGATGGGACCCACCCCTTTTTAAAACAAAAAATTGAATTTTAAATACAAAAATTATTAATATTTTATAATATGAATTTAAAAATATTTTAATTGATTAATAACTAATAATAGCTATGTAATAAAAATTGATAATGTAATTTATTTCAAAGTATTAAACACTATAAATTCAATAAATTATAATAAATTGATCTGTTATGTCAATTGAAAATAAAAAAAAGTCATACAACTTGAAATAAAAAATGATAGACAACTTAAAATTAAAAATGACATACAACTTGAAAATAAAAATGGCATACAACTTAAAAATAAAAATGATATACAACTTGAAAATAAGATATGACATACAACTTGAAATTAAAAATGACATACAACTTAAAAATAAAAATGACATACAACTGGAAAATAAAATATGACATATAAACTTAAGCATTTGGCCGACTAAACTTAAAAGAAAAACGCTAAAACATTTAAAATACTAAGCCAGACAATGACTACAAAAAAATAGGCGAATCAACTACTATTGAATGTTTTAAAAGATTTTGTCGTGTTGTTGTCGAGGTATTTAGAGAGAAGTATCTATGATCTCCTAATGCTAATGATGTTTCCAGACTTCTCCATATCAGTGAAAGCCGAGGATTCCATGGTATGTTAGGTAGCTTAGATCGTATGCACTGGAAGTGGAAAAATTGCCCAACAGCGTGGGCAGGACAATATGCTGGTCGTAGTGGAACTCCAATAATCATTCTAGAAGCTGTAGCAAATTATGATCTCTGGATATGTCATGCATATTTTGGTTTACCTGGATCAAACAATGATATCAATGTACTGGAGTCTTCTAACCTTTTCGGTAAACTTGCTCTAGGTATAGCTCCTCCTGCTCATTATGTCATTCAAGGAAAAGAGTATAACATGGGCTACTTTTTAGCTGAGGGGATAGACCCAAAATGAGCTACACTTGTTCAAACTATCTATGATCCACGAGGTCCAAAGAAAAATGTCGAATGACATAATGAAACAAGAAGCATGTAGAAAAGATATTGAGCGAGCATTTGGAGTGTTCAAATCACGATTTGCCATTATTGATGGACCTTCACGTTTTTGGAAAAAAAATGTTATGCACGACATAATGTCTGCATGCATTATTATGCATAATATGATAATTGAAGATAGACGTGATACAAATGCACCAATTGAAGAACGAGGTGAAGCGTCGGCTCTAGATGTTGATGGAGTAGGATATGATAACACTCGATTTCAAGAATTTATTACTCGACATAGACAAATCAAGGATAAAGAAGCTCACCTTGCACTTCGGATTGCCTTAATTGGTTATTTATGGGCACAATTTAGTAATAGTGAGAATTAAGCTAAAATAATATGTACTTTGAATTGAGTTTTATTGTTGAATTTTTTTTCTTGATAGTTTTTAACATTTAAATAGATGTCTTGCTTACTTTATCATAATGTATGTGTTTGTATTTATCAAATGGTTTGTAAATTAAAATATATTAAATTACTAATTTTAAAATATAATTAATTGTAAACATAATATTACAAAAATAAACTTATTAAATATAATAATTATTAATTGTGAAATCTTAATAATTATAATTTTAAATGTAAGTAGAAAATCAAAATAAAATATTTTAAGGAATATTGTTTTTGGTGTAAGATTTCGTGTGAAGGGTTGGAGTTAGAATAGTGGATAGTGCTGAAACTGCCCCAAATTGGAGTTGAAATTGCCCTAAATTGGGGTTTTTGGGTTGGAGATGGTCTAAACTGTCTAGATCAGCTCATTCCACAACTCTGATCGACATTTATTGTGGCAACGAAACGGGGATCGACCTAAACAGGGTTGAAGGAATTTAAGTAGGGACGAAAGCAGAGGAGAATGAGGAGGAAGAAAAAGGCTTACGACGGAGGAGAGAAAGAAAAAGAAGAAGGCTTATGACGACAGAGGAGGAGGAAGAAGAAGAAGATGGACTAGAAGGACTGGTTCATTATAATCATCCATCGCGATTCATTGAATTTGCAGTGCGATGCATCAATTTGTTGCTTAAATTGTTTCATCGTGATGCACAAATTGGATTAGTTAGTTTAAAACTTTAAATTGATGCATCGAGATGCATAAATTGATGCAGAGCGATGTATAAATTGGATCAAATAATTTAAATTGATGCATCGGAATACACAAATTGATGCAGTGTGATACACACCGAGTAAGTGATCCATAGCGCGCCTTCGGTTCATTAAGGGTATCGTAGTCTTTTTCCCCTCAAAAATGTCTTTTTCCAGTTTAAAACAAACATGGTGAACTGTATCAGTTACAAATTTTGAAAAAGTGACCAGCTCGAATTTACCCCTTAAATTTAAAATTAGACCCAAAATTTATAAAATATAATCACCCAAAAACAAATAATATATACCATATTAAGTAAGTTAAGTACTCAAATCCTTAAAATTCCGAAATATTGTCCAACTTTTAAGTATTATTATTTTCGAACTTTTAATTCAAAAGTATCATCCTTCTAAAATTTCTTGAAACAAAATTTCTAATTAGGTCTTCAAAATCAAATTTTTAAGAAACACCATAATCAATTCCTATCAAAACTAATTCTTTAAGTCTCTCATAATATAGAGTAATTACCGCGCCGGTCCCTTTCCTAACTTTTACAATCGGTACAATATCCATTATTTGTTATTAACCGGTAAAGGACACTTTTTAGAGCGAAAGAACGAGTATATCCTTAATGAAATTTAATCAGGCATGCGCTGCATCGTAATTTTAAGTCAATGCATCGCAAATTCTAATTAATGCATCGGGAATTTAATTAAATTGTGCAACGCAATTCCAAAATTGTGCATCAAGATTTTTTGAACCGGGAAACCAGTTTGTGTGCATCACAAATCCAAATTGTGCATTGGGATTTACTTTTGTATTCTAATTCCAAATTGATGCATCGTAAGTCTAATAGTTGCATCGCAAATCCAATTGATGTATAATTTGGATTTGAATTCCAATTCCAATAGTTGCATTGAAATTCCAAATTGTGCATTGGGATTTACTTTTGTATCTAAAAATATATTACTAACATGATTTTATCACCTATTATATTCTCAAATTCAGTCAAAACTAGCATAAACACGAAACGAAAATTATAACCTTTTTGAGGTCTTTCTTAATTACTGGAGCAGTAGGTTACAGAGTAGTTGAAATCGAGCTGGTGCCTTTACTTTCTTCAATATGGGTCTCTCCATTGGAATTAGAGCTGTCAAGGTGGGTTGACGCGGCAGGCCAACTCGTAACCCACTATAACCCATCATTTGGCGAGACGGGGCGAGCAAGCCCACGAATGTAGCAGGCCTGGAAATTACCAACCAAGCCCAACCCATCATGGGTTGTGGGTTAGGCGGGTCAACTCACCAACTTTATCTCTCAATTAATAAAAAAATTATTAATAATAAATAACACAAAAAATCTCACAATTCATTTAAAAAAATTATTTTCTACAGTTTTATTTTAAATAGCGTTTTTAACAATTTTCTTTAATATTAATAGTATAAAATGAGAAAAAAAATATAAATAAAAAACCATTTTTATTATTACTCTTTTTGTACGTTCTTATAATATTTTTTCATAAATATTGTGGTTAATCTACCTTATTCTGACATTTATTGGTTGTTGTTGTAAGTGCTACTCTTTAACGAATTCATAATCATTTACTAATGTTTTATATATAAAAAATTATAGAACATTTTGAGCAAAAAAAAATTAAACTTATAGCTTGAAAATTTTGGCTTGTGTTATTTGCAAGTAGTATGTGGCGGGCCAACCTGCCTCAACATACAGGTCCTTGCGGGTGCAACCCGTTTGAACCGCCTGATAATGGGTTCATATATTTTCCCAACCAAACCCACCTCTTTTATGTGGTGGAGTGAGCTAGCCCCACCCGTTTTGATGTCTCTAAATTTGGACCGAAGTATCGCTTTTCCTTTGCCTTCATCTGTTGTCTTCACATCTAAGTCGTTTGAAGACCTGTTTACTCTAATACTTCTTTTGCCAAACTGGGGGTTTAAGGAAACATTTCTTAAAAGTGAAGAGTTGGAGAGGAAATTCAAGTGGTAGCCATTGAAGAGATGCGTTGAGAGTGTTGAGTTTCTGTTCTACAACATTTGTCCCACTCGAATTTCATGTGTATATGTGTGAGAGAGATAGAGAGAGACGGTTTATTTGTCATTTATCCGTCTTTGGGCGGAGGGCTATTTAAAGAAGAATTTTAATGAAAGCAAAATTCTTTTATGGTTCAAAGCTATTTTTAAATTTTTTAAAAATATTTTATGGATTTTTAAATTTTTTAAGCCATCTTTAAACTTTTGTAAACATTTTATAAATAATTTTTAAATTTTTTAAAGTTATCAAAAGTTATTCATTTAAATATTTTAAACTTTTAAAAATACAAAATTATTTTTTTTAAAATAGGGACGGTATATCCTTACCAATTTTATTTTTCATAATAAAAAATTGCAATGAGGAGGATAACCAATGAACTAAAGCCAAAGGAACCTTAGCTCTAAATTACAATTTGTTCGATAAATAAACAAATTAATCCAAAAATTCTAATTTACAATCTATAATAAAAAAAATTATAATCTAAAAATTACAATTAACATACCTCAAGGGGCGGCGTCGTTCAATCGCTTTCGGTCGATCTATCCTCATCAAAGTCCTCCTCCTCCTCGTAAGTAACAATTACATTGTCTTGTGTTCTATTTTTGTTTTAACTCAATCGCCTACTTAAAGTTGATTTTCTAAATTTGTTACATTAATTCAACCTTGATATTCTTTCATCCAAAACATAGTTGGACACACTAAATGATTGTCCAAGACGACGGTTGAGACTATGGAGAAGCTAAAATCTCCTTTACAATCAATGATAGAATAAGATAATTTTGGGCTATTTTTGCCCACCACTTTAAAATATCAAAATTTTCCTCATGACCTAAAGTAGTTGATAAATATAAATCAAGTTCTAGTGTATTAGAATCATCTCTTAATCGTTTTTGAGTTCTTGTATTCAAATAATTATCTACCCACGAAAATGTGTCATCACTAGGTTGACAACTACTACTACCTACATTTTCATTAATAATATTATTACCATAAATTGTGTTATATTTTTTTAAAAAAGTTCATAAAAATTATTTTTAACTTCATTCAAAACATTTGTTGGCTTTGGGATACGGATACCTAACATTAAGTCAAAGTCATCGGGGAATAAAATGTCATAATACTCCGTCCGTTCTTAAATAATTATCATTCTTTTCTTTTTTATCCGTTCCAAAATATTTGTCCTCTTTCCAAAATTTCTTTTTTAGTAAAATATTTTTATCACTTTACCCTTATATTTTCTACCTATTTTATTATAGCCACATGCTCAAAGGTATTAAAAGAAACCACACATTACACCAATATTATATAATACAATCAATTAATTTTTCTAAAACGATGTGCCGGGTCAAAGAGAACGATTATTTGAAAATGGATGGAGTAATATTTTAGCATTGTTTCTAAACCTTCTTGACCTTGCCTAGGATCTAATAATTGTGGAATGTACAAAAAATAATTTAATCATTTTACTCTTATACTAGCAATGCATTCATATTGGTCAATCTTTAAAATACTTGAATATATAACTAATTTTAGCATAATTTGACACCTGAAAAAATCGGCACAATGGAAATTGATAGGAAAATGTTCACCACCTAAAGATGCATGACTAGGAATCTCGTCACCCAACGGAATCTACCGAAGAAATATTGAGTTGAAGACTAGTTCACCGCTCTAAGGAATCCACCTAAGAGATACATAACTAATTTAGGAGAGCACAAAGCTACAATCCATATTTTATAAATAAACACTCAAACAATCTTCACCCTCTCATTCTCACATTACATGACTTATACAGAAGATAAGATTACATACAAAATCATGAGTTGTAGGTGAGTGCATCTTATTCCTTGGGAACTCCAATAATCTTTATATCTTTGAAGTCTTGGTATCCTTCAACGTATTTCTTTTGTATTTTTCAAATGTCTTTGTCAATACATGAACCCCTTTGAATGACATAGTGATTTTCGGTGTCACAATTTTCTAAAACTAATATGGAAGGAAGATAATAAGAACCAGATAATTGTTAGGTAGCTTTTAAAATTTTCTTTAAATTTTCATGAACATCCTATTGATGAGTAAATATTGCAAGAGAATAATCTATGGATTGAAAAAAAAGCACACAATCATTCCCGATGTACATAAGATTCATTTAGCATTTTATAGGTGGAATTCCATCAGTTTGGAACATTTATTGAAAATGATTTAGATTCAACATTAGCTTGTCTACAAAATTTAGCTCATTTTTTAATATTTGGATGTCTCATCAAATAAGTAATAACTTCCCGAATCGCTTTAACTTCATCACGTGAAGAAGTTAAACCATCTTGAACACACAAATTTAAAATAGATATTTTACTAACATAAATTTACCACCAATTAATGGTTGACAATATGAAATAAGTTGTGGTAAACTCATAGTATTATTTGCGGAAAGGCAAAACCCTTCATTTGGCCACCCAACTTTTCAAAAACTTGCAAGGAGGCCACCGAATGTTTAAAACTTGCAGTAGGGGCACTATACATTTGTTAGGATTCAAGCAAGCCCATTTTTTGGACGGTTGTTAAATTTGGCCGTTAAATTATATCATTACCTATTTTACCCTTCTAAATACAAATTTTGTCTGATATTAGAAATTTAATGGCTCTAACTAAAAAAAATTACATTTGCTATTTGTATAAAGAGAAGGGGTCAAATTATAATTAAAAAGAAAATTAAACATCACTGCTTGGGGTTGTTCATAGACTGCCAAGGGTTCTCGAGGCTTCGGGATAATATTCCCAAATTCCCCTGGAGCTTCGGTCTTCACAATTTTCTTGGATTCAACTAACCCTTGGCTCCCACCGTAATCAATTTCTATGATAGCTTCTTCATCATCATTGTTAACATCATTATTAGTTTTCTTCTTCTTGATTAGGCAAATTGCATTGTCGAAGTGTTTCAAGTTTGGATCTGGGAATCATCAGATAAAGTAAACTCGGTCATGGGCCATTTAAATTTTTGATCAACCTCGTGGCCTCCTCTACGACCCTGCTGCAACTTACTCTACGAATAAGAAAAGCTTTTCTTAATCCTGATCTGCTTCTTGTCTTGATAACGACAAATAGGTTTCCCCTTTGTTTCGCCATTCCAAGTACCACCATGATTTCCAACTTTTCGAATAAATCGACGACCGTTTTTATTCTTCTTGAGTCGGGTAAAGAAGTATTGAGATTCCTTCTCACTATAGTCACGGAATATCTCCCAGGGCTCTTTCTGGCCGTAAAGATTGGCTTCAAAGATAACGCCTTGGCATGGCAAGTCTTCATCTTTCGCCTTAAATTCAAGGTACCTGATCAAGTCTTGATCGGTCAGTCGACTTGAACTTGAAACCCTGGGGTACTACCACCATTGTTCAGAACAATTCCGATCCAAACAGGAATTAGGGTTTTTGGTGGTGATTTGGGTATAGCGAAATCAAATGTAATTTTTGGGTGATTTGACCCCTTGTCTTTATACAAATAGCAATTGTAATTTTTTTTCCAGTTAGACCCCTTAAATTTCTAATAGCTAACAAAAAAAATTGTATTTAGAAGGGTAAAATAGGTAATGACATAATTTAACAGCCAAATTTAATGGCCATCCAAAATATGGGCTCGCTTGCATCCTAACTAATGTATAGTGGCCTTATTGCATATTTTAAACTTTCGGTGGTCGCCTTGCAAGTTTTTGAAAAGTTGGGTGACCAAATGAAGGGTTTTGCCTTGCGGAAATATTATGAGCAATATGTATAGTATCAAATTCTTTTAATACAATTAATCGTTTTTGTAATGTTCATAAGTTATCAATCCAATGACATGTAATTCCTATATAATTATGTCGTTGTCAACGATGACTCCAAATATCAACACATATTGATACATTATGTGATAAATCTAAAAACCTATTAATTAATAAACATTTATACTCTAGTACTCTAGTTTGTGTGTCACGAGTAGTCATATTACTATGAAGTTCTTTAGTGGCGGGCCGAATTCAAAGCTAATTGTGCAAAAACTGATCATAAACTATCATTTTTAAAATTAAAAGGTAGACGTCTAGCACAAATAAAATGTGTCATTTCTTTTCTTTAAAGAGCTTCATTAAATTTAAATAGGGTAAAAGTATACATTGTTGTGATAAACCCATACCTCCTTGGAGTTGTGTTTTATCTTGATCAATTTGAAACTTGTCGGGTGCTTGGATGTTATGTGCCTAGTGTATGTCCCGTATGTTTTCTTTTTAGAGAAGCAAGGCGGCACATGTGCAGAGTTTATTAAATAAAAGGAAAAAAAACAAACAAGAGGGGACAACCAAATTTTACCCGAAAAGGGGGGACAAAGGAGCATGACCTCGAAAAAAGAAGGCTTAAAGCCATACAAGAAAGGACTGACACTCCTCGCCACGAAAAAATAGAAGCCATCAAAACAACTTTAAAATTCTAGGAATGCAAGCAAGACAATTAGCAGCCTTCAAGTGAACAAAGAGATCCTGCTTCATAAGCTTTATGACTTGACTTGTGGGAAGAATGGAGCTGTCAAATAATGCACAATTTTGATGCTTCCATAAATGCCAGAGAATCAGAGAGGGCAAAAGATAATGAGAAGCATCAGCCTTAAAGACTAACTGTGGGTCCCAATGAGCACAATAAAAGCTAGAAGGGGGGGTTGAATAGCTTATTAACACTTTAAAACTTTTAAAGTAAGTTCCTTGAAAGTTACTTGCAATCTATGAAAAGAATCAAGTAGCGGAAGACCTTCAAGAAAATTGTTCCGTGTCCGCCGATAAGGACTACCTAGACCTTTTACATATTACTTAAGTTCTCACTGAAATGGATGAAGTAAACAATGAAACGAAAGCGCTCAATAATTAAATGCATGAAGGAAATAACACAAGTATTTTGGGATGGTTCACACTATAATGAGTGCTACGCCCACCACCAAGGCAAATAACCTTGGATTTAAATTGTGCACTATGTTTTCCACTTAGATCAATTACAAAGAATATCCCTAATGGATCGTGTACAAAATATTGACTTGTGTTTGTCTAGGGAATTAAATATCTCAGAATACAAGATATTTAATTCGTGCGTATATAGTTAATGGAAGTAAACAACAAGAAGAATAAAACAATAAATGTTGAAGAGCCTTCTTGTTGTTGACGAGGACTTCTAGATCTGTTGAGGATCTATTGAATTGCACTGAGTTGAAAGACTTGGAGTTCTGTAGATTCAGAGCAATTCTTTAGGTGTTCGATTGATTCTCATATGGTTGTCTTTGTGTTCCAGCTCTTCAATGGCGAGATTTAAAGCGTGTGCACTTCAAAAGATCCGTTGGAGAAGACGAAGACTTCAACAAATTTTTCATAAATGCATTAAATGCATGGGGTCTACCAAGGAATTTCGTCTTCACAGATAACTAGAGCGTATAATCATTTCGAGATCTTCAAAAGGTGGGCGATTTGGTGTCGATCGAGAGATGAAGCGTAAAGTAGGGGACATGCGCTTCGCTTTATCGCATTCGAAAAAGTATTCCACGCTGAAAGTTGCTTTCTCGGCTTGACATGTCGAAAAGACTTGGATTAATTCAAATATCAAATGGGAATAAGTTTGAATTAATCCAGCTAGCTTTGATCCTGGAGAGGACACGTAGAAGCGCATCACCGACACGAGGTCTACCGATCTTAAGCTTTGAGCAGTCTTCCCAAGTGAAGCGAGAGAAGTGGTCTTCCGATGTTCCCGAAAAGGTCCTACAAAAACTATACAAGGCAAAGTTCTATACACATTGCCACGCTAATCGATACAAAACCGATTAGCCAATCAAGTATAAAACTAAAGTAATGTATTGATCGATATAAATTTAACATAAGAATCAACAATCTCCTCCTATTTATATCCGGTCATCATTACTACAAATGAGGGTTTTAAAACAAGCTATTTAATAGATAATAGCATGTCCGAGAAAGTTTATATATTACGTAAGCGGTAGACATGCCTCTATTAAACGTAATAACACCTCGATGCAAGGGACTAATCTAAGTGCATACAAGAATAAGAGAGTCAAAGAATAGCACACAGATCGCCAGCTAGCTTAAATCAATTTAAACCGAATGTTTAAATTCTCATATAAATAAACAATAAAGCAAAGCAAGAATTTAAACAACATAATTTTTGAAAAAGCAAGTAATCATCAGTATTCATAAACAAGATGTTTACATTTGATGAGTTTTCAAAAATAAGATAAATACAAAGGAAAGGGAAGAAAAGATACAAAAGCTACCATGGTCTTTTCCCTTTGCCTTTGTCTGCAGCCTCCTTTTCTCTTCTTTTCGCTCTAGCTCTTCCATTCTTCTTGGTATTCGGCATCGCATCGCTGAGGTCCGTGGAACGAGAACGGTAGTCCGCTTCTTCACGAAGACTTGTTCTCTTCCATCAAAGCATTCTCGTTGATAGATCTCATTTGTTTCTCCTCCGTGATGGCCGATCACGATCCTGGTTGGCATTCATAATGTCATGAGCAGAGTTTCGAGCGAGGTTGTTGAGTTCCATAATAGAGTACGACCGTGGCCGAGATGGAGAGTGATGGCGTGGAAGAGCTCAGAGAAAATGGAACCTATGATACGGCAGCCTTCATCTCGCTGAGCTTTACGCTGATCTTGACATCGGTGAAGTCGTGTCGCATCTGCCCAAAACGAGTCCGACATCCTCTTGAAATTGGCGAAGAGTAGAGGCGCCCCGGCCGTTGGCCTTGGCCGCAGCGCTACTTCGCCGTAGCGTAGATATGCTAGTGAGTTCGCCTATGCCTTGGTAGATGGCATCTAGTCGGGACAAAATTTCAAAGATTGGCCGGCCGATTGGAAGCAGAGGCTTGGCCAATGTGAATGGTGCTCCAGAGTCTGCAGAGTCCGCTCGATGGGCCGTTGGATATGGGGAGAGGTGGAGGCGTAAGAGGAAGAGTCTTGGGTTGGTATGGTTTTGGTGGAAGAGGATAGGGTTATGGGGAGGGAGGAGGGGGAGTTGGTGGGAATCCGGCCCATATCGTTGTCGAATTTTCACCGATGTGGGAGGATTGGGGAATGGGTTCTGTAGAGAACCGTAAAGAAGAGGTAGGGTAAAATAGGAATTTTGGTTTTGAAGAGAAGGTCGGGAGGTTGAGAAGGTGAGGAGGTTGATGAGAAGAGGTGAATAGATCTCGCACGACGAAAGTTCGAAGAGGAACTTGGCAAAACAGCAGGTTTAAGGGTCATGGTGTGGTTGAAGAAGTTGGTTGGGATTGGGGTGGTGAGGAGGGTGTGGATGGGTCGTGAGTAGTTAAAGGGTGAAGGAGGAGGAGGAGTTGGGGTTCCGGCCGGCTCCTCCCCGATTTTGAGGCTCCTCCCGAGGGATAGACTCCTCCAGGAGGTGGTGAATTCCTCCGAGTAGATGACCTCGTATGAATAGATGAAGGCGGCTGATGCAGGTAGGCGTCGGTAGTTGGTCAGTTGAGTAGATGGTATAGTGAAGGGTTGACACTGAGTGTTCATCGGTAGAGGTAGTTGGTTGGTCTGCAGTAGAGGTCAAGTACCCAGTAGCTCTCTTTCCTCGCCGCCGAATAGAGACTCACCGCTTTCATCTGGCAGGGTTGGATCGCCGGCCGGTCTTCGAGGTCTTCAAAGGTTTTACGAAGTCTCCTTCGCTTTGGTTTGGGAGTGGGTGGAGGTGGTGAAGGTGGTTGGGTCGGATTGGGTAGATGGAGGAGAGGAATGGCCGGATTGGCCCGGTGCCTTCTTCTTCGGCCTTCCTTCATCTCTTTACGATCCACTGCCTCCCTCCTCTTCGCTGGAGGTGCCACTTCCTTGTCTTTTGGCTTTGCTCTTTGGTCGCTATTTTGGACCTTAGCAGCTCGCCTCATCGCCTGCACCTTTGGCCTTTAGATGGAGGTCCGTGGCCACTTGATCATCAAATTTGGCGTAGGCCTTTTCAAGGACTTGCTTGCAGCCTACATGTGCTTCCATGTTGAAGCCGTGACCAAGATAGGTGCAGCTTGGCCACTTTGTCAAGAGAGACCTGACAAGGGTAGACCTTTCTCGCATCCGGCGCTTGTTCTCGATTCGTATTTACCGAAAACGAGGTCGTGAGTTGTTTTTCCTTGGCCACCGTATACAACTCATCTTCTTTCAACGAAGAGTTGATGGTCGCATCATCCCTTGAAGGGCGCTGATGAGTCGACGGCGGCGCTTGCAAGTGGGTTGCTCTTTGCTTTCTCCACCCACCGCTTTAGCTCGTCGAAGATGATGAGCCCCCAGCTGAGACGGTCAGAAATATAGCACTTGTCGCCTTGATCCGGGCAAGAACATGTCATGTGCTCCACTCTTGAATAGAAGCCCCTTGTCTAGAAGGTGATCTGCAAGACGCCAAGAGGGAACAAGTTTCTCGAGCATTTTCCTCGAGGCTCCTGAGAGCATCTACTCCCTCATGGCTTCCTGTGCATGTAAAGCCTCACCGTGGTTGCCTGAAAGAGCTCCTCCGTAATGCACGCCAATTATGGTGGAAATAGATTTGGCGGTGACGAGATGGACGGCCTCGAATCCACCCACGAAGAGCCCGTTCATGAGCTCCATTCGCCGATAAAATTCTTCTCCGCCAGAAGATACCGTAAGTTTTGTCGCTGAGGCGTAAGAGGGGTAGAATCCCGAGGCGCCCATATCCTCGCAAGCTTTTGACTCCCCTATAGAATTGATTGACGTAAGGTCAATGCACATGCCAGAATGTATAGCTAGTCCAAAGCGACAATGATGTCAAGCGGCAGATAGGTTGATATCCCGGAAGATTGATGTTTGAACCGGGAGGAATGACTTTTTTCAGTGGTCAAAAGCCTTCCCGCTGTCGCGCTTGGATTTTGAGGTTCTTGCCTGAAAGAAAAACAAAATAAAAGTTAGGGCTTTTCATCTAGACATCTAAACAAGTAGGAATTTCAAGGTTTTTCAAAATAATTCGAAATTTTCAACCCAAAACTTGAAACCCTAGAATGTTTAGAGAAACCACACACGAGAAAAACATAACAGAAGTTTTCATAAGAATGAACAATGAATAGACAAAAACGACTGTTAGTATTCAAGTATGTAAGAACAACAATGGCGAATCACGCTCAAACTTGAAAATGACTTTGAATTCCAAAAAGGATTTTAAGATGATATTGAAATGTAGAAACAATACATGAAAATTTCGAGTAGAGTAGAGATAAACGCATTCATTGTTGAAGATGAGAAGAAGAAACAAGAAGAAGAACGAGAATTTGCAGAAAGTAGTTACGCAGAGAGAGAAGAGAAGTTTCTGGTCAAAGGGTTTCGTAAAGTTTGGAAATGACGGTTCGAGGACTATTTAAAGGCGAGAAAATATCAGCTTTGAAAAAGCTGAACTTAAGATATTTTCTTAAGTACCAAATTTTGTCCTTCGACCCCTTTATTGCTTTAGAAACCTCTTTAGCGTAAAATAGACTAAGTAAGAGTACTAACCTTTGTCTTTCCGTAAAGAAGAACTTACGCCTTCCGATTAGTCTAATACGGGTCTACCTGTATGAAAGAAATATTTAACAAAATTTTAAAATTAAGCAAGAGGATCAATCATACCAAGATTTCTCCTTAAATAAGCAAACCCGTGGCATCCAAAGTGGTTTTGTGAGAATGTTCCAATTGATGCTCGCTTGAACATATTCCGCATCGATGTTACCTTTTTCCACATGATCTTTGAGAAAATGATAACGAATATCAATGTGCTTTGTCTTTGAATGCATCATCGATTTTTGGAGATCGAGAATAGCCGATGTGTTGTCACACATGATTGGGCGAGCCTTGATGTTGTAGTCCACCAATTGTTGCTTCATCCATAGCAGCTTGAGAGCAAAGCCAAGCAAAGAATATATTCTCGCTCTCCGTGGTGAGTTTGCCACCGATCCTTGTTTCTTGCAAGACCATGAGACGAAGTCTGCTTCAAGAAATTGACAAGTCCCACCGGTGCTTCTTCGCTCACTTTGCAAGTCGCATAATCGCATCCGAGTATCCAACTAAATTGAAGTTGTTGGATTTTGAATACCGTGATGCCTAGATTTGTTGTTTTTGAAACATATCCGATGATACGCTTGGCAAAGCAAATGTGACTCCTTTGGATCTGCCTCGAAATCTAGCACAAACACAAACAAAGAAACATAATGTCGTCTACTAGCAAGAAGGTAAAGAAGTGAACCTATGATTCCTCGATACTTGGTCATGTTCTCTTGCTTTCCCTTTTCATCTTTGTCAAGATGGCGTCGGTAGACATTGGAGTTTCAAATCTTTGGTCGAATCAAGACCAAACTTCTTGATTAGTTCTTTTGCATATTTGGTTTGGCCGATGAAGATTCCTTCTCAAGTCCGTTGTATCTCGCCTAGAAAATAGGTAAGTTCGCCCATCATGCTCATCTCGAACTTGCTTTGCATCGCCTTCTCGAATCTTTTGCAACAAAGCTTTGGTTAGTTGATCCAAAGATGATGTCGCCCACATAGATTTGTACTGTAAGAGAATGGCCTTTGTGCTTGAGGATGAATAAAGTAGTGTCGATTCTTCCTCTCACGAATCCTTGTTCAATTAAGAACTTGATAGAGTTTCATACCAAGCTCTAGAGCTTGCTTCAGTAGAGAGCTTTCTTGAGTCGGTAGACGTGGTCCAGCTTTGTCGAGATGACAAATCCTCGAGGTTGTTCCACGATATACGCTTGAAGATCACCATTCGAAAGGCACTCTTAACATCCATCCGATACACTTTGAAGTCCATGAACGAGGCATAAGCTAGAAAGATTCTCGATTGCTTCTAGTCTAGCAACAGAGCAAATGTTTCATCAAAGTCAATTCCTTCTTCCCCGCTTAGCCCCGAGCAACCAATCTAGCTTTGTTTCGGTGACATTTCCATCTTCATCTCTTTTATTTCCGAATACCCACTTGGTGCCGATGACCGGATGATCGCCGGTCTTTGAACTAAGCTCCACACCTTACATCTTTCAAACCGGTTCAGCTCTTCTTGCATAGCTTCAATCCAGCTTATGATCTTCGATGGCTTCATCAATCTTCTTGGTTCGAAGTTCGATACAAATGCGTAAGCAAACAACGCTTTCTCGAACCTTATTTCTCGTAACTCCCGAGTTGAGATCACCAATGATTTGGGAAATGGGATGATCTCTTGCTTCAATAACAGCTTGGAGGAAAATCACTTCCTGAGGATTCTTCCCTTAAGAATTCCTGAGTTGGTTGAGAAGGAGATTCACCAAAATCGTCTTCGAAGAAATAGAGTCTTCAAAACTTTCATTTTCTCTCGTGAACAAGAAGGATGAGAGATCCGTAAAGGTGCTTGGGGTAAAACAAGAGATGGGTTCAGGTCAACAGAAGAGTTGTTATCGGTATCGGTAGAGGTCTCTTCTACCGTGAAGGGTTACCGATATTGAGGGATCCTGCTGCCGCTCGATAAGGATTGGAAGTAGATGCCGTGATTTGTACTGCCTCATCATTATCGAATCATTAGCAACGCTCGAGCCATTCTAGGCTCTAACAAATCATATTCATCAAAAGAAACATGCATGCATTCTAAGATTTTTAAGTTAGATTTACCGAAAATGCGAAATGCTTTTGAATGTTTGGAATACCCTTAAAAATTCCTTCGTCGATTTTGCATCAAATTTTCCTCTATACTCTTTTCCATTGTAAAGAATAAAACATTTACAAATGAAGATTTTAAGAAATCCAATGTTTGGGGATCTTCCTCTCCATATTTCATATGGAGTTTTATTATGAAACTTGTTTACTGTGGATCTATTTTGGGTAAAGCAAGCAAGATTGATCGCCGCCTGTAAATACTTGAAGTTTAGCTTCGCCAAAGATTGTTCTAGCCGCTCAATCGTTGTTCTGTTCTTCCGCTCAGCCTACACCATTTTGTTGAGGAGTACCGCATGAGAAATTGTGGCCGATCCCATGGTCATCAAAGATTTTCTACACCATTGTTTTTGAATTCAAGGTCGTTGTCCGATCTTATGTCACAAATGTCTTCAAGCTTTTGAGTTTGAAGTCTTCTAAAAAGTGCAAGTGACTAGATCATACGTTTCATCTTTAGATGTCATAGTTTCAACTAAGTGAATCTAGAGTAGTCATCGACTCTACTACAAGTGTGTACTTGTCTCCCGAAATATCGGTTGTAGTAATAGGTCCAAAGAGATCCATATGCAGAAGTTGAAGAGGTCTGCTTTGTTGATAAAACAGTACTTTCTTTTGAAGGAAGACTTGGAAAGTTTTCCTAGTTGACAAGCTTTACAACTTCGTCATGATCGCGACACAGGTAGACCTTTGACAAGCCCATTTTTGGAGAGCTTGGAGAGGTGTTTGAAGTTGAGGTGATCGAGACGCTTGTGCCATAGCCACCGTTAGCCACCGTTGTCACGAACATTGTTGGCTACTAGACACAGGTTTGAGAATCTCCCTAGAAGATTTAAGTCCACGACATAGACGCTTCCTTGTCTATTGCCGGTCAAGATTGTAGAGCACGATTCACCGCCTTTGATGAGGCACCGGTTGGAATTGAATTGGCATAGAAGTCCTTTGTCGCACTGAATTGATATGCTCGTGAAGGATTGTGCTTAAACCACTTACTAGAGAAACTTTGTGATGGAGAGACTTCCTCTAGTAATTGAGCCATATCCAATTGTCTTTCCTCTTGCATTGTCTCCGAAAGATAATCAGGTCCTTTTGCTTCAGCCTATATTCGTAAGAAGACTTCTGTTCAGCCAATATGTGTCTTGAACGCCCATGTCTAGATACCGTGATGTCTTTGGTTTCTCGATTCTATAGCCATGAAGCATTCTGTACAAGAGTTAAAGCAAAACAAGGTACCCTTTATTTGGGTCCTAAGGATTAGCAACCTTTTGCAACCCATACCGTTGACCTTGAGAGAACTAGGTCTCTCGGATCTTGGAGTGAACCTTAGCGGGCATTCTCCGGTGCCGATGGCCTAAGCAATGACAAGAATGACATAAATGGAAAGACCATAGAGAATTGTTAGCGTCTTCAATCGAAGAGTGCTTATGATCATTCCTTTTCTTGACATTCATTTTCTGGTTCAGCTTGCTTGTTGACTCAGACTTAATTGGTTTCTTTCGACTCTTCCTAGGTAGGTTACCAACGCAGACTTAGCTTTAGCTTTTCCGTTGAGAACCTTTTCGAGGATTCTGGTAGAATACCTTTAAGTTTACCTTCAATGTAAAGCATCTTACTGCTTCATAGACAAACTTGATAGTTACCGGTAGAGGTTTAGCGTTCTACCGCCGCCAGACTGCCTTGGCATAGTCGTTGTCTGTAGACTTTACTTTCTACCGCTACCTTCTCGATTTCATTTGAGTCATTCATTTTGGCTTTTCCTTTCTCGAGCTTTAGTGGTAAATATAAGGGACACTTGAGTAACCAATGCCTTGTTTCCCTAAATTTCCAAATGTCTGCTTAGAGAAAGATATATCATTAGCGCCGAGGATTCTCCTTCTCTTTGACGTAAGAGATTGCTCAAGAGACATATCCGAATATCCTATGCCTGCTTTATCATTGCTAGATTTTTGGCTTGTAAGTGATTTCTTCAAATGCATCCTTGAATTATTCCGAGAGTCAATTGTCTTTGCAAGGCAATTTTCTAGGTCTAGTCCTTTGATGTGCTCGCTAGACAATCAATTTTGTCATGAAGAAATTTGTTTTCTTCCTTCGCTTGATACTCTCTTGTTGACACTATTGAGAGTTTGAATCTCACCGCCATTAAAGATTTCTCACCGTGAGTTTCTCACGCTTCTGGCCGCTTAACGTAGGCTACTCTAAAGGAATTAAATTCTTCAAGCATATCCCGATTATCCTTGAGAAGTTCTTCCCTTATGAAGCTATCACCGCTGGTTTCATTTTTGTCCAAAGGACTTGGTGAAACTACAACTTCATTTTCGAGTCATAGGTAGGACATGAATCATGAGCTATTAAGCATATGTTAGCTTGCTCACAATCCTCTTCCTCCTCTTTCTCAATCGGCTCAAACCATGTAGCAACCTGTTTATCTTCTATGTCTTCAGCCAACATACCTTTTTGTTTTTGAAATTTTCTATAAGAGGATTTTCGGTATGCTTCAAATTTTGGCTTAGGACATTTTGAGGCAAAATGACCAGGTTTCCTACAGTTATAACACACAAGCTCTTCCTTGGATGAGCTTTCACCAATCTTCCTGAAAGGTTGTTGGTGAGTGTTCTTCCTTCCATATTTTGCAAATTTTTGAAAACGTTTAACAAACATAGCAAATTGTTCATCAGATAAAAAATCATTTTCACCTTTGGAAGAAGTAGTAGGTTTGTTTTCAACAATGATTTCTTCTTGGACCATGGTCGGCGAGACACGGTTACTGCTTGTCTTGCTCTAGAGCTTGATTAACTTCAAGTTCATAAACCTTTAAACTGCATTAGAGACTACGAAGAGTCATCTCGTTTAAGTTCTTAGATTCTTTCATAGCCGTGGTCTTTACATGCCATAAGTTACCTAGAGAGCCTAGAAACCTCATGTTCATTTCCTTTTTGTCATACGTTTTACCAAGAGAAAAGCAACTATTTATTACCTCACTGAATCGATCGTATGCTTGTCTCAAGGTTTCCTTAGGATCCTTTTTGAAAGAATCAAGCTATTTGGATGTATGTATATTTTCTGTTGTCTCTTGTGTCTTGGTCTCCTTCCAAGTATTCTACAAGAGCTTCCCACATCTCTTTTCGTAGCGGTTGTACATCGAATCACTTCTTTGAGTATGTGCTTGTGTCTAGAGAGTGGTGATTATGTTAATTGCTTTCTTTGTCGAGTTGACCAGCCTTTCTATCGCCCTCTCGTCCATCTCGATTCTTCTTTAGGAACTTGCTGCGGGGTTCCCGGCGATGGAGGCTAGAAGATTTGCCTTCATTGGTACATGTTGACTGCGATGACACATTTCCATAATCTGTTGTCAATAGAGTTCATGAATCTCATTACTTTATCCTTCCATACATCAAAATGTCCTTCGTCCAATATTGGGACGTGGTTAGCATTAGATGTAGGCAGCATATAGTGTGTTTGTGCCATTATGTCGTATCTCTCAAGAGTTTAATCTTGGAAAAACTTGTTTTCGAAGAGTAAGGCTCTGATACCAATTGTGGGTCCCAATGAGCACAATAATAAGCTAGAAGGGGGGTTGAATAGATTATTAACACTTTAAAAGTTTTAAAGTGTTAATAAGCTATTCAACCCCCCCCTAACTTATTATTGTGCTCATTGGGCAGGATTTAAGGAGCCGCTTGAGTCGTTGACCTTGTGAATGAATCTTTGCCGGCGAGCCATGTCGAGGAGCCGAGTTGAGGCTATGGAGGTAGACCCGGCTCGATAAAATTGAGGATCGAGGAGAATGATGAAAAAGTGGAGTGTGATACGCTCCAAATGCGAGATGAGCCGAGTTCTGACTCGAGGCAAGGCTGGAAGAGATAGTCATCAATCCAGACTATCCCGAGCAGAAGATCAAGATTGGTCGAGCTTTGACGGTAGAGGCAAGAGAAAGCCTAATTAAGCAAGCAGTGACGCCCTGGATATCTTCGCAGTGACCGAGGACATGGGGGTGGCGAGGATGTGGCCTTGCATCAGTTGAATGTTGATCCAGCTTACCGGCCAATCCAGCAGCGACCACGGGTTTATTCGGTAGAAAAGGATCAAGCGATCAAGGAGGAAGTCGAGAAGTTACTCAAAGCAGATATTATCGAGGAGATACATTATCCAACTTGGTTGGCTAATGTGGTTATGGTAAAGAAGTCAAACGGCAAGTGGCGGATGTGTGTTGACTTCACAGATTTGAATAAGGCTTGTCCGAAAGATTGCTATCCTTTGCCAAGAATTGACAAATTGGTCGACGCCATTGCAGGGTTCGAGCTCCTCAGCTTTATAGATGCTTACTCTGGGTATCATCAAGTGAAGATGGCTGGTCCAGATAAGGCTCTATGACTTCAGAGCGGGGGGTATTGTTATAAGATGATGCCCTTCGGTTTGAAGAATGCGGGGCCACTTATCAAAGGATGGTCAACAGGGTATTCAGCTCGCAGATCGGGAGAAATGTTGAAGCCTACATTGATGATATGGTGGTCAAGACCAAGGGGCGCGAGCATACAGAGGACCTGGGGGAAACTTTTGCTAATCTCAGGAGGAACAACATGAAGTTGAATCCGAGCAAATGTGTGTTCGGAGTAAAGGCTGGCAAGTTCCTCGGTTTCATGGTCACTGAGAGGGGAATTGAGGCTAATCCTGAAAAGATTGAGGCATTAGTTACTATGAAGCTTCCTCGCTGTGTTAAGGATGTGCAGAGGTTAAATGGCAGGGTGATCGCTTTGGGAAGGTTCATCTCGAGGTCGGCGGAGCGTTGCTTGCCTTTCTTCAAAGTTTTGCGGGGTAATAAAGGGTTTGAATGGACTCCTGAATGCCAGAAAGCTTTCGAAGAGTTGGTGGAATATTTGGGAAGTCCACCTTTGTTGAGTAGCCCGATTTGTGGGGATAAATTATATGTTTATCTGTTACCGAGCAAAGGTAGGTTTTGATTAGGGAAGAAGGCAATGTACAAAAGCATGTTTACTATGTATCAAAAGCCCTCACTGATGTAGAGGGAAGATATTTTAATGCAGAAATTGGCTTACTCGCTTGTTGTTGCTGCTCGGAAACTTCGAGCTTATTTTTCTGCTCATTCAATTGTTGTGTACACATATTCACCTTTGCGAAAGATTTTGCACAAGCCAGATACCTCTGGTCGGTTACTTACTTGGTCAATTGAGTTAACCGAGTTTGATATCGATTATCAGCCACGGCGAGCAATCAAGGCGCAAGCTATAGCAGACTTTGTAGCTGAGACAAGCTTCAAGGATTCTGTTGAGGAAGTAGAGAGTAAAGCAACAGCGACGAGCAATGCAAGTCCAAAGCCGAGGCCGGAATATTGTTGGGAACTTCATGTAGATGGTTCGGCTAGTCGATTTGGGAGTGGTGCTGGTCTAGTGTTAGTTCCACCAGAGCAAGATGTAGAGTTTGAGAAGGCATTGCGTTTCAAATTCCCAGCTTCGAACAACCAGGCCGAATATGAAGCTTTAATTGCTGGTCTCGAGCTCGCGCAAGACGTTGGAGTGCGGGCAGTGGTTGTATATTGTGATTCTCAGTTGGTGGTAAATCAAGTCAAGGGCAACTATGGAGTACATCACCCAATTTTGGTTCGTTATTGTGCAATGGTAAGAGAAATTTTGAAGGATTTCGATTATTGGGAATTAGTAAGAATTGCTCGGGAGGACAACATGCGAGCAGATTACCTGTCGAAGATGGCTGAGGATGAAATCCAGTCTTTACATCCTGGAGTCATGATCGAGCATTTGGAGGTTCCTGTCATCGAGAAAGAGGTGGTTATGGACATAGAGTCGGCTGCCAAATGTTGGATAGATGATCTTCGAGCTTACATCGAGTGCGGGGTGTTGCCCGAAGACAAAAAGGAAGCTAGAACCATTCAAAAACGGTCATGCCGTTACATTATCTTGGATAATATTTTATATCGCCGATCTTATACCCGACCTTTGTTGAGGTGTGTTCGTCCAGAAATGACGGAAGGAATCTTGGGCGAAGTGCATGAAGGCAAGTGTGGAGGTCACCCGGGCCAACGGTCGTTAGCTGAGAAAGTATTAGCAGCGGGATTTTATTGGATAACTTTGCGACGGGATGCCGAGGTGTATGTTCGTCGGTGTGACAAGTGTCAGCGTTACGCGGACATCCCACGATTGCCATCTACCGAGCAGACTCCTGTTATAGCATCGTGGCCGTTCGATATGTGGGGAATAGACTTGATTGGTCCCTTTCCCGTTGCTCGTTCGAAATTCAAGTATGCAGTGGTCGCGGTGGATTACTTTACGAAATGGGTGGAGGCAAAACCATTGGCAACCATAAGTGAGGTCAACGTCATCGACTTTGTACACGAGCACATATGGTGTCGGTTTGGAGTCCCGCGAGCAATTGTGTCTGATCATGGGACTCAGTTCTCGGAAAAGTTTACCAAGGCATGCGAGCAGATGAGGGTAAAACATTGGCAATCATCTGTGGCATATCCACAAGGTAATGGGCAGGCTGAAGCTGCGAATAAGCAAATTTTGCATGTGTTGAAAAGGAATCTGGAAGATGGGTAGACGAGTTGCCTTCTGCTTTGTGGGCGGTTAGAACGACCGTAAGGGGACCAACAGGAGAGACCGCTTTTTCCTTAGCTTACGGGTCTGATGCTATGGCTCCAGTGGAGATGTACTTGCCCACTCATAGGGTATTAAACTACAATGTCGAATCTAACAAGATCGAGCAGCGATTTGGATTTATTAGAGGAAAAGCGGCTAGAAGCCAAAATGAGAATGGCCAACTATAAGCAACGAGCAAAGGCTCACCACGATAAGAGAGTTCGTGGTCGATCGTTTGCTGTGGGGGATTGGGTCCTCCGTAAGATTGAGGCAACGGGTCATCGAGCTGAATGGGGGAAGTTGTCACCAAATTGGGAAGGCCCTTTTCAGGTCTCGAGGATCGTTAAAGAGGGCACCTACATGTTGCGAACAGAGGATGGTGATGAGCTAAAACATCCTTGGCATGCAGATCATTTAAAGAAATATTATCGGTAATTGGTACTAGTAGTATGTGCTTGTGTATTTTTTCCATTTGGTGAAAAATGATTATAATGAAGCTTAATGGGGTTTTTAAGTTGGGGTTTTTACTTGAGTTGAATTTTGGGATTACTTCGAGCATAAAGGGCTTTATTCGAAAGGAAAGAGGGGTGGTTTTCCTCGTTAGCTTTCTTTCCTCGAGCATAAAGGGCTTTATGCTCGAAGGGAAAGTTGGTTTGAGGAGGTGATGTTTTTCCTCAATAATCTATCTTCTTCGAGCATAAAGGGCTTTATGCTCGAAGGGAAAGTTGGTTTGAGGAGGTGATGTTTTTCCTCAATAATCTATCTTCTTCGAGCATAAAGGGCTTTATGTTCGATAAAGATAGTTAATTCGGGGGGTGGTATTTTTTGAGAATGGTCATTTTCCATTTGCAAGCATGAAGAGTTTTATGCTCGGGAATGGACTTGCTTCTTTTATACCCGAATAGGAAATATTTCTATCCAGGAAAAAGTCAGATGCAAAAACAGCGTTTTTCCAAAGCATGCAGACTGTTCAGTTAGCAAAAGCAAACGAAGGACAAAATATTACAGACGGTAAAAATGTCAAATGTTTTGGGACTTAGAGCACGCAGGCTCTGAAAGTTTAAGATTCATCAAGTACGATGGGGTTAGCGAGAGTTGGTGTAGGGTTGTCGCCAGCCTGGTTGGTCGGGCCTTCATTCTCGGCATGTGGGTTGGCTGCTTCATTTTCGGCATTAGGATTGGCTGCTTCGTTGTTGTTTTCTGGGGATGGGAGGAGCGAGTTCTGGTTTCCAGGATTTCTGCTTGACCATATTTGTGCCATCAGCTCGCTGATAGTGATTTCTGCAGGGGGCGGAGGGGTCCAAGTGTCCAGCCCTTTGCTAGTGTCCAGCTCGGCCAAGGAGATGAGTTCATCTGCAGAATACGGGACTAAGGCATGTCCCGGGCGGGCTTCAGCACAGAAGGGAGTATTGGTGCCCCAGGTTGCAAGTTGTTCGGGCCTAAACTCAAGACCGCTACAAGCCAATTGTCGCAGAATATGGTTAACCCCCTGTAAGAAAAAAGGATACGCTTCTTCTTCGACAGCAGCAGCAAAGTCTTCTGAATTCTTGTATTCGGTGATAAGACTCTCCTTTCGAACGCGGGCTTGTACCAGTTCAGTTTTCAATTTGTTCTCCCTGGCCGTGGCATCTTTCTTCACTTTCTCCAGCTCGTTGGTTGCTTCTCGCAGATCCTTCCTCACTTGGGTGATGTTGTTGAGAGCACTCTCTTCGGATTTCTTGGAAAAGGTGAGGTGAGCATCAAGGATCCTTTTTTCCTCTTCCAGCTTGGAGATCTCGGTAACTTTGGAGGTCAGGCTTTCCTCGCTTTCCTTCAACTCGGCCCTCAGTGAGTTGACTTGCTCTTCCAAGGCATTCTTCTCTGTGCTGAGCGAGCTGGAGGTCTTGACATTGTCGATAAGTCGATCAAAGAGAAGCTCAGTCTTGGTGGCCATCTGAAAGCGAAAAATAAACCAAGTTAGAAGTGAAAGAGAGGTGTGGACGAGGACAAGGGGTGAAGTGAGTTACCTCAGTCATGCACATTCCGATCTCCCCAACCAGGATAGCGCTGGCGAGTTCAGTGCTCCTTCGCCTGATACCAGTATGCTTGAGTCTTTTTAGCATCCCTAGCCCGAGGCTAGCAGCGTGGCCGCCTCTTTTGTTGGTGTTTATATTTGCTAGATCGGGAACAGCCCCAATTTCAGCAATCAATTTGGTCGCTAGTTCGCGACTTTCTGGCATGTCAAAATTATCTCTCTGCCAGATGGGTGCTCGGGAACTAGAGGCTTCAGCAGATCGCCTCGATCGCTGATCGAAGTTCTTCTTTCAGGGGGCGAAGTGGGAAGAGGCCTTTTTGATTGCTGTTGAGGTTGTTGTTGCTGAGGTGATTGTTGTTGATGCTGTGGTTGTTGTTGTGGTTGTTGCCGAGCTGGATGTATTGCAGGAGTTTGGTTGACAGGGGCTGTTGGTGTGTGAGAAGTAGCTGCTGTTTGACTTGGCTGGTTAGTCCGGTTGTTTCCTCGACCAGCGTTGGTGGCTGGGATTGTTGGGAGTCGAGCTGGTGGCTGTCCAGCCATTTGGGTATTCCTGCTTACTGAGCCTCTTCGCATCGCTTGCAGAAAGCGGTTCGAATCCTCCATTTGCCTCATGTCTGTGAAATAAATAGCTGTTAAGAGAAAGCGGGAATCAGTGATGATAAGACAAAAGGAAAAGTTATGCAAACCAGATAGGGAGAAAGCAGGAGTGCAGTTTCTTCCGAATTGGAGGCATCTCGGACATTCACTTGGAAAGTTTCCACCGTGACAGTTTCCCCAGAACGGATGGGGCACCTCGGGATCCAAGATGGTTTGTGGTTCGCAGCCTCGTACTGGCCAGGATAGAATTGCAGCTCGGCGTAATATAGGGAGATCAGAAGTTAAGGCAGTCCAATCCAGGACCCAGTCTTGCCCTTGCTTTCCATCTTTTACTCCGAGAAGTCTTCTGAAAGTTTTTGCGAAGCCGGGTTCTCCTCGGAAGGCTTGTTTATCATATTTGGCAATGGCTAAGTTATTTAGATAAGGGGCAAAAGGCCAGCCTACACGGGATTCTACTAGCAAGGGTTTCGCATCCCAGGCATCCACTTTGTTAGGGTTTTCTGAGAGAAGTTTAAAGTAATTGGGGTTTGAGCGACCAGAGATACGCCCGGTTTTCTTATCGATGGAAAAAAGAAAGAATTTTCGAAAGAGTTCCATGCTCGGTTCAAAACTGAGAAGTCTACAGGCTACGATGTATGAAATTAAAAACCTAACTGTGGTTAAGGTTAAGTTACAGGGAAGGGCGTTGTTCACGATAAGGAACTCAGCGAAAAAGGGGTCTAAAGGTAAGCGGAGACCAACTAAGAAGAAATCAAAATAGAAGACCATCCGGTCTCCTTGAAAGTTGTGACCGGCTTCATCAAGGTCCAAGTCGAAGGCCCTAACTCGATAATTCTTGGGGTCCATACCCAAGGAGTAAAACCAGGTTGAAACCTCATCCTCGCTTTGTAGGTCATCCCAGGAAATGAAAGGTGTGCTAGTTGAGGCAGCTTGTTGGCCTCGGTCTTGGTCGGTTGGACTGGTTAAAATCAGGGGATTTTCGGTAGCTTGTTCGACATTGCGAGGGAGCGTTCGGGAAGGCCTCCGTCGAACAAGTGGGGGAACCTCTCGTTCAGTTGCTTCCGAGCTGGAGGGGGAGGCAGAGGATTCAATTTGTTCCTGAGTAGCTCCATGATCATAAGCTCGACCTTCGATCTCGGAGGGCGTTCTACCGTCAGAAGACATCCTACAGTAATCGAGGAACACGGGTTAAACCCTGCTTGAGGGAAAAAAGGAAATTAATTGAAAACTCGCGGCAAGCTAGGGTTTAACCGTAAACCAATGAACGGGGCACTGGTCAACGTTTCCTCGATTTCTGGGTGAAGGTAGTTTTGGGGATGGAAGGAGTTTGATGCAAGAACATCAAAGACATGAAATTCAAAGAAAGTTTTGGCAAAGAAAAGGGGGCATGGAAATTTCGGATTCGACAGTTAACCAGAAGAAGACGTAAATCAAGGCATAATAAGCAGTAAAAGTGAAGGAAGAATACCTGTATTAAGAATGTTCGAAGTCTTTGAAGCAGATGAAGATTTGGTCTGAGTCCAGGAACTTGTTGCGATTGTATGCGATAGGATCGATTTCTGTTGGCAGAATTGTAAGAATTTGGGGAATGCGAAAGTTTGGAATGAAAACGGCTCTTGGCTTTTTAAAGGAAACCGCCGGTTGAAAGAAATTTCATCATTAAGGTGCAGTAACCGAAGTCAAAATGACGGCGTAGCATTTAATGCGGTCGTGGAAAAACGCGCCCGTCTTTTTATAGACTGACGGCTGGTGGTTCAATTTCCCTGGGCACAGATACCTAAAAAAGAGTTTATGAGCAACCGTGCATCTAGGTTTTGGTGTCTGAATTATTTGGAGCGTGGAATTTAGTAACTCTGGAAAAATATCTTTCCAATTTCTTGGGCTCCTCCTCGTCACGAGTATGAATACTCAGTGAGGCAAGGAGTAGGGGGCTACTGAGCTAACCGGCCCAACAAGCCCAACAGGCCCGAGTTAAAGAACCGCATGCAAGGTAAGTCAGTGACATCCGAGCAGGCGAGCAAGTTGTTGAGCTGTGTTAAGGTACCCTCGCAGTGGGGGCTTAATTAGCGAGCAAGGTTGAGGAGCGAGCATGATTTATTATGCTCGTCCGTGAAAGAGCTGACAGTAGTCGAAGTTATCTATATTCGGGCAAGACTGTTTGTTAAAAGCTGAGGACGGTTATGTCCGGGAAATCCTCCAGTCGATACGTTCCCATTAATGGGTTAGTTATTACGCCTATCATTAAGGGCCATGAAGATCATGGGCAGTTAATGGCATTCATGGGCGGTTAATAACAGTTATTGACAGTTATGCCTTCCGGTAAATATAAAAGCAAGGCAGAATGTGATGAGAGGTATGCGCAATCTTATTCTCTAGCCTAAACTCTGCTGAATTGTTAACTCTCTTGTGCTAATTCACACGCCGGAGGGCTTTTGCAGGGAGTGCCCCTGCCCAGTTCACGTTTGTTCATTTTTACTTCAGAGTTGGGCTCAGAGGATCTACAAACACGTTGAAAGTCAGGTGTTTAGATTGGGCTGATTAGTGGGTCCAGATTATCTTGGACGCATCAAGAGCCAAACAAAATAATCTAAATTTTAATGTTACAAAACTATGATATTCAATTCTACACCTCGAACTCATAATCTTTATGTTGCAATCATTTGTGTATTTTATTAGCACTAAAGTTTTAACTATTCTATTGATATGAATATAGATTTCGTGCATCACACAGGTGCTTTGATTATAATTTTCTATAATTAACTTCAATTTTTACTGTACAAAGTAAATTGTTTAGGTAAAAGACATGTCACTTAGATATCAATTTAAAGATATGTTAAAAAAAGTTATTGTTTTTATTAACATAATTCTCTATAGTTTGTTTTATATGCATATTGAATTCGTGATTTTTCATACAATTATTCGGTTATATGGTTATCATTGAAATTTTATATTGTTTTATTTATATCAATATTGAACCGTGCATTATACGGTTGTGTTGTAATATATATAAAAACATAAGTGCATATTTTTTAGAAATTTTCCGCCAAAATTTATTTTTCAAAAATGGAATCACTTATGCTTTGTTTATGTCAAAAAAAAATTGAAATTGAATTTGAGAAATATCATTTAATTATATTGACATAAACTATTTCAATTGAGTTTACTTTTTTTATTTGGAGAATTAAATTCGAAAATGACATATAAATGGCATATAATTAATTACATACCAAAGTCATATAACTATTAAATATTACACAAAAATAAAGTATAAATTAAATTTCTAGGCAAGCAATTCATAAGTCTGACAGAGTCCATGTGCATATAACTAATTATAAACAAAATCAATATATAAAAATAATTCGTAAAAATGATATTTATTCAAAAAATATTGAATAGCTTAGTATTATTATAAATAAAAATAGGTAAATAAAAATACTTACGATTGTTTTTAATAGATCTTGAAATACAATTCTATGATATTTAAAACAAAAAACAAAAACAAAAAAAATACTCATGGACCTGACTTTGTTTGTTTTTTAGTTTGTGTATGTCTTAGTTTAAATTATCACTAGATTTTGTGTCCGTGCTTATGACACGGTGTCAATATGGAATTTATTCAATGTATTAAGTGGACAATGCAAATGAATTAATATATGCTTGAGATTTTGTAAATAACATATAAATGCACAATACACAATTGAAAAGAAGACAAAACTCAATAAACTAAACAAAAACATACATTTTATGATGGTCTATTACAAATATGTAAGAATATCGAGAACTTTATGTCATGTTCAAATTAGAGTGACATTTATCTCTTTTTTTTTTTGTTAATTCTTTATGTAATTGAAAATTGAAATGTAATATATAAATTATGTTGTTGAAAGAGATACATGTTTTTTTTGTTTCAATTAAATAGTCATATAAAAATTAAGATGCAATTTTTTAATTACATCACATCAATGAACAATACATATTCTGAAATCTCAAACTGCGAGCTAAATTTGAACGATACATACTCGTGAATATTTCAATTGAATTACACATTCTGAAATCTCAAACTGTGAGTTATATTTGAAGGTTGGAACTCAAATAATATTGTTTCGTAATATAGTCTATTCACTTGAGTTATGCAATGAAACGAGATTAATTATTATAAGGATGAGAACTCATGTTTTAGAAGGTTGAGTTCTTACAAAGGGCAATTCTGGTGGTACTCTTTTGATTCAAAAAATGTCACTGATACTATTTGATCTTAGAATTTCTTTCAAATTCCAGATAAAACTTTTTTGGTTGATTATGTTTTACGCAATGTCTATGAATAAAAACAATGGTAAGTACTCATTGTCTAATATAAGACTCCATTTGAAAACATGTTTTTAGTTATCATTAGTTTTATGTAGCTTTGTTTAGAGTTACTATGTGATATTTATAGTTGCAATAGTCGTATATGTTGAACGAAAATTATTGTATATTAAAAGTATTCCAAATTATTTTTTTTTTCAAATTTATAAGATTTTCTATATTTAATTTTACTGTTTATTATTTTACTGTTTATTTTGTTCATATTAAAAAAAATTAATTACATATTATTCAACTTTAATTTAGTATATAATTTTATACGCATGTACAATTTGTGCAACACACATGTGCATCACTAATATAAACAAAATGGCAAAAATTTGGTCTTACGAGTATTTTATGTAGGACGGAACCTCTTGACTCACGACTCATCATGTGTTGATGGGTCAAATTCTAAAAAATAAAGCTTCATTTTAAGAATTAAGATCCGATGGTCTTCAAATAGACATAACCTAGTGAGAGAAAGACCATAAGCAAATGCGCCCGAAGAAGATTGTGCATGTGTAGCGGGAAATCAGTTAGTAGTATTTTATAGTGAAATATATAGATTTAGGGTAAGTTAGAAAATGAAATGTAACCATCTTAATTCTTACGCTTTGAAGTGTATGACATCATAAAAACATAGTGGTAATAATTAATGTTCTCGAACCCATAGAATTCTGACAAGTGTACATAAAATCCGGAATCCCCTCCCTTCTTCTTAGAGCTTGTACAATAAATGATCATCTTTAGGGCTCGTTTGTTGTGGCTGATGACTTATGACTTATGGTGATACCTAAGTTAGTAGTGAACGACTTTTATGATTGCATGATAGATCGTTTGTTACAATTGTTAAAAAGTCGCTTATGAGTCGTTATAATTATTTGTTAAAAAAAAACTTGAAAATTAGTATTCATATTTTTATGTATATTTCATAAAAGGATGAAATAAAGACAATCAAATATTTATTAATGAATAGTTGTCTTCATGTTTAAAAAAACCAAAAAGCTTAAAATTTTGGCTTTTTGGCTGGCTTTGGCTTTTCAATGCATAAAGGGTGTTGTACCTTACTTATTGGCTTTTGGCTTATAAGCTGAAACAAACACTTTAAATATGACTTTTCAGAAGCCAAAAGTCAAAAGTCACTCCAAATAAGCTGTAACAAACGAGCACTTAATCCACATTCAATATTCAACTCATTAAAAATAAATATAAAAATATATTTGATATTCATAAAAAATTCATTTGGTGTCTAAATAATTCAAAGAAATTTCTATTTATATATAAAAATATGTAATTTCTAAATATATATTTTTTTAATTACAAAATGACTGAAAATTTTATTAAAAAAAAGATATGGTATGGCCCCAAAGAGCGGGCCGGCAAAAGGAGGAGTCTTCTTCCTCTTTTGGCCGAAAATTCCGATCTCTTCCCTAGCTCCTTAACCCAAAAAATCCAAACTAGATTTCCTTTATATTAAGGGAGATACCATGTTAATTGAAGAGATACCAATTTGGAGGTTTGTTGACACTCCGTTAAACCCACTCTTGGGATCAGCTTCTTTTTTATTTTAGCCAGATGGTGATTTAGTGTTCTAAAATTTTCTGCCTAACTCCGTCTAGGTCTCGCCTAGGCGCTAGGCCCCTTTCTACCGCCGCAATGTTCTTAGTCGTCATCTAATCGACCAAGTCAGCTTCTACGCCAAACTTTGCCGACCTTAATTTATTTTTGTAGCTTTGATTTTGTGACATGCGGTGACTGGAGAAGGAAGAGGGGCGAATTAGATAAGGAAGGGGGAGTGGTAGTGGTAAGGCAGAGAGGGAGATAATGGGGGGCGAACTGGAGTAATATATTTTTTGTTTTTAGTTCTAAACTTGGCTGGTTTATTGCTTTAGGGTTGTTGAGAATTGGGATTAACGGTAGGTTTGTATATTTTTGTTCATTTTACAAATATAGACAAGTGTTTGATAAAATGACAAACATAAAAAAAAAATTGTAGTCAATATGTTTGATATTTGATATAAATTATCAAAAAAAAAGTAATTATGCCTTAATTTTAGGCCCCGCCTAAGCCTCGATTACGCCCCGACTAGTCTCCTAAACGCAAGTGTGCCGCCTAGCGGCCGCCTAATGATTTTTAGAACCTTGTGGTGATTACACATTAATAAAACCTTATTTAACAATAAATGAATATCATGGGGAAAAATGCAACATCTCACATAAAATACGAGTAGGTTTTATGTGAGACTGTTTTACGGATCTTAATTCGTAAAACGGTAGCTTCACTCATTCTCTCACAGTTTAACACACCAACATATGATGGGCCGAATAAAGATGATTCGTTCAGAAATATCCATAAGACATGTTTTACCCAAGTTTCTGCCATTAAATATTTGTTTTTCACTGCAAAATGTTTTAAATTTTTTAAGATTATTTTTTTGCCTCGTTAATCTAACACGATCCGGCAAATTGACTCGATGGAATTTCCCTGACGAGTGGAAAGTTCATGTTTTTACGATCCTTAATTTTATTTATTTATTATAAATGTGTTATTTCCTTTAGTGAATATATTACATTTGTAATTTTGTATGATATTTTGAAGGATTTATTAAGTTTCGGTCAATAGAAGCTAAGATTGTTAGAAAGCAAATGGTTCAAAAAAATTTGGAATATTCGGTCAATTAATATTGAAATACCTAAAGTATCCTTAAATTTTGAAACAAAATTACATAATCATACCCTTTTGTATGTGTTCTTAGTATACGTATAATACATCCGTACCTATGGAATATATGGAGAAAAAAAAGACGGAAATTAGAAAATCGTTATAAAGGAAAGGAAGATGATGATTGCAATTTTCATTCTTTTTCTTTTACTTTTGATGGCCATAAACTAAAATAAATTAGCGAAAAATAATCAAATCACAATAAGAACTAAAAACATATTCCCTCCGTTCCGGGTAAAAAATTCACTATTTTATTTTTAGATATTTCACTTAAAGAGTTCAATTTTAAAAATTAAGGTATAAAAGTGTCATTTTATTACTAAGAGACTACTAAAAATATCATTTTTCTTAAAAAGTTTTAACTTTTAAACGGAGACTATGTAATTCCCCAATCCCACATCGGGTAGATGTGGGACTTGTGTTTGATTTATAAGGTAGTCATGCGTTACTACTAGGCACCAACATCATCCGTGAACTTTTGGCCATTGTGGGGTCTCGATGACCAAGGTCTGCCGTGCTCAAGGTGCCGGGCTAACGTAGTCTGGCCTCGCGCCGATCGTTACGCACTCTTGCCTCGAATAGAGGTGGGTCTGACTCGGTCGTTACAGACTCTTTGCCCTGAATAAAGGGAGTAAGAAGTTTGAAAACCCAACAATGATCCGTCTGAACTCAATAAACTTGGAACCAGTTTGGTAACTTTCATGATGAAGGGGTATTTTGGGTTGCAGTTGGATGATGAAGGGGTCAAGGGTTAATTAGACTTCTAACTTTCATGAATGAGAACTAAAAAAGAAGACCTATTTGACTCACCAAGCTTAGGCAATGGGTTTTATACTTTTATGTATTGGACGATTGAACCGACGAAATAAAGTTTGTAGTTCAATTCAATGAGTTGAGGTTAGTATGGGAAGATGAAAATGTACCTAAGAAATCAATATCAATTACGTAATAAAATTTTAAATAAGTTTTTTCAGCTATCTATTTTTAAATTAGATGGAATTTCTTACCCAACCCACTATGTATTTGTGGGTCTTAAGAGAGTCACGGTTCCTTCTTATAAATTAGGATCGGTAAAACGATCTTATAAAAGATCTATTTTTTTATAAATAATTTACTACCCCTACAACCTCAGATAATTAAAAGGTACATTTTTGTGTTTTTTTTTTTGTTTTTGTTTTTTTTTTTTTTATCTATTTGACTAATTTCCCAATGATGAGCTGAATTATATACTTTATTCGTCCAAGAAAATTCAAAAAGGGATACTTAATACGAGACCGATAAAGTAGTGATTTTAGTGTAGTTTTTTAGAGCATCTACACTTATATATCTTTTAAAAGGTTTATCCAGCATATTACATAATTAGTTTATAATTTTTGTTTCATTTGAAATATATTATCTATATTCACATAAACCTTTAAAAAGCTTTATAGCATGGACCTATAATTAAATATAAACTTTTTATCATCCACTTTATTAGTATAAACCTTTGCAAAATTGTTAAAACCTTTTCACCAATCGGTTGAAACTTTCTACCTATTGCAAAAAGCGGATACCAACCGGTTGAAACTTTCTATACCTATTACAAAAAGTTTTTATTGGTATACAAAAGGTTTATATCTATTGCCAAAAGCTTTTACTCCCTCCACTACACATGCCCTATTGAGTCATAAATTTATCTAATCTAAGTAAATTAAAAATGGTAAATTTCAATACAAAAATTAAGCAAATTGATCAAAAGGTCAAAATATACACTTTCCATTGGAACAAATGTATTAAAGAAAATGATCTACACCCTTCGTTTCTAAATAATTGTAGTGTTTAACTAAGAACAATGTTTTAAAAAAATTAATTGACTATTATAAATATTGATATAAATTATATTTTCCTTAGAAGCTCTTGTGCATGTGATCATAATTAATAAAGTAAAAGAAAAACTAGGGTTAAAATGGTAAAAAAATATTTTCTTAAAAAAGAAAGTTTATAAATATGACAATTTTTTGGAACTAATAGAAAAGAAAAGTACAACAATTACTCCATCCGTTTTCAAATTATCGTCCATATTTCTTTTTCATCCGTTCTAAAATAATTATCATTCTTCAAAACTTTTCCTTTTAAGAAAACAATTTTACCACTTTATCCTTACTTTTTCTACCTACTTTAATTATGACCACATTTTCAAGGGTATTAAAGGAAACCACACATTTCATCAATATTTATAATTCAATCAATTATTTTTTCTTAAACGGTGTGTCGGGTCAAAATAGATAATATTTTAAAAGTGCTTGTTTGGTCGAACGTTTTGACCAAAACGTTAGCAAAAAATGCAGTGTTTTCTCTTTTAAAGTGTTTCAATATAACGTTTTAAAACGCTCTAATTTTGTGCGTTTTAAAAATATGATGTGTTTACAATTACTCTGTTTATGAAAATATTAATACATAGGGAGTTTTTTTATTGGAAGATGACAATGTTTCGATCAAAAAGTCAGCTATTTCTTCTAAATATCTTTCACGTAAAAAAAAATTATTTTTAAAAATTAAAAGATAAAAATGTCATTAATTTATTTTATTACTAAAAATGTAGTTTTTCAACTACTCTTGGCCGGAAAGAAATGGAGTATTTGGAAGGGGACGAGTATTTAAAAATTACTACAGGTTGTGTGTTTGTGAGAGACTCCTGAAACAGTAAGCCTGCAAGACTGCAACCATTTTAAAAATATGATGTGTTTACAACTACTTTATTTATAAAAATATTGTTTTGAAATAGATTCTCAAACAAGTTTATAAGAAAAAAAAACTGCGTTTTAAAAATATTATTCCCTCCGTCCTTAAATTATCGTCCTCCTTTTTTTTTTCGTCTGTCGTAAAATAATTGTCCAGTTTAAAACTTACCTTTTTAGAACATCACTTTTATCACTTTACCCTTACTTTTTCACTCTACTTTAATTATGACCTACATACACATGGGCTTTAAAAAAAATTGCGCATTAAACCAATATAAATAATCAAGTCAATTGTTTTTTCTTAAACTGTACACCGAAGTCAATTAGTGACGATTATTTGTGAACTAAGGGAATACATTTTAAAAAGCTTTTGTTTTTAAACACCGCACTTCAAACAAGTCCATAAAAAGGGGGATCAGATTTAATTTTATCAATGTCACTCAACTACTAACCATTTCATAAAAAAGAATTACAATGATTGCTGTACTTTATCACTGCAGCAATTCCGAATCCTTACTAGTATTGCATGTTCCACTCCTTTACATAGCCTCCCTCTCTCTCTCTCTCTAGCTTATTGATGTCAAGCATACCATGTTGGGTGACAAGAGTTAGTGCATTTTTATGTTTCTGATCTTCCTTTTGCTGTGATCCCTTCAAACATTCGTCTCTCTCTCAAGAAAACATTTGTATTTATAGATAGATTAGAGCTATAATTTTAAGAAAGAAACATGGAGATAGAAATGGCAGTTGATGGTGGTGCAGGAAATGGAACGGATCTCGATGAAGGGATCATGAAAACCAACGGTGGAGATGAAGGAGGTGCATACTTGGTCTGGGATGATCTAACGGTGGTCCTGCCCCCAACCTTTGGGAACAGTACTAATAAACCTACGAGGAGGTTGCTCGATGGCCTCACAGGGTTTGCTCAGCCTGGTAGGATCTTGGCTATTATGGGTCCTTCTGGCTCTGGCAAATCCACTCTTCTTGATTCTTTAGCAGGTTCCTCTCCCTCTTCTTTCGTTTTCTTCTTCCTATATATAAAGTTGGCCGGCCACTTACACGTATTTCAATTTAATCTTTCTTCTCGAGCGAATTCAAGAACGCATCTCTCTCCCGGCCTCTCGGACAAACATTCATGCATGATCACCATTACATGAATCTCTCTTTTTTGATGAGAACATTGTTTGACTTTTCTACATAATACTCCCTTCGTTTTTAAATTATTGTCATATTTAACTTGACATACGGATTAAGAAAAAATAATTGACTTAATTATTAATATTTGAATAGTGTGGTTTTCTTTAAGGCTCATAAATATGTGGCATAAAATTAAATTAACAAGAAAAAATAAGGGTAAAATGGTAAAAGTGATATTTTAAAAAGAAAAATTTCAAAATTATTTTGTAACAGACGGAAAAATAAAACAAGACAATAATTTTGGGACGGGGGAGTATGAAAAAAAAAATTTGTCTTTGCTACGCTTCCCAAAAGTAGAACCAATAACCATTTTAATTTCTTACAATGTTTCTTACCGAATATCTTTTTTTTAATACATAGTGCTACAATTATTAGGGATATACTCCCTCCGTCCTTAAATTATCGTTATTTTTTCTTTTTTCGTCCGTCTTAAAATAATTGTTCACTTTGAAACGTACCTTTTTAGAACATCACTTTTATCACTTTACCCTTGTTTTTTTACTCTACTTTAATTATGGAACACATACACATAGGCTTTAAAGGAAACTACACATTAAACCAATATAAATAATCAAGTCAATTGTTATTTTCTTAAACTGTGTGTCGGATCAACTAGGACGATTATTTAGGGACAGAGGGAGTATTAATTAAAAAAATGAATAAATTATATTACTCTAATTAATATTTTTTAGACATAAAAGGTAAGATTTATTTGAAAAGTCGTCACCGGTGGCCTTGGCCATGTCTAAGTTATGCTTGTTGGTTAATTACGTTTCATACGTATGGGTTTCGTGACGACAATAATCATGCATACATTATGACTTAAATCATACGTATGGGTTTCGTGTCGACAATAATAATGCATGCATACATAATGACTTAAATCATATGTTTGAGATGACACTTGATCCTCCTTTAACTCCTCCTAAAAATAGTAAATCTTACAAATAAAATGGTACTACAGAAAAAATGTGCTTTTAATTTGTTGTTTGGAAGTAAGGGTGTAAATTGGAACCACCGAACCACGGAATCGAACCAAACTAAATCAAACCAGTCGGTTTGGTTCGGTTTTGGTCGAAGACGGTTCGGTTTCGGTTTCAAAAATTGAAAAACCACGCGATTCGGTTCGTTTCACGGTTTTTGGTATCGAACCGAACCAAACCACCCTATATGTTTTTATTTATTTATTATATAATATATATTATATTACATTTATTAACTATTTTGAACTTTTGATTTATTCATAATATATAGACGGATACTAAACCAGACAAAATTTTGATTGTTAGAGAATTATTATTTCTTCTATTGTTTGTGTTTATTTTAGAATTTGTATTGTTTTATTTATGATAATTTGTTGTTAGTAGGTTATTTCCTAATTTTGATGTTAATTTCAAATTAAAATCTTATTTTTATTGTTATTTTTAATGGTGGTTAATTTCATTAAAAATAATTTATATAAACCACAAAACCAAACCAAACCGAGTGGTTCGGTTCGATTCGGTTCGGTTCCAAGCCTTGCTCGGTTCGATTCTGTTTGAGATTTTTGGAACCGCTAGGAGGCAGTTCAGTTTGTGATTTTGGCATAAACCAAACCAAACCGAACTACTTACACCCCTATTTGGAAGAACACAAAGATTATGTCTCTTGATTAGGCATGGAATTGAAGTCTATTAACTCATTCGAAAATAATTCTCTAGGTTAAAAAAAATTGCTTTGACCAACATAAACATGTGAAAATCAAATGTCTCGATCTTGAAAAAATATTGAGTATTATGGTGACACCATTAACAATTTTTTAAAAAAATTAATACTAATATTATAATAATATTGAAGAGCAATATCATCGATGGACTTAATATTTACTCCGTCAACGCATGGAAATCTTACCAATGGTCCAATACTATGGGGCACTAATTAAGTCATTGCAAACATGTGACCTAATTAAGGATCTATTTTGAATATTCACTTTTATTTCTTCAATTTCACACATTACCGGTCAACTTTCTATTTTTGGGTACCCATAGCTCATAGTTTTTTGTCACTTATGTATCCAATGCGCATTAATTAATCAATTTCTTATCATACCCCAACTCAATAAAATCGAAACTCCCCCATGCTCAAAAATTAAGATCTAAATAAAGGGTATAGATGAAATTATAGATATTACTTCTTCTTTTTCGGACAAAGAGTCCTCATTTGAAAGTTAATTTTTTAAAAAAAATAACATTTTTAGTAGGTTATTAGTAATAAAATGATATTTTATGTTTTAATTATTAAAAATGAATTCTTTAAGTGAAACATTTCAAAATAGAATAGTTGATTATTTGCTCGAAATGGATGGAGTATTCAATGAATGCTGGATGGACTTAAGAGGATTCTAAATATGTGAAATATTTTTTGAAATTAAATACTCATCCGTTCCTAAATTAATTTTGGTACTTCTAATTAAGTCTTTTATAATTTTAATATATATATATATATATATATATATATATATATATATATATATATATATATATATAAACAATAAGTTTAATTTAAAAGTCAAAAAGGGTAGGAGTACAGTGAATAAGTGTGTCCTGACAGGCTGACATGTAGCTGCTAACTATTATCTCTGTTTTCAAAATATTGTCTGTGATGGCCGGACTCGATACATCGTTATTATTTGGATTGATCTCGTACACTATTTAAAAAAAAGTAATTGATTGGAATATAAATATATATATATATATATGTGTGATAAAAGTGTTTTTTTAAAAAGAAAATTTAAAAAAAAAACAATTATTTAAGAACAGACTAAAAAAAATAGATAATAATTTGAAAACCGAAAGAAAACCTTTTATAACCAACTCAAAAAATCCTATTATGATTTAAATCATAAAAACCTTACCAACATGAACATTGATCACACCCTTATATTTATGACAACTCCAACTAATAAGGATTTTTTTGCCACTCCAAGATCATGAAAGCCATCTTTATGGTCTATACACATTTTTCAACACAATTTACTCCCACCGTTTTAGACAAAAAAAATTCATTATTTTATTTTGGATCATTTTACTTAAAAAATCAATTATTTTCAAAATGTATAAAAGTGACATTTTACGAATGACCTACTAAAAATGTTTTAACTTTCAAACGAAAACTTTTTGATCGAAATGAAGAGAGAGTGTAATGATCCGAGCCCGAGAATCCGGTCATTGCGTAACCCACACACCGCAGCCAGCCAGGGTCAAAAACCGACCCAAAAGTCCATGAATGATGTTGGTGCCCAATAGTAACGAATGGCTACCTTATAAATCAAACACAAGTCCCACATCTACCCAATGTGGAATTAGAGTATTACATATCTACAAAAACTTGATGGAGACAGATACACTGTTGCTGCAGAAAATTACAAAGCAACAGTTGGGTAAATGAAGTGAAGAATGTAGTACTTGGAGTCCCTTCAAGGCTTCAACCCAACCATCAATTAATACACTATTCCGTTTTTTCATCCTTTCTTTTTCCGTTCCAAAAAAAAAAAAAATGTTCACTTCCTGATTATTATTATTATTTTAATTTTTTTTAACAATTTTATCATCGATTTAACTATATGAGTTCTTCTGTCACATAAGTATCTTTGAAAAACAAACATTATCCTAATCTTTATGGTGAATTCAATTACTATCTTTTTTTTTTAATTTGTACATTTCCACTGTCAAACAAACAATATCGTTAGGCTGAATATTTTTCCCAAAATTAGAGTTTTCAACGAAAATGTCAACTTAATGTGTCAATCTTTAATTGGTTTATTTAAAAAATTCAACCGTCAAGTAGTAATACATGTCAATATCATTTTTTACAGATTTGAGTTGCAAGTCAAACATTTTAAAATTGTTTTTTTTTTTTTTTTTTAAACCGGGTTGAATCTGGGTAGTAGTTCCTGGTCCCTCATTACTACTACCGGAAAATCGCGAGATGTGTCTCGAAATGATACGAGGTTTGAGAACGAAACTGATAACACATACAAGGTCCAACCTCAGAAGAAAGCAAAGTGCTTCCACCAAGTATCGAACCCACGCTGCATGCCTCCAGCATCTTATGTCCCCCTCCTTTTAAAATTATGCCTTTACATGCATGTACCTTCCAAAAATCATATTATAATTATTATGATTAATTGAATCGTAAAATAATAAAACTTCGTCTTATGAATTAAAATACGTCTTAATACGATCAATCCACCTTTTACTTTGAAGGTTTGACTGTTTGGCAATGATAATGGACAAGAATCTGACACTATAACTATTGCAGGGAGACTTGCTAGTAATGTAATCATGACCGGAAGTATTCTTCTCAATGGAAGGAAGAGGCTACATTATGGTGCACTTGTAAGTATATATATATATATATATATATATATATATATATATATATATATATATATATATATGTGTGTGTGTGTGTGTGTGTGTGTGTTATATTTCAAGTTAATTCAGAAAATTAAAAAAATAATTTTACAATATTACATGAAAGAATTATTTTATAGTTATGACACTAAAATCTTTGCTAATTGTCTAATAAAAAAATTTATTTTCTTGGTTCCTAAATAATTAGCATGTTTTCTTTTCCGTCCATTCCATGAAAATTATTCAAAATTATTCAGTTTCTAAATTTATCTTTTTAAAAAAATATTTTTATTATTTTATTTTTATTTTTTCTTAACACTTAAATAATGAATCTCATTTGCATATGAGTGTAACGAAAAATACATAACAAACAAATATTTATAATAAAATAAATTAATTTTTCTTAATCCACTTGTTGTAATGAGTTAATGAGACATTTTTTATTTATTTTGGTACTAAACTACTAATAAAGATTGTGGGAATAAAAATAAATTGAAATAGGCGTTGAAATTTGCAGATCACCTAAAAGAGGTCAGTTAATTTGGCTGGCCGTTGAATGGTGGGTTGAAGTGGTGGGTTGTGGGTTGGCCAGAAGTTGTTAAAAGGCTTGGGCCGTTAAAATTTAGCGACCCTAAAGAGTTGGGTTAGTATTTTTAGGTGTTTGGTGACCGTCCCACTAACCCATTTTGACAGCTCTAAATAAAAACATGGAGAAATTGATGTTGACATGAACAGTTAGTTGGAAAATTAATAAGTGTAGATATTGTAACATGTGATAACACACGAGGAAGTTTAATGATATCAGTAAGGGACCACATGGGATGGGACCATATTAACATTCCTTTCCATTTTTGGCACAATTCACACATGAATAAAGCCAAATCCTTTTTCCCCTTATAACCAAATAAAGCCTAACACGATATTTCTTAGATAGCAAGGTTGTAAGAAATTTGGGTCGGTCCCTCTCCCTCTTTAATATTTTTTAATTATTTTATACTTATATTTTTTTGTAGTTGGAAAAAAAATACGCTATACATCGTGGGCAACAAAATAAGATATATTCATGCATCGCAATGCATGATTCGATATATCGCAATGCATGAAGTATTTTTTATTATTACAAAAAATATTTATAAATGTAAATTAATTGAAAACTTTGAAAAGAAGACTGACTTGCAAGAAATCTAATTCATAGCTTTGTGTCACGGACTTAGAGTTTTTGCTCTAACTCTGCCCAATCCGTGCGGCACTAAGACAATTCCGTTACTTCTAGTCAGCCTTACTCCACTCTTGCTTACCAACTATCCCCAAATGCCAACCCTAAATTATGTGACGATCCCACCCACTAGGATTCACACCTATTTGAAGGCACTAAGTTGGAAAGAAGAGATCACTCAAAGAGACTCAAAGAAGGAAACAAATGTTTATTGAGCTCTCCAAAGTTGTCTTGTTACAAATGAGGCATCACCTATTTATAGGCTACCACCTTTAATCCTACAAGCCTCTAGAATATTCTATACAAGTCTAGGGTATTCCTACAATTTCCTAGAATTCTACTATATTCTAGAATATTCTACTACACTCTATTATATACTAAAAAGTTCTCCTAACTTCTAAAACATTCCAGAGTACTCTAGGACAAACTAGAGGACTCCGGAAGACTCTAGTAACTTCCAGAATATTCTAGAGTACTCTAAAACAAACTAGAGGACTCTAGAAGACTTTAGTAACTTCCATAACATTCCGGAGTACTCTAGGACATACTAGAGGACTCCGGAAGTCTCTAGTAGTACTCCGGAAAATTCTAGGTGCAGGGCGTGACATTTGGGTATATAACTACATATTCAACAACTAAGGCTCTATTTGTTCACTGAGCATAATTAAAGAAAAAACATTTTCTTCATTTTTTTGATATTTGATAATGCTACAAAATTGGTCAATGCAAAGCATTTTACAGTCACGAAAGTCAACCATTTGCTATGGACAATTATATACGTAGGTGCCCCTCCATAAAGATTATAAGTGAATAAAACACTTTATGATATGTTTCAATAAATCTGCTCTATTTTTCATTTACAATTTATACAGAGTGGTAATTTTAACAAAAATAATACTTGTATAAATTCATGATTATGATCCTATTAGATTGATCACCTCAACTTCAACATGATTTTTAGGATCCTCACTTTCAAACATGATTCTCCACACATGGATTGCCACTTACTAGATACATGCAGATTAGTGAAAAAAAAATTAACTTTATTATAAATATTAGAATAGCATGTAATATCCAATAATGCACATGTGAGAATGGGGCTCATCAATTAAAATAATAACCAGTTCAAAAGTAAAATAGTAAAGATAACTTTCGAAGATTGAAAGATTAGAAAGTGAAGTTTTTTTTTTTTTTTTTTTGAACGGCCTACAAATGAAAGATTAACAACTCACTCGGTTCGAAGCGAAGGGTCAATCATACTCTTTCTGTTTTTAAATTATCATTCATCTTTTTTTTTCGTTTTAAAATAATTGTATTATTTCAAAACTATCTCTTTTAAGAAAACACTTTTTATCACTTAACCCTTACTTTTTCTACTTTCTTTAATTATTGTCACACGCTCAAGAGCATTAAAGAAAGACACACATTTCACTAATATTTATAATACAGATAATTACTTCTATTTAAACGGTGTCATGTTAAAAAAAATACGATAATTCGAAAACAGATGGAGTACTATTTTGAGACATTTCATATTAAGAGTCCACTATCAAATATTATGGCAACATTCTACATAACATTTCACCTTTACCCTCCACATATGACATTAACATATTATTTATGCTAATTACGAGCAACTCTAATACAAGTTATGTGTCCCTTAATTATTACTCCCTCCGTCCCTAAATAAATGTTCTGATTGACACGGCACACAGTTTAAGAAAAAACAATTGACTTAATTAGTTATATTGGTTTAATGTGTAGTTTCATTTAAAGCACATGTGTATGCGACCCATAATTAAAGTATGGTGAAAAAATAAGGGCAAAGTGGTGAAAATGATATTCTAAAAAAATAAGTTTCAAACTGGATAATTATTTTGGGACGGACGAAAAAGAAAAGGAAGACGATAATTTAGGGACGGAGGGAGTAGATTTTTCAAACATTTTTCGATGGAAGGATGGAGTATTTGTTAAAGAAAGATGAAGAGTCTTTTTAAGAACGGAGGAGGGAAGTTAGTTTTCTTGGTTGAAGCAAAATGATCACATTTTATTATGCAATGAACTAACAGGCTTACGTGACCCAAGAGGATGTTCTGTTAGGCACACTCACAGTCAAAGAAACCATCACATACTCTGCAAATTTGAGGCTACCATCAACAATGAATAAAGATGAGGTGAATGAAATTGTAGAAGGAACAATAATTGAAATGGGTCTTCAATATTGTGCTGATACACTCATAGGGAATTGGCATTTGAGAGGTTTAAGTGGTGGGGAGAAAAAAAGACTTAGCATTGCACTAGAAATTTTGACAAGGCCTAGCCTCTTGTTTCTTGATGAACCGACTAGTGGACTCGACAGCGCCTCGGCTTTTTTCGTAATTCAAGCTCTCAGAAATGTTTGCTGCGATGGCAGAACGATTGTTTCTTCAGTTCACCAGCCGAGTAGCGAAGTCTTTGCCCTTTTTGATGACCTTTACTTGTTATCTGGTGGTGAAACTGTCTACTTTGGAGAAGCCAAAATGGCTGTGGAGGTATCATTTCCTCGTAATCACGCCCCTCTAATACAGTTGCAGTTGCAGACTGTGTTTTCAACATATTCAACGTATACGTTTACACTAATCTTGTTTTACGATGGCGGATTTAGTTCTTTGCGAGTGCAGGAATACCATGTCCAAGTAGAAGAAATCCTTCGGATCACTTTCTTCGTTTTATCAATTCCGACTTTGATAGGGTCACTGCCACTTTGGAGGGATCTCAAAGACTTCGTGTACGTAGTTTAACAGTTTCATATAAACTATGAAATATCTTGCGAGATAATATTGGTAGAAGACTACAAAATAAGCCTGCATTTTGACAAATCCTGTTTTTTATGTGGTAGGATATCCAAAAGACTACTAGTTCTTTGGTGAATTCAGTCACAGCTGAGATCAAAGCAATGCTTGTTCAGAAATACAGATGCTCACAGTATGCAACCAAAGCCAGAGCCAGAATTCAAGAAATCGCAGCCATTGTAAGCCTTAACATGTAACTTCATTGATAGATCATAAAATAAACAGTTGACGTTATGAAGCAAACACTCTGTTCAGATATCTTACTAATCAATATTTGGTTTGCAGAAAGGACTTGTGGTGGAAAGAGAGAGTGGGAGCCAAGCAATATGGTTCAAACAACTTTCAACATTGACAAAGAGATCTTTCGTAAATATGTCTAGAGACATCGGATATTACTGGTTACGAATAGTTATCTACACACTTGTCTCTTTATCTGTTGGAACCGTGTTTTTTGACGTCGGAACAAGTTATAATGCGATCTTAGCACGCGGAGCTTGTGGTGGGTTCATATCGGGATTTATGACATTCATGTCCATCGGGGGCTTCCCATCTTTTATCGAAGAAATGAAGGTGAATGAGCAATGCAGATGACTTTTTAAGAAAGCTCTCCTAAAGACAAACTGCTATAACCAAGTATTTTTCTTGATCCAACAGATTTTCCACAGAGAAAGACTGAATGGTCACTATGGAGTTGGAGTATTTATTCTTTCTAACTTCTTCTCTTCGTTCCCGTTCCTGGCTGTAATGTCAGTAGCTACGGCAATGATCACCTATTACATGGTGAGATTTCAGCCCGGTTTCTCCCATGTTCTGTACGCATGCCTTGATCTTCTGAGCTCAATTGCTGTCGTCGAGAGCTGCATGATGGTTGTGGCATCCCTTGTTCCCAACTTCATGATGGGAATCATAGTAGGAGCTGGTTTCATCGTGAGATTCCTAACTCGTATTTACTTAATTTCAACTCTCTTTTTTTCCATCAAACCATTAGTAATGATACTAATACTGTACTTCCCGTCAATTCCATCTACGTTTGCAGGGAATTATGATGATGACAGCAGGGTTCTTCCGCCTACCACCCGACATCCCCAAGCCAGTATGGCGATATCCAATTTCTTATGTTAATTATATGTCATGGGCATTACAGGTAATTCCTTACAATCACGCATGTTCCATCATATCTGCAAAAGACTTGTGGAAAAGTTCAGAACAAAACACTCATACCTTAACTTCTTATGTTGTAGGGAGCATACAAGAATGACATGATCGGTATAGAGTTTGATCCTGCTGAGCCAGGGGAGCCAAAACTGAAGGGAGAGGATCTCCTCAAGAGTGTGCTTGGCATGTCGCTGAAACACTCCAAATGGTGGGATTTGGCTGTGGTTATACTCATCCTAATACTTTACAGAGTTCTCTTCTTTACCATTCTCAAGTTTAAGGAGAAAGCTTCGCCAATGTTACAAAAAATTTATGTGAAAAGAACTTTGCAGCATCTCAGTAAGAGGCCTTCGTTCAGAAAAACACCAAGTTTTCCTTCAAAGCGGCACCAACCTGTTCATTCATTATCTTCTCAAGAGGATCTGTATTCTCCACTCCATTAGAAAAGTTAATCATCATTTGAGTTAAAATTTTAAGTGGCGGACCTCTATTTAATTCATATTTTACTGATTATTTAGTTTAAAGCTGGACAATGTATAACCAAATCATACCTGCTAGGCAAGCACCAATGTAAGGGTGATCAAATATTCACATTTTAGGATCTTTTGAAGGACACCCTTGGCATACATTCACGGAATCGGTTGGGGCATACAGACCAGGCCATGGCTGCATGTTTGGAGAAAATTGCGAAGGCCCTATAATTTATTTAGTTATAACCACCCCCCCACCCCCCCTTTCCTTTCGGGAAGGGTGGGGGGCCCAAAAAGACCAACGAATATGTAAGTGTCCGGAGTTCTTGCAATTGAATCTTTAACCCTTTCGATTCTAATTATGTCAACGTAAACAGATCCATCAATGTTTTGGGCATTAAGCAGAAGCTCGCCATCAAAAAGTATAGATTGCCTCATCAAACATCTTCTAGCCCCTTTAAAGGGGGCACTTTATCAACGAGGGGAAAGCTCTCCGCAACTCCATATCCATATCCCCACACCACTTATCACTACAAAAATTAACTCATTCTTTGTTTCCTATTTCAAAGGAAATTGACCTCTTCACCAAATTCCATCTTTTCCTAATGCTTTTCCACCACGCCCACCCCAAAAGTCGTATGGACCTCTCCAGGGATCCACGAGATTTTTCTTCAACCATAAATCTTCATATATTCCCCATTAGCGCGGAGTTGAATACCTTTGGCTTTTTAATCCCTAACCCAGATTGGAGCACACCAACTCCCATTTGATCAAATGGTACTTCTGCTCTTCCGACTGCCTGCCTATAGAAAATCTTTTTAACTTCTCTATCCTCTTCGCCTCAAACGACAGCATATCCAACACTAGAGGTGGGCATTCGGATTTGGGTTTTCGGGTCCCGATCCGATCCAATCAGGTAATACCCACTCCGATTGAGTAATTGCCAAAATTTGTGGTTATCGGGTTACTCGAGCCCGCCTTATGATTTATCGGGTCAGTTATTGGGTTTTGAATTGTTATCTGAATTACCCGATCATGGACCCGATATTTTTGAGTAAATATATTAATGTATATATATATTATATATTATACATACATACATACATACATACATACATATATATATATTACATGTGTTGTATAATTGGATTTGTTTTGACTTTAATGGCCTAAAACTAAAGATAAGTATGATTTTTATACCTCATTCTCCATCTCTCACATTTGCCCATAGACAGCCGCACCAGAAGATCTCCTTCCATGCGCATCAAACCTTCTAAAGGACTTATAGGGTAGAACTTCTTCCAGAAAAAGTTAAGTAGAATAGGCCTCGATTATCCCCAAGATCATCTCTCTCTAACTCTCTCTCTCAAAAAAAAAATAATAATAGATCTAAATTCTAGGGTTCCAAGTTTTCGTTCCAACCTTCGGCCGTCACGCCATGATGCCACCCACCCGCCAGCTACCATGTGGCTCTCCCTTACTCTCTGTCTCAGTCGATCGATTCTCTTTCTCTCTCTAATTTCTTCTCTTGTTTTCATTGTGTTGGAAAAATTGCAAAAAAATAGCTTAAAGGAGCATTTAGTTACACAAATTGCAAGAAATTAATAAAGGCGGGTAACCCGAACCTGATATATCGGATACCCGACATCATAGTTGTCAAAGGCGAGCGCCTCAGGCAAGGCAAGGCGAGCCAAGTCGAGCCATTGGGCGCCTTAAAGGATCTCGACTCAAGAAGCTGGGCGTACGCCTTTGGAGACTTTTTTTGAGTCGAGAAGCGCCAAAAAGTCGACTAAGTCGTTCGTTGGTTTTTTTTAATTTTTTTTTACTTTTAAAGTGGGAAACGACATAGATTTAGGCATAGTTGAAAAAGGTGTGCGCTTTTTACGCCTGAGGCGCAAGGCGCAAGGAGTCGAGGGTTGAAAAAGGCGTGCACTTTTTGCTCGAGGTCGAAGCAAGCGCAAGGAGTCGAGGGTTTAGCGATTGGTTTGGTCGATTCCTGTGATGAGCGATTTTCGCATTTCGGCGACTTTCTTGCCAAGTCAAAAGTCGACCAAATAGCGACGGAGACGCTCGGCGAAAAGTTTAGACTATGGTTTGGGTTTTTTTACAAAACGACACAGTAGGATAGGGGGTATAAAAGACCTCTAACCCAGAAATATTCATCGCGTACGTCATACGACTACTATTCGACTTCGACTTCGACTTCGACGAAGTCTGACGAAGACAAAGACTTCGACGAAGACTTCGAAGATGAAGGCGAAGACTTTCGACTTCATCTTCGGCCCAGATTTCGATTCCAACTTTCAACTTTCAACTTCTTTCACACTTC
>CM028382.1:47534179-47585383 GCA_013146195.2 Codonopsis lanceolata | reverse complement strand
AGATCGGCCTCGAGCAACAAATATATTAAAACCAAAAGCTGTTTTTGACTCTAAACAAACACAAAATTCCCACAAGATATACAATCTTGGAGAATCACAAAAACCCACATAAACACTAAACCAAGCGTGGGAAGAAAGAACCAAAGAAAACAGAAAACCGCTTCCAAGACAATCACACTAAAGCTGGAAGCACAAAACACCAACTTCTCAGAAACACAAGGCGTGTTCCTGAAGAAGTAAAAACCTGGCTAGATTGTTTCGGCAGTCTTGAACAATGATTGATCTCTCTCTAATTCAAAGATATATGAAATGGGATCAATTCTCTCTTTTCTGCCACGCCTCTTCTAAACTACGCCTATATGCTCTCGCCTGTCTTCTGCGCATCAATGAAGGCTTCTCGGCATCTCCTATATATACCGCGGCAACTTGTCCTCCAAGACTCAAGGGATTCGCAATAAACATGGCAAGACACGAAACCAACTAGGAAAGAGATTTAGATGTGAAAGCACAAGATTATCTTTCCTAAATTGATACCATTAATAACTAAACACTTATGCAAGGATTTTATTACTAAAATATCACCTACTTCTAAATAAAAAATCCTACTAAAATCCTAACACAAAAATACCAAACTAAATCCTATTATGACCAAGAGAGTGAGGGCAAGATATATGGCAATGCCTAAAAATACCCTTACACATTTCATAAAAAAGAATTACAAAGATTGCTGTACTTTATCACTGCAGCAATTCCGAATCCTTACTAGTATTGCATGTTCCACTCCTTTACATAGCCTCTCCCCTCTCTCTCTCTCTAGTTTATTGATGTCAAGCATTGAACCATGTTGGGTGACAAGAGTTAGTGCATTTTTATGTTTCTGATCTTCCTTTTGCTGTGATCCCTCCAAACGTTCGTCTCTCTCTCAAGAAAACATTTGTATTTATAGATAGATTAGAGCTATAGTTTTAAGAAAGCAAGATAGAAAGAAACATGGAGATAGAAATGGCAATTGATGGTGGTGCAGGAAATGGAACGGATCTCGATGAAGGGATCATGAAAACCAACGGTGGAGATGAAGGAGGTGCATACTTGGTCTGGGATGATCTAACGGTGGTCCTGCCCCCAACCTTTGGGAACAGTACTAATAAACCTACGAGGAGGTTGCTCGATGGCCTCACAGGGTTTGCTCAGCCTGGTAGGATCTTGGCTATTATGGGTCCTTCTGGCTCTGGCAAATCCACTCTTCTTGATTCTTTAGCAGGTTCCTCTCCCTCTTCTTTCGTTTTCTTCTTCCTATATATAAAGTTGGCCGGCCATTTGCACGTATTTCAATTTAATCTTTCTTCTCGAGCGAATTCAAGAACGCATCTCTCTCCCGGCCTCTCGGACAAATATTCATGCATGATCACCATTACATGAATGTCTCTTTTGAAAAGTTTAATCTTGATGAAATATGAATGTGGATTGTAGATTGCTAAATAATCCATTCGTACCCCCCAAAATATTAACTTTAAAGTGAGCTTTAAAATCGCATCCTAATCAGTAATCAGCCTCTAACTTAATCGAGGAATGTTATGTGCACTTAAAACATACTTACATGTTATGATTGATGAGAACATTATTTGACTTTTCTAAATAATACTCCCTTCGTTTTAAAATTATTGTTATATTTGATTTGATATACGGATTAAGAAAAAATAATTGACTTGATTATTAATATTTGAATAGTGTGTAGTTTTCTTTAAGTCTCATAAATATGTGGCATAAAATTAAATTAACAAGAAAAAATAAAGGTAAAATGGTAAAAGTGATATTCTAAATAGAAAACTTTCAAAATTATTTTGTAACAAACGAAAAAGTAAAATAAGACAATAATTTTGAAACGGGGGGAGTACGAAAAAAAAAAAATTTGTCTTTGCTACGCTTCCCAAAAGTAGAACCAATAACCATTTTAATTTCTTACAATGTTTCTTACCGAATATCTTTTTTTTAATATGTAGTGCTACAATTATTAGGGATATACTCCATTCAGGCCCTAATAAATTATCGTCCTTTTTCTTTTTTCGTCCGTCTTAAAATAATTATTTATTTTGAAACTTATCTTTAAACATCACTTTTACTATTTCTTTACCCTGCTTTTTTTTACTCTACTTTAATTATGGATCACATACACATGAGCTTTTGTAAAGGAAACTACACATTAAACTAATATAAATAATCAAGTCAATTGTTTTTTCTTAAAGCGTGCGCGTAATTTGGTCAACTAGACGATTATTTAGGGACGGAGGAGTATTAATTAAAAAATGAATAAATTATATTACTCTAATTAATATTTTTTCCAAACTTGTTTATGAAGTCAAACAAGACGGTCTTTTTAGAAAAGGTACTCTCCCGTCTCCAATAATCGCTCGTTGCGCTACGCTTAAGTTAAAAACAATTGACTTGATTATTTATATTGATTTAAAGCTCATGTATGTGGCCCATAATTAAAGTAGAGTGAAAAAGTAAGAATAAAGTGGTAAAAGTGATGTACTAAAAAGGTAAGCTTCAAACTGGACAATTATTTTAGGACGAACGAAAAATAAAAGGAGGACGATAATTTAGGGACGAATGGAGTAATATTTATTTGAAAAGTCGTCACCGGTGGCCTTGGCCATGTCTAAGTTATGCATGAGCTAGGTTGTTGGTTAATTACGTTTCATACGTATGGGTTTCGTGACGACAATAATCATGCATACATTATGACTTAAATCATACGTATGGGTTTCGTGTCGACAATAATAATGCATACATAATGACTTAAATCATATGTTTGACATGACACTTGATCCTCCTTTAACTCCTCCTAAAAATAGTAAATCTTACAAATAAAAGGGTACTACAGAAAAAATGTGCTTTTAATTTGTTGTTTGGAAGTAGGGATGTAAATTGGAATCACCGAACCACGAAACCGAACCAAACTAAATCAAATCAGTTGATTTGGTTCGGTTTTGGTCTAAGACGATTCGGTTTCGATTTTAAAAATTGAAAAACCACGCGGTTCGGTTCACGGTTTTTGGTATCGAACCGAACCAAACCACCATATATGTTTTTATTTATTTATTATATAATATATGGAGTATTATATTACATTTATTAACTATTTTGAACTTTTGATTTATTCATAATATATAGACGGATACTAAACCAGACAAAATTTTGATTGTTAGAGAACTATTATTTCTTCTATTGTTTGTGTTTATTTTAGAATTTGTATTGTTTTATTTATGATAATTTGTTGTTAGTAGGTTATTTCCTAATTTTGATGTTAATTCCAAATTAAAACCTTATTTTTATTGTTATTTTTAATGGTGATTAATTTCATTAAAAATAATTTATATAAACCACAAACCGAAATGAGCCACCGAGTGGTTCGGTTCCTCTTGCTTTCGGTTCGGTTCGGTTTGAGATTTTTGGAACCAGCAGGGAGGTGGTTCGGTTTGTGGTTTTGGCATAAACCAAACCAACCACCTATTTGGAAGAACACAAAGATTATGTCTCTTGATTATAGGGGTGTAAATCAAACCACCGAAAAACTCGAACCAAACCAAACCAAACCGGTCGGTTTGGTTTGGTTTGGTCGAAAAAACGCTTGGTTTCGGTTTAAAAATTGGAAAACCACGCGGTTTGGTTCGGTTCGCGGTTTTTGGTATCGAACCAAACCAAACCACCCTATATATATAAAGACGGATACTAAACCAAACAAAATCTTGATTGTTTGAGAACTATTATTTCTTCCATTATGTGTGTTTATTTTAGAATTTGTATTGTTTTATTTATGATAATTTGTTGTTAGTGGGTTATTTCCTAATTTTGATGTTAATTCCAAATTAAAATCTTATTTTTATTGTTATTTTTAATGTTGGTTAATTTCATTAAAAATAATTTATATAAACCACAAAACCAACAAACCAAACCAAACCGAGTGGTTCGGTTCGGTTCGGTTCAAGTCTTGTTCGGATCGGTTTGAGATTTTAGAACCACTAGGAGACGGTTCGGTTTGTGGTTTTGGCATAAACCCAGAACCACTTACACTCCTACTTGATTAGGCATGGAATTGAAGTCTATTAACTCATTTGAAAATAATTCTCTAGGTTGAAAAAAAATTGCTTTGACCAACAGAAACATGTGAAAATCAAATGTCTTGATCGTGAAAAAATATTGAGTATTATGGTGACACCATTAACAATTTTAAAAAAAAAAATTTAATACTAATATTATAATAATATTGAAGAGCAATATCATCGATGCACTTAATATTTACTCCGTCAACGCATGGAAATCTTACCAATGGTCCAATACTATGGGGCACTAATTAAGTCATTGCAAACATGTGACCTAATTAAGGATCTATTTTGAATATTCACTTGTATTTCTTCAATTTCACACATTACCGGTCAACTTTCTATTTTTGGGTACCCATAGCTTCAGTCAGGATCTCTATCCTTGTGTGTATATTTGATATATTATTATTATTCTTAGTCATTGATTGAGATGCAATAGTTGGAATGTAATGATTAAAATGAAAAGTGATACACCAATAATACACTCAAATGATACAGGAGATCTGGACTCACATGAGTATAGTTTTTGGTCACTTATGTATCCAATGCACATTAATTAATCAATTTCTTATCATACCCCAACTCAATAAAATCGAAACACCTCCATGCTCAAAAATTAAGATCTAAATAAAGGGTATAGATGAAATTATAGATATCATTTCTTTTTTTTCGGAAAAAAAGTCCTTATTTAAAAGTTAATTTTATAAAAAAAAAATAACACTTTTAGTAGGTTATTAGTAATAAAATGATATTTTATGTCTTAATTATTAAATGTGATCTCTTTAAGTGAAACATTTCAAAATAAAATAATTGATTATTTACCCAAAATGGATGGAGTATTCAATAAATGCTGGATGGACTTAAGAGGATTATAAATATGTGAAGTATTTTTTGAAATTAAATACTCATCCGTTCCTAAATTAATTTTGGTACTTCTAATTAAGTCTTTTATAATATATATATATATATATATATATATATATATATATATATATATATATATAAACAATAAGTTTAATTTAAAAAGTCAAAAAGGGTAGGAGTACAGTGAATAAGTGTGTCCTGACAAGCTAACTACTATCTCTGTTTTCAAAATATTGCATGTGATGGCCCTACTCGATACATCGTTATTATTTGGATCGACCTCGTATATAATTTAAGAAAAAATAATTGATTTAACTAAAAAGTATTTTTTTTAAAGAGAAAAATTTTTAAAAAAAATAATTATTTAAAAATAGACGAAAAAAAATAAACAATAATTTAAAAACAAAAGAATACCTTTTATAACCAACTCAAAAAATCCTATTATGATTTAACTCATAAAAACCTTACCAACATGAACATACATATGAATGATCACACCCTTGAATTTATGACTACTCCAACTAATAAGGATTTATTGCCACACCAAGATCATGAAAGCCATCTTTATGATCTATACACATTTTTCAATACAATTTACTTCTGCTTTGACAAAAAAAGTTCATTATTTTATTTTAAAAATTTTTAATTAAAGAATCAATTACTTTCAAAATGTATAAAAGTGACATTTTACGATTGACCTACAAAAAACATTTTAACTTTCAAACAAGAACTCTTTCCTCAAAATAAAGAGAAATAGTATCTACAAAAACTTGATGGAGACAGATACACTGTTGCTGCAGAAAATTACTCCCTCCGTCCCTAAATTATCGTCCTCCTTTCCTTTTTCGTCCGTCCTAAAATAATTATCCACTTTGAAACTTACCTTTTTAGAACATCATTTTTACCACTTTACCCTTATTTTTTCACCCTACTTTAATTATGGGTCACATATACATGGGCTTTAAAGGAAACTACACATTAAATCAATATAAATAATCAAGTCAATTGTTTTTTCTTAAATACCCGGATCAGCGGGGACGATTACTAGAGAGACGGAGGGAGTACAAAGCAACAATTGGGTAAATGAAGTGAAGAATGTAGTACTTGGAGTCCTTCAAGGCTTCAACCCAACCATCAATTACTAAGATACTTATGTGACAGAAGAACTCGTATAGTTAAGTCGATGATAAAATGGTTAAAAAAATTAAAATAATAATAATCAGGAAGTGAACATTTTTTTTTGGAACGAAGAAAGGATAAAAAAACGGAATAATTATTAAAATTGTGCCTTTACATGCATGTACCTTCCAAAAATCACATTATAATTATTATGTTTCAAAATGAAAATATTTTTTTGGAGCAAACCATAAATGATTACGGCAAAAAAAATTAAAAAAAAGTAGAACCCGCCCAAAAGGAACTTGCAATCTTTTTTCCTTTGGGTAAAAATTTAGATAAAATGATCTTACAAATATTTTTTATAAAAGCGGATCCTTCTTATCGACACTATAACTATTGCAGGGAGACTTGCTAGTAATGTAATCATGACCGGAAGTATTCTTCTCAATGGAAGGAAGAGGCTACATTATGGTGCAGTTGTAAGTGTGTGTGTGTGTGTTATATTTAAAGTTAATTCGGAAAATTGAAAAATCATTTTACAATATCACATTAAAGAATTATTTTATAAAGCTATAACACTGAAATCTTTGCTAATTGTCTAATAAAAATATTTACTTTCTTGGTTCCTAAATAATTAGCATGTTTTCTTTTTCGTCCATTCCATGAAAATTATTCAGTTTCTAAATTTATTTTTTTTTAAAAATATTTTTATCATTTTACTCTTATTTTTCCGTAACACTTTAATGGTGAGTCTCGCTTACATATGAGTGTAACGAAAAATGCATAACATATAAATATTTATAATAAAATAAATTAGTTTTACTTAATCTCCGCGTTGTGTTTAGTTTACAATACATTTTTTATAGCAACAGATAGAGTAATATTTATTTTGGTACTAATAAAGATTGTGGGAATAAAAACATGGAGAAATTGATGTTCACATGTACAGTCAGTTGGAAAATTAATAAGTGTAGATAGTGTTACATGTGATAACACTTGAGGAAGTTTAATGATATCAGTAAGGGACCACATGGGACCATATTAACACTCCTTTCCATTTTTGGCACAATTCACACATTAATAAAGCCAAATCCTTTTCCCCTATAACCAAATAAAGCCTAACACGATATTTCTTAGATAGCAAGGTTGTAAGATGGAAGTTTTCCATTTCAGACAACAAATGTCTGACATTTTAGTATGCAATGAACTAACAGGCTTACGTGACCCAAGAGGATGTTCTGTTAGGCACACTCACAGTCAAAGAAACCATCACATACTCTGCAAATTTGAGGCTACCATCAACAATGAATAAAGATGGGGTGAATGAAATTGTAGAAGGAACAATAATTGAAATGGGTCTTCAATATTGTGCTGATACACTCATAGGGAATTGGCATTTGAGAGGTTTAAGTGGTGGGGAGAAAAAAAGACTCAGCATTGCACTAGAAATTTTGACAAGGCCTAGCCTCTTGTTTCTTGATGAACCAACTAGTGGACTCGACAGCGCCTCGGCTTTTTTCGTAATTCAAGCTCTCAGAAATGTTTGCTGCGATGGCAGAACGATTGTTTCTTCAGTTCACCAGCCGAGTAGCGAAGTCTTTGCCCTTTTTGATGACCTTTACTTGTTATCTGGTGGTGAAACTGTCTACTTTGGAGAAGCCAAAATGGCTGTGGAGGTATCATTTCCTCGTAATCACGCCCCTCTAATACAGTTGCAGACTGTGTTTTCAACATATCAACGTATACGTTTACACTAATCTTGTTTTATAATGGCGGATTTAGTTCTTTGCGAGTGCAGGAATACCATGTCCAAGTAGAAGAAATCCTTCGGATCACTTTCTTCGTTTTATCAATTCCGACTTTGATAGGGTCACTGCCACTTTGGAGGGATCTCAAAGACTTCGTGTACGTAGTTTAACAGTTTCATATAAACTATGAAATATCTTGCGAGATAATATTGGTCGAAGACTACAAAATAAGCCTGCATTTTGACAAATCCTGTTTTTTATGTGGTAGGATATCCAAAAGACTACTAGTTCTTTGGTGAATTCAGTCACAGCTGAGATCAAAGCAATGCTTGTTCAGAAATACAAATGCTCACAGTATGCAACCAAAGCCAGAGCCAGAATTCAAGAAATCGCAGCCATTGTAAGCCTTAACATGTAACTTCATTGATAGATCATAAAATAAACAGTTGACGTTATGAAGCAAACACTCTGTTCAGATATCTTACTAATCAATATTTGGTTTGCAGAAAGGACTTGTGGTGGAAAGAGAGAGTGGGAGCCAAGCAATATGGTTCAAACAACTTTCAACATTGACAAAGAGATCTTTCGTAAATATGTCTAGAGACATCGGATATTACTGGTTACGAATAGTTATCTACACACTTGTCTCTTTATCTGCTGGAACCGTGTTTTTTGACGTCGGAACAAGTTATAATGCGATCTTAGCACGCGGAGCTTGTGGTGGGTTCATATCGGGATTTATGACATTCATGTCCATCGGGGGCTTCCCATCTTTTATCGAAGAAATGAAGGTGAATGAGCAATGCAGATGACTTTTTAAGAAAGCTCTCCTAAAGACAAACTGCTATAACCAAGTATTTTTCTTGATCCAACAGATTTTCCACAGAGAAAGACTGAATGGTCACTATGGAGTTGGAGTATTTATTCTTTCTAACTTCTTCTCTTCGTTCCCGTTCCTGGCTGTAATGTCAGTAGCTACGGCAATAATCACCTATTACATGGTGAGATTTCAGCCCGGTTTCTCCCATGTTCTGTACGCATGCCTTGATCTTCTGAGCTCAATTGCTGTCGTCGAGAGCTGCATGATGGTTGTGGCATCCCTTGTTCCCAACTTCATGATGGGAATCATAGTAGGAGCTGGTTTCATCGTGAGATTCCTAACTCGTATTTACTTAATTTCAACTCTCTTTTTTTCCATCAAACCATTAGTAATGATACTAATACTGTACTTCCCGTCAATTCCATCTACGTTTGCAGGGAATTATGATGATGACAGCAGGGTTCTTCCGCCTACCACCCGACATCCCCAAGCCAGTATGGCGATATCCAATTTCTTATGTTAATTATATGTCATGGGCATTACAGGTAATTCCTTACAATCACGCATGCCTAAGTTTCAATATGTTCCATCATATCTGCAAAAGACTTGTGGAAAAGTTCAGAACAAAACACTCATACCTTAACTTCTTATGTTGTAGGGAGCATACAAGAATGACATGATCGGTATAGAGTTTGATCCTGCTGAGCCAGGGGAGCCAAAACTGAAGGGAGAGGATCTCCTCAAGAGTGTGCTTGGCATGTCGCTGAAACACTCCAAATGGTGGGATTTGGCTGTGGTTATACTCATCCTAATACTTTACAGAGTTCTCTTCTTTACCATTCTCAAGTTTAAGGAGAAAGCTTCGCCAATGTTACAAAAAATTTATGTGAAAAGAACTTTGCAGCATCTCAGTAAGAGGCCTTCGTTCAGAAAAACACCAAGTTTTCCTTCAAAGCGGCACCAACCTGTTCATTCATTATCTTCTCAAGAGGATCTGTATTCTCCACTCCATTAGAAAAGTTAATCATCATTTGAGTTAAAATTTTAAGTGGCGGACCTCTATTTAATTCATATTTTACTGATTATTTAGTTTAAAGCTGGACAATGTATAACCAAATCATACCTGCTAGGCAAGCACCAATGTATGGGTGATCAAATATTCACATTTTAGGATCTTTTGAAGGACACCCTTGGCATACATTCACGGAATCGGTTGGGGCATACAGACCAGGCCATGGCTGCATGTTTGGAGAAAATTGCGAAGGCCCTATAATTTATTTAGTTATAACCACCCCCCCACCCCCCCTTTCCTTTCGGGAAGGGTGGGGGGCCCAAAAAGACCAACGAATATGTAAGTGTCCGGAGTTCTTGCAGTTGAATCTTTAACCATTTCGATTCTAATTATGTCAACATAAACAGATCCATCAATGTTTTGGGCATTAAGCAGAAGCTCGCCATCAAAAAGTATAGATTGCCCCACATCTTCTAGCCCCTTTAAAGGGGGCACTTTATCAACGAGGGGAAAGCTCTCCGCAACTCCATATCCATATCCCCACACCACTTATCACTACAAAAATTAACTCATTCTTTGTTTCCTATTTCAAAGGAAATTGACCTCTTCACCAAATTCCATCTTTTCCTAATGCTTTTCCACCACGCCCACCCCAAAAGTCGTATGGACCTCTCCAGGGATCCACGAGATTTTTCTTCAACCATAAATCTTCATATATTCCCCATTAGCGCGGAGTTGAATACCTTTGGCTTTTTAATCCCTAACCCAGATTGGAGCACACCAACTCCCATTTGATCAAATGGTACTTCTGCTCTTCCGACTGCCTGCCTATAGAAAATCTTTTTAACTTCTCTATCCTCTTCGCCTCAAACGACAGCATATCCAACACTAGAGGTGGGCATTCGGATTTGGGTTTTCGGGTCCCGATCCAATCCAATCAGGTAATACCCACTCCGATTGAGTAATTGCCAAAATTTGTGGTTATCGGGTTACTCGAGCCCGCCTTATGATTTATCGGGTTAGTTATTGGGTTTTGAATTGTTATCTGAATTACCCGATCGTGGACCCGATATTTTTGAGTAAATATATTAATGTATATATATATTATATATTATACATACATACATACATACATATACATACATACACATACATACATACATACATATATATATATTACATGTGTTGTATAATTGGATTTGTTTTGACTTTAATGGCCTAAAACTAAAGATAAGTATGATTTTTATACCTCATTCTCCATCTCTCACATTTGCCCATAGACAGCCGCACCGGAAGATCTCCTTCCATGCGCATCAAACCTTCTAAAGGACTTATAGGGTAGAACTTCTTCCAGAAAAAGTTAAGTAGAATAGGCCTCGATTATCCCCAAAATCATCTCTCTCTAACTCTCTCTCTCTAAAAAAAAAAAAAAAATAGATCTAAATTCTAGGGTTCCAAGTTTTCGTTCCAACCTTCGGCCGTCACACCATGATGCCACCCACCCGCCAGCTACCATGTGGCTCTCACTTACTTTCTGTCTCAGTCGATCGATTCTCTTTCTCTCTCTAATTTCTTCTCTTGTTTTCATTGTGTTGGAAAAATTGCAAAAAAATAGCTTAAAGGAGCATTTAGTTACACAAATTGCAAGAAATTAATAAAGGCGGGTAACCCGAACCTGATATATCGGATACCCGACATCATAGTTGTCAAAGGCGAGCGCCTTTGGCGCCTCAGGCAAGGCAAGGCGAGCCAAGTCGAGCCATTGGGCGCCTTAAAGGATCTGGGCAAGTCGATGTGCGACTCAAGAAGCTGGGCGTACGCCTTTGGAGACTTTTTTTGAGGCGAGAAGCGCCAAAAAGTCGACTAAGTCGTTCGTTGGTTTTTTTAAATTTTTTTTTACTTTTAAAGTGGGAAACGACATAGATTTAGGCATAGTTGAAAAAGGTGTGCGCTTTTTACGCCTGAGGCGCAAGGAGTCGAGGGTTGAAAAAGGCGTGCACTTTTTGCGCCTGAGGCGCAAGGCGCAAGGAGTCGAGGGTTTAGCGATTGGTTTGGTCGATTCCAGGTGATGAGCGATTTTCTGCAATTTTCAGCGACTTTTGCGCCTTTTTCGAAGTCAAAAGTCTACCAAATAGCGACGGAGACGCTCGGCGAAAAGTTTAGACTATGGTTTGGGTTTTTTTACAAAACGACACAGTAGGATAGGGGGTATAAAAGACCTCTAACCCAGAAATATTCATCGCGTACGTCATACGACTACTATTCGACTTCAACTTCGACGAAGTCTGACGAAGACAAAGACTTCGACGAAGACTTCGAAGATGAAGGCGAAGACTTTCGACTTCATCTTCAGTTCCAGATTTCGATTCCAGGTTTCAACTTTCAACTTCTTCACACTTCTTCTAGAGTTCGACTTCCAGTTCGATTTTTTTTGTTTGGGTATTGTGATGTTACTGTTTAACAATTTAACAATTTGTTTTGATTTTTTCACTTTCACACTTTTTGTTTCTTTAAAAAATTATCATCTTTTAGTTTTTTTTGGGGTCGATATCGATTTCACACTTTTGCTAAAAAATTAGGCCAAAATTTCACCCCAAAGTGGGGCGATGCTGTTAAAAAATTATTATCTTTCAAAATTGTCTTTTTACTTTCACACTTTTGTTTCTTAAAAAAATTATTATCTTTAATTGTCACCCAAGATTGCTTTCCCCCTAATAATTTCTCTTCTCTCGACTATTACAAACAATATTCACCAACTTCTTGTTTGGAATGAGACCTTAAGTTAAGTTCATCTTAACAACGACTTTTTCATGCTTTGGAATTTCAACTATGAACGATGATATTTGTGTTATTAATATTATGTTGTTAACTTAGTTTCATCACTCATGACATGTTTTATTGAGATTTGAGAACGACATTAAATTTTTCGGATATATATATTGTTTTTATATATTTAAAAATTTTTCATACTATTTGTTTGGAAAAGACAATTTTGTCGTGAGCGCCTGCCACTTAACGTACCTTTGTGCTTGGGACAAATGGAAACATTGAACTTGGGAAAAATTTAACATTGGGGGGCATTATGGGATTAGTGGTTACTTTGGGGTGATTTTCATATTTTGCCTTATCTTTCACTTGCCTCAAATTTTGACTTTGGAATTTCTCGATGATATTTGTGTTATTAATATTATGTTGTTAACCCGCATGTTTTATTGAGATTTGTTAAATTATATATATATATATATATAAAAATTTCATCTATTTGCCTTTTTGTGCGCATTTTTCAACTATGGATTTAGGTTGGTATAAATATAGGATTAAATATTATTTGGTCTCTAAACTATCCTAAAACTCTGCGTTTCGTCCCACTATTTTTTTTATGCGTTTGGTCCCTTAATTCGATTTTTTTGGTCAATTCCCCCTTCCTACCGCTACCGTTACCGTTACTAAAAAAATTAACATTAACTAACTTTTCAAAATGTCCAAACTATAGGGAGTTAATGTGTCAATTAAAAATGGAGTTATCTTCAACCTTGGAATTGGAATTCAAAAAGATTAGTTTACTTCTCTTTTCTCAAAGGATTGCTCTGGTGGAGATTCTTCTCAAGGTCTCATGATAGAAGATGGAGGTGAAAGTTCTTGGGCCAATATATCTTCTTTCAGGTAAATAAGTCCTTATTTAATAACTTTTGCAAAAATGTGGGATCCCTCATCTCTTTCGTTCGGACTTTGGAGGATATGTTTTCAGAAATGCTTCGACACAAAGTCACAAAATGAAGAAAAGATAGAGAGAGAGAGAGAGAGAGAAAGAAATTGACCATGGTTTGTGAATCGTGAGAGACTTATCTTGAGCCGTTGAGCGAGCTGTGAGCCTGCGAGGATAACGTGTTGCCAGCCAGGGAAGATGAAATTGGGTTTAGTGTTCGCTGCTGCTAAGGGGCTCGAGGGGCTACTGTGAGATGGCTTGGTTGGCCGGATTGAGAGACACAACATCTATGGAGATGGAGATGGTGAGAGAGCTCGGGGAAGAAGCGGGAACCAGTGGATTTGAACTAGAGTTCCGGCGGCAGGAAGAGAAATCGGAGAAAGCGACTAGCGGCGAAGACGATCGGCACGAGGGGCGGCAAGAGACAATGGTTCTATTGCACATTTGGTTCCATTTCTTCTGTATCCAAATCTACATTCCTTTTGTTCCAAATCAACATTCCTTTTGTAGCAACAATGGTTGGTTTCTTCAACAATGGTAAATGACAATGGTAAATGGCGATGAATATGTAGAGAGTTGGGTTCCATTCCATCTGTATCATTCCTCGTAGCTTCTTTGGTAAATACGATGACTATGTAGAGACTAGAGATGTTTGTCTTGGAATTGGAATTGTAATTCAAAACCCAAACTAAAGCATTAATTTTTTGAATTTCAATTCCAAGGTTGAAGATGACTCATTTTTCAATTGACACATTAACTCCTTATAGTTAAGACATTTTGAAAAGTTAGTCAATGTTAATTTTTTTAGTAACGGTAACGGTAGGAAGAGGGAATTGACCAAAAAAATCGAATTGAGGGACCAAACGCATATCAAAAAAAATAGTGGAACGAAACGCAGAGTTTTGGGATAGTTCATGGACCAAATAATTATGTAATCCATAAATATATTATAAAACCTAAAATACCCAAAAAGACTCCATTTGTTCAGACGCACGAAATCAGGTCGACATCGATAATTCGATACAAGCCCTAGACATCCATACGCAGCTCTCCGACTTCACTGTGGCCTTCGACTTCATCTTCCGACTTCAAGGAGGGTTCCAACTGAAAGGAGGGTTTCGTCTTCAAGGGTTTCAACTATGGCCATCAATCTTCAGCTTTCTTGACTTCGTGTTCCATGTAAACTCTCCTTTCTTCTCTAAGTTCACTAATCACTATGTTCGACTTCTACTTTGTTCCAATTTTTGTTTGCTTCTTTAACTCTGTTTGACTGTGCTTGAAGCCTTGAACTTTGTTTGACTGTGTAGAGTATGTTCTTTTTAAAAAAGCTGAGTGTAGACTTAATCTATTCTTTTTAAAAAATTACTTGTTCCCTTCTGTTCTTTTTCCTTTCAGTAAAAAAAATTACTTATTATGTTGTGTGAAACACTTTCATTAAAAAAATTCTGTTTTGTTTCCTTTCATTAAAAAAATTACTTGTTCTTCTGTTTCATTTCATTACTTGTTATGTTTTGTTTCCTTTCATTAAATTATTTGTCTCAATTAAAAAATTGTCTCAAAAATTATTATTTTTTACTATGTTCTGTTCTGTAACTTCTGTTTCCATGGCTTTATTTTCATTTGCTTATTACATTCCATGACTTTAGTTCTCTTTTGATTCCCATAGCTTTATTTTCATTTGCTTTAATAACTATTTATTTTCTTGTTTGAATTTTTTGTTAAGTTCATCTAATGCGTTGGAATTTCAACTATGAATGAAAAATTTGTGTTATTAATATTACGTTAGAACTTAGTTTCATGTATTATGTTCACTTATAACATGTTTTGTTGACATTTGTTAAGTTATATACATATATGTATTTTTCCTCGGTGTTTTTTCCGGGAGCGCCTTTTTAGCGCCTCGCCCCTCGCCTCAAATTTGAACCTATCACCTTTTTGGCGCCTCTCGCCTTTGACAACTATGCCCGACATGCAGGTACCCGCACTATTTGGATCGGTTTTGGGTAAGGATAATTCAGTACTCGATTTTGTCGGGAATCGGACCCGAAAACCCGACCTGATGCCCACCTCTATCCAACACGGACATAAAGTAGGTAGGCATGCTAGAAAGAGTGCTCTAAACAACAGCTGGTCTACCATCCTTAGACAAATACTGCTTCTTACACCCTGCCTGCTTCTTACACCCTGCTAACCTGCATTCAAACATTTCAATTACCGAGTTTCAGATTTCTTCGTTCTTAGGAGCCCCAAGAGGAAGGCCAAGATAGGATGTTGGAAGACTACCAACGTTGCACCTAAAAAAGGCAGCCAATAGAAAAATGAAAATAACAATAGTAAATTACATTAGTCTTAATAGTAGTACAATCTTTGTAAAATCAACTTTACCTAGAAAGTTTTAATAGTCTTTTGGAGTAAGCATAATGAAGTAATCAATTTGGATACAATTTGCTATTCACGTACGTTTATGAATAAATTATCCAATATGGAAATGATAGTGATTCAAATTTTGAGTCTAATGTCAATAATCCTCGTTCCAATCTAACCGTCAAGCATGTGATTTGGTAGACTCCACATATCACATATTAAGTGATGTGATGTCTACGCAATCACCACGTAGATTGAGATGAGAAATTCAAACAATGAATTGGATCCCTATTCCTAATCTTTTCAAATCTAAAGAGGATGGCCTAACTTTAAAGGTAACTTAAATGTCACACAATTTTATTTTATTTATTTTTGATAAGTAAAGAGTATATAAATATGAGCGTCAATAAAGGTGACGCGTCCTTAGTACACTAGAAGTATACAAAGCTCGAGAGCTTCTATCCGCTAGATATGTTATTTACAAATTCTACAAAAGACATTTTCAAAACGAGTGGATAGTTCACAGCCTCTACACACCAAGAGAATAGAGTGCGACGCAAAGAATTCTTCAAGACCGGAATAGACTTTTCCTCATTGTCGAAAACCCGTTGATTTCTCTCCCTCGAGATCACCCAACAAACTGCCAAAGGGGCAGCCTCCCAAACCTCGATGCTCCTGTTTCTGCGCTGAACAACAGACCAACACCTCAACAGCTCAGAAACTGATCTCGGCATCACCCAAGCCACTTTTAAAAGATTCAGCAACAAACTCCACAGATCTGAAGCGACTGAACAATGTAGAAGCAGATGGTTCACCTTCTCCTCCCTTGCCTTGCACATGAAACACCAGTTCAATAAAGAAATATTCTACTTCAGGAGATTATCTACTGTTAGGATAGCTTCATGCATGGCTTCCCATACAAAGAAGGCCACTCTCTTGGACGCTACAGATTTCCACACCGCCTTCCAAGGAAAAAAATTCGATCACAATTCAACAGCCTCAAGTAATTAGATTTAACCGTGAAAATATGACCATTCGCTGCCTTCCAGATCACTCGCTCTATCTTCTACCTGTCAATCTTCTGAGCCTTCAAGAAATCGCAGCAGAAAATCCACTTCCCAATCATGGAAATTCCTCTGGACTCCAAGTAACTCTACCATCCTCCATTGACAACACGGAGCTAACCGAAAAGCCCTTATCTCTAGTGACTTCAAACAACGCAGGAAAATCCACCTTCGGCTTTCTCTCACCACACCATCTATCTTCCCAAAAACTAACTGTCTCTCCACTTCCCACCTCAAAGGCAAGAAACCTCTCAAAGGAACTCCACCCTTTTCTTATGCCCTTCCACACCCCCACCCCAAAAGGCGAAACAACCTCCGCAGGAAACCACGCATGACCCCCCAAGCCATACTTACTCACCACCAATCATCACACAATTTTTTTAACATTAGTTAAAATGAATTTGTTTAAGAATTACATCACCAATCAAGTATCAAACATTGAAGGGTAGTTCAAGATGGTAAAGTAAAACCAATCAGAGGACTTGGACAAATTAGACTCCGTATTAATTTTGGATCTAAGCATTTATCAAGTGTTCACTAATTTTCACTAAAGAAGATTTTAATATTTGTGTATAATAAATATGATAAAAAACTATGTCTCAAGATAAGCAAAACGACCCCAGTCATGAGTCGAGCTTTGCTTATTAGAAATTGACTCGTTTTCACATATGAGCCTTCTAACATGATCACCACCACGATCACGATCACGACCACGAGCCCTAGTCTAAAGCGCACTTGAGCCGGCTCAATTCATTTGATTGTTGGAAAACTCATGCAAGAAAATAATTTCTCGAGAAATTTATGTTAAGTGAAGTATAGGAAAAGAAAACAATTGAAGAGCTAGTATCATGTATCCGTTTGGTTAACAAGAAAGGTGCGAGAAAATTTTGTTCACAACTTCCTGTCCATGCATAATAGTGTCATACATAATATGCACGAAAAACTGCAAGAAAGAGTTTATTAAGGTTACAAAATTCTCCCATGTCATCCATACACATCAAATACAGGAACAAAGTCCAGCTTCTCTTTTCATTTTCCCTAACATTGAAAAACACACTTGGGGTTTTATCGTCTCAAACCTTTTTTTAATGAAAGATACATTATGATTAAACATTGATCTAGGGTTAAAATAAGGTCAGTTACCGGGCTGGGTGACTTTAACGGTGGATAATATCACTTGGATGCAAGTGATTTGAATGAGAATGAATGTTGTCAATACGCTCAAGCTGTCATGATCTGCAGCAAGCACACAAAAGCTCTTCGACAAAAATGGATAACTGATATAGACTTGCTGATTTCCAAACTCTGAAATTGATTACTACTGTGAGCCTCAACAACAAAGATGTTTATGGTCAATTGCTCGAGTGAATTAAGATTGAAGATCCCCTTTGTGTACTAGTTATAATTATTATGTAATTGCGTATGTATGTGAGGAGTGGAGGGGAGCTGAGACTGAGATATATTCGTTTCTTTTTTGTTTTTCGTTTTTTAAATGTTTCTGGTTATAAACTTGAAATGTAATTGTTGCACAGAGAGCTTGGATTGAGTGGTTTAGAGATGTTATGAATACTTGAATATGTTATAAGACAAAGCAACCTTGAAAATGTCAATGAATGACACGTGCCATTTACCATCCAAATTTTTAACAGCTTGAGACATCAATTTACCAAAATTTGCACCACACCCCCACCCCCCAAAATCACAACTCCAACTAAACCCTAGGGGTACAAAAATGCAAGTAGCACAAAGTCCAATTACTCACCTATAAATAGCATAACTTATTTTTCCAAGTACCTACAAAACTAACCCACTCAATCCATTACTTTCACTTTCTTTTTCTAATAGGTCCTTTTTTCATTACTCGAAAATGTACCTACTCAACACTACTATCTTTAAGAAATTGAGGGTTTTGAGAGGAGTGGGGTATAAATGGTCAACAATATACTCTACTATAATTACTATCTTTCCTACTACTCTTACCAATAACTACTAATTAGTTTCTTTTTGTAATTAAAAAAAAAAGGAAGTACAAAAAAGGTGTGGGGACACAAGTTTAAGAAGGCATTTTCCTTCCCTATATCGCATAACGGAGGAGAAAGAGGTTCTGGTTGATGCTTTGTTTCAAGTAACCGAGGGCACAGTTAGTTGGAATCCAGTGTTCAGAAGAGATCTGCAGGGAACTAGGGGATATAATCCAGTTCTTCAGCTTCCTGTATGCTCAACACTTGGTTCTGGGGGAGGAAGACAGAATTCTGTGGGATGGGTCGAAGGACAGAAGGTTCACGGTGAAATCTTTCTATCAGATTCTAGCGAAGTTTGTTCCCTTGGAGGAATATCTGGAAATCAAAGGCCCGCCCCTAGTAGGGTGGTTTTCTTTATGTGGGAAGCAGCTGGAAGTCATTTTGACCAGAGACAATTTAAGAAGAAGAAGAGAATATATGTGAACTGGTATTATATGTGTAAAAATGACGAGGAAAGCGTCAACCATCTGTAGCTTCACTGCCCCATAGCCAGAGAAATGTGGAATCATACTCTTCATCTTTTTAATGTTTCTTGGGTTATGCCAAGGTCAATTATAGAGATGTTATGGGCGCAGTCCATTTACAAGCGCCGAAAAAGAAGATCTGAAGCCTGGGATGCTGTTCCATTGGCGGTGTGCTGGAACTTATGGAAAGAAAGAAATCGAAGAATCTTTGAGAACATTGAAATGGATAAAGAGAAGATGAAGGGAATTCTGGAGGATCTTTATTTTTGGTGCACAAATGGTATCCAGACTTCGGAGAATACCTTAGCTGTTTTTGTGGATAGTATGACCGAAGTTTAGTTTTTTGGTAGTGAATATTTCTTGTATACAAAGGACGCATCACCTGTTTTGTCACCTGTTTTTAATATTACTTTACTTAACCAAAAAAAAAAACTTGAAAGTAGAAAAGTATTAACTATATATATGTGTGTCTGTCTTGACATTTCACTCCAAAAATACCCCCAATTTATCATTTCTTTAGTGTATGATTTAGAATACTAACAAAGTTCTATAATTTCAATCATTGACGAATACTAAATTTTCACTCATTCCTCTTTTTTAGAATCCTAACAAAATTATTCCTAAAAATTTGTAGTATACTAAACAATCACTCATTCTTTTGGGGGTTGTCGTCCTGGCACATGCAATATTTATTTTTCTTTTGTATGATATTGAAGAGTTGTGGGTAATCGTCTACTTCACATTTTATACTACTATCTCCGGCCATCATCCCAATCTAGCACATACAAAGGGGATGTTCTTCACTTTACCCACTTTGCTATAACCTCGAAATGATAAGTAAAAGAAAACAATTTCACTAATTAAAATATAGCTAATAAAAATTATTAAAAATGGAAAAGAAATAACTAAAACAAATCTAGGCTCACCCAGTTGATCTTTTGATCCTGGACCTAGGGGCACCGACTGCGTGCCTAGCTCTATAGGACAAATGAGGATTTTTTATTTTTTTTGATAAGTAAGATATAAGTAATATTAACAAGCGTCAAATGAGGTGACGCGTCCTTGTACACTGGGAGTATACAGGAACTAAACAAAAGATTAACCCAAAGGCTAATTACAAAAAGGATCCTCTAAAGTAGGTTCTGCAGTTAAGCACCAGAATCACAAAGACAACAAAAAATTCTTTTTAATTCCTTCAATATCAGATTCGAATGCCCTTTTGTTCCTCTCTTTCCAGATGGTCCACCAAATTGCTGTAGGGGCGTACTCCCAGAAGACATTCCTCCTATTCCTATTAAAAGCCGACCATCCTCGAAGCGTATCAATAACAGTCCAGGGAATAGCCCAAGAAACACCAGCAGAGAGGAGAAGAAAAGTCCATATCTCCCTAACAATAGCGCAGTGCAACAGCAGGTGGTTCACATCCTCCTCATTCTAGCACATGTAGCATCGATTAACGTAAATCATGCCACGAAATCTCAAATTCTCTCCCGTCAAAATGGCACCCCTAACTGCCTCCCCAAACAAAAAAAGCCACCCTACCGGGAATTTTAGGTTTTCAAATTTCCTTCCACAGGAACGAGACTCTACCCCTCTCAATAAGCTTTGAGTAGAAAGATTTAACAGAAAACATCCTGTTTATAGAACCCTTCCAAATGACTTTATCTTCTCTCGAGCCTTGCCTCTTACATCCATGAAGAAACTCCATTAACTGCAGTTACTGCACTGCCTCCTCGATCTCCCAGTCACGCAGATTTCTGCGAAATACGGGGCTCTAGAGATCTTGTTCCCCCTTGATTAACTACCAACGAACTCACCAATTCCTCCTTATTAACCGCAATATTATAAAACCTAGGAAATAGATATAGCATAGTGTTAACCCCACACCAAAAATCCTTCCAAAACCTGACTTGATTTCCCAGGCCTATTTCGAACTTAATGGAACTGTTGAAGGCAGTCCATATTCCCATAATACCTTTCCCGAAAAAAGAACCATGGGAAAACAGAACTTCCTTGGGGAAACAAAGATGATCGATCACCCATTCCATATTTGCTCACCACTAACCTCCTCCACAACGAATCTTTATCAACTAAATACTTCCATAACCACTTTCCCAACAAAGCCTCATTAAAGTATTTGAGATTTTTGACTCCTAAGCCCCCTTCTTCCTTGCTAGAACAAACTGAATCCCACCCATCTAAGTGATAATTCCTCTTCTCTTTATCCCCTTCCCATAGGACATCTCTTTCCAGCTTCTCAATTCTCTTTAATACCGAGGCAGGGGCCACAAACAAGGATAGAAAATAAGCGGGAAGATTAGAAAGGGTGTTGTTAATCGGAGTAAGTCTTCCTCCCTTGGACAAGTACTGCTTCTTCCACCCCGCCAGCCTCCTCTCATACTTTTCCACTACTGAATTCCACACGTTGATATTCTTGAAGGACGAACCAAGAGGCAGACCCAGGTACGTACGAAGTGGGAAGACTGGAGGATCTGCAACCAAAAAACGAAGCCAGATTCTCCACGTTATCCACTCTACCTATGGGGATGATCTCACACTTCGAAACATTAGTCTTCAAGCCCAACAAAGCTTGAAAATTCAGCAGGATTAAACGGAGATAACCCAGCTGGTTACTGTCCGCATCACAGCAAACCAGGGTGTCATCGGCAAAGAGAAGATGAGAAATAGATACACCCCGACCTTGATCATCTCCCACCTCGAAGCCCCTAATGTAACCTCCTTCAACTGCCTTATCAATGAGCCGACTAAGGGCCTCCATGATCACAATGAAGAAAGGGAGAAAGGGGGGACCCTTGCCGCAATCCTCTCGAGCTCGAGAAAAAACCTTCAGGCTGACCATTAATCAATATAGAATACCTGACCGAAGAAATGCAAAAAAAAAAAAAACCACTTTTTTCCATTTCTCACCAAAACCCATTATGTCCAGAAGATAAATCAAGAAATCCCACGTAATATGATCGTGGGCCTTCTCTACATCAAACTTGCACAGAACCCTGGAATTCCGCTTCTCACCCTCAGATCCACCACTTCATTAGGTATCAATGCTGCTTCCAAGATATGACGATCACCCACGAAGGCATGTTGTGAATCAGATATCACTTGACCGACACGACCTTCGAGATCAGCTTATAAATACTACCAACTAGGCTTATAGGTCTGAAGTCTTTTAACTCCTCTGCCCTTTTCTTTTTGGAATAAGAGCAATAAACGAAGTATTCTGGCTTTTCTCGAAACCATCCTCTCCTCAAAGAAAGAACGGAGGACCTCCATACTATCCCCTTTAACCACTTCCCAACAATGCTTGAAGAAATCTAAATTAAAACCATCAGGACGTAGGACGTAGGACCTAGGACCTGGGGCCTTATCCCCTTTGAGACTCGCCAGAGCATCCACCACTTCCTATTCTGTAAGTGGTTGTTCTAACTGCCTCCTGTCCTCCTCTAGAAGAGACTTGAATGTAATCTCATCTATATCCATTTCTCTTCCTCCATCTTCCGAGAAAAGATTTTGGTAGAACTCTACTATACCTCTTCTGATTCGAGTCGCGTCTTCCGTCACACTACCTTCAATCTTCAGTATGTTAATTTGATTGAAACTCTTGTGCGCACTAGCCATCCTATGGAAGAATCTTGAGTTCTTATCACCTTCTCGCAGCCACAAGGCCCTGGACTTTTGCCTCCAGCAGATTTCTTCACAAATGAGCAATCTTTTGATCTTCGACTTAATTTCCTCTCGACGGGCTGCTTCAGATTCCCCCAAATTCCTTTACCCTCCTTTTCATCCAGAAATTTTACTTCCACCATAGCTTCCTTTATTTTAATCTCGACCCTCCCAAAGACCTCTCTATTCCAAACTTTAAGATCCTCTTTGAGCAATTTCAGTTTCTTAGCAATTATGAAGCACGGTTTACCGACTACAACGTAAGAGTCCAATTTTAACTTGACCCAATCCTTAAAACCTGGGGGCTGGGGCCTTTAGCCACATATTTTCAAACCTAAAGGGAGTTTTCCTCCTGTCAAGGTGTCAAGGCCCCCATACTGGAGAGCGATGGGGGAATGTTCAGAGACTACCCTAGGGAGGGTCCTTTGAATGAAAACACATAACATCTCCTCCCAATCGGAACTAAGGAGAAATCTGTCAATCCTTGAACATTGCCGATTAGCCCCCCGTCTGAACCAAGTGAATGCACCAGTTCCCTATCATTAATGAAGTCGTTCAATTCCACCATAGCCTGTGAAAACGAATGTCCTCTGAGTCTCTCTTGAGGGAAACGGGTCACATTGAAATCACCTCTCACGCACCACGGAAAATTCCACTTTTGTCTTACCGAAGTCAATTCAGACACGAGACACGATGCTGAGAAATCTCCTTTCACGTGATCTTCAACAGATAAAACTCTTCTATCCCACATAACAACTATACCTCCCGCAGCCCCAACTGAGTCAAGGTGAACCCAGTCCATCCATCGACATCCTCCTATGCTCTCCACCAGACTTCTATCCATATGATCCATTTTACCTCTTTTAAGAGCTTCCATCTTCTAAGAGCTTCTTTAACAACTTGCCTCTTCCTATAATTATACAAACCACACACATTCCAATAAGATTTAAATCCATATCACAGACTAGTTTATTTTTTGTTTACCAGTTCCTCTGTCTACCCTCCCCGCTACCCCATCAAAATTAATACTACAACGTAAATTTTTGAGCTCCCTGCTTTCTTTATCCCAGGCCTTAATTCGGCTCGTTCCCACCTTATTACTTGCTGACAGCCTTCCCTTCTCAAGTTCCAACAATAAATCCACAATTTTATCTTCATACCCTTTACAAGAGACACCCAGGTATTTCCCAAGATTTGTTGCCCTCCAACTCACCCATGCTGAAATATCTTTGTTAGGGTCCCCATCAGTCAGCAATTCTGGTTCCAAAACCTCGTCTGGTCTGACCACCGATATGGGGCTGCAATACACAACCTCCTCCGTGTCCTCACTCACAACACCAGGCGACCTGGTATTAACGTCGTGGGAAGGGACCTGCAAATTCTTCGGGTACCCTCTCTCCTTCGAACTGTCCATGGGATCGTCCCTGAAAGAGCCACCTTCATTCTAATGCTCTTCTCTGCCCTCAAACTCTCTAACCGCAAGAGCTCTTTCCTTGTTACGAATCATCTGGATCAAAACTTCATTGACGAAAAATATCCTTCTCCCACCGTCATCGTAAATGACTCCATCCCTACCTTCCATCGTCGCCGACCCATGCCCATGGTTCACGTTGACTTTATCGTTCTGATTGTGTTGTTCTTCCGAGCCCGTATGCCCATTAGACTGCTTGTCAGAGCCTTCTTGAAGAATATTTATCCCTCGACTTGAATCATTGCCCGTAGATTCATACGATTTGGCCATATCTGCTGAAGACTGGACTTGAACTCTCAAAGGATCCAGTCCATTAGATTCTCCACCATCAACTTCGCTGGACCTGGCCCAAATGAGGATTGGTGAGCATCCGATGAGCTTGCACCTGCACACGTGCCCAGTGGCACCTTCAACAAGATCATTCCCAAGTCCATTAAGCTGTGCATCGTTCCAAGAGCAGACATTCTTTTACACAGCCATGAGCACAAGCGTCGAGGCTTGTACCTAGTTGCACCTTCAACAGCAGTCACTGTGATTCTAAAAGGCAGCCTTCTCTAATAAGACCATAAGCACCAAGGTCATGGATTCGTACACTTGTGCGTTACTACATGATTAGGATCTTGGATCATATCTCATTGTCTCAGTTAAGACTGGCTATAAAGTCAAAGATCTTCACCCGTGTATAAGATGTCAAGTAAAGGTTCTGTAAGGATTCCCCATAAACTTAATCTACCACGTAGCCCCAAACATAAACACTTCAAATTTTGTCATCAACCATATATTGCATACTTAAGAGGTTCAACATAAGCTGAAATAATTACCGCTAGGACTCATCCACACTTACCAAGCTGTAAAGTTCTCCTTCAATTATATGGGTAACAACACCACACCTAAACGAAAAAGTATGTGCCTAGTAAAATAAGAAGGTCCACAAATAAGTAAATGGGCTTACTAGATTTAAATCTTACCGTTCATGCCTCATTTAACACTAGAAATTAAGTAAATAAATAAAAACATAAGCATATATATAGCTTATCAAACAAAAAAAACATATGCATATATATGACAAGAAAACCAAGAGATAACAAAAGAAGAAATAGGCGAATGAGCTAGAAAATAAAAATAAATAGAAAACAATCCAAGAGAAAGAATGTTACCTTGCACAAAAGTTGCATTGCTTGTAGCTTGAATTCACTATCTCAAACACAACCTAGAGGCAGTAGCATTGCCTAATCCTTCAATGACCATAGAAACTATATCCGTGTTTATAGATTTGCTATAACGCCCACAAAATAAGAGTTATGAACTTCAAAACCTTGGGGCTATCATTAAGGCAAAAGTTCCCCAAAACCATGCCTCTACACAGATGTAGCAAGTGAATTGCAATATGGTCCAAGATATTTTAGGGAGGCCCTTGCAAGTTGCAATTCACGGATATTTGGTCCCGAAAAGGAGGGAAGAGGGAGGAAGAAGGAAGGAATGGAGGGGTCGAGGGGAAGAGAGAGAGGGGGGGCAGTCTATGAACAGGTGTGCATCCTGCAAGATTATCAAGCTGAGCCTGCCTCACCCTGCGCTGGTTAGAGTAACTATAATCTAAGTTCACTAGACAGAGAAGACTAGTCCTCAAGCACTTCACTAAACCTTGTGGTACTACATACTGCATTGTTTTAACAACAAATATCAACACGTGAATTTAACAGTAGCCTGGAAGCAACAATATATTTTAGCTGTACAGCAAGTGATCTATGATGCTTCCACTATTAGGGTAGAAGTAGTACTCCATCCACTTGGAAATCTATAACCAAGAGAAGAAGGTATGATAAAGGATACAAGGCCAAGTACCTTTGTAAAGGTTTTTCCATTTCAGAGGTTGAGCTAGCCAACCAGAGCAAATTCCTCGAGGTTAATTGATCATTTCACTAGCATCCATAATTTTTGTATCCCGCTCTTTAACAACTTTCAGCGTGGGGCACATTCTTGATGTACCCCGTGGGTTACCTGCAATGAGAAAGACAAGACATTATATGAAACTCGATACAAGGCCGAACGCCCTCCCCCTCTTGGTAAGTATAATAACCGAATAAGAGTAAAAGATAAAATAATGCCACTAAGACAAATTAAGGGGTCAAACCCAGAAAAAGAAGGGAAAAAAAGAGCATTAGAGTAGGGTGGGAACAGCTACTTTAAAGAAGCTAGTGGTCCATAACAAAAGCTGCCAGATAAATCCATAAAGCACAAAATGGTTGAAATTGCAAGCATTTTACCCCATGCAGACTGCTACTATAATGATTAAACACGCACAACTCTAGCTTAGCAAAATAGTGGTGCACAAGCAGTGGGGAAAAGATGACATTGCAACGTCGAATGTAAGATATAGTAGCAAAATCAAAGTGAGCCATTGTCCCATCAATTTCCTATTTTTGATGAACGCATCACCCCTAACTAATACTAACAATCTACAGATTGTTTCTCGCCAAAATGGAAGGATACATAAATTGGCTGGCCCTGTTCTGGAGATGTAGACAGGCAAAGATTGCCAGGACATATGGACATACAAAGAACCCATCATATCTCTGCATGAGCAAAATGGGCTAATCCAGCTAGAACACATCATAAAAGAATAACTCAAAGCATAAAGAGAATTTAGAAAATAAACGTGGCCTTCACTAGCATAATCACAGAAAAAAAGAACCAGTATGGCAGAAAAGTATTTCTGAGAGAAGAAAAATATAGAAGTCACAGGCGTATCAACGCAAATATTTACGGTATATCGGTTGCCCATGCAACAATGTCTCTAAGCTATATAAGAAGTCATGTTATCAAGATTTTTACTCTTTAAAAGAATTGTTGATCTTACAAGACGGTCAATGAATTATCAAGGTTACAACTGAAAGAAAATTAAATAAACCCCCACGTGCAGAAAGAAAATCGTTTATTGATGCTTATAGTTAGTGTTTCTTCTCGTTGGACACACCATTTTCAACTCTGCCATCAATGCCATGATAAGGAACTTCAACCATTGGCTTTGGGACAGGGCGTCCACCAAAGTCCTCAGGAAAGGCTTCGAAATCAGGGCCAAAGTTGAACTTAACAACGCAATTAGGTTGATTGGGAAGAGTATACACAGACGCGGCAGGGTAGTAACGCCCACCATACAGATCCTTGAAAGCAACCCCTTGACAAATTCCATTTCTAAAGAAAGAAATCTCGCTTCCTGCACAGAAGAAATAAAAGTTTTTATAGGGGTGACATGAATCTCCATTCATCAGATAGGGAAAAGCATAATAAAATTATGTTTCCAGCAATCTGCTAAGTCAACAAAACTTCAATATAGTAAACTAACACTCCTGAAAAAAAATCAACAGGCACAAAACAGTGTTTCCTTTATTTAAACAATTCACAAGTCTTAGAAACATATATAGCGCAGCTCAACTTTCGGTACAAGCTACAGCTTGCAGAATATTGTAACATTGCTCTTGACCTCATTGACTATAATATTTTTTCTTAGAACTGGTTCATTGTCGAAGCAAAGAGGAAAATATTGTTTACATGTAGCTGCATAGGTCAATTTCAACAAAATCCATGGGATATTGGGCACCCTCCATTTACTATAAGGTTAATACTCAATTCAATTCAGCCTTGGTTCCATTCACTTACTATAATGTTAATCCTTCAAAATATTTCAACCTACGGTACAAGCTACAGCTTGCAGAATATTGAAACATTGCTCTTGACCTCATTGACTATAACAATTTTTCTTAGAAGGTATATATTAAAACTGGTTCATTTACAGTCGACTACAAAGCAAAGAGACCTCAGAAAATATTGTCTACATCTCCTATTCCTTTCTTTCCAAATCACCCAGTAGCTGCATAGGTCAATTTCAACAAAATCCATGGGATATTGGGCACCCTCCATTTACTATAATGTTAATGCTCAACCCAACTCAGCCTTGGTTCCATTCACTTACTATAATGTTAATCCTTCAAAATATTTCAACCGACGTACTTAAGAAAATGGCTTTTGTGATGACCGACCTTGCATTGGACCAAACTAAATGGTGAAAAAAGAATCATGTAGCCAACCCCAAGTAGTTGGGACAAAGGTGGAGTTGGGTTGACGTACTTGAGAAATAAAAAACTGCTATGAAGTAAGTGATCTGAGTCTTTGAGATAGACACAATAGGATTAATACTCAACTCCACTATCATTTCCTAGTCTCCAACAACATTTTTTTTTTGATAAGTAAAAAAATAAGTAGGGTTGGGACATGGGAGGGAGGATCAGGATATGTGACGGCCGAAGTCATCTAAAGCTCATGCAAGGGGCCGATCACTTGAAGCCAGATGTGACAAACTTGACGAATGTTCATGCAAGGGATGGCTACATGAACCCTTCTCTGCCATTTAAATCGGTCCAAAACAACATCATTACGCACACTCATTCATATCTTTCTTTATTACGGATGTTCATGCAAGTTTGGTCTTCCCCTTCCCCTACTTCTAGACATGCACATGCGATTTGCGGTCCACGGTTCGAGCTGTGAACCAGGATCAGAGATTCACCGGTTCACTAAAGGTTCTAGTATTTGATTTTTGGTGAACCGGCGATTCACGGTTCCAATGGTAACTTTTGAAAATAACGGCCAGATTTTTTAATTAACAGCCAGATCAAAAGCGCGGCTGAAACAGTAATGTGATCGTTTGGGGGGTTTTATAATGAACTTTTTCCCCTATTTTACTAACCTATGAATACTCCCCCTCTTTCTCCAAATTTTCCTACTCATCTTCTCTCTAATTCTCTCAATTCTAAAACTTTCCAATTATTCTAAAACTCTCCAAGTATGATACAAGCCTACTTACTACTCTCCAAATATTTAGTAAGTTTACTAATTATTTTTATTAATTACGTTTTTTGTTGTAATTATATTAATTACGTTTTATTTATATATATTATTATTAAGTACTATTATTTTCGTTATTAGTTATTAACTTTAATATTAAAGTACTTTAATATTTATTAATTTTGTTTTAATATTATACTTAATAGTTAATTATTGTTAATTACTACATTTTAAATTAGTTATTAATTTATACTATTAACTACATTTTATTATATTATTGTGTTACTTTATTACATTTATTATAAAAAAATATCTTCTTCTTGATCCGGCATGAACAATGAACAAGGGAAAAGACCCCGAATCCCTAAGACGAGAAGACTTGGATCGAGGATACTTTTTGGCAAAATTTAGAAATGCCAATTAGTTTAGATTTTAGCGATGACGAATATGATGTAAACAATCCAATGGGTGATGAGCCGGTAAATCCTCACACCTCGGAAACTAATCCTCGTACTTGAGAGAGTATCACTCAAACCAAGGCCAATGTGGAACAACAAGAAGAGGTCGAAGGGACAATCTGATATATTCACGATTCATTATACAAAACCACAACTTGAATGTAAGAATTTCCTAATCACATGCAACTATTGCAAAGCCACATTCAGCTTCAAAACTAAACTGGAAATGGATACGGCACCTATAAGAAGCACATAAGGAACAAGCATCCTTACAAGATGGGAATGGAAGAAGGTCAAACACAAATCACGGAGTTGCAGGTTCATCTCAACAAGATACGTCTTCTCTATTTAAATTTACCGAAACTATGTATAGAAAACAAATGGTAAATTTAATTTGGGCTAAAGGTCTACCGTTTAATTTTGCAAATGATGTTTTATGAGAAAATTTTGCACAATTGTCATTGAATCCCGCCGCTAAAAAAATTCATAGGAATAAGGTTACTCGTGATACAAAAATTGTTTGCCTAAAAGGAAAAAAGACATTAATTACTATGTTTATAAATTTATTACAAAAGGTTTCAATATGTGTAAATATTTTGAGTGATAAATGGCAACGACATGATTATATAGCACTTACAATCATTAGATTGATAACTCATGGACAATGCAAAAATGATTAATTGGATTTAAAGACTTTGATAGTATACATAATGCTTGTAATATTTCCACAAAAATTATGAATGTTTTAAAAGAATATGGTTTAGATAAAAATATATATATATGTTCAATTGGATTTAATAATACTTCAAATAATACTGCTAGTTTACCCGAACTCATTTCATTTTGTCAACCATCAATTGGTGGTAAATTTTTTCATGTTAGATGCATATTTTGGTAAATTTTTTCATGTTAGATGCATATGTCATATTTTAAATTTGTGTGCAAGATGGTTTGACGACTTTATGTGATAAAGTTAAACCAATTAGGAACATAATATCAGTTTTGATGAGACTATATAATATTTATATTTAAAAAAAGGGGCTAAATTTTGTAGACAACAAAATATGGAACCTAAATCATTTCATTTAGATGTTCCAAACCGATGGAATTTCACCAATAACATATGAATCTTATCAATATCGGGAACAATTATGTACATTTTTTCAATCGATAGATTACACTCTTCCAATATTTCCACATCAATGGGACGTTTGTGAAAATTTAAAGATGATTTTGAAAGTTTTTAACGACGCTACCAAACAATTATCTGATTCTTATTATTCTACTTCTGAATTAGTTTTAGAACATTGCGCTAAAATTAGTTATATATTCAAATATTTTAAAGAATGTCCAATTTTAGGTGAATGTATTGCTAATATGAGAATAAAATGGCTAAAATATTTTTTGAGCATTCCACCATTGGTTTTTAGTAGGCTAAAATATTAGATCCTAGAATAGGACAAGATGGTTTAGAAGCAATGCTAAAATATTATTATGATAATTTATTTTTTTTTGATAAGTAAGTATTGTATAAAAAGCATCAAAAGAGGTGATGCGTCCTTTGTACACTAGAGGTATACCAAACCAAACATTACTCGTTATTCTATTTTCAACACCAAAAATAAAGAGTGCACCCTTTCCATTCCGAAAGTTTCTTTCCTTCCAAAGAATCCAACACACTCCCAAAAAGAAGTTGAAAATATTTTAAATGCACTTTTTAAAGAATATAACACAATTTATGGTACTAATATTAGTAATGAAAATGTAGGTACTAGTAGTAGTAATCAACTTAGTGAAAGACCCTTTTTCTTAGGTAGATAATTTTATTAATACAAAAACTCAAAAACGAGCACGAGGCGATGAAAATACATTAGAACTTGATTTATATTTATCAACTAATTTCGATCCTATAGAAACTTTAGATATTTTAAAGTAGTGGGCGAGAATGGCCCAAAATTATCCAACTCTATCATTAATTGCAAAGGATATCCTAGCTGCTCCTGCCTCAACCGTCGTCGTTGAACATGCATTTAGTGTGTCCGAGTGTCTGGCTACGTTTTGGATGAAAGAAGATCTCAGTTGAGCCCAAGAAATTTAGAATTTCAACTTTTGGTGGGCGATTGGTTAAAGCAACTGCTTGCACACAAGACAAGGTAGTTACTTCCGAGGAGGAGGGTTTTGATAAGGATACAACAACCGGGAGGGATTGAACTACGTCGCTCGTTTAGGCAAGTTAATTGTAATTTTTCGATTAGAATTTTTTATTTATAGATTGTAAGTTATAATTTTTAGATTAGAATTTTTTATTTATAGATTGTGAGTTATAATTTTTAGATTAGATTTTTTTATTTATTGAGAGGTAAGGCTCCTTTGGCTTTAGTTCATTGGTTGTCCCCTTCATTGTAATTTTTTTATTATATTAATAAAATTGGTCATGGTACCGTCCCTGTTTTTTTTACAAAATATTGTTGCTATTTTGCACAAAGTTAAAATAATGACTTTTTGTCACTTTTAAAAATTCAAAAAATATATTTTACACAAAGGTTTAAAGATAGTTTTAAAAAAATCCATAACCTTCCTTTAAAAAATAAAAAAAATCAATTTGGTGAACCGGTGAACCGTCAAAACAAAACCATGAAGGTTCACGGTTCGAATCCGGTTCCCCATACCCTTCTTCAAGAACCGGGAACCGTTTGTGCATGTTTACCTACTTCTAATCTAGTTAATATTGTTAACACTCGCAATTTCTAACAGGTACACTAGGCGATCTATGTTGTATACATCCAAACCATCTAAAACAATTCTCTTATTTCATAGAGGTGTAGAAGAGACGGGGGACAAACATTAGCCTTAAAAGAAAGTGGAAAATGGTCAAAAGGCCGAACAATAAATAAATTGAGAGCTCCGAGATAGCATCACCTTCCTATTGCTACACCCATCTATCCGCACACGACACAACACATGAAAAAGCCACAAATCCATAGAGAAAGCCCACAAAAAACTCAAGCTAGTCCTCTAAATAGGGGACTGGGATTAGCACCTACCAAGGAAGAGATTGTAGATAGACCAACAAACAACCCCACCCATAAAAAGGTCAAGGAAGGGGGGGTTGGTATTGTTCCTGAAACATCACCAAATGATAAATCTCCCTCCATGTTAATATTGGCTTACCACAACCATCTATCAGCAAAACACAAGAAAAAGCCACCAATCCACAAGCCCACAAAGAAACTCAAGCTAGTCCTCTAAACAGGGGACTGGGACTAGCACCTACCAAGGAAGAGATTGTAGATAGATCAACAAACAACCCCACCCGTAAAAGCGCAAAGGGGGGAGTATTGCTCCGAAAACATCTTGATTCTTATCAAAAAAAAATATGGTTGCGCCTTGATTTATATATTTATCTTTACTTATCAAAAAAAAACATCTTGATTCTTGACATTAGGCTTTGACACCAAATGATACATCTCCCTCCATGTTATATTGGCCACCAAACAAGAGCTTGTGGTCATAGAATTCTTAATAAATGCCACATCAACCGGTGTCTAATTTTTGGATTTCCATGTGTACACTTTACTTATTATCAAAAAAAAATGTGCATTGTTTACCAGGTAAATACTCAACTTGGTCAGGCGCATAAAAAGAAACTAGACAATTAATGTGCATTGTATTTCTAAGTCGCCAAAAACTGAGACTGAGCAAAAAGGAAACCAGGGTGTTGTGCACTCATCAAGAGTACAACACGTTAAAGCATGATGTAGGTGGATTATGTGGACATATTTTGTTGATGTTTCATTTTCCAAAAAATAAATTACTAAACTCAAAACACCACAGAAGTACTACATCATTACCCCTCCTGAAGCTTCTAAAATGAGTGAACAAGAATTTCTCTTTCAATCAGGGGCAAACTCAAGCTTCTCATAAATACTACACAACAAAAGCTAAAAGGCTGCATATGATTTTAACTTTGTTGTTTACACAAGAAACATATTTTGACAATAATGCTTAAAGAGGCCTACATCTTTGTTTCCAACCATAAGTATTTATACGCACTAGGCCAAACAAAGTACTTAAATCTAAGAAGCACATTTGCTCCCAAATAAAGGAGGCACGAGGAAAAGGTGGGGACTCCTATGCACAAATCCTATAGCCGAAGTAGTCACATAAAGACCTACAAAGGTCAACTCTATCAGCCAAAACCAACAATGAGGAACATGTAAAAGTTGTACATTGAAAGTACTCACACTTCCCACCAATCCCAAAATATCTAGCAAATATGATTTGGACCCCTTGTAGCCTTCCACAATAAGAGAAAGTGGCCAAGTGGGAGGGGAGACACACACACACACACACACACACACCCACAAGAAGATGGAAGTAAGAGTTGTCAGGGATCATAATGGACAGACATGAATTCCATCATCAATTTTCCTTTTTTTCATTGACTCCTTGAATTCAACAAGTGGACTCCCCAATCACTAAAAAGAGTCTGACGGTCAACTAAAATTGATGCACTTAGAAGAGCTCCAAAATATTGGATATTCCTGCCTTAATTATCTGTTGTTGTTTACTTCAAAGCTTGTTTAATTAGGGAAGTTCTGTCATTGGTGATGGGACTAAAATGTTGGACTGCCAAATTTACTTTTAAAACTTATGTGAAAGTCTATGGGATGTGTGTGTCGTTCGTGCTGTCTTGGTTGTTTTTGGCTGAGTTTACTTAATGCTTGGGCTCCAATTTGACTTTGCCCCAAGCCTTGGTCTCATTTATACCTTGTATTGGTCAGATTAAGAGAGAAAACAAACTATTTCAGCTTATATAAAAATTGTGATGTGCAAATTACTTTCTTGGGTGTGATGCTCAAGAGCCCCAGGTGTAATCCCTATATTTTTCTATCCTCTATGCTTTCTATGTTATGCTCTCTTCACGACAATCCAAGGTTTCTTTGAGATAATGCAAACTACTTTCAGAACCTAAACGCTCACCTTCTTCACCCTATTAACACTCGACTTATTTGATCTTGTCTCCCATAAATATTTTTAAAAAAATCAGAAAAGTACATAGTAGATTGAAAAGAGGTGTAGAACAAAAGGACAAGAAGTCAATCAGAGCAAAAGGAAAACATGAAAAATTGGAAATACCTAAGTATGACTGTGAAAGCCAATCAAATCATGTTTGGGGTCAAAGTGTAAATCTTGTAATGAATGTTTATTACTCCCTCCTTTCCATTATAGATTCCGTGTTTGAAAAGTCAAATACTTAAGAGGAGTACAAATTCCCATTACAAGAAAAACATATGTTGTTTCCAACTAGTTTTCTTTCATATATGAGGGATAAAAGTAAAATATCATGGAAATAACAAGCTTATTATAGAGATGAAACTCACTAGGTAGAACATTTTAAAATTGAAATTAGGACTGTGAGTAGAACACATGGAATATTTATATTCCTTAGTAGCTGAATCTCAAGGTTGATAAAGATGTTCTCTTTTGGGTATTCTGCTCACATAGACCAAACTGCAAATGAACGATCAAATGTTTGCAAACACTTGGTCATTCATTTTTGATATGTAAATATGGCCCCTTGGTATGGGGATTTGAACCAAGGACCTCATTGTTTTTGCCATGAGTCCCTTGCCATCTCTACCACCAGTTGGGATAAACACTCTGTCATTCATTCAGAGTATAGGTTCATGTTCATTGAATCCTACATAATCATAATATAAACAAATTGCCCAATGAACTAAATACCAAGCACACAAAATATGATCATAATCAAAAGAACATATAAACAGAAACAAACAAAGACTCACCCGGGACTACTTTAGGTGGATCTTCTTTTGCATCAGGCGCACAAACATACCTCTGCCCTTTATACCAAACCAATTGCGGTGGCTTAGGCTCATACAAATTACCTTCTGGTAAACTTATATAAAACCCAATCACATCACCTTCAACATACCCTTCCTCCCCATACTTCTCCCTCAAAGCTTTATGTACCTTACTCCCATCAATATCCCTGTACCCAAAACTATTCCCATCATAGCCCACAGGTGCCTGCAAATCCCCTTTTTCCGTTGACCAACCAAGTCGAGTATGCCCAGTCTCCCCTAATTTCACAACCTTAATCTCAAAATACCAAGCTCCCTCCATTACCCCTCTAGTAGCCCTAACCATTCTGTACCCTTTACAACTACCAGCACTCAATCTATCTTCGCTTAACTCGACTTTCTCCGCCTTGTAAACCTTCGAAAGGCAGATTCTTGCATCGACACTATCATCGTTTTTATCCGGAAATCGAGGAACAGGGGATATCAAAACAGTATCCTCAACCTTTTGAGTACTGTTGTTAGTGATGTTGGCTTTGTTCTTCTTTTTCCCTTTTCGGGACGTCGGTTTGGTCCATACATTGTTGTTTTTGCCCTTGCCCTTCTTCTTGCCGGCGGGTGGTTTTACCTTGGGAGTATGTTTTGGTGATTGCGGGTCGGGTGTGGGTAGTTCGGGTGGTGACGGTGCTAATGCGGAGAGTTGTTTCTGTTTTTTCGCCGGAGGATTATCATTGTCGCCGCCTAGTAAGATGTCATCCTCTGAGGTGGAGGAGAGGTTTGTGAAATTGGGAGAGTCTTTGGGATCGAGATCGGATAGCTCTTCGGAGGCTATGGGCTCGTCCTTTAGGTCATTCAGCGGTTCGATTTCGGTGTCTACGGTGGTACACGTGGTTGTGGTTGTGGCGGTGGTGAGATGTGGTGGATCGGTGATGGCATTGTCGGCGCTCTTTGTGGTGGCGGTGGTGTTGGAGGAGTTTTCGTCGTCGTCGTTGTACGTTGCTCGAATGGTGTCCATGTCAGGTGAGGGGGGCGACTTGCTAGGGTTTGTTAAACAGCGGCCGGAGGGAAATGGATCATTGTCAGATGCCTGTGCAGGGAAGGAGAAGGACAGACCATAGATAGAGTGTTTTTATTCTTGGCGGATATGGCCAGGTTATTGGGCTGTAGTTTACATAATAGTGGGCTTGGGCTTAACCTCGACAAGGAGTTAAAAAATTAAAGTAGTAATAATTGCAGGTTAGTCCCCATTATTAATTTTTAATTGCTCAAGTGATATTTTTTAAAAAAAATTGGTTAAGTCTACTTTTCTTTCTTGAAAAAATTACAAGCCGGTACATTTTTAAAAACATGTTTTCAAATGAATCCACCTATTTTTTATACATTTCTTTTAGGTACAATTTTTGGGCAAAAGTACTTGTCTACCCTTTGTATACGATCCGATAGTTCAAAATGTCATCGGCAGTTGATCAAACTCTCAAAACAAACAAAATTGCAAGCCTACGAAGATATCTTAACAGATCCAACTCCCTCCTTTCCTCCTCTGCCATCAAGAACTCCTCCAACTCCTCCGGCTGCTCCACCTCCGACTCCAGCCACCCCTCCTCCATCACCTCCACCTCCCGCACCAACACCAACACCAGCTGTTCCGCCCCCAGCTCCTCTCGCTTCTCCGCCTGCTGCAGTTCCAGCTCCTGCTCCAACCGTACGAGATTCCTTCTGGGCGGACTTCTCTCATGTCCAAGGGTTTTCTGGGTTCCGGTTGTTTAATAACGACTCCTTGGTCAACCGGATGCAGCGGCGGTACAAGTCATTATGCGCGCAGTGCGAACGTTACCAAGAGAATAGACTTGGAGTTCGTGATGGACTCTTGTCTGGATTTTGGAGTCTTCTTCCTATCTATGATCATAAATGGCGAACCTAACTCTTGGTTTGTGCCCCAAGGGGTAAAGTACTTAGGAAGGGTGTCCTCTTAACCTCGTTGATGCTCAAACGTGTTATGGATTGCCTGGGTAGATTGATCTATTGCAATGACGATTTGGGGATGGACGATGCATTTTTTGTAGTGAGTATGTCAAACTCCCAGTTTGCGGACGATTCTGTTCTCCATGATCTTAGGACGTGTTGACTTTCTTACTGTTTGAATCTGTTTTAATTGACTTAAACTCGTGTATGAGTTGTTGGGATGGGGACTGGGAAGCATCTGAAATCTTCATCGTATTTATGGTTTTACAATACAAGATCTGGCAAAAGAGCACTTTGTACAGTAGCTGCACAAGCTTCACAAGGTTCTGATACCAGGCATCAGGTTGATTTTGGGCATCAATCTGATTTTTGGCATCAGGTTGATTTTTGGCATCAGCAATATTTTTGGCATCAGGTTTATTTGGCATCAGCAATATTTTTGGCATCAGAGTCCTGATGCCTGGAATTAATCATCCTGATGCCAAGGCTTGGCATCAGAGTTTTCATTAATGGCATTTTTGTCATTTGGCAAGCAATTTGTAGTTTTATGAAATGTGCAAAAAATTAATGGTCCTAGATGAAAACATGTTTTCAAAATTGTACACACTTGAAATTCCTCCTTCTTTCCTAATTCATTGACCCTCTATTCATCAATGTATTTTCCTCTTTTAGAAATGCCCATTTCGAAAAATTCCACCGTTCTCAATTTCCTTCCTCCCTTCATCCCTTTCCCTTTCCCTTTCCTTTCTCTCTCACTACACACACACACACACACACACACACACATATATATATATATGCAGCCTCCCCCTGATGGTGCCCAGGAAGTAGGGGTGTAAATGGTTTGACTTGAAACAAATTATGAGCTGAATCGCATACCATCGATTTGAGAAACATCAAACCGGAGCTAAACCGTTTAAAGTCTTGAGCTGAACCGACCATGATGGTTTGACTTGGTTCGACTCGGTTCCGTGGTTTGGTTTCATGGTTCGGTTTCGCGGCTTGATTTCATGGTTCGGTCTGAATTTAGAAAAAGTTCTAGTCATTCAAAATTTAAGTAAACCAATAAAATATTATAAAAACACCATAAAAAATACTAAAAAATTAAATATAATACAATTATATTCATAAACTCACTTTAAAAATTTTGCACAAACTTTCAGATAAAAGGATTAACATTTTTAATTCTTATAATCAATAAATTGAATCTAATATAATAAAAATACAATAACGTACATGATATTAAAAACGTTTATCTAAATTCAAAAAGTCTAAAGGCAAATTCCTAAATACTAATATTAGTCTTATAGTTTATATAGTATAAAAATATTAATAGTATAAGAGTACTAAAGTATAAAGGTTAGGAATTCTAAAGAATTTGTTGTTTGGCTCGGTGGTTCGGCTTGATGGTTCGACTTGGTGATTCGGCTCAAAATGGTTTGGTTTGGTTCGGTTTGACTCGACTCGACATTAGGGGTGTAAATCGGAACCACCGAACCGAACCAAACCAAACCAAACCAGTCGGTTTGGTTCGGTTTTGATCGAAGACGGTTCGGTTTCGGTTTCAAGAATTAGAAAACCACGCGGTTCGGTTCACAGTTTTTGGTGTCGACCCAAACCAAACCACCTTATATTTTTTTTTATTATTATATAATATATATTATATTACATTTATTAACGATTTTGAACCTTTGATTTATTCATTATATATATATATATATATATATATAGACGAATACTAAACCAAACAAAATTTTGATTATTGGAGAACTATTATTTATTCCATTGTTTGTGTTTATTTTAGAATTTGTATTATTTTATTTATGATAATTTGTTGTTAGTAGATTATTTCCTAATTTTGATGTTAATTCCAAATTAAAATATTATTTTTATTGTTATTTTTAATGTTGGTTAATTTCATTAAAAATAAATTATATAAACCACAAAACCGAACCAAACCAAACCAAACCGAGTGGTTTCGTTCGGTTCGGTTCCAAGTCTTATCGGTTCGGCTCGGTTTGAGATTTTTGGAACCACTAGGAGTCGGTTCGGTTTGTGGTTTTGGCATAAACCAAACCAAACCGAACCACTTACACCCCTACTCGACATGTAAAGCCGCAAATCAAACCAAACCGTTCGACTTCCCAAAATCTCAAACTGAGTCGAACCATATAGCACCTAAAACCGAACCAAACCAAACCGCATGGTTCGACTCGACTTGATGGTTTGGCGACTCGGATTGACACCCCTACCAGGAAGCATCAATCTCACTTGATTGACAATATAAATCCCTTGAGTCAGCAATCCACAACCTCATCCCCTCCCTTTCCATCTTAACACACACACTTAAGTATGTCTTTTATCCATGAGAAATTGATATTTCCAGAGTGGGTGACATGAAGAACTCTAACATCCTTATATGATTCTAAAACCCATTGTCACAAGAAACTCTGGTCAGTAATTTTTATTTTTATACTTCACTTCCAAAATCAAAAACTTTACACTCATTAGGATTATTATTACATACTGCAATAAGAACCCCATTTCACGAATCGCCAGGAACGAAGTCCAATTCGCATGATCAAGGCAAGACAATGAAGGGCATATGTACATCTTGAATCTGTTGGATGGGAGCTGCTTTGAGAAAGTGAGGGTGGCCATGGCAGAATGGATGGAGAAATGGGTTAAGGAAGAATGGGAAGGAGCAAACCTATGTTCAAAAAGAAGGAAAAATAGGGAAATAGAGAGAGAGGGAAAGAAAGAAAGAAACTAATGGGCCGACCATGGTGGAATAATGGAACGATTTGGATTCAGATTCGGATTCGCGATGCTTCTATTTAAAATTACGATGCATCAATTTGTTATTATAATACTAAAGTAAATCCCGATGCACAATTATTTTTTTCCGATACACAGACTGTATTACTCGTAGAGTTGGAAATGGGTTGGCCCGGATCCGGTGGGCCAACAACTTTTTTTGGGCTGGGCCAGTCCAGCCCGAAATTCGATATGCCTATCAAAATGCTAGCCCGACCTCTCAAAAGCCTATGGGTTGGACCGACCCAAAATAAAATCAACTGACAACCATAAATATAAAAAGTAATAAAATTTACAATTCAAAATCAATAGAAGTAGCACCATAAACATAAAGTAATAAAATCAACCATAAACGAAAAGGTCAATGCAGTAGCGCCAAATCCTGTAAAACCAATTGTAACACCAATTGAGAGTTGACTATTTAATAGTTAACATACATCAATGCGACTACTTAAAAGCATCTTCAATCATTAATGATTGCTGATTTAATATCAATGTGAGTATGTGATACTGTAACCGTAAGCAGTACTAATTTTTAATCCATATGCTTAGTTACTGAATAATAGACTATAGTGTAACCAAACTATATATCAAGCTTGTTTAACCAAGCTATATACCAAATTACCAAGCTAATGTACAAATTGAAATAATTGGTTTTAAAACTAAAACGACTACTTTAGCGAATAGCCTAGCCTAAGTCCCTAACCCCAAGGTCGGTCCCCAAGTCCCATTTCCCAAATAGCAAATTGCGCCAGTCGCTTAATTCATCACTTGACAAATGACAGAAGACAGACCCTTGTTGACTTGTTGTTGGGCCAGTCTGCAAATTCGACTACGTTAGGTCGTCCCAAAAAAAAGCCCAGACCTTTTTTATCCGAGCTCAGATGATTAATGGGTCTGTTGGCCCATGCCAAAAAGGCCTGCATTTTTTTTTTGGATTGTCAATATCTGAAGCTCGACCCGTAAAAAACGGATGGGCTGGGTCGGCCCGTGGGTCTCAGCTTTTTTGCCGACTTTAACTACCCATGAACAAAATCATAATGCCCAATTTTGGATATACGATGCACGATAAAATCCCCATGCACGTATTTTTTTCCTAATGCAAAAAATGGTTTACCCCTAAAGAACATTCTAATGCACAATTTTGATTTCGATGCACAAACAAGATTACCCCTGAAAAAAAACGGATGCACAAACTGGAATTTCGATACATCGACTTGGAATTGCAATGCAACACACCTTTGTTCATTAATGATAAAAACGTCCTTTTGCTGCAAATTTTCCTTTTATCGATTAATAAAAAATATCGTGAACTTTGGTGATTAAATATTGTATAAGTCCAGTTGGCAACAAAATAAAGCTTGAGGGGTGAGTAGCCTTTTTAAAACTTTAGGGGTTATTTTGAAAATACTTAAAAATTGCAGCGGAAAATAGTATGTTAACATCAGCTGAAAGCTATTCAACAGATAGCAGTTGATGAACAAAAATGATTTTCTTTGATCACTAATATATAAGGATTGAATTGAATAACAAAGTACAATACAACTAAGTAAATGATTAAATAATATAACTGGCTGATACTTAAGTAGATAAAGGTTGCTTAAGTGTTAGAACAATTATATCAGCTGAAAGTAAATGACAAAATATTTGAAGTGGTCCACAGTATAAACTACTACGTCCACTACCAAGTTAGTCAAACTTGGATTTTGAAGTACACTAAAATTATATATATATTATAAGTGATCACTAACGGATCAGTGTACAACAAAAAACACATGTTTGAGGAGTATGATTAATAAATAATCAAACTCGTGTAACAATCAAAGGTTCCTTAAGGATTCGAAATAATAAAGGAACAATCGAAACAGTGATTGTTCCAAACAAGAACTAGAAAATAATAATATATGAAAGACTATTTAGTTAGTGCTTGAGAGAAGAAGCTCTCCAAAGAAAGGTTGAAGTTATAAGTTTGGATGAAGGCTTCAACGTATTTGTCTCTATCAATGTGTTATGAGGATTTGAGATGTATGAATACAGTGCACGTAATTCTATGAAGGTATATCTTCAATTCTTCTTTTATACATTTTATAGAGATCTTCAAATTTGGAGCCGTTTGAGAGTACAAAGTTGAATCTTGAATTTCTTGACGAAACGATGATGAAGATCTTTCATTGAATACACACATATCTTGCAGATGATTAGAGACAAAGAGTATTTCCTAGCATGAAATAATAAAGAGAGTGGTTAACTAGAATATAATATATTTGAAGAGTATTTAAGACATACGTGAAAATCTTATATTGACAAGACATACAAATAAAAAGTCTTATGTGAATAGTTTTTTGTTTGAAAATATACGACCAAATAATAATTTAATATGAGAGCGTGAAGGCCAAACGTTTCAACAGTGAATAGTGTTCAGCTGATAGAGAATTTGAAATGTTTAAGTAGGCAATGTAACTGTTATCAGCTGCAGATGGGGTATAAAGCATGCAAGATTCTACATATTGTTTGTATGGGACCGATCCGAATTTCACCCATAGAATTATAGAAATTCAATAGGTCGAATTATTCAATTGGTCCTATAACTTTACATGATTTTGCGATTGGGCCATTCAAGACTTCAAGTCCCAGTTTTTACAATCTGTAATTGGATTGAATTTTTTTAATAAATGTTTCAGTATATCTCATATGTGATTGTCTTACGGGTCATAATCAGTAAGATAAACCCCTAATACTTGATGAGATTCATTTTTATTTAAAGCCTTCGCATACTCAATATTATCCTCCGAGCTCGAGCTCGTCACAACCAATTGTTGCTCTCACATCCATCCCCTTTGTTTTCCTTCAACGACAACTACAATCTCGCTTGCTTCCGGCTCCCCCACACCCACAATATGTATGCACTCATGTACCAGCAACAAACAGTGCACACTCTACTAGCCTTATGCAAATCTACTTAATTGTCATGACCATAGATCCCTCATATAGCTTCACCCCTCTTCTCCATCATAGGCCCTCACCTAGCTCCACCACTAATTCCAAGCTCCAATGCAGCCTGCATTCTCGTGTCGAACACTCTGATATCTTTTCTCCGGCTCTCAAGGAATTTGTAAAATTGATACTTTGTATATGAAAATTGATATGTTTGCTATAAAAACTTATACTTCTCCTACAAAAATTGTCATTTTGCCATTTTTTGCTTATCCTTACAAAAGTGTCATTTTTTGTTGCTTCTGCTTCATTTTACTAAACGTGTTTATAATGCACTACTTTCTCTATTTAAACTGACAATTTTGTTTAAAAATTGAATACTTATCATTTAACAAGTATCATTTTTTTATTGTTTTTGTCTTTCTAAATTAGTGAAAAGTGACACTTCCTTGGTACAAATTGATACATTTCATTTTAGGCAAAACCCCTCATTTGACCACCAAACTTTTTTAAAACTTGCAAGACGACCACCGAAAGTTTAAAACTTACAATGAGGCCACTGAACTAAATTAGTGATGCAAGGGTGCCCGTATTTTGGATGGCCGTTGGCTCTACCGTCAAATATGAATCAAAATCCATATTTTGCCCCTTTAAATAACAATTATTCCCTTTAAGTCAAACATCAATTTCTCCCTCCCTTAGTTCACGCCCAGGCCCTTAAGCCGCCGGCTTCACCCCTCGGATCCAAGCTGGTCCCTTCCTCCCTGTCTCCAATAGTTTCAATTCCGGCCTCCAGCAATCTCCATGGTCGACCCAGAAGTCACGTTCCTTCCTTCACCGACGAGAAGCAACTGATTTTCATCTCCCTCTTCTCAATTGCAGATCCGGTAAGCTCCAACCGTCACCGCCCCCTCCATTCAACGATCGCGCCTTTATTTGACCCGGTGACCATCCTTCATCGAATCCGGTGAATCATCCCCAGTAGTCCAGTACTGTGATCGACTTTAATAATGCTCGAGGCCTCAAGCTCACTAAGGCCAAATCTTTCATCTACGGATCCACCGCCCTCTTTCTCCAATCGTGCCCTTCATCTCCATCTCATTCGCTATTCATCCCCCTTCTCCATCCCGGACAGCTCGCCATGCTTAGCCTCTTTGCGATTGTTATTTAAAGGGAATAATTGTTATTTAAAGGGGGCAAAATAGGGATTTCCCTTCCTCCATGTCTCCAATAGTTTCGATTCTGACCTCGAGAAATCTCCATGAGTCGACCAGTCACTTTCTTTCCCGGCGGCGGTGATTTTCATCTCCCTCTTCTCAATTGCAGATCCGCCAAGCTCCAACCATCACCGCCCCCTCCATTCAACAGTCGCCGCCCCTATTTCAACCCAGCAGTCATCCTTTGTCTGAATCCGGTGAATCATCCCCAAGCAGTCCAACCGATGTGTTCGTTTCAATAATGTTCCAGGCCACCGCTAGCTCCGGCTCTACTACCGGCCAAATCCATCTTCATCTACAGATTCATCCGCCCTCTTTCTCCAATCGCTGCCCTCCATCTCCATCTCTGTTCGCTATTCATCCCCCTTCTACATCCCAGACCCGCTCGCCATAGCCACCTCTTGCGATTGTTATTTAAAGGGAATAATTGTTATTTAAAGGGGGCAAAATAGAGATTTCACTCATATTTAACAATGAAGCTAACGACCATCCAAAATATGGGCACGCTTACATGATTAATTTAGTTCAGTGGCCTCGTTGCAAGTTTTTAACTTTCGGTGGCCATCTTGCAAGTTTTTGAAAAGTTGGGTGGCCAAATGAGGGGTTTTGCCTTCATTTTAAAAGTGTCACTTTTAATTGAAAGCTAAAAGGAAAAAGAACAAAAAAAACTTGGTTTGGCAGATCAGGCCATGTAGATTCGTATGATGCAATATACCCATCAAACATGTTTTTTTTAAGTTTTTGCTTCTTAACCTTGTTGTCAACTTTTGTCGAATTCAACTAATAACCATGTGTCATGCGAGGAACTGTAAGAAGAAGAAAAACAAAATGTTTGCCATTTTGAAGTAAATCCTTTTCCATTATTTTTGGAAGTTCATTATAATGGTTAACTAGATAGAAGTTTATTCGAATTGAATCACGTCCTATATTGTGTGTGCTAAAATGGTTACGCTTATGCACATAGTAAAATGAAATGTACAGTCATGGGTTCCATTCATAAAATCTTATGTTTTCTCAACTTCGTCCAAATTTTTTGATGAGGGGACCGTTGTTAAAATCCCAATGAGTTTACATTATATATACGATCATTGTGGCCCTTTAGTGGAATGAATTTTATATTGGTTACCATGAAAAATGTTCATTAAAATCACGAATAGAGATAACATACTTGTGTCTTGAAAGTAGACCTAATTGGGATGGTTGTACGCTACAGATGTCATGTCAAAACAACATAACACATTCATAGAGCCCTAACAAACCTTTCATTCAAACGTAAAACAAGACTCACACTATTTAATGTTTTCTTTTATTCTCTTAAACTTTGAAACTGAAATTGGGAATCATTTTCAAATGTTTAATAATTCCACTTCAATCGCCTTTCTTATTGAATCGTACCTATATATGGTGAGTGACTTGGTTAGGTATGACCTATTCATTTCATGTGGCCAGCGACACGTTTAGATCCTTTTTTGATATAATTTACAAACAAATGACTTCTTTAAATTTTATTTGATGCCTTCTAAGGCTTACAAGATATTAGTCCATTGGCTCATAAATAAGCTGGAGGGTGGGTTGAATAACTTATTTAAAATTAAATATTTTTTTTGAAAAGACAGTAGATCTGAATAAATATACCATGTTCGGCAGCATAAAATACTAATATAAAAGATAAGCAATTCAGTTGATATCCAATGAGGATATATGTTCCTTCTATTGAATGATGTTAATGAACAAGACTAACAAAAAGTAGAGAACAAATCACAATAAATCAATACAAGTATTTTAAGTGGTTCACAACAAAATGTGCTACATCCACTACTAAGATGATAATTCTTGGATTTTGAAATGTGATTACGTACAATAATATGATCACTAACAGATCGTGTATAAAAAATATTTTGATCGAGTGTATTGGGAGTGGAATAATCTGTAAACAGATTAATCACACTTGTGCTTTACATGCTATAATGTGTTGAATACTAAGATTTTCTGAGCACTAAAGACTAGTTGGATTTGGAAGTTGAAACTCGGTAAATGTTATATCAATGTAGTGTCTTTAAACGTCTTCAAGTGCTATTTTTATAATCTTGAGAGATCTTCATAACCATTGCGTTTGATTTTCATCTCAACGAGAAAAACTTCAGACATTAAATGCATTTTGAATGCATTAAATGTTGTGAGTTGGTGGATTTTTATCTAATTGGATCTTATAACCATTTATGATTCTCCATTAGACACAATGCTGTTTTTACTATAAATGATTAGACAAAAGGTTATAGTCACAGTATTAAGTCTAAGACTTAGCCAAACATAGAAAAGAGGACAAACAAACTCACGTGCCTTGGAAGTCAACAATTTTGAAGCAATCCGGTCTTGTTGATGCACAGACTTCATACAACAGACTTAGGGACGAAATATGTTGTCTTTTATAACTGTTATCCTCGAAGCATTATAAACTCTAACTAAAGCTTAGTCATAAAGACCATTGCCACGTTAATCAGTTCGCAGACCAGTTAGCCAAATCTATAAGAACTTGAATTCAGTTACAAGCAAATCTACTATAACTCTAACACAAGGACCAAGAGCGGATTTTCATGATTTTGATGTCACATGGGCTTGATATTTCAAAAAAATATATCAATAATAACAGTGCCATAAACAAAAATTAATTGACAAATATTGATGTTTTAGTGGATACTCGGCTTCTTGGGATGGAGACTCGGAGTATTTGAATATTAGTGATTAGATACCGATGGTTTCTTTGGTTTATATAAAAAACAAAAGAAAATAAATTATGAGGTGGGGTTGAGCCCCACTCAGCCCCTTTAGATATGCCCATTGACAAAGACCATACGATCTTATACGAATTGTTCATACCTCCTTTCGAAGGAGTTATAGAAGTGTTCTGATTTTCAACGCTGTAATCTTTACCAATATTTATAATATAATCAATACTTTTTAAAGTGATGCGTTGAATCAAGAATGACGATTATTTGAAAACGGATGAAGTACTCCGTAAAATAAAGTCAGGTTAGTGACTCAATTAAAATAATCATAAAAAATAAAACTATTATAGAAATAAACAATAAATAAATATACTTACAAAGGATAATCCTCTTAATTTTTTTCCCTTAATAGAAAAATCAATTAACTGCTACCACCAGAAAGTGGAGACTAAACACACCAAACAATCCATTTTCTACGCCCATTTTTAAAAGATAAAATCTAATTATTAAAGATTACGCTAAAGGTAACTTGCAAAAAAGAAATATAGAAAGGTAACGACTAAAAAGGAAAGGAGTACCATTATATTAAGTAGTATATTATAGTGGACTCAATCGACTTGATTTAAAATTGAAGCAGTAATATCAATCCTTAAAAATTAAGGGACAGAAAAACGAAAAAAGTTATAATATGATCATGTTAAAAGATGAAATCTAATTATTTTTGGAATGGATAAAGTGATAGGGAGGCGGAAACGAGTGCATGTTGATTATTCGAGTTAATCTTTTTTCATAGCTTCAATGCTTCCCGACTTTATCTTCTTCAATTCCTTCATGACTCTCTAATAATTAAGTTAGGGGTTGATTTAAAAAAGTATATAAGTTTTGAAGATGAATATTGTGCGTGGAGCTATTTATGGGAAGGGGATTTGTTTTCATTAACTCTTGGAACAAATACTGGAAGATGTATCTTTATCTTTTGGGGTTACAATTAAGGTTGGTTAGAATTTCAATTTTATTTATATTGTATTTTTCTTGCGATTATATTATATAATAGAGTTTTCTCCTTACCACACCAAACACACTCTTGGTTGAAGTTGAAGGTAGTTTTATAGTCTCGATATCACGTATTCATATCGTGTTATTTTACTCGCTAATGCCGCAATACCCTTGGTTGAAGAAGGTTTATTTAATTTTACACTATTGATTTACTTCCGTCCGATGCGTCTTGTCTTTTAATTTTAACCTTTTAATTTTAAGTGTATGATCAATTATGTTTAAATTCGCAAATGCGTTCAAGCAATTATTGTCATTAATATAGCGTTGCATATTGTGATTTATGGATGTTCAATGTTGTGTGTTCCCCTTAATTATATTGTTATGGATCATAGATTTAAGATGTGATCATGTAGAGATTCAGAAAGTATATATTCTAGCTAGTACAGTTATGAGAGAACGTTGAAGCTTTAATTTATGGGTAATTAAATTATATATATGTCGGCATTCTTTCTACAAAAGGGAAAATTAGCTTAAACTTACAAATTAATTTGGTAATCGACAAGTTGGCTAATATAATAATTTGCCGGATATTTAAGACACTTTTGTGCGCCATTGACATGTATTTAAGGATTTCTGACAGAAAAAGTTGTAAAAGTTTCTTAGGATGTGGATGTTTGGCTGAATTCTAATATATTTTCATCCACTTTTTAAACCTAACTATACTCTTTAAACTTAACACAAAAGTACCATATCGTAGTTGTGTTGTGTCAAGACTTAACGAAGATGTTTGATCATGAAATCAAGGGTTGCATGCAATAATCTGTATTACAATGTAGTAAAGCTTGATGAAATCTTTTTCATGCATGGCACCTCCAGGCTCCATCCATGTTTTTGACATTCTTCTTTTTGCTAGCATTGATCACACTTATCTTATTTTTCTATGCATATATATGTAGTTGGGGAAGATCAAAATGAGGTCGAGTTCCTTTGTGACTGGGGACACTCAATATTCAAGCGGTAGCAATTACCAGCCCCAATCCAAGCCCAAGCATCCAAGGCATGGTTCCGATGTCCCCTCTTCCAACTTTAATGGGCAATATTGGTGGGGTGCACCCATATATCAATATTGGTGGATGTTTCCAACCTATTGTATTGGCATCATGAACTTCCCAGACAAGCGTAACTCCTCAAGAACGAGTTTTCCACGCCTTTTCGAACGAAGCCTTGTTGAGCATGACCAAAGACGAATCCAAGGTTGAAAATAATCCAATTAATGTGGATCATGATTTAGGAGTGTGAAGTGCGAAAAAAAGTGAAATAATTTCAAGCTGTTTGAGAAGATTACGTCGCCTAGTGATGTGGGGGTGTGAAATAGACTTGTTATGTAAGACCCTGGACCTTCGTGTGTTTGACTTTCTTGTTTTGCGTGTCAAATGGTCATAACGTTCTTGTTAGCTTTTTGTTAGTATGAGAACCCAAACCTTGGTTACTTACCATGATCATTATTATTGCTTAACATACTAGAAATAAACCTATCATATTTATCTTGGCTCAAGTTCTTTTAGTGGAGTATTGGTTGTCTTACAAGATTTTTATACTTTGTATGCATTTTCATGGTAGCTTTGTGTATCGCCTTAGCTTCCTTAACTCTTAACTAAGTCTTAAAGAGTCTTGGTATGATTTCTACATGTTTCTTGGTCATTACTTAAACCATTGGAAGTTTAACTTTGAGGTTGAGACCCTTCTTGCTTGTATTTGAACATTTGGAAATTAGGATGCATGAATGCATTCCTTTTCCTTAAAGACTTGTCCATGATTACTTGTGGTTCATATGGGTTGAATTCTATACCAAGGTTACTAGTTCTTTCATGTTTAACCATCCTTGTTCATGGACTTGTTAATTGGAAATAGAATGACCAACTTATTACTTCACAGATTCAGTCTTATTCTTGGTCAAACTTCGGGAAAATTCTGGTACCAATCTACTAAAGATAATGGGCTTAAATTTTAGTGTGTGTTACCTACATATGTTAAGTTAATCCCTGTAAATTTTCATAATTTTCCAATGTGTTTAAGTGCCTCAAATAGGCCGTATTATGGCTGTGTCTGTGTTCTGTTTTGAGAATTCAGAATGTTAACATGAACTTGGAGGGACTGTATTTTGATGAATACAAGTCCTAATTGAGAAATTTAAAATGCTAAATTGTATTTTAAAGAGTCTAGTTTCAGAAAAATCAAAAATTACCTCAATCAGAGTTGTTAGTGATTTATGGTAGATTTTACAAGTTGACTGGTCAGTAGCATTGCCCTGATTTCCAGCACTTCAGGATTTTGTTGAAATGTGGCATTGTCCCTTGCACCCTTGACCCCAAGTCCGACCAAACTTGACCCAAATCACTTAATCTCACTTATGTTGACCAAGGGAGACTCAATCCAAGCCTTTGATGATTATTTATCAATGGTAGACATTTATTGACCAATGAAGTCACATAACCCTTTCACTTGGATTGAGCCAAGTTTGTGACTTCACCATCCCAACCATTTCAGCCATTTCCATCTTACGTATGAGAGCTTGCTGGGTTTAGAGAAGGGAGACTCAAGAACACTCCACCTTCATTGATCGATTGCGGAGCTCCGGTGACCCGATCGGACTTCGAGACCGCCTTTCGAATCTCTTGCTCTCCTCTACATTTATCCTTGATTTATTTCTTCATGCATCCATTAATCTAAGGCTTAAGGTATGTTTTCAAACCCAGAAAATTTGTAGGTTCAATATTAGGGCATACTCCCTTTATAATAGTTGTTGTATTCATTTCAACAAGATAGAAATCTTAAAATTTGGGGCTGCCATGTTAACTTACTAATTTGGATTTAGTTCAAGCATGAATTGCTCTAAATTTGCCTAGAGTAGTTCTTGTGAAGGAATCAATCACATTTGTAAGATGTTGAGAAATTGTCATTTTTAGGTTTGAAATATGAATTTATTGGGC